>JACAXG010000053.1:4608075-5208075 GCA_018881555.1 Amblyornis subalaris | reverse complement strand
GTTAATGGGTGTGTTTATCCCCAGTTCTTAAACTCTGATTGATGCTGCACTGCTCCATAAGCAGACAAAAATGAAACTTATAAGGCTGCTGAAGCAGAGTAAAGCTGTGGAGCTTTGCAGTGGGATAGCAAAAGGAGCAATAACAGATAAGAGAAAGCAGAATTTTACCACAGACCCACGAAAGATCATTTCTTTCTCCCAGTTCAGTCCCTTGGATGTTGCATCACACACTGTCCACCAAYACTCAGAAAACAACAGATAAGGAAAGTTCCTTCTAAAAAGAAAATAAAATACTGCTTGAAAATCAAACAAGCTACTGCCCAGACATGAAGATTTGTTCTMAGGGATCATGTCAGGGATCACTCTTACTCCACTTTCAATAGTTTTGGGCCCAATCTGGTAATTCACTCAAGCAYATGAGTAATGCTCTTGGTTTACCTAATTTTTCATTCACTTCTGTAAGCCTATGTGTAAGTGCCAGTAAGGAAAAGAGTACTTTTGCACTTGCCCAAGTCTTTGGTTTATGCAGTATATATTTTGGATAGTATTTTGGCAATAATGATATGCGGGCAGATGTCACTTTGTGCAATGTTGGATCGTAGGATGTCRCCCCTTCTAGAAAAGAACTCCTGATTTTCAATTGTCATTTCTAACGTAAAGCATAATTATGTTGTAGTAGTCACAGAACATTACATAGATGATTCAATGATATTTTCATACTGGGAATAATGAGTCCCAAATACAACACACAAGTGGTGGACGATGTCTGATATTTTTACTCTTGTGCTTCGGTATTTTAGGGACAACATGGCAGGGGATTATTGTATCTGATGGGAAAATGCCAAGAACTTTGCCCTCTCTATCCCTTAAATTGATCAGCAAAACCCAATAAAGTTATTCCAATAACAAACATTTAAGATAGGTAAGTGTTTCACATGGTATTACAATATCTAGACACCAGAAATTAGGCTTTCCTGTGTGTTACAAAGAATCCAAATGTAGTAAATGTAAAAATTTAGCTATTGGCTATGTGTTCCAAAACTCAGATGCAATCTCTACCTTCTGTACTATCCTGAGTTTAATGCATATGTGGGAGAGGAGATGTCACCTTGAGGTATCAGTATTTACCATACATGTGAATTAACATTCAAAATTAGGCCAAAAAAAAAAAAAATTCCCATGGAAATATTGTATCAAGAAGTTGCAAAAACATTTCTGGAGTGGTGCTATATCTCTTTTCTCTTACAAATAAAGGTCAGGTATAGACATTTCATTTTAGTTTCTCCTGAGATGGGTGCTTTAATTACCATTCCTGACATCAGTGTAAAACTTCTCTTAACAATCATAACTTTCCATCTTTCAACTTCCRTTTTCGGATTGTATGAGATATTAACAGTGGTGTTGTAGTGGGCATGATGTCACTCTTGAAAGACTCATGGAAGCAGTTAAATGCAGGTTGTGCGGCACACTCACAGGTACAAAAGAATGGTTGCTTAGGTAGAAATCATAGAAATTTTGTAAGAAACAGATTTTGTAGGGAGCTGTGGTCTCTAGTATTGAAGAAAGGATGGTATCTGATTAGGACCAATTCTTGTGATGAGAGAAACACGGTGTGGCATTTTCGTGTTATTCATTTAGTTGTGCACATATGGGTTAAATGAACAGCATGCACAGAAATTCTCAGTGTTCCTACCAAACGCTCAGAAGATGTTGCGGAGACCATTTGTCAAAAAGTCTGTTTACAGGCCCAAAAGTGTATCTTGTCTATCTTTTGGAGAGGCAGCAGTTCAAAATATTTTTCCTGTCTAGTTCATTCCTTGCTGAACTGTCCTCAGATAAACCATGTGGTGTCCATGTGAAAAGCATCCGTCTCGTAGGACTTGGCCAGAGCCCAACAAATTGATTTGACAACCATATGGTCCTCTTCATCCACATGAACCTTGAAGAAGTTTGACTTCCTTCCAGCCTCAAGAGTAGAGTGAGGGCAGAACGGATCTGTTCTTAAAACTTGTCAGTGTTGTTGCTAAATATGCTAGATGAGGACATTGTCAAAAATACGGCAAGAAATTCTGTAGATTTGTGAACTACTGCTATTTCCACAGTTTCTGAATGCATCTCTGCACACAGAGTGTTTGTCATTGCACTGGTAGGAATTTGAAGGAGGGTGTTGTTCACAAAATCCCATCCATCACACATTATATGATGGCCATCTTCTCTTCAGTAGAGTTTGTAAACACAAGTGTTGCTATGAGCACAGCAGAACAGGAGCAGCTTGTTTTCCTGAGGCTGAGCATCCTACACCCTTCCAACTCCGATCTCCCTCCAACCTTGAATTGCATCCCTCACATGCTGAAATGCAYGGTTGATGTTAAATATTCTGGACTATCAGGAGCTTTATTAGCTAATAGCAAGCAGGAGGGGTAATAATTGAACTGTACTTGCCTTTCCAACAGTGGGCACTTCTTTGGCATTTCTTCCTCCTCCTGCTAACAGTCTTCCTGAAATTTGTAGCTATTAGCATCTCTTTGAAAGCCCTTATTCCTCATTCAGGGTTTGTTGAATCTGSCTGAAAGGATCGAGGGGAACTGATAGGCAGAGGCACAGCCAGACAATGGGATCATGTGAAACCAGTGTCATTAAGAAACCATGAGAAGTTTCAAAACAGGGTAGTCTGATAGGAAAAGGGTTACTACTACAGTTTTGGAATGGAAAAAAAAAAAGCTGTGATCAGAAACAAAAGGAAAATATTATTCAAGAGTAAACCACAGATATTGAAAAAAACATGCTAACATGATTTGAACCAAAACACAGATCCATTTTAGATCTTGTATCAATGAGTTTATCTGAGCTTTATAAAAATAGCTTCTCAGAAAGGTTTATATCTAAAAATATTTACAGGAAGGAAGTTCGCAATTTTGTTAAAACAGGTTTTTTTTTCTTTTGTGTGACTGAAGATTTTCAGTCTAAACAGGGATTTCATAGACTAGCATGCAGGATTTTGGAACCTGTAGTTATGTGTTTGTCATTCCACTCTTTCCTTTTTTTCGACCAGAAGTTTTTCTCAACTATCCATGTTTTATCGCCAGTTACCTGCAAAAATAATCCCCATTGTCAAAAAAAAATCATTATTTCTCTTTTGATGAAATGGTACAGTAAACAAATGCCAGTTTACATTGATGATTTGTAAAGACTGAATTTTGATAACTGCTCTTGCTGTTCCATTATCTCTCTGTGACAGGTCACTTCAGAACATAATAGAGATTAAATGTATGCCTTGTTGGATTTTATGTAGCCCTGTAGCCCTTCTGAGAGATTACATTAAAATATGTTGGATAAATGTGAAGTAACTCATACCAGGACTTTTGTAGCAGTAGTGTTATTTTAGCTGGGAGGTTCACAGTAGTAATAATGTTTGAGCAATAGCACTGTCTTTGTAGCCAGAATGGTATCAGGCAGTCAGCAAGCCAGAACTTGTAAAGAGAGGTAATATCTTTTATTAGATCTGAAAACAGGCTTGTATGCATCAAAGCTTGTCTGTTTTTACTAGACATATCARTTGGTCTACTGAAACAATATTCAAGTAGATCCTTTATCATCCAGAGGCAATCTGCTTTTTCTCAGCACACTGGTTCTTTTCCATTTATTTTTTCTATCCCATTATTTTGGGAAGGTAGATACAATTCGGAATCTAAATACGTGGAAATAACACCAATGGACAAAAGCTAAAGTTTATGCGGTAAACAGAGGTTTATTTCTGTGGTTTGACGTTTTTGAATATCAAACAAAATGCTCTTTAGAAGTCCAATTGACCTGTCACTACTTCTATCGTTTGCACTGCTCTCAGTTACAAATTAAGACCAAATGGACAAATCTGATATCTACAAGTTAATTTTCTTTTTGAAACCTAAACTACTATAATTCTGTAGTTCTTCTGCTCTTAAACTTATTACTGGTTATTTCCTAGGTTAAAATGAGAATCAAATTTCAGATCATAACATCCCTTCACTTACTTGCTTCTCCTTGTGTTTATACTTTCACATGTGCACGTAGTAAGACATGGTTAGACTTCTATAGTACTGCTRTATTTTTAAATCTGTAACAGAAAATCTTAGCAATGGAAATATAAAATGAAACAAAAATGGGCAAAATAATGAATTTTAGCTTCCCGGAGACAAGGTAATTATTCCTTTATTTTCTGAAATGAAAAAGAATCTTAAGACAAGAAAAGAATCTTAAGACATCCACATTTTCTGCTGTTCTTTTTTTTTTTCCTTTTCTCTGAATAAGATGGACTGAAATGCCAGCAGGTTTTAAGGATTTTAATTTGTGACTACACATCATTACAAAAGACTAATTCCTTATTCTTCTCAGGTGCAGAATCCAACTGAAGTCCCTGGATTAGTGCCGTTAATAGTATTCATTTCACCAAGTAATTGTAGACTTTAAAGTTTTCCTTGAACCTTAATTCGAGGAATGTTACGAGTATCAAAACCATATGGCTGAAAGGCTGTGACTGACTGCAGTTTAGCACAGCTCTAGCCCCTACTTAGGGGGCTAAATCCATCATAAGTCTGTCTCTGTTTCAAAGGAGAGTGAGGCTTGTAACATGTTAAATAATACTCCTTTCAGCTGAATACATCTTGCTGGGTTGTAACCACCTACAAATGGGGTTCCCTGGCATCCCTGGGCACACCATGGGGAACGGCAGCACTCCCTCCACCACTGCCCTCCGGAGCCGCTTTCCTTTCTCCAGTAGCTGCAGAGAAAAAGTGAATGGCTCCATAACTTTCTGCCTGGCAGTGGTGGGTGATAGGAAATTTGGGTTCCCAACAAATGGGGTGTCTCCCCAGAAGTGAGTTTTGAAGCTGCAAGCAAGATTAGCAGTGGCCCACTTAGCCAGGAGGAACCCTGTGTTGAGTTTGTGTGGCCAGGTTTTGGTAGCCAGAGGGCTACAGGGGAGGCTTCTGTGAGAAGCTGCTGAAAGCTTCCGTTGTGTCCTATGGAGCCAATCCCAGCTCCAAGATGGAGCTGCTGCTGGCCAAGGCTGAGCCCATCAGCGATGGTGGGAGCACCTCTGGGATAACTTAGTTAAGAATGGGAAAAAAATCCTGTTGTTCAACAGCAGCCAAAGAGAGGGGTGAGGACATGTGAGAGCAACAGCCCTGCAGGCACCAAAGTCAGTGCAGAAGGAGGGGCAGGAGCTGCTCCAGGTGCCAGAGCTGAGATTCCCCTGCCGCCCTGGGTGCAGCCCATGGTGAGGCAGCTGTGCCCCTGCAGCCCATGGAGATCCATGGGGGAGCAGAGATCCACCTGCAACCCATGGACACCATGCTGGAGCAGGTGGATGTCCAGAGGGGGATGTGACCCCATGGGAAGCCCACGCTGGAGCAGGCTCTTGACAGGAGCTGTGGAGAGAGGAGTCCACGCTGGAGCAGGTTTACTGGCGGGACTTGTGACCCCGTGAAGAACCCACACAGGAGCAGACAGTTCCTGAAGGACTGCACCCCATGGGAGGGTCCCACATTGGAGCAGTTCATGAAGAACTGCAGCCCACAGGAAGGACCCATTCTGGAGCAGGGAAGAGTGTGAGGAGTCCCCCCTTGAGGAGGAAGAAGTGGCAGAGACAATGGGCAGCCAAGTGACCACATTACCCCTTCCCCGCCCATTCTGCACTGCTGAGGAGAGGAGGTAGAGAAGATCAGGAGTGAAGTTGAGCACAGGARGAAGGGAAGGATGGGGAGAAAGTGCTTTATAAGATTTGGTTTTATTTCTCATTACCCTACTCTGGTTTGATTGGTGATATATTAAATTGATTTCCCCAAGCTGAGCCTGTTTTGCCTGTGACAGTAGCTGGTGAGTGATCTCTCCCYGTCCTTATCTTAACACATGAACCTCCTGGTACATTTTCTCTCCCCTGTCCAGCTGAGGAGGAGAGTGACAGAGTGGCTTTGGTGGGCACCTGGCACYCAGCCAGGRTGAACCCACCWCATTTTCCCTTAGTCAGCACACAGACAGCAAGTGGATCACAAACTGCCTGAGCCACAGAACAGAAATGTGCTGCCCAGGGCATCTGAAGTGCTCAGAGAGCAGATGTAATGAGTACTGACTGTAGTGGGGTTCATGACAACCACTTATCTGTTTTACCAGACAGAGATGAGGTGCCACGGCAGCCCATGAGAGAGAAAGATGGGGTGAGAAAAAAGATGTGATAATGGAAGTCTGACCACAAACAATTCTTTCCAGAGTATGGTTTTTTTAACTTATCCTAAACAATGGGCTACCCTGTCCAAGTATTACCTACATAGTGCTTGAAAACCCTCATTCTAATAGCAAACAGCTGTTTGATTCAACCACATTTATGCCCTTTGCTTAGAGTTCATGGACATTTGTGTGATTCCAGTTTTGGTGAGCTGTTCTYCTGGCTGATCTTCTAAGTGAGTATCTGTCCTGCACATGAAGGTGCTCACTGCTTGATTTCAGTCAAGCATCACTGCTCATTTCCCTCCTTGAAAGGCTTAATTCATTGTATCAGGTAATAGAAGTTACATGATGACCACTGTTCTGCATGTAGATTGAAAATTTTGGGTCCAAATTGTTCTTGGGATCCACACATAAATTTGTTCTTCAAAGAATTGCTTTAAAATTTTAAAGTGGACCCGGGGAATGCGAGGCTTATCACACTGCACACGTTTTTTCAGCTGTAGAATCTTGGAGTTGACTTAAGAATGCTGAATTTAGATGCTGATGGTGCTTGCAAGAACAAATAAATTAGACTGGCTCAATCTCATATGTGTAAAGAATTCATCAAGATCATACTTGGGGTTTTTTTTCAATTTCTACATGTGGCTGATCAGTTTTTGCACACCTTTAATGGTGTGCAAAAGTCATCCTTCAAAGTTATACAGATGCCCTCAATGGCAAAATTTAGTATCAAGTATTTTCAGTCATGTCAGTATATCTTACTGTCTCGGATAAGTACCTGATTAATTCAAAACTCTCTGGAAAAGAGTCTTCTTAAAATCTATTTCTTTGTTTTCTGGAAAGAATATTGTTTCCTCGCTATTTAATCTCATAGCTAAAGACAAAAAAGGGAGATCAGAAAGTGAAGATTGCTATTGTAACACTACTGAAGTTAACTTGGAGCACATTTACATATTGTCTTCATAGTATGCAGTGAGACAGCAACAGAAGCAGAGGAACAGGAAGAAATGCATTGTTGCCTTCCTCACCTCCCTTTCATGTGTTCATGGAAGGCCATCTACATTTCTGATTGATAATATTGACTCTCATATTGGCTGGATACAAAAAATATCAAGTAAGAAAAAATTTGCTGGTTTTCAATGAATATCGCTCAAAATCTCTCCAATTTCATACASCAGAACACAACATACTGAATTTTGAACATGCTAGAAAGCTTTGTTATTCTTGCTAAATCCCCTATGTCTTTATCTGATTAAAGAAAAACACAAGCTAAACATTRTAGCTTATATAAAATCTGAAGCTTGATAAATATTACAATTTCCTATATAACTGTTTCCCACCAGCATATTTTCCTCTCTTCTGACACATCTCTTAAGGAAATTTCACTAAAACCTACTTAGAGTAAAGAGGAAAAAATTACTTACCATTAAGTGCATTACTCAGCTTCTATGAATGCAAAATTTTAAAGCCAACTCTCTTGTAAACAAAAAAAAGTATTATTCTWGTCTAAGTAAACACAGCACATTCACTTAGGAAACAACTGCATATTAGTGTGGAAATATTATTTAAAACAAATAGCAAACGAAAGTGTACAATCAGCCTTGCAGCTTGCCACAAAGCACTCATTGCTTGATCAGCTCACCCAAGATGTGGAAAATTTCAAAGACAGGAAGCAACTTCCCCTCCCAGGTTCTCCCTGCACTAATTAGCTCTGAGTTGCTGTTCTTTCCATGTATACAGAGAACTTGGACTCCACAGATATCCCTTTGCACTGCAAGATTAAATAATCTATAAATTCTGTTCTTTTGTACAGCAAAAATGGGTTATGGTTTTAACACAGGCAAATTACAGCTAAAAGATCAATCCCATGGTAATCAAAATATGGGCTATCAGTGTCAATTTTATTAGAAGTACTGAAAAAATATATAAAAATGTTTAATGCCATGGTACAACTACACAACTGTTCTCATAGGAATAAATGTGAAAAAAAATAAACAGCTGTAAGTCCCTCCCTGTCATTCATGTGTACGTAGTGTATTGTTAAATGACAATTGTTCAATGTCATTGTTAAATGACACACATACTGTACATACTCCATTAAAAACTAAGAAATAACTATATAGTATGGCTTTTCTAGCACCTTAACCAGGCGTATATTGACTATAGAACATCAGATGAAGATCGTGGATTGTTTTGCTGCAGCTATGAGGCTTGTAGGAAGAGGAAATAATTTTCTAACATGCCAACTGTCGTAGTTGGAGAATTCAGAAAATATTTCAGACACACAAAGCCATTGTTCTGAGAGAAAAGCAACAGATTTCAAAGATCTGGGGGTTGGACTGGATGATCTTGAAAGATCCCTTCCAACCTGAACTATTCCGTGAATTCTGTGAGTCTGTAAGATAAAGATGAGTGGAGGATGATGGCTCAAAGCTTAGCTGGGAGTGTACCAATTTGATCATTGCTTAATAGTGCAGGTGATGGGTCCCTGTGAAGTGTGGTCTCCTCACTGCAGGASAGAAGAGGATGCATGAGAGATGGAGAAATTTCAGTCTTGCTCTCTCCTGGGGGAAAAAAAAAAAAGAGAGACTTGTACTTTATAAACTGTACAGCATGGAGGGGTTAGCAGTGGACAAGAGAGTTTATAAAATGTCAAAAATGTATCTCTGTCAAACCTCTTATTTCTGGGATTGTGCAGAGTTATAAATGAGCCCATAGTCACCAGTCTCATCCACAGGAGGTTTCCCCGGAGGGCCCAGACTGAAGGATTAGGCTGAAATGACCCTTTTGAGAAACAGTCACTACGGCCAAGTAGGTGTTTCTTCCCCTACAGGCATTTTGTGTGAATTCTTCCCGAGTCACAGTGGTTATTTACTTTCCTTTCTGGCTGTCATGCACTGGAGGAAGCATATAACATTCTTGGACACTCAGGGATGGGATCCAAGATTGTTCTGCTGTAGTTGGTATTTCCTCTGCAGTTGGGATGGGCAAGAGTTGCTGAGTTTCACATTGTTTGACTGGATGCAGTCTAGATGTGGTTGGTTCACTTTAGACTGGAAGTTTTCCTCTGATCACACACTTGGTGGGACTGGAGAATGATTTGAAGGCCAGGATGGACAGCTCTGTCCATCYTCCCACGTAAAATCTCCTCCTCTGTGGAATTTAGAACTTAATGATTTTCTGCATGGATTACAAGGCAGAATAGTATGCAACAGTCAGAAGTATATCAGCTAGAACTCCTCATACTGAGYGTCTCTCTAAAATAAAACTTACTGCTTTAAAGAGCTATTTCTGCTCAAGAGTGAAAGTAAAACAAAGGGGTTTGCTTAAAACCGCCAGCTTCACTCCTGCTGTGTTTTTGTCAGTGGTAAATCTTATGAGAACAGTATGTAACATGAAAAAAGTTCACCTTTCTAATAAAAAATGAGATAATGGAGGGAAAAAGCTTCTAGTAAGTAACAAATGCAAAGGGTAAACATYGCTCATGCAGCCAGCAAGAAGGTTTGTTGTTTTGTTTTGGTTTTTTTTTTTAGTCTTGGAGAAATAACTCCAAAATCATAAAAGGAAATGCATCAGGTTTTTGCTTTTTTATTAATGAAAGTGTTAAAAAAGCATCCTGCTGGGAAATGGGAGCAGGTTGTCACCATTCCAGGCATGAGGCAACACCAGTCCCAGTGCCCAGCAGGCAGTCCCTGGGAGTCCCTGCAGGAGAGGATGTACAGACCAGAGGACAACCGACCTCGGGGAGAGAGGAGGACACAAACACCCTGGAAATCAAATTACTTTAGTTCCCCCAGTTATTGTACAAACTGCACAGTAAAACATGAAGACAACAGGTCATTGCCTCTACATGCTGGAGCAGGGCTAGCAATCCCCAAGAATSATGATTTGAAAGTGGATGAACATTTGGAACATCTAAGAAGTTGTCCTAACAGATGGGAACTGGCTGGGAAAGGGGAATTGTATTATGTTATGAAAATATGAACATGTTTAATACTTTATGCCATGTTAGGAGTTCATTCCAGTTTAAACAAACATTCAAATGGTCCTCAACAAATGTACAACRAACAGATCATGAAACCAAACTCAAACAATAATTACAATTTTTAAAAGAATCACACTCTGGATTCATTAATTGCCTCTAGAAAGGCTGTTTTGTACATGAAGCTGTTTCTCATTCTTAAAGGCCAGTTTAAAATGTTGTGTTGGGAAAAACAGTGAAATAAAGAAAAAATATTAGAAAAGAGAGGGTTCATTTCTTTCTTCTRTGTTGACAAGGAGGATACTGTATCAAGAACATTGTCTAAGACTTAAAAAATTGAGTTTCTGAGAGTCTGACTTCCAAGATCATTCAGTCCCCAAAGCCCGTGGGAAGATTATTCAGCCATGAGGAGACTGTGTCACTGTTTTCATATCTTATCTCTGAGGAGCCAGCTCGACTCATGAGCATTTGCAAAAACTGGAATGTGCTACAGAGATGCCAGAGCGRCTCTTGAGCCTGCAACAGTGCTGCCACTGGGTTTTCCTGCCTGTGGTGTCAGGCTCAGGCTGTCCTAGGTAGTGGAGAGCTGATGGCATAAAGAATATATCATGTGGATAATGTTGGTGATATTAATCCTCCTTTTATTATAACCTAAAAAACATATTATTAGATGACTAGTGGTGAATGATTGCTAATCTGTTAATCTAACATGATTTAAAGGGATGATAAAAATAGTGTGTTGCTTTACAGGCATTCATTTATGGAAGTAAACTTCGTCTACTGCACAAAAATTAGGATGGATAATTCCAGGCTTTTATTTCATATATCCCTGTTCTTAGAATTGATGTCTTTTAAAATAGAATATTAAGATGCTGTGATTCTATAACATGTCTTATTCGGTGGTTTCACTGAATCATTGCAGTAAATATTGATTTAGGCAACTAAGTCTCCCAAGATAAAATTAGGCACCTAGGAACAAACTCTGCCTTCAAAAACAAAATCAGATGTATTTAAAAGTATAATACTGCTTGTATTAAGGGTTTAGAATGATAACATTCTGATGCTTTATTAAATATTTTTATTCTGGGGGGGGCAGGGTGTTCCAGAAATTTTTGTAGGAAGCTTAGCACTGCAACACTGGCTCTTCAGGAGTTCAGCTGCTCTGATCTGTCAGATGTGACTTCTTGGGTACAATCTGGAGCACAAAGGTTTGGGTTCTCCATTAGGATCATGCTGCCCATCACACCCACCAGCCATGTCCAGAACATACCTGAGAACTCTGCTGTCACAAAACCAGGAAAAGAGTGTTGTAAACTTGTTTTAGAGGGGTTGCTTTTCATCCACTGAGACATAAATGAGTGAATATTTTAAATTTTCATAGGTGAGCACTTAWACACATTTTTGGGCTTTGCTGAACAATTTTATTAGTGATATTTTATATTCTCTGTTATGAGCAATATAAGAATGAATTCTTTTGCTTATGAAAAAGGTCTTTTCTTCAAGAATAACAGTTTTTAGCATATGTTAGAAACGGGGTGAGAAGCTAGGATAAMAACCAACAATTCTCAGTTTCTGTATGTAGTGAAATAACTCCTAACAGGCATCTTTGCTTTTAGCCTACTTTTGTCTGCCTACAAAGAACTTTGCTTGTCAAGAATTGTAGGTACCTACTCTTCAAGTGGAAAGAATAGCTGGCCTCCAGCCTCCCACAGGGAGAGCTGAGAATTAAAAAGATCTTTTAGAGAACCTAAGAATGGCTTAAGCCCCTTCAGCAGCTGAAAAAGGTTTTATAATAGAAGCGCAAACGCACGTGCTGTAACTCTCAGCGAAAAGCTGTCATGATACCACAGTATTTGCRACCTAAAACTCAGCTTTTCCAAGCATCCTCCTGCACTTTGTGAGTGCTTCTGACGTACAAAATAATTTCTGCCACGGCTCTTGATGATTCTTGACAAATATTTGAAAATTATAATCTCCCGTTACAAATGTRAATCGAACGGGTGTGCTGGGAGCTTTCTGCTCGGTACACAGTGTACAGCAGCACGGGCAGGGGCTGTCTCAAGTGAGCTACAAAACTGTGAGCAGAGAACATTACACGCTGTAGGCAGGTTTGCACCTGGCTCAGTTCCCGGCGTGCTTGGGTCTTGCTGGTGGTGGGGACCTTTATAAAAGCACACGATAACAGCTACTGCCAGTGCCAAACTCCTCAGCAGGAGCAGTAACAACTTCTGAGCTTCTTTGTTGCCCAGAAGAAATAATCACTACTTGGGACTCGTAGGTTTGTGTCAGCTGCTGGATGTGAGTGCAAGTCCTGGAGCTGTAAATCCAAGTCTCCCTCCCAGAGTGCTGAGAAAGCTGCTACCCCAACACCGCTCGTCTTTCCAAGATCTCATCACCCAATTCTTTCTGCTCATTCTCCCCCTCCTCCAGTCCTGCTCTCTTCTCTTTGCACTTGCCCTTTTCTTCTCTGATCTTCAATGACACAATTATCTCTCCCATGCCATGCATCATAACTTTATCTCCCTTTCTCCCCCCTGCCCCTTCCCTTGCGTCCTTCTGCCTCTACTCTGTGTGGTTCACTGGGGGATGCCTTTTCTCTCTTTGGTTTCCCTTTCTTCACTCCAGCTGCCCTGGACATTTAGTTTCTCATGTCCTTCTGGCCCCTGGTGCCAAGGGAGGGACAGTGCTGGAAAGGTGTGCCTGTTTGAGAGGACAAGGGATAGTTTGCTTTAAGAATGCTGTGTTCTTAGAAGTGAGGCATTTAAAACATACATATTGCATAGAGTCAGGAGTACATCTAACCCCACTGCACGCTCCTACCTTGTCTTCTGTCCTGACAGTTTGAATTGGGCAAAATTTCCATTTATCCACRTTGTATCATCCCATATGTTCTCTGCCTGGTCTAGATGCAGGTSTCTCCCTTAGCATGTGCACAGAAGTTGAGGGAGCATAACCCAGTTTCCTGCTGTCCACCCCAGGGAGAAGAGAGGCGAAGCTGTGACCAGAGTGACTGCACAGAGGATTCAGTCAATTCCCAGCCTCACGCCTTCCCACTCCTCCCCTGTTCCAGGAACTCTCCAGCTGTCTCTGTGTTTACTTCTGCCTTCCCTGTGGCATCTTCTTATAGTCTCTGTTCCTCTTTTGCRTGCTGGAGAGAGTGCTAGCTGCAGCCCTCTTTTTTTCTCCTCTGTTGGACTGGGCTCCTTCAGAGCTCTTATCCTGCCAAGGCAATGAAAGACGATGCATCCATTGCTTTCCCTCCTTCACCCCATCCTTAACAACAACAATGAAATCCCTTCCATCCCAGCCTTGYTCCTCTGTGCGGTTCTCAGATGATTTTTTAGTAAGCCTGTGTTTGCCATTTCTGAGATTGACTGCACAAAAACTGTAGGTGTAAATTTAATAAAAATACATCTGTAAACATTACGGCACTCAGCACCACGATTTTTATAACATGTGAAGTAAAGCTGGCTGTCCRGATCATAATTTTTGGGTGGTGCCCAGCGAGGCTTTATTTCAAGATTATGTTCCTAGATCCTTTTCCAGGTAAAACACTAAAGACAAATACCCATGAAGTTTCTGAAAGGAAAAGGAGAAGCACCTCAGACTGGTGTGGAGTCCTACTGTAACACTCAAACAGGATTTTTCAGAGCCAGATGAAAACATGATGAATTGGTGAGAGGAAGGATCAGTCAATCGTGGCGGGGGGAAAAAACCACAAAGTTTGCCCTCCTGGCTACATTCATGGACTGGATGACATTCCTGCTGCATGACAAATGTGCATGCATCCTCTTCCCAAGCTGGAAGGAGATACAGCAAGAATGTGGGAGAAACAAGATGAAGCCAAGAGCACGATGGAAGGATTTAGGAAATTAACCCCTTCTTAAAGAAAGGAACYGGGCTACTGGTAGATATCCATAAGGGGAGTGGTGGTAAGGGAACCAAAGATGGGAAACATGTCAGGCATGCTGAGAGGAGGTGGGACAGSAAGACATGGGATGCAGGCACCCTAAAAAACTTGAGTAAATTGGTTTCTAAAGACTTACATGACCTTTTACAAGCYCTCAACATAAACATTGCTGAATCCTCATTGTTCAACCTCCACGCTCCTGGTTTTGTCCTCTTTCTGTCTCTGCTGGGCTGTCTGTGATGCTTTGGTGTTAGAGGAGGAAAGCAGCTTAGTTTATGGCTTCCACCATGCAGTRTTGCTGCCTGACAAGTTTGATCTTCTACCAGTCCTGACAGTTTGTTCTGTCAATAGTCAGAGGTGCCACTTCTGGCAYGATAATGGTGAACAACTGTAGTGGTGTGACAAAAAAAACGAGGTTTCTGGAGCCTTTTTTCCATGCAGTGTACAGCAGATTTAAAGAGTGCTGAAGAAGGTTCAGCTGCATTTGAGCCTATTCTTTTTCCACAGTATAAAATGGATAAGTGGGAAGGCATGTTACAGTGGATGTGGATTCACCATGAAAGCAAGACTTGCAAGGGAAGCTTGTGTTCATCTCTAAACAAGGGAGGGCAGCAGCTTTTTTGGTAGCTGGGTTCAGCTGTCTCACACCTCTCTGTCTCACCCCTCCTCCCACTCCTGYGTCCTGAGAAAGACAGAGCTGTGCACACCCGGAGGAAGCAGGAAAGGAGGAAGGCTGATCTCTAGGCTTTCTAGATTCCTTACTGCCASACCCTCAGGAATCTGCCTTGACAGTCCCTCCTGAGCAGTCTTTCTCCAAGGTGTCATAGGAAAGCTTGAGGCACGGACGCAAACCTACGGGCACGGACAGAAACATGCCAGGTTATGCCATCTGAGCTAAAGGATCCTTCATGATGCTCAGGGGTTTGGGAATACCAGATTCATGGCTTTCCTTGACAATGCAAGCCTGGAAAAGTATCATCAGTTTTGTGTATGTCTTCCCTGAGAGTCCCAGTTCCCTGTGGCAAGGCCGGTGTGTGATGTTCCCTGTGGCTCTGGACTAGCCCACCATGCACAAGCAAACAGCTTATCATGAAATGCACTTCCACTTTCAGCCCGATGTAAATTCTGGAAAATGTTCACCCAAGAAACAGGCAACTGAAAATTAAGTTGTAATGGACGGTTTCAGGCAATCATAATGTAAATGTTTATACTACYTAGCATATATCTACAAACAAGTTATTTACAGTGTAAGCTTACTGAATTGAAATGGCTACTGGAAAAAAAGCTTGGAAACACGCAAGAAGCCCCTGGGATCTGCACCAAGGTGGACTAGTGGAACAACAGAAGGTTTTCTTAAACCTACTGGCAATTGGCCCTAAAATAAAAAGCTACAATCAATAGATTTTAACAGCTTACAGACCATGATAGAAAAATAAACAAAACTTTGCATGGTTATGTGCTCGATTTCCTTGTTTACCACAAGGCTGTATCTTGAACAGTCACATTTCAGCTCTATTTTTAGGCAACATTCATGGAGAGGAACCACGACATCCAGAGCTCCTATGAGATGTGYGTTTCCCAGGGAGACCTCAGGGAGCAGCTGATGTCTTGTTTGCTCTTCCAAAGAGGGTGGCTCTGAGCTCCCTCTTTCCTGCCACAGCCTTCTGGGAAAGGCAAAGGAGGGCATTTCTTGCTCTCACGCCTTGGGATGTGGCAGGGGCATCCTCACGGGTGGGCAGCGCTACCAGCACTGACTCCATGCCACACAACCCCAAAAACAACCTGCCAAGGGCTGGTGGATGAAGCAGAAATTGCAGGYTGCAAACTAAGCCCAAAGTTTAATCATTCTTGAGGTAATGTACATAAGAAGGAAATGAAACTCCTCTCTAGAAGAGTGATATATTTACTTATTGTCTGAGGAACTGAACACTGTGAAAAGGAAAACAGAGTCTGTGAGGTGTTTTAGCAGTTTTTTGTGCAGCTCAGAGGGTAAAACTTGCCTTTTACTGACTACAGATGTAGTGATAGAAACCATCCCTTGGTGCAAGACTGAATTTAAAGTGGAAGAGTTGATATGATTATGCCATAAAATTCAGTCATACTGAAAACAAAAGCAAAACCTGTGAAGGATTTACATGAATCCTTAAAGTGACATTAACCTCATGAAAAATCCRCCTCTCTTTGTCTGCAAGCGTTTCAGAAGCAGGAGAATTTAGTGCTGAGGAAACACACAGTTTATTTAAACTTCCCCTTCAGCAGCTGGAGATGGGTTTGAAACATCCCCATGTCCCCTCAGGGACTCCTGGAAGAAGGTGATGATTTTGGTTCAGGACCTCAGGGAAGGTGCAACTCTCATCGCCCTGTTAAGAGAARTAATCTGACTGCCAGGACTTTTATATGGCATAGCTAACAGAAATAAGTCAATCAGCTTTTCCCTTCTCCCCTGAATGTGTTCATGGGTCCTGTGCAGCACTTATAGAGGTCAGGCTGAGCAGCTGTTGTCCTCACAATTTCCCATTTTCAGTCACACTTGACAAAACCGTGGGGTTCGTCTCCTCTTGGAAAGACTGTCTGATGTCTGCTCAAATTTACTGAGTAAATAAAACATCTTGTGGTGTCCCCGTGTACATTTAGCAGCGCAAAAAGTGGCAAACTGGGTTTGTTTGAGCTGGTTGAGACTAAGGGAATAATTTCCATGGCACCCACCCCTATGCTGCCTAAAGGCAGCCAAAGGGGCTCTCTGTGAAAAGGCAACACATATTCTAACATATTCTACCATCTGCATTTGGACAGCTGAATCTCCCACCCTTTAGCTTTTATTCCATTTTCCCCCTTCAAAGACAGACGAAAGAAGACGATTTGCTAATGAGATTAGGTTATAATTTTAAMCTGTTATATAAAATTTGTGCAAATACAATAGAACATAATTATTATCATTATAAAATATAAATTAGTATCATTATTATCAATATCTGAAAATGGAGCTGGAATAATTTCTAGTATGATCAGCAGCAGAGAACAACGCTGAGTCTTCATAATGAAGATAAATTGCATGTAGATACCTTCATGGATGCTTCAGCCCCGTCAAGGCAATTTGTTATTTTTTTTCTCTTTGAAATAATAAATTTCTGTTTGTGCCTCTTACTTGTACACTGAGTAAATGTAATATGGAGATCCAGGAAATCTCAGGAATTACATAGCAGTCAAAATTCAATGACTACAGATTTGCATTTGTTAAATTCTCTTTGCATTAAGCTTTATGATTTAATGTGAACTCTCGGTGATCCTGAAAACACCAACAGCTTTGTAGTGGCTTCAAGGGGGCATCAAAGCAGACACATCCCAGGGAGATGAAGGAAAACCACCTCACAGTAGAATAAAACATACTTTGTTATTAGAAAAATGTATCAACTACAATCCAACTTAGTGTGCTGTACGTAATTTCTGCAAAAATATGGGCAGCCCCTACCTATTTTTATACCTATTTGGTTATAACACTTTTATAACCAGTATAGACCCACAGACGTATTTTCCCTTTCTTGGTGGTGCTGCAGTTCAAAGGCACTCTGGCTTTGCACCTGACAAGCCGAAAGCATCTACATTCTAATCTTGTCCAGAAAGAAGATTGTACCAATTTATCTCAATCTTTTCTAAATTGGAGCGGTTAAATTGATACGTGTGCGTGTGTGCAGCTGAGGGTGTTGATCTACACTTCTCTTCCAATGAATCTCTCTGGCAGTTGCAGCACATCCTGCCCRCCAGCCAGTCCCTGAGTGTGCTTGGGACAAGTTCAAAGACTGCAACTAGAAGAGGGCTGGGCTGCACACAAGCCAAAGCAGAACTGAAAGTGAAGTCCCAGTGTGTTTTGCTTATTGCTCAGACCTCCTTAGCAGTGCCACGTCTCGCCGTGCCCCAGATTAGCAGGTTTGTCACCAGGGACTGTTTGAAGCCTGTTTGATAGAGCACATTTTCTAAAGCTGTTGAAATACGTTGCCCTTTCTAGAGGAGCAGTGCAGAAATAATTATTTGTCTTTATAGGACTCGAGCTTAATAACCACCTTTAAACTTCTGCTGACAGTCATTCTCACCTTTCTCCTCAGGATTCGACTTGACCAACATTTAAGCAGACACTCTCTAAGTGGTTCCTCTCACCACCAGCATCTTGTCGCTGTCCCTGGGCTCCCTGTTTCTACATGCCATTGTAAACATTGGTGCAGTTCCTCAAGGCAAAAAAAGGAAAGAAAGAGAAAGGGTTGCCTTTAAGTGTAACAATCTCCTGACACTACTTTGCCACGTGGATTTAGAACCAACTGTGCCAGAGAGGGRAGGAGGCAGCATGGCTGAGAATAATGGCTAGGGGCAAGGGGAGAGGAGGACACCACTTTTCAGTGGCTGTGCTGACTCAGAGAAGTTGTCAAGCTGCACGCCMTTCAGTTCAAATTTTTATTTCACGTGATGCCTCCTCCTAAGGAATTCTCCACTGATATTTGTCACGTTGACTAAGTACCTCTCATGGCATCTCACCCTGGGAGCTGTGCATGTCTGGGATGCCACGTAGGAGTCCTGGCCACTGGGGCTCACCCCTGCATTAGTGTCAGATATTCAGTGATGACAAGTGGGCACAAAGACTTTGCAGTGGCCTGTCTGATAGACAGGAGTAAACTAAAAGCTTATTTGTGCTTACATGGGCCTGTAATTAAACCACTAGCCTTAATCCAATTGAAAGTTCTTTGATTACAGCATTTAAAAATGTGCCTTCATTACCAACTTAYAAACATTAATCAGTGGTATAGGAAAATCGGGACAGCCTGGAGGATTTGAGGATGGTAACTGTTCCTGAGAAAGATATGGATGTGTTGCTCAGGAGTGATCAGAAGCTGCTACCAGGCAACGTGGGACCTGAGAGGAACCTCCTGGGRTGAGGGGCAGGACCTACATTATCTCATCTTCCAGAGGGAGATGAGGCTTGTGAAGGCCTCTCCACCACTGTCTGCTCCGAGCACAGGGAGAGCAGGTCCAGGGAAGCAGAGCAGGGACAGGTGCTCATTTCCTCAGGGCTGCCAGAGAACCAAGCACTGGCAAACGACTTTGGTTAAAGCTCTTYCAAGCTGGCTTTGTCATGTGCATAGATGCAAGATATATTGAGACATCTCATTTAGCAAGATAAAGGCCTCAGCCCCTGGCTTTTTGTTGGTCTCTTTGGATCAGGGTAGAGAAGTCATGGTGGTCATGAAAATGAACAGAAGCTTCTCTGGCTTAGCATGGTCTTTGTTCCCACACTTGCCTTTTTGTTGAAGCCTTATTTGAGGTCCCTGGGATATAASAGGCTTGACTCAACTAAGCTCTGGCTCTGGGATGTAGTTTTCTCACCAGCTGCTTTGCTGGTTCATTGTTGGTTTCAGGTACTAGAGAAACAGGAGAGGAAAAGGTGCCTCAGACTGGTTACCAAATTGCACAAAATACTCAACCTAATCTCCTTTTATAGTGCCAAGAATGAAAAAGTGGTGATAAAGCTGCAGCTACTTGAAAAGATTATGGATTAATCATAAATTAATTTTAAGGGCACTCAGAAAACCACAACTCATTCTGGTTGAAGAAAGTTCTGGTGATCACTGCTGCTTCACGGCTCACCTGCTGGCTCTACTGTACTGCCACTTTGGAGGCAGGTGGACTCCGAGGTGACAGCCYAGGCAGGGTTTGAAGGCATCTGTCTCCTGTCAGTGCAAGCTCTGAAACAGAAGAGGCAGTAGATGAGCAGGTAACAGTCTCAGGGTTTTGAACTCTACCTGTTATTTCTGCCTTAGAGAAGAAGGCTTCCCAWGCTTGGTGGGAGCACATCTAGCACATCAGATGAAATGCTGTCATGTTTTAGGAGGCTGGGAAGCAGAAGCTCAAGGTAAATGTAAAGCTATTGTTGGTGAATGTGTTACTTCTCATCACCCAAGGTAAGGTAACTTGTTCTGAGCAAGCTTCAACTGAAAGGTGTGGAGCCTTGACAGAAAACCTCTGCCTGGAAGTTCAGTCAGGGCAGTCTCTACCTGTTCCCATCCTTGTGGCCTCATCTGTGTCTTCCTGCCCTCCCCATCACCGCTCCTTCCACAGTGTGAGCCAGAACAGGGAGACAAAAGGGCAGAAAGAAAATCCCTTCTYCTGAAGGGTGCTTTTAACTGGCTCCCAGGAGAATTCCCAGTGCCAGCAAGGAGGAGGAGGAAGGGTGGGAACAGGCACAGGGCACAGCAGAGGGGGAGTTTTCAGCTGCACTGAGCGGTTAGACAGGCTTTGCTGTGATGTCAAACCACACCTGGAGTTGCACCAGCCAGAGCTGGGTGCTGTGAGGCGTGGGATGGGTGACACGGCCTTCTGCCATTGCTCCATTTTACTGTCACACTGTTGGTGCAGTGGCCTTCCCATCCAAGGCTGGCATTCCCTGCAGCCTTAAGGGAAGTGTTCAAGTACTGGGTGAGTCCCACTGGCTGCAGGGGTGGCCCCGAGGAGCTGAGACCTCTGTGTGCCCACCAGGCTGCAGCTGGGTTCTTGTTAAACGCAGCCAGGGATGTGAGATGAGAATCACAGAAATATGGAGCACATGCTGAGCATGATGCCTGTGCAGCAGTGTGACTGAAAAGGCTGGTGTAGAAGGACACTTTGGGACAAGACTGGTCTCTATGAACTTTAGACCTCTGCAGTATAGACAGCTGCACTGACACGGCTGCAAGGATCCCTTTGGAGTCAACTGGAGAGGAGCAAGACCTTTCAGGATGCAGTCCGTCCCATCCTGGTGTAGATACCAAACTAAAGGCAATAAATACTTCTCTGAAGTTTTAAAAAGGCTAAATTCTCCATAGGCAACTGTTTTCAAACAAGAGAGTTGTGCCCTATGAAGGCCTGCTTTTTTCCAGGTGACACTGCAGAGAGCCTTCAGTGGCTTGCTGGAGTGGACACTTGGCCAGAGGAAYCCCACCATTTGTCCCCCAGGACCTGAAGGATGAGGAAGTGTGAGTAACATATTTCTCCACTTTTGCAGAATCCTAAGCAATTCTCATCGCTAAGCATTAACTAAAAATTGCATCAGACTCCGAGGGAAAGGTAGTGATGAAAGAAGGAACTGCATTCCATTCTCTGAAGAACAAAAAGCTTGYGAAAGAAGAAGAAAACTGCCACAAATTCAGCTTTGGTCTGTACTGGCATGGATATTTCTATGCAGTGTGATGCTGGCCATGCAGCTGCCGCTTTGCAGCTAAGGCTTGACCGCTGTAATGAAGTTTGTTTTGGCTTCTTTTGCTATCAGCATCTTCAGATGTATTCTCTTATCTAGCAAAATGTTRTTTGGCTCCCTCTAAAGCCAAAGGTAGATGCTACTCGATTTTTCTTCTAGCATCAATCTACATTTAGGGCTGTGTAAACCCTCAAGGCAGTAATTGTTCAGAAATAGACTGTGCTCTTCAGCRTAGAAGCCCAGGCTGCTGTTACAGGGTTCTGCCAGCTATGAGAAACTGCCAACACACCTCCATCTCCTGGGGGTACAAAGAGGCAGAGCTGCCTCTCTGCTGCCAGAAAAACCCCTTGTGCAGACACAGCCAMGCTGGCAACACCGGCAGCACTCCCTCCCTCCAGGGGCTGCATCTCTGCTGTGGCAGCGAGAGACAAAGGTTTGCCCATTCGCCTGCAGCAGGGATGCTTTGCCAGCGGAGTGCACAGGTCGGACTTCTGCGCGGCAGAAGTGGTACCTGTCGTGCTCGRCCTTGATGTCTGCACACTTTATTTCTTTCAGCAAAAGGTTTTGACTGCTGATTTCGACTCGCTCATTCTGGGGCTGCGGGTGATGGGCTATTTAGCATATTAATGGAAATAAACACTCCTCAGCGAGTCACACTTCATCACAGATTGCTAAATGTCCCTTGCATTATCTTATGATATAGTATGCGTCTATTCAAATTATATTTATTCTTAATACTTCTGAAATGCTCATGAAAGTGTAAAATACATGTTCAAGAACAAGTTCTTCTCCCTTCTTAAATTTTCACTTCATTTGCTGGTTTATTCAAATGAGRGGTCACAACTGGCCATTCAATCATAACATTTGCTTGGTTTTATAAAAACCATTTCCTCCTTGTAGCATCTTTGAAAGGAGGTAAGCAAACACTGATAGCTCCTTTCTCCTTAAGAAGAGTGCATATCCCTCTGCTTCTGCTTGGGATGAGAAAACATGCAAAACAGTGCTGTCATTTAAACCAGGCTGCTAATATTTGATCCTGCAAGGGTTAAGTGGTGTCATTGCAGTTTCACTTCCTCTCCGACAGAGACAGAGAACTACACTGCATGAAATAATTTGTTTATTTTCCTTTCCTATTCCAGACAGAGTTACCAAGCACATTAACATGACTGCTGCCTCAAACACTCGCATTCCTTTCGCACAAAGCAATTTAAAATTAATTTTTGAGCRGGTTTTCTTTTCTTGACCTCTTCTSTAAATGAAAGTGATCCACAGAAAATTTTGTATTAAATAAGTAATTGGCCTGGATAAAAGCCTTTGCCCTCTAGAAGCATTTTCAAGTGTTTGGAGTGAAAAGTTCTGTCTCTAGAGACCAGTAATCCAGCAGACTGTCGTGATTGTGCAAGTTCAGGTGTGCATTGCAAGAGAATACATCTTGGCTACTCTTAAACAACCACTTTGGATAATGTTAAGTAAAACACTTTTTTAAAGAAGTTTTATGAAGTCTATGAGCCTGTCGGATCACAGATAAATGACTGCTAAAAGAAAAGCTCATTGCCAGCAGTGGGTGACACCAGGCTATGGAGACAGTATGAGCACCTGAATGGGGACAAGGTGGGGACAAGAGAGGAAATCCAGGATGTACAAGGTTTATTCCAGACTCTGCTGTATGATGCTGAGCATTCTTGCTCAGGCTGTGCTCTTTACTCAGTTGCACAAGAAATAGTGACAAGATTAGTGTCAAGCCAGAAGAACTTTTTTAGGTTACTATAAGGAATGAAAGCAGGACAGAAGAATCTGGGGAAAGGTGTGGGAAGAGGAAAGAGATGCCAGGAGCAAAAAGAATTTCTTCTACTATACTAACTTTTTCTCCTCTGTCTTCTCTCTCTGTAGCCTAGTCTTGCTCCAGGGACAGCTGTACAAGCTGTAATTTGACACATGTCCTTTTGCCTGACACTTTTGTATTCCCTGCTACCTTACTTCCTCTAGTCAAAATAAGCAGGAAACATGTCTGCAAGGACCAAATATGTATTTAAATGTTGCAGATGATGATCCTGTGGAGAAAATGGCCTTGTTTCTTGATTCCACCACTCCATTCCTTTCCAAGGTAAGTAATTTCCATGTACCTTTCAATGCTGCTCCTCTCCCACAGTTTTTCCTCTGCCTGCCTTGAAATGAAATCAGGTAGCACCCCAGCCCAGGACAGGAGGCTGCCACTCAGTTTTTTCCAGCAGGGATTTCAGAGGAAGGTGGGAATTTGTTTTGTGGCTGGCCTGGAAAAGGCTCTTCAGCTAGAGCAGAGGTGTTGCACTAAAAATTCCTTGCAATGGAGAAACACTTGAATGTYCTCGATTTCAAGAAGCTGTTGGTAGTTTTTGTGGGTTGTTTGCCAAGGATTTATTATGCATGTGTATTCAAATAAAGGCCATGATATTTGCTTAGCAGCAGGAGGGCATTAGTGTGTGACAATGCTCCCCTGCATCCATTCCCCGGGATCTGGCCAAAGCAACCTTTCCATGCACTGCATGAAAAAAAAGTCCCCTGAGCTGACTTCTCTTAAAGATGTCAGCTCAAAACTTTCTTCTGTAGTTTTCTCTAATGCTGCTACCTTCATACTCATTTTCTTGACTCACTTGCATCAATCTGCCTTTCACATGCTTGATCTCAGCCTCTCAGTCTGGGACAGGCAGGAATAGAGACACCACCACATGGAATGAGCTTGGTTCCTCCATCCCAGGAGCTTGCCTCCATGCTCCATAGGCACAGATTAAAACTACTGAAGGAAGGAAAAGTTTGCTCAGTGCTGGATGGGGAGCAAATATTAAAGTCCATATTGCATGATGATTCAATGGATCAGAGAAACTCTGAGAGCTTAGAGAGGCCCCATGGAGGAGAAAAAGGAGACATGAAAGACTGATGATTTACACTTAGTATTTGAAAGACATATAAACAAATCCTAGTTAAGTCCCTCTGATAAGTGAATCACTGCCACCAGCATTAAAATGTCAAATGATCCTAATGTTCAAAATGATTGCTGAGATGGCAGTTCTTTTCTAAATCCCCATTTTCAGTTGCTCCATATCTTACCTTTGGAAGTGAAATTTTTCCATTAGCCTTGACTTGGAAATGAAAAATTGTGCACTTTGAAAACTCAATTTCAAACAATGCTACCCAGCATAAAACAGACTCAGTTCTTCTGAAAAATGTGTKGCTGCCTGACATTTTCTAGCAAAGCTGCTGGCTTTATAATTTTCAGTCTTACAATTCTGACAGGTTGGGAAAAATGTGCAAGGCAAAATACTACCCAGATATTAGGGCTTAGGAAAAATTGCTCTCTGTTTGGCAAAAGTTGATTTTCATTTTTTAKATTCAGAAAAAAAGGAATTACTGGTGACACAGATACTCTTAAAGAGTTTTGAAACCATTCTTTCAGCTACAAATCATTATCTGGTTTTATTAAAGGGATTATTTGGAAGCATCATACAGCTCCCCTATAGGCATGATAATACAAGTCTTGTATTGTGCATAAGCACTGCTGAGATGTGCCTAGCATGAAGCCCAAAGCCCACCTGACCCACCTCCTGGTTACCTATGGTTGGGTTTGTGGCACCAGAGCCAGGGGAAGTCAAACACTCGGGGTGTGGTGGAGACAACCACAGCCTGAGCAGAATTAATTGCAGGCCTTGTGGTGATCAAGGCTCCAGAGGATGTGCTCACCGTGGCCTGGATAAAAGAGMTCCCAATGGAATTTTAAAAAATAAGGATTTTTTAAGCTCCATGAACATTTGGATTGCGGAGAGGGAGCGCTCTGGTTCCGTGCCTCTGTGGTGGGAARGGCTGCTTGCGAATGGCGGCTCCACAGACTGACATTGTTGCCTGCAAACACAGCTCTGGGTCAGCAGCTGAACTGGGGCCACCCRAAAAGCAGAACATTTGCAATAAAACAGGTATGGGAACATTTGTACAAAGCAGGTATCCTGTGTCTGGAGCAGGGGTTTGTCTCCATGCCCCGCAGGCTCACTGAGCTGGGAAAGGGGAAGGTGAGCGATCGCTCCCTGCTCTGCTGAACCTGATCAAAGGATTTCCAACCAACAGCTCAATAACAACAGAGGGGCTGAGAGAGGCGGTAAAGGCAGGCAGTGGTCCACTTTTAAAAATCAGGAATCACTGCTCTCACAGCAGAGGGGCGTCTTTTAATTATGTTTTATATGAAGCCCTTTTATAAATGGTTTCGGACACGCCATCAGGCAAACAAGCAGTTCCCACCTAGGCAGCAGCCTCTCACTGCCACAGATCCATTTCATTTCTGCAAAGCACTTAAGTACATGCTTAACTTTAACCACCTGAGCTGTCCCACTGGAGCCATGGAGATGACTCATGAACTAAAGTTAGGCCCCTGCTTGCGTATCTGGCTGACTGTGGGCTTCTGCAGTATCTGCTGCCAGATGTTTGGGAGAGGAAATGAAAGAAACTCTGTAGTGGACAGTTAAGGGAGTAATTAACTAACAGAGGAAACTTTGTACTGCTTCCAAAAATCTGATCTAACGTGACTGTTGATATTTTGGTAGTCCAGACATAGGTTTAAACCATTTTTAGTCCGATTCAGGTCTTGATCTTGTATGTTTAGTCTCCTGGATTYTTCTCTAATGCCCCAGTCTGTCCACATTGGGATTTATCAGCCTTGTGGCTTTATACTAATCTAAATATGCATTAATATTCTTCAGGCACTTACCATTAAATACAAAATTGCTGGGTAAGAACATATAATAGAAGTAAAACGCTATGCTCAGTGAACGTAATGCTGCACTGTAGACAGGCTGGAATAGAAGATGGTGGGGGTTTCAGCATACCCCTACCTTTGTGACCCATACACTGGTTTTCTTTTCTTTTTTCCTTTCCAGCATACTCATCTTTCACTTGGATTGTCTTCCGAAATGGAACACAGCACAATCTCTGCACAAACAGCACAGTGTTGGGATAGTGCTACCAGGAGACTTCAGCCTGAAAATCTCACAACAATTTCCTATGCCATAAGCAGCACCCATCACAATAAGGTCTTTCACTGGGATTATACAAGCCCGCACAATGCCCCACACCGGGCAGCTCCCACAGCCAGGGCCCAGTTTTAAAGGCAACCCTTCCCACAAATCGACACAGTGGGATACCTCCGATGAATTCTCCATAGGACGGATAAGGCAACTGCCACTTGCAGGACCTTGTGCGTTGCGCAGAAGTGCTGTTTTTCTAGCTCTGGGTCATGTGGAATTTTAGAGAAAAGTGTTGCAGGCTTGTGACAGGCTGTCACAATCTGAGAGAGAGACRGTGAAAGATTTATTAGGGGAATCTTCTCCTCAAACACAGCTTTCTTTGAGGGCTGACGCTTCATTTCTTCCTGGTGCCACCTCCAAGGGCTCTAATTCCCCAAGTTTCTGCAGAGGTCAATCCCTGGCTGGATCTCACACTTCCTTYAAAAGCAGGCTGCTCCAGCACAGGCCTGAGACAGGCTAGAAGGGGACTGAGCAGGAAGCCTTGTCTTGCTGATGCCTGGCAGGGTGACTTTATTCTGGAGTAAGTTCCTCTGGAATGGAGGCCTGCAGGACTGCCCTTTCTRCGATCACCAGCTTCGTTTAGAAAAGCAGTGGAGAAACAGCACACAAGAGGCCACACTCAAAATGTGACCAACTGCTTCAAATTCCTTCGGTATGAGTTCTGCCTTTCCTCAACGTCCATGGGAACTCTGCCAGTAATTGCCCTTGTGCTACAGTTTCTCCCTTTGTATCAGGGTCCAGCAAAGCCTCATCTCCACCTTAACTCAGACAGTGGCACAGCACTGATTTCTATCCTGAAAGACCACACAAAGGTCTTGTGAATATGTACCTTATTCTTAACTTTCACCCTATATGACAGCTACTTTTAGTCATGTCATACCCTATACAGCAGACCTCTCTTCCTTGCTAACGCTGGGAGGGAAACAAAGGCTTGTTGTTTCTCTGAAGTACTACAGCTACTCCTAACTTCCATCCAGAAAAGCCCTTCCCACTATTTACTCTGTCCAGAAAAAGATCAGAGATAGCAGTGGGTGAAACACTGACAGATATTTCAGAAAGTTCCTCCACTGCTGTTCTAGCAGAGGAGCCAGGAAGGGGATATAAAGCTACAGCTCTTCAGTCCCACTAGGTACCCCTAAGGCCTAAAAAGTCCTTAGGGTCTATCTTTTTTGAATTATTACTCAGCTTTCAGTCTACTCACATGCCTATATAACATGCACAGCTACCATCAGTGCTGCTCCACATTGAGTCTAGAATATAATTCAGGACAAAAATCAAACACTTGCCCGGGTGAGGGCATTCAGGAAGGTCACATGCTGTTTTCTGTGGTGGGGAAGGCGGCTTTCTGCAGTAGGCAGTTCCTCTCTTTTACGGCTTTTGAGCAGGGTTTGAGCAAGGAGCCGTCCMTCTGGGGAATTCTCGCCTCCCCCTGGGCAGCTGCTGTCAGGGCTGGCAGCTCTTGCACAGCAGCTTCTCCATCTGGGACAGCAGAGTGCCCGTCCTTGGTGCCGAGCTGTCAATCTTCTTGGAGTTCTGCAGTCTGGSCTCACACTCCCGGGCAGGTGGGTCAATAACACTAAGAACTTCATTAAAAAACAGACCTAGGCTCTTCAATATACACCAATATAAAACTGTTTTGGGTCACACAACCGTTCAAAATGTATTGGCTTGCGTTTGGCACTGCCTTAGCTTCCAGTCTGCTGAAGTGCTAYGTAACGTGCAGAGCCACCATCGGTGTCACCTGTACTGGACCAGCAGCTCTCACCTGCCCTGAATGAGGAAGAAGGAAAGGGAAAGGACACAGAATCTCCTCGGTTCCTTGTGCAGAGAGCAGTTGCAGCTCAGCTCCTGGACTGGGTCTGTGGGTCTCACCTGATAGGGTTCCATGTCCATCAGAGTTTTCTGTGTTTTCTGTGCAGCAGAAGACTTCTTGCTCTGATCTGTCTCACTGCTTGGTAAGAAGCGAGAATGCCTTCATACAGAAAAGCTGCAGCTTTCTAAATAATGCTACAGCTGCTATTCTGGACCGCATCCTAAACCTTGCTGAGAGGTGGGTCCAGGGCAGCTGCTGCCCCTGTACCAGGTCCTGGKGCCAGCTGAGTCCTTGGCACTGAGATCCCAAGGCACCTCCCTGGCCTTGGGACATCCTGTGCCAGGGGAGTAGGTGGTATCACCTCAGGGACCTCCCCTTTAGCTCAACTCCATGGGTTGTGACAGGGAGTTTACCCAACATCTGCCACTGTGGTTTGACCAACAAACCGAAATGTTTCCAGCGGCATCTCACCTTTAAGGAGGATTGGAAGAGTGATGCAGGGAGTTTGGGCCGCAGGCAGCCTCTTCAGCCCTTTCAGAAAGGAGATTCTGGATTTGGWTGGCAAATACTTGACTTATGGGTAGGTTTGACCACAATATCTCTCCCAACTCCGGGTTTTTTGCTGTAGGCACTGCTACTCTTTTCGGGCTCATTCTGTTTTGGTTTTTTGAATATTACCATGTACATTTATGGGTGAATTGCTTCATATATACTTCTGAGAAGGAAATTTGTTTTTATAAATGCGTGGATGCATATAACAAATTAAACTGGTAAATTAAAAATAGCATCATCTCATCCAAGTAAAGAGAATATACTACAAGACAGCTGTATTGCAAGAGTGCCCTGTAACACCCATTTCATTCTTGTAAACAATGCATCTCTTTAAATGTGGACTGCAAAAATCACACACAATACTTTGGTTCAGGAATCCGCTGGCTGATTTTCTGAATCACTGTTTTTAATATAGGGGATGTGGGCGTCTAAAAAGGCTTCTATATATAATTCTGAAGAGCCATCTCATTCTGTTTCTGCAACTTATTTTACCAGTTTCTCCTGATTCATTTTTTAGTGAATGCCGAGCATTTTAAGAGTAGAGACTGAGCAAAAATGCTCTATATAGATCATTATAGTCTGCAGCTCTGTGACTTCCCAAGAGGTTATTATATCTCAAGCAGTGAGAAACAGCTCTCACTGAGTACGAAATTATTCCATTGTGTAGTATTACTTAAACAATTAGAAATCATACTGTGTACAAAATACTGGATCTCTAGGTAGCAATTTCGAGCGTTGTATCATGCCTACTTAAGTGTGTAGCTACAGCAAGAGAAGTACTGCATTAACAATAAAACCATTTCTAAATCAACAGACTAACATATTCATAAAAACAACAATATACTGTAACTGTAATGCACTTTCATTTGCTTTAGACATCAAAATTCCCAGTTCCAGAGTCTCCTGGATTCTTAATTCCCTCCCATTCATAAATTCTTCATCTAGCCAAGGAGAGTGAGCAGTGTTTTATAGCACGGAGAAGATGTTCACAGGAAGCAAGAGGTAACATCCCTTTCTTTCCACAGCACTCCTGACTCTTAAACGCTCAAAACCACCCAAAATCTGGTCTTGCATTTTTCTTGGTTAGTACAACAGGCTTCCACAAAACTAAGCAGAATATTTTTAAGAATTTCTGAAGACCTGTAGTCAGCCTTTTTCTCCAGAAAATTAGTTTGTGTCAGCATATTAACTCAAAGCATCGTGTTAAACTCAGCTTTGCAAATTATATAGACGTGGGTTAAGAGGGCCAGAGCTTACCAAYTACCCAACTCTAAGGGTAGATCTCTTTTATAGACAGAAGCAGAAAAAGACTAATTTGTTTTTAAAGTCAGTTAGGATACTTTTATTGCTATTGGCTTCATTTGATAAGCTTCCAGGCACATTAGAGTGATATTGATGAAAAAAAGTGGCACAACATGCCAGCGAGGTATGGAGGTGCAAAAGCATGATTAATACCTACCTAAAATTCGCACAGTCAGTGCCAGATGTGACCACGGGAGGAAGAGCTCCCATCTTGAACGATTCTGGGATGTGGTTGCTTAAAGAGAAAATGTTTTGTGTAAAGAAGCAGGGGATCCATGGCGTATGCTGGTCCAAAACCGCTCTCAGCTCCTGGCAGAGAGCCCACCACCAAACTCTGAGCTCAGGGCCTCCCACCCCATGGCTGCCATTCCCTGCATCTCTGGGGAGGCAGGAGACACGCTATGAGGTAAGTCTTGGTGATCCTTTTCAACAGCTATGACCTTCAGATATTGCTGAAGGACTTCCTAGCACTCCCTGATGTGGCCAGACACACTCAGGGGCTCAAGAGCACTGGTGACGTGTGGATCACTGCAGGACTGGAGGATCCAATGCTGAAAGAACACTCCAGGACACACTGGACTAGTCTGGCCCAGGGATCCCAAGGTTTTGGGAATCCATTCAAGTTGTTCTCTGACACTGGGCCTCCTCTCTATAAAAGCATCCATAAAAGCCCCAGCGTTGGGGAAAGGAAAGAGTGAGTGTGAGAGAGGCAGGAAAGCACAAACACCTCTGTATGTAATGTCTGCATTTCATAAGACTTTCTGTTACCATGGCAATGAGCATGGTATAAATACCCAGACAGATCTCCCTTGTGGCAGTGCATTCTGCTGCTCCCATGCTGCAGGGCCAGTCTGTGCACAGACATTTTGATGGGCATCTGCAAACCCTCTCTGGTAAAACTGTCAATGATTTTGTTTGATCTCAAGCCTATAGTTCACCAAGCAGAAGTGCTCTTTCCACTTCATTCACCTTTACTTACTTTCTGGCTCCTCCAAACAAGCAAATAAATTCTTTTAAAATATAAAGATGGAGGATTACATCCTTATTAATTTTTATTCAGGCTAAATAATCAATAGGAAGAGCTACATTCAAGTTGCTTTAGTTATATTCCAAGTCAGACTCAGCACAAGCATTTCCAATAACAATTTAGTGTGATGAAAACTGCTAATGCTGTTGAATTTTGAGTTGTAATGGAGTTATACCAGATCCAGGTTAGCCAGTCACAGAGGAGCATAGCCTTAAGCTGAGTGCAATAATTAAAAAGGAAGTGCCTGTGTTTCATAACACAGAAACCCTTCAATTGATTTTTCCAGGATGTGTGCAGTCTTGCATGAGATGCAGACAGAAATCGGTGGATTTTGTTGTAAAAATCAAGCATGATCCTATGTACAGAATCAAMACATTTTATTTTAAAAGGTTCACTGCCTCCTAATTCATTTGACAGGTATGGTAATGACAGTGACCAGATTTGCCAGGCAGGACATCTCTTTTCCATTCACCCCCTGCTTTTTGAGCGTACAATTGAAAAGAGGAAAATGAAACAGCAGAAGGATATGTATGTTCCTTCATATTACATCTATGCAGCAAGGCAAACTACTTCAGAAGAGGAAAAGGCATGTCTTCATTTGCAAATGAGGCTTGCTCTTACACTGAAGAAGCTCAGTCAAACTCAAATACAAGCTAGAGCAAGCGAGCTGGTGTTTTCCACATAAATTACCTGGGTAAATCACACGTGGGAATCCCACACAGGTTAACACAACCTGTTGTGTGGAGAACACAATAAAAATGTCAAGCTGCCTGGTTTTATCTTACGACAGTTAACAGAAGATCAAGCCAAAATGGGAATGAGAGAAATGTGCCTTGAAAGAAATCCACACCAGGATTAATTTCTTCCTGTATTCTTCCCGTCCCTGGTAACAAGCATGTAACATGGAAACAGACGGGGCTGGGAGCAGGAGGAGAGTCATGGAAAAGCCGGGTGATGGGATGAAAGAACACTTCCTGGTACCAACACTGCATCACTCCTGACAAGTTGCAAGTTTTCCAGAGCAGCATTTATTCTCCCTTAAATTCTGAATAATAGAGAGATGAGGCCAGTAGAGCCCAAATGTGTGGGAGAAGGAAAAAAGAGTGAATGTCCCTCTTAGCCTAACTGGGATGGGTTTGCAGTTGAAATAATTAGGAATAATTTTTATTAATCCCAATTCCTCATTAATCCCAATTCCTCGCCCTTTTAAAATGAGTCTGCGCTTCTTCCTCCTGCAAAAGTGTAGTTTCCTCCATCTCCTCACTCTTTATTCCTAAGCCAAACAATTAAAAATACCAGGGCAGAGCAAGAGAGAGCACCAAGGGAGTTTGGAAAAGGAAAATCTGTGCCGGCAGTGAGARCCAGTCAAGATGTATGTTTATGACACTGAGTGGAATTGAGACAGTTCTAATAGAATTGTACTGTAATCCCATGCTAAAACTGAATAAGAGCTCATACAACTCTTCACACTAAATAGTGTCACGATCCTGCAGTACTTTTAAATTGAAAACTCTTCCAAGAACTGAGAAATTGGTTTGACCTTTCCTTGGACACAGGTGAGGTGATTCATGTAAGGACTGGAGGAGGAAGGGGACATTGCATGAGTCACTTCTCTCTGTTATACGACAAGCACCCGCTCCTAATTGTTTATTTCACCAACTTTCATTTCCATCTGCTGCCCTTTGACCACGATAGAACATGTCAACCCCAATATGTGGCTTATGCTCGCTTCTTGATGCTGAAATACATTACAGAGGCTATTCAGTGGGCCCAGCCAACTTGAACAACAGAACAGAAAATTCTTGCTTGTACTGAAAAAAACACTTCTTAGCCACTGGCTTGTTTCTGATCTGAGACCCATCAGTTCAGCTGAAGCCAATGGAGATGCAAAAAATGCACGAAAAATGGTTTCCTGATCACCTGGTTCTTTCAGGCATTAACCACCTCTAATAACAAATATCCCCCTCAGTTAGACCTATAGTCTACCTAGTCCAACAACTCTTTATCCAATAATGGCCAAACCTGGATGCCTAGAAGAGTTTTGAAGAAGAAGGCAAGCATATTCCCTCATTTCCCTGTYTCTAGAAGTCCATAGCTCAAGGACTTGCCTGTTCCAAGATTCCTGGGATGGCTTTGCTGTACCACGAGGATGCTTTTTTTTTACAGGGACAAGTATCTGCCTGCAAGGACTAAAATGCCCTGTATGCACTTTGCCATGCTGTCCTGAAGATCAGAGACAGCTTTTGCCAAAGAGTAACTCCAAATGTTCAAAGAATGCTCCTAAGTGACTTGTGGGGACTTTCCCAAGCCATTTGCCTGATGAGGGATAATGGAGAAAAAACCCCAAACCCCGACACTTTAGAAAAACCTTAGGCAAGCATTACAACTTAAAAAGTGTACATTTGGTGAATGATAAATAGCAAATACTAGGAATGGGCTGAAGGGTTGTTTTTTAACATTTCCCTTCCACATGAGCAGAATGGTAATTGTGTCCTTGATGTGCCAGTATCAGTTATACACTGACAGAATTTCTTTAAGATGGTTTTTTAAACTTTTAAGTCAGAACACATGCACCAAGGTGAACATGCTGTTGAGGCAGGAACACCGTCACTTCCCTAAGAGTGACACTGCTGTCTATTGGTGACACACTCTGTAAAAAGGTACATTCTTCCACAAAAGCCTTTCCAGTAATGCGGGGAAGCTGCGGGCAGGATTTCCTCTGATGTCACATACCCTGATGTGCCAATATCAAGGACATAAACTCCAGGATGTCCCAGATATGGCTCTGTGTTAGCTTGGCAGCTGGACAAAGTTACCCTCTGCAGGCTTTTGCACATCTATCAAAAATGGAACGTAGAGCCCTGGAGCGTGTTACAGACAGGTCTACAAATGAGGAGAGAGGTGCAAGGCTTTCCTTTTCTTCATTCAGTTTCAGGACTGTGGTTGAGTTGGGCATGCCTTGCCATGTTCTTCACAGTGAATAAAGGCATTTTTTCCTCTGCTGTTATCACCAAGAGGTGATATCTGTGTGACTGCTCTGCATTGAGCTGGCACCTCTGACAGTCTCGCCTGCACTCTGTCCACCAGCACTTGAAAGTGGCCTGTAACCTCAGATTAAAGGGATGACTCTGAGTGCCTGTGCATGCTGCTGCCCATGGATAGCTGCTCCACTGAGTCATGCCTGCAGGAAGGTTGTGGTAGCTTAGGAGAGAATTCCTACAGGTAAATCAACACATTCAGAATAAGKGTGTATGATGGTTTGGAGGGAAAACCAGGACACCCAGCAGAGAATTTGCAGCAAACTAGGACTATACCGATGTGGATTAATARGAGAAACATTTTGCTTAATGCCAGAGGAAATTTTAAAATGGACAGAGAGAAAAAAAGAAGTATTTTTGCAAGATAGTAAAACCTAAAAAAAAAAAATAATAGCAATGATCCTTTTGCAACCAGATCCATAAAAATATACTCCATAATCCAAGGAAATGTGGTACAGTTCTCTGCTTACTGTGCCTTGGTATTACATCTCTTGGTATTAACTATAAAGGCAGCAGTGTATGTGTGCATATGAGTGAGAGTGACAGCACTCAGGAGGATGAGAACGAAGCTTTTCTCTTTTTGACTGCCTTTTAATGAATGAAAAAMGAAAATTCAAAGCCTTGCTGCGTGATACTGATCACCACATTTGGCATCTGGGATTAATTCTGCAGGCCTGCTGTGTGTGGATCCCCCTCCACATCCCCAACGGAGAGACTGGGAGTGCAGCATCCAGCCCAAGGTGCTGCTGTGTTCCTGCTTCCTGGAGATACTGTCTCATCACAGCCAGGAGGAAAAACAAAACCAAAAATCTGAGCAGGCAGCTGCAGAATTGGTTTGTAGACTTAACATTCAGAATAGGTTACAGCAACGCCTGACTACCAAACTTTCGCATTTGCTAAATATTTAAGCAGACAATGCAAATAATTGCAGCTAAAACCACTTCTTTCTGAGGAGAGAATACGGAGCGACAGGATGGGATCCTGCTTGGCTTATGCTAGGCATATTAAATGAATCTTAGCTGGTGTTGATAAATCTGTCAATCCACAAGAGGGGGGGAAAATGCCTTAAAGGAAATAAGCAGAGCAGGAAGAAGAAAATCTGTATTCAGGACAGTGCTCTGCRTACCGGATTGCAGCACTGATGGAGAGAGTGGAGGTGAAAGGGAGAAGCACATACTATTCCATGTGCTGTCCTGATTGTCAGGCAAGGTGGCTGAGGCAGTGTGAGTTATTTGACTTCGAATGGGTGTGTAAATAGCAAGTAAATGTTATCTCTGATCCTTTTAAGATTTTTAATAGCTTTTTTAGATTCAAGTATTGAGAAACATACAATTGCCCTAGCTGACTAAGGGAGCATTTTTAAAGCATCCAAATGCAGTTCTGGCTGAAAATCCAAATGTCTGAGTTGGATCCATGTGGTGCCAGAGTTAACATCCCCTGCTGAGAGGCAGGGCCACGTTTGCATGACTGTACAGGCTTCTGCACTGGAGCTGGACAGGAAGACTTMTTTCAGAGTTACTAAGTGCCACACAAAAGTAAGTATTTAGACATCTACACATATAAATGTACACTTGATAGGTTTATAAACATAGTATATATGTATTATGTAGTTAGGCACCTGCTCTTAAATCAGTGTGAACCTTAAGTAATGAAATCCTTCCAGAAATCCCAGCAAGCATGGTGTTTTGTCTTCCATTCTATAGGATCCAGCCCACTGACTGTCACTGAGGCTTTATGTACTTGTATGGCTCAGTTCCTTCTGAAAATGGAATGGAGGCTTCTGCATCATGCACCTTTTAATTTCTATTGTTTTCAGCCATCTGAAAACGAGATCAAATAGAAGATAAGGTGCAGAATCTCTAACAGGGCAGCGCTTGTCTGGCTGCCCACATCAGCCTATGGCCATGACTCCCTTCCTCAACCATTGCTTCCAGACCTCATGCTGTGAGGAYGGACAGAAGATGCCCAAGGCAAGGAGAGATCCAGAAAGGTCGTGGCATGTCCAGGTGACAAAGAGAACGGCTCCTGCATCAGTCCTGGCCCTGGYCCATGGTCACAGCCTGGAAACCACTTGGAAGGGCTGGCCATGCTGCTGCACAGCCCTGGCACAAAGCAAGCTCATGCTCTTTTCCAGTGATGTTGACCCATCAGGTCCTACAGAGAGCAGTATTTTCTGCAGGAATGGAGGACAGTGATGTTTGACCTGGCAGGGATGTTCACAAGTCACTCTGGAGGCTCCCAAGTTCATGATAATGAGGTTTCTGGTGCAACCACCCAAATTTTCCTTTTAATTCTCCCCTTCGTCTTGAGTTMACTTGGGTAACCTTGGATTTACACACACATCTGCAACAAGCTCTAGACTCAGTCAGAGGACTGGCTGTCAACCACCGTCAGGTGACAGCCTGGCCTACTTTATATGTGAACAGCATCTCACAGCTGAATAAATCGTTGATTAAGAGCAATCTCTGTAGAGCAATCTGTGGAGACTGTTCTACCTGTGACTGAGAGGCACACTGTGCCCCTTTCTCACCACCTGAGGGATTTGCACTTGACCAGAGTTGTAAGTGTACTTCTGAATTCCAAACTTTGTTATTGCAATTCCCTACTCCTGCATATACAATTGCCAAGTTTAAAGTGAAAATCGATTCAGAACTGCACATCCTCTCAAAAGCACAGCCTGCAACCAACAATACCTCATCCTCTATATCCTATTCTCAACTCTTCTGCTACCCTGAGTACTGAAAAAACAATTGAAAAATCCTATTTTCCTTTCCAGTGCTCTCCAGAGGAGTGCATAATCTACSCAAGGGCTTGGCTGCACTGTGTGTCATTTGGATCTCCCACAACAGCTCCAATGGACAACTGTAAAGAGAAAGTTTGTGCCAGGGCAAACTTTTAGAAGTGAACAGGAACAAGCTACACTTGTTTTGAAGGGAAATTCAAGACAATTTCTTCAGTTCTAATCCAGCTATTTACCATTTGTGAAGGATACCTAGGCTCCTATGATGAGTGGTAAAGAGCCATATGCTTCGAAAAGGTGAGAAAAAACAGCACATATACAAAAACCACAGGTATGGACACACATTTCCAAGCATTCTTTAAAAAGCTGCTCAATCTACCAGGTGGGATAATACATCCTTATACTCTGGACATATCATACAAAGGCTTCAACTACTTTGGAAAAAAGAAGAGAGGACTGGTGCACTGTTAGGAGTACTAAGTACTTACTGCAAACACCATTGATAATTAAAGCACTTTTTTGGTCACTATTTACCCATTTAATAACAAAAATGCCTTTCTGCAACCAGTTGAATTCCAGCTGTATATGCCTCATCCTGAAGAGCAAAGCTGTCAGCACATGTGGCTCTCCAACACAGCGTAATGGGCACGTTTCATCTCTGGGTGAGATGTGGCAAATCTCAAAGCAGCATCAAATCCCTCCTGCACTGCAGAGTTCACCTCATGCTCCCACACAGAAAATGTCCCAGGGTCTGGTGGTGTGGCAAGGGGCCAGTGGCTCAGCGAGTGTCTCCCATGGAGAAGAGGCTGTACCTGGGAGGATACAACCAACATAAACTCTGAAATTACACTTCCAGACTTGCTCTTGCAAAAGGGAAGTTTCTCCTGTGTTGCATTATCTGAGAGCCAGAAGTTCAGTTGCACAGGCCCTGGAGGGTGCATAGATTATTTTAAGAGGGTACATGAGAGGTAGTTATGAAAAGATTCATTATGGGGAAAAATTCCTTAGGGATCTGAAAACTAAAAAACCCAAAGGATAAAAATCACAGGTTTAGGCTTCTGCCTTCTTCTTCCTTCCTTGAAGCCTCTACTGGCAGGGTCTGGAAATGCTTTTGATTATCTCCAAAAATGACAGAAGACGAAGGCACTCGGCACCCTGCACAATCAGGTACTTAATGTCCTTACCCTCCCTGGGGCTCTGCTGCTGACAGCAAATGAACTGATAGCTCCTGCTGCTCCCACCAGCCTGGTTCTCTCTGTCATCCACCTACACACTCACACATTCACTCTCTCCCTCATGGTTTATTCATTCAATTTATTTATTTATGTAGGTCATTTTCAGTAGTAGTTTTACAAATAATGGCGGAAGTGAAAAAAGAGCAAAGGAGAAACAAAGTTAGGGAGAGAGCTGGTGGCACACAGGGAATGGCAGGGGGAACTCTGCTGAAAACAAGATGTACACTAGAGGACTGTTCCTGATTTTCTCCTCAGGCAGAGCCTGAGCAAATTCCAAGTGACATCAGCTTCCCCAGCCTTTGCTCAACACTGACTTCACACAGCCAATCCACCTGGTGCTCACTCTCTGCTCCCTGGGCTTGCATGACCTTTCTGATTGTGCTTGAGGCTTTTGGAGCTYGCTGAAGGCTACTTCTGCATTTAGAGACCATTATTTTAGTTTTCCAGGCATTTAGACATTAACTGTTTTAAAGCTTTAATCCACAGGGGTCTTTGCACTAAAGAACAGGCCCATTTACGTTGCCTAACCTACKTGTCTAAATCAGATTACTTCCCTTTATTTCTTTTTTAGCCACCCTCTAATGAAATTCCCTTTTCTACACTGAACCCACAGGAACTCTAAGGAAATCACCTTCCTAAAGATATAATCAGACATGGTAAAGTCTGCTGATCTTAAGGCTTGCTGTCACTGAAAGAACCAGTCTTGTTCCTTCGCCTTGAGTGCTTTTTCCTGTCTTTTTCCTCTTCCTTCCCCCAATTCCACCTGTTTCCCACCCATGCTTCCTTACTTTTGACACCTACCTGACCCCTCGCTGAGCTGATTCAGCTCACTGAACTGATGGAAAATAAATCCAGAGAAATAAAAAAAGGACAGTTTTCTGATGGGTTAATGAGTTGCATCAGCTCAGTGAATATGAAAGTCAGCCCAAGGGTGAGTCAGGATCATGTAGGAGGGAGTGTGAAGAGCAAGGAGGATTGACCCTTTTCACAGTAGAAAGTGATCAAAAGAACTCAGTTTGTCTCCACAATGGTATCCTTAGTTGGGAATATAAAGTAAATGCCTGGAAACAAATGGAACTTATCCTCACTGTTCTGGCTCTGCAGTAATGAATTTATATTTCATTTTCTTTCCCTTCTATGCTCAGCTGGCGTGTTCTACCACAATTCATAGCCTGAGAGAATTACAGAGACCCCCTTCAAGCACAGCACCTCTACACTGCTAAGGAAATCTGTCTCTCAGATGTTTCACAAACACATGAAACACTGAAAACCATTAAGTATCAACTATGACCTGGCCTGTTACGGAATCTAGTGGAGAAGCACAAAAGGGGAGCTAAGAGCAGCACAGTTGTCAAACTGTGAAAGTCAAACTGCGACAGTGAAATGAAACCTTGGCTGCTCCATTTTTTGATATCTTCAGACCAAGACTGGGCACTTTCTTCAAGATACACTGTGCCAAAGACAAGGTACATAACATGTTATGCTCAGCAACAGGGTTAGTTCAGTGAAACTGAAGGTTCTGTGATAGATAGGAGGTCAAAGAAAATAATCTTATATTCCAGCAATCTGTAAAGCACTGGTTACACAAAGGAAAAAAAAAAGATACCAAAGCAAGACTTTTTAGTTAATGAGCACAACCAATTCCCATTGTTCTTCCAAAACAAAGAGGATTTCTCCCTATGTCCTTCACTCTGGATTAGTACTTTACACCTACTTATACCACCATCCTTACCTAACAGGAGGAGAGCTCCTTTTCTTTTGATCTGTGGACTTGAGCACCAAACCAGCAATTACACAAATTGCAGGTGTTCTCTCTGTTTTTGGAAGAGTAATTCTTGAATGTACATGTGGCATCTCAGCGTTCTCCCAGCAATGTTCTGGAAATGTTTTTTTCACTCCTGCTTCTCCCATGGTGTAAGGAATTGTGTGCTCTCTCCCAGCCTTTCATGCTCAGGCTGTGATGGAAGCACAGGCAGAGTGTGCACTCCAAAGGGTTACACACTGTGGGGAGACCTTCCAGTCCCTCAAAATRTAATCTCTATTCTGATTGCAAAATCTGTGCAAGATACTTTATTTCAACAAGGCTCTCAGCCTCTCTTCATGGGTTAAGGAGAAATATTTTCATTTCCTACCTTCATTATCACTTTTTACATTCAGAACACATGCAGATAAATACCGTCTGAATTACAGATATTAAAGTGGTAGTTGCCTGCCCTGGCAATAGTCTGTAAGTCTTTTCTTAAGGAGTCTTTTTGTAAGACTCCTTAAATCAGAGTCTTCCAACAGTCTAACCAGTATCCTAGCTAGCTCTCATTCCCATCAGTCATGACAAGTTATGGATTGCATTTCTCCTGCCTCAATTTAAAACCAGAYTGGCTTCTTCTGGCTTCCTATAGTTTCTTCATTTCTCTAACTTCCTCTCTTTTTCCTATGACTAACACATCTTCTTCTCTGAGTTAAAATTTGTCACAGGTTTCTTCTACCCATGGTCCAGGACTAGTGTAAATAATGACTCTGGTTCTGCAGCAAGTTGGTTTCCTGTTGCAACATCACCCACACTAAGGGAAACCACATCTGTTCAGAGATGGACCCATTTTAAGAACAGTTATTTTTAGGCTGTAGAAAATTATAATTTGTTGAGACAAAGGGCTGAAGTGACTCCTTAGAAAATTAGGAGAGTAGGGAAAGCTTTCTGATACACTGRGGTACTGGAGTCAGATGGGAGAAATACCATTTGCAGGTTGCCCTGCTTAGGGGAATTAAACATTTCAAGATAGTTTGGAAGTYTTTCTGTTTGAAAATGAAACAGTGCTCTGAAGGGAAGGACTAAACSGACTAGTGAGTGAAATTGTTCTGGGCTAGAGGACAGGCTTTTCTGCTCCAGGGGGAGCAGGGAGGATGACATCCGCCATCTTCAGTGCTCTTTGCGACTTCTCCTGCATGTTCTGAATATTGTGATTTATGGCTCCTATCATAGGAGAGATGAGTGCCCTGGCCGGGTTCAGCCCTCCCTGCTGCTGTGTGCTGTGAGCACAGATGCACATCTCCACTGCCTGTGTGTGTGCACGTGCACAGGGGCTCCAGCCACATCTGCTCCTTTGGGCACCCAGGTTGGATCTAGCTCAGGGCATGTAAAGAGTCGAGTTCTCCCACACTCAGGCAACCATGTAAAAAAACTCACAGCTGATAAACACCTGCCATGTCATTCACTCGTCCTTTCACCTCCCTCTCCAAGATGTGGGTATACAATTTAGCAGCACAGGGAAGTCCTAGACACAATTTCCTCATGCAATGTAATGTTACAAACAAGGAAGTGATATAATACAAACATAAGTTGGGAACCTCTTCAACAGACAAACTTTGGGGTGAAATGAAGGGACAGCTCCAGGTAAGAGCTCAGACTCAGCACTCTCTGGGGAAGTCTTCATTGTTTTCCTGTCCCATTTTAGACTGATAAATACCTCTTGTGCATAGAGATTTGTTGCTCTTTTCCGACAGGATTAACTGCAATTAAGACAGAACTTCTTTACATGGAGAAAAGGGTCTGACCAGCTATTCTGGCTGCAGACATTTTGCACTACAGGACTATGTGGTCTCTTTTTACCTTTTAGAAACAGATTAAGCTACTCTGCAGAAAGACACTTTTTGAAGAGTATGAAAAKATCTGTGCAGGGAAAGGTGCAGAATAATCAGCTTTTAAGTACATATTTYACTGATTTCCAGCAGCTTTCCCATGTACACAAACCCATCCCTAGAAATGGTAGGGTTTTTATCTAACAACTCAAAGGAACAGGAATTGGTTGGAGCTTCCACTCCTTGTTTTATTCTAGAAAATGTTCAGTTCTTATCTCTTGATGTACTGGTATTTCATGTACTGTACCTCTGACTACTCTTCTACAAGATGCTAAAGAGAAGGAAGATTTTTTTGTGTATGTTTTTGTAAGAAAGCATACTATACATTTATGAAAAAAAAAAAAATCATCAAAAAGACCGCTCTAAATTTCTGTCTGCTCCAGAGCAGCCTTAACACAAACTACTGATAAGTCTGGTTCATTGGCTTGTGCAGGGAACAGGCTTCCAAAGGTCTGTTCCGGAGAGCCCTGATTAGATAATACATAACAGAGAGAAACCATGGGCTAGAGGACTTTGTTTTCCTTTGCAGCTCATTAGAGTGAGCCCACAGGTAACCTAAGCCTCCTGGCTGGGAGATACTGGACCGGGATAAAACCAGGCACAGACAAAACAGGACTGTTTACACTTGATACAGCTGTACCCTGAGTTCCCACACGATCAAAAAATAATAAGCTACCAAAGGAAGAGGCACAGTCTTCAAAAGCCTCAAAACCCATCCATTCAAATTGCTGCAGTCCAGTGCTTGTGGGGGTTCTTGCACTGTAAAACTGGCCAAGGAAAGCACCCTTAATCTATGAAGGTGACTTTACCCTCCTACAGTTTCAGATAGGAAGAAGTTCAACTAGACCAAACTCTCCTCCTGCTGCAGAGGGTCAGACAGGCAAGTGGTGGAGGCAGGTCTTTATGAGTTCCACCTAGACTGAGGCTAAGGGCTCTCTTAAGCCAAATTAAGAAGCCCACCTTAGAAGGGGGGAGAAAGAAGAGTGTCCATGTGTAATTAGTTCCATTTCTAAACTAATTTAATTAAATCAGTATGTGTTATGTGAGCAAGGCTTATTGTCAGAAAGCTAATTCTAAATTAAAATGAGAAATAGAGCAGTGTCATCCTTAACAAAGGAGACATGGGCTGAAACTACCGCTGAATTGCATGATGGCTTCTAAAAATACCAGAAAGCAAGGATTAGGTACAAGTGAGTTAATAAGGTGTTGCACTGCATTCTGAAGGCTGCTTAAAATTAGCCATGACTGTGCTTTTGCTTGTCCTAAATGCATCGTAGAAAGACAGCATTTTTTTTTTTTCTTCTCTCTCAGTCTTCCTTTGAGCTGTCRTACTCTAGAAGTCTGGCTCTGTAGGCACTAGAGGGAGAGAGATTGCTTTGCTGTTGCTCTTCTTTCCAATCTTGCYCTCAAGCCTGAAGGAAGCAGTTCCAGTAAGCGACGTTCTGAGGTGAAGCTCAGTCATTTCCCCACACGACTTATTTGTTTTGCACCACGGTGCCATTGGGCAGTGCTGTGCTTTCTGGGGAAAGCTCATTTTCAGAAGACGTGCTCATTTTCAGGATCACATCGTTTTCCATAAACCAAACAAACAAAAGACAGAAGGGGCTACAGCTTTCCTGGCTGAACCCCGACTGAAAATAAAACGTTGCTAGGATTTACTGAGATTCTGCTGTGTCTTCTGCTTTCTACAGCTGTGCAGAAAGGTAACAATTTTTAGCATTTTGCACAGCACTGCCAACAAGCCACAGGCTGTTAATTACCTCTGCAATCAGTTGGGCTGGGAATCTTCTAAGTCAAACCGTAAGCTGCATGAATTTTGGGCTACATGCAGTTCCCAGGATGTGGTCTGCGCCCCACAAAAACCTCTAAACAACTGCTCGGCCAGGTGCTGCCTGGCCCCACACAAAGCATTTCATGTCCCTCTGGCACAGCAGGCTGTGTTTAGTTAGGTGTAAGAAGTTGGTGCTTCCAGGTGAACTACAATCCTTGCAGAGAGGTGATTCCACCCTCAACCTACATTTTCTGATCTTCCAAAACTGGCACTGGCCAGAATTGGTGCCTGCATGGAAGCCCTTACAGCATCTGAGAGCAACCTGCTCCTCTTGCCCATAAGCAAAATATTCTGTAACCCACTAGATGACCAATATTCCTGCACTGCTATAGATATAATGGTCTGCCTTTTCAMTGTACTTTTCAATTGTAAGGGACAGTGAATAGTTGCTGGAGTTCACTAAGTCAACCAAGTTTGCAGTCACACGGCTAAACATGTAATCGGCTCTTCAGCCTGGAGCCAAACCTGTTCTGGCATTCCCTTTTGTCASAGCTGACATCTTGGAGCTTTGTGACACAGGCAGTGTTTAGATAAGTTTCTCCTCACTGCTACAAAAAGTGCTGATTTATCCCTTCTGGGGRAAAAAAAAATAATTATCCCAGTCTAGAAACTGTTTCCAAGAAGGAAATTTCTTGGATAGCATCTTAGCCCAGAAACTTCCTTCACATCCAAAGTCTGGGTGGAGGATGGCAGCTCAGGCATAATTGCGTGTGTCCTTGCTTCTGAGAGTGAGGGTCAGCATTTAAACCTTATCTGACCACGGCTGAGATCTACAAAGAGTCTGCAATTAAGCATGTTCTGGTACCCACCTTTGTCTTTAGAGGAGCGTGAGAGCTTGCACTGTCTGAATGTATTAGCCAGCAGCAGTTAAATACAATCGAGCTGTCTACTTCTAAGGTCAGGACAGAATACTTCACAGCTGCAGTCCTTCTCCCACTGGGTATGACTAATCACATCTGCTTCCCTGATATTCTCTCCATCTCTTTAGGTGTTTGCACAGATAAATCCTTTCGGCCGAAAGTGCTTTCATGTTGAAATAAGGGCTCACTTTGTATTTTTTCAGCATACATGTATTTTTTTTCAAATTCCGAGTAGCACCCAGGGATGGTTAGGCAGGGAGAAATCACACGGCATGGATGGTATTGTTAAGTGGTTCAAGTCAATGACTGAACAGTGCAATTCATCACTTCACTGCCGTGYGCCAGATCAGGGGCTCTTTCTCCTTTGTTAGCTTTTCAAAGATGYGGGGTCCAGAAAGGATGTCACTGTTTTGCACCCATTTCAAAATTACGTGTGAACAGAGCATTTTTTTACCCACAGAAAAAAATGCAGCTTCTATGGCTAAAATAGTAAATTGAGTTGTAATTAGCTTAATTGCAATAATAATGAAAATACAGTCTTTCGAGGACAGCGAGGCCTTTAGCTGGCTTGAATTCCAGTCTGACAGAGATAAATCAATTTAAAATTTACACTGGATATCCACGTTGCTAGTAAAGAAGCCCAAAAAGAAGCTCAGAATAATACAGCTATGTTCAGTATTTAAAAAATAATCCATTTTGCCTCATAATAAGAAAGGGGACTTTTGTAAATTCAAATAAAATCAAAGGTTCTATTTTATGACTTGGAGAATGTTGCTTTTCTTAAGTTGTTCACAACACATAATTAGAACTGGGGTGTACTTTGCTATGCACCACACAAGAGGTTCTCTGTCTCACAAACCAGAGTGACTGACCGAGAACTCTCAATCTGTTACTGTAGGTTTTCTACCATTCAAAGAAATAGTTGTCAAACTTAATCCTACAAACAAAGCAGATCGAAAAAGAGACTTAAATTATAATTTTAAAGCTTACAGGTTGGAGGCTTTTTTTTTAAATTGCTTCCCTTTGTAACTCTTTTCATGGAYGGAAAAAAAGCAGAGCACGTGCAGTAACCAGCTACAAACCCTGTTCCTCTAATACACACACAATTTTGCAAAGAATGCTCTATTTTAGGTGCAGTAGCCCTGTACAATTCACAAACCAGTGACTTGTGTCTTGAAGTACTGGACTGTCAACAAATTAATTGAATTAAAAAATATTTTTAATTAAAAAAATAATAGCAAGTAAAGACACAGGACAAAATCATTTGTGATTAAAAGGTCATTGATATTTTTCTACTGGACTTTTAGCTTAATGTTATAGAAAAAGTCTTATATCCATGCAAGTGCTACAACGGAAAAGTCTAATCTTTTTTGGGTATTGGTATGTGTGTGATCTAAAAGGGGCACGTGATACCTCATTAGAATTTAAATACATATCTTAGCTTTTATTGAATTGTGAGCTCTGTAAGTTTATAATATGCAGCATTGCAATTACTGAAACTATATGTGGGAACTCTCCCACACTATATCCGATTCTCTGATGTCTTCTGAAAAGAATGAAAGATATCAAACTCCTATTACTCATAATTTATATAGGCAATTGGATATAAMACTGCTAAATGTCGCAACACTGTATGAATTAAAGGATTAACAAGAAATCTTTGCACTATATTTGCATGCTAGCATTTTTTATTACTAAAAAAAAAAAAAGATTAAATGTCAAGTCCAGGAGGTGCCTGTGTGATTAAACATTTCTCAGATTAAAAAGCATGACAGAGAATGGAATGACCAAGCTCTAAACCACACAAACACAGGCCAGCTCAGAGCCTGCCTTGCAGAGCACATAATYTGCCTCCCTCCCACTGAACATTCATCCCAGGGTTCCAAGGAACAGTAAATGTTTAACTTGCCTGGAAACAGAAAGTCACCTGCTGTGCTTCCCATTAGCTCTGTAACCTGCCAGCTCCATGGCTAAATAGCAGCAGGTTTTGATCGACCAGCAAATCCCCACCTGAAGCCAGGCTTCTGGGCTCCCAAGTAGGGTTTTTTACATCCAGAGGAGTGCAATGACTCATGGAATCGTGGAATCATAGAATAAGCCGAGTTGGAAGGGACCCATGAGGATCATCGAGTCCAACTCCTGGCCCTGAGCAGGACACCCCAAGAGTCCCACCAGGTGCCTGAGAGCATTGTCCAAATGCTTCTTGAACTCTGCCAGGCCTGGGGCTGTGACCACTGCCCTGGGGGAGCCTGTTCCAGTGCCCAACCACCCTCTGGGGGAAGAACCTTTTCCTGATATCCAAACTAAACCTCCCCTGACTCAGCTCCATATTTCCTTGAGTCTTATCACTGGTCATGAGAGTGAAGAGATCAGTGCCTGCCTCTCCTCTTCCCCTCACGACGAAGTCAGAACGTGAGGTCTCCCCTCAGTCTTCTCTTCTCCAGCTGAACAGACCAAGTGCCTTCAGCCACTCCTCATACAGCTTCTTCTCCAGGCCCTTCACCATCCTCGTGTCACACAGAGCAAGAGCTGGCCAGGCTAAAGCAGAGACTGGATGCAACGTTCAGCCATCACCCTAACTCCCTGTGTCCCTACCACACCCTCCTGCCAGGCATTTCCCAGCTTCCCCCACGGCTCTGAGGTCTTGTCCATGCTCCACGACGAGATGAGCCAGGTAGAGCTGGTCATCAAGCTGGATGCTTTGCTGTGAGGGTGGTGAGGTTGCCCAGACCTCACCAACTGGCACAGGTTCCCAAAGAGGTTGTGGCTGCCCCATCCCTRTAAGTGTTCAAGGCCAGGCTGTATGGAGCTCTGAGCAACCTGCTCTAGTGGAAGGTGTCCCTGCCTATGAGAGATGATCTTTAAGGTCCCTTCCAACCCAAGGCATTCTATGACTGCATGTATGGGCCAGCCATGCCTGCATGCTGGGTCTCTTGGCTGGACAGGGTGCCAATGTCACACTGAGTGTCTGTGTGAAGGATTGTSTGTCTGCAGGAAAGCCCAAGGTGAGAGCCAATGCTTGTGTGAGACTTACCAGACCTGTTCGCCTCCCACTGCTACCAGAAAATTTGTCATCAGGTTTAAATGGCAGAAGATTGAAGCCTGCTGAATGAAGAGCATAAACACCAACGAAAACATAGTAGCTTGTGCAGGGACCCCTCTCTCCCCTAGAAATCCTGTTACTCTCTCCAGCAACCCCACTGGCCCAGCTTTCTCCCTCATGTAGTTTTGCCTTTGCCACCTCAACAGACTTCTGGGAGCTACTTCCAGTTCCTGCATGCTGGGGTTTTGAATTTAGGCACAATGCTCATCCTTCCTGAAAGTACTTGTGTCAAAGAATGGTAGCACCACCAACCTCAGAAAGGCAACAAGAAGCAGGAACCTTAAATATTTCTTTTTGCATGACTATTCTGTAGGCCAGTCACCTGTTTTTGAACTCCTAATGCTCATCTCCAGCTTACTGTTAAAACAACTGATCTTGCCAAGTCTCCCAACAGCACGATTGTTGTGGGTGCAGACATGTAAGCCTTGAGCTTCTGAAATTTCTTTGTAGCTGCTCCTCCTTTCTTTGAAAACACTCTCAAGAGCTTCTTTCCTATGCAGCCATATGAGAGGAGAGCTCAGCACAATCTGTGCCACAGCACTGATTAACTTCTCCTCAAGAGGAGTGGAGAAAGGCAGCCAAGCTCAGGATATCCTCCCTCCAACAACCAAGGCTGAAAAATTCAGCTTCTCCAAGCAAGAGCTCTAACAGGGGCAAAGTTAAACCACATCACAATTTCCCACCTGCTTTTTCATCAACAAAGTCTGAGCTTGTGTCAATGAAATCAATGGGAACAGTACTATGGAGTAAATCAGAAGAGAAGATACGGGAAGAAGGGGAAACAACAATTAAAAATCCTGTATTTCTAAGTTATAGTTCTTGTAACAGCCTAATCAGATTTCTGTGCATGTAAGTCAGTATTTTCTTCAATAGTGCATCCAGTCGGCCATAAATTGAGTACACTCTATTTATTCATGCATCTAGAGTGAAAAAAAAAAGATTAGCATACATTTTTGCAATGGGGAGGCAAGAATTTAAAATACATTAAGCCAATAACTTATATCACAATATGATCCAGAGAGTATTTATCATTCTATCCTGTACAGATTAATTTTTATAAACAGCACAAAGTAAGTAGTTCTTCCACTTTTATAAGAAAAAACCCCCCTCCACTAACCTGAAAGAAAAAACACAAAAAACCCCAGCAAAACTTAGGTATAAACACATTTAGTGATTTCGGGAGTAAAAAATTCCCAGCCGACCATCATCATCCACCCCCAGCTCGAAGGTTCATCTTACTGTGGCTGAAGCAGCCCACAAACCCAAGAGCTGGCACAGATCGCAGTTGCAGCAATCTTGCCCTGCCTACCCGGATGGGTTATCGTTTTCACAATTTCACGCTTCTCACATTGAAAAATGTTTCCTTTTATTTTTTACTTTCTTGGAAAGATATGAGTAAGAGGAAAGGTTTTTAAAAGTCTGCACTTCATACAAAGCAAATAGGACCTTTCCTTCTTTTTATTGAACTTTGAGGAGTTTGGGTATTTATTCTGTTTATTTCAGGGATTTCTTTGTAATCATAAGGCAAGAATTTATGATTTAGCACTTGAGTGAATCATGACACAAAACACCCAGGATTTATAGTTTCCTTACRCAGTCCCCTTTGGTAACCAGTACACAAAACATCAATCTGCAGCTGTTTACAGACCTTCTCTCTCCCTTCCTCCCTCCCTTCAGCAGGGTCRGTTGATCTGTAAGACAGAAATATGAAAAAGTTCCCAATGTTTTGTGTTCATCATCCAATCCCACTGGATGCTCTGCTACTCATCACTCCCTTTTCTCGCTTTAACAATGACCCACTAATAACAATGACCCTTTAGTAACACTAAAGGAGGATGTTCTGCTAGTGCCTCTCATTTGGATACCCCTCACAAATGCTCTGCATTTCCTGAGTCATTAGGAAGGGATTTGCCAGCCCGGTGCCTAACAGAGCCCTCTGTTTCCTTGACAGCCCCAAGAGCGGCMTCAAAGGCTCTTTTAGGTGCCAAATCTGTAATCTGTTTCTCCTTCACCCTGGATTTCAGGAACATGGACAGATACGGGGGCAGGGAGGTGATCCTGCCCCTCTGCTCAGCCCYGGTGAGGATCACCTGGAGTGCTGTGTCCAGTTCGGGGCTCCCCAGGACAGGAGGGACATGGAGCTCCTGGAGCAGATCCAGGGTAGGGTGACAAAGACGATGGAGGGACCGGAGCATCTCACCGAGGAAAGGCTGAGGGAGCTGGGCTTGTCCAGCCTCGAGAAGAGATGGCTGAGAGGGGACCTCATCCATGTCTGTCAGTGTCTGCAGGGAGGTGTCAGAGCATGGACTAGGCTCTGCTCAGTGGTGCCCAGCAATGGGACAAGAGGCAATGGGAAGAAAGTGATGCACAGGAAGTTCCGCCTGAACGTGAGGAAGAAATTCTTCCTTGTGCAGTGACCGAGCACTGGRACAGATTGCCCAGAGAGGGTGTGGAGTCTCCCTCACYGGAGATATTCCAGAACCGTCTGGACCCAATCCTGTGCCATGTGCTCTGGGATGACCYTGCTTGAGCAGGGAGGAGGGACCAGATGACCCACTGTGATCCCTTCCAGCGTGACCCATCCCGGGATCCAGCGGTGCCGTGGCACAGYGGCAGCGCCATCCCCGTGTCCCGTGCGTGTCCCTGTGTCCCGTCCCTGTCCCCGCGTCCCGCTGCCCCCGCCCCGCCCGCACTTCCCGGAAAGGTTCCCCGTTCGCTTCCGGTTCCGTGCCCCATCATGGCGGCGGTCCCTGCGCCCGGCGGGCTCTGAGCGCCGCGGAGCCGCCCCGCTCCCGCCGCCCCTTCCCCGCTCCCTCCGCGCGGGGCGAGCCGGGCGCGGTGCCGGCGCCGCCGGGAGCGGTTCCCGGGCTGCCGCGCGGCTCCTGCCCGGGGCCGAGGCGCCGCCGCCGCCGCCATGGCGCCGGTGCAGCTGGAGAGCGCCCAGCTGGTGCCGGCCGGCCCCGCGTCAGCCCCGGCCCCGCCGGCCCCCGGCGCCGTGACAGCCGCCGCCAGCCCCGGCTACCGCCTCAGCACCCTCATCGACTTCCTCCTGCACCGCACCTACGCCGAGCTCACCGTGCTGGCCGACCTGTGAGTGCCGCAAATCTCGCCGTGCCCGGCTGGCGGTGCCGCCTCGCAGCATCCCGGGAGGATGCGGAGGCCTCGCCAGGGATCTGTCCCGGAGCTCATCCGGGGCTGGAGTGGGGGGAGGTGGTTGCTGCTTCCCATTCATAGAATAAGTTTGGGTTGGAAGAGTCCATAATGATCATCCAGTTCCTACCGCCTGCCATGGGCAGGGACACCTTCCGTTAGACCGGGTTGCTGAGAGCCCCATCCAGCCTGGCCTTGGACACTGCCAGGGATGGGGCATCCACAGCTTCTCTGGGCAACCTGTGCCAGGGCCTCACCATCCTCACAGGAAAGAATTTTTTCCTAATATCTAACCGAAACCTAMTCTCTTGCAATTTTAGCCCGTTCTCCCTTGTCCTGGTCTTATAAATACTCTTGCCCATTTTCCCACCCAGGGAGATGGCTGTGCAGGCAGGTTGGTCTGTGTATTGGTCCGTGTCCAGGAGCACAGTGAAAGCTGCTGTGTGATCTGTCATAAGCAGAGAAAATGACTGTGAGAACTGAGAGCAGCTGCAGATTKGCTGCTTGAATGCTTAAGTTTGTCCCCAAGTTACTGCCAAAAAACCCAACTCTAGTGCTGGTACTGATACCAAAATACGTGAAACTGGAGTGTCTGAAACTGAGACGCTTTCAGACGCTGCAACTCCTTGACTCACCTCTGTAGTTTTTAAAATACCATTTGATTATTTTTGGGAAATAAGTTATTYGCATTTACTAAATGATCTGCTGTGTTGATGTTGTGTTTGAAGTGGCAAAACAAAGGAGTGTTTTTGGGCCAAGACAAACTTTCCTGAAAGCATTTGGACTCTGAGTAAACCTGTTTCCCTTCTACTTTGTTTAACTGTAGAGGTTCTTGTGGGGAAGCTGTGTGTTTTAAGAAGTGACCTACAGAACAAATGGGAAGAAGTAGGTGTAGCTCTTGTACAATACCATGTTTAGTAAGTGTGCAAACAGAAGTTTGCTTGACGTGAGGTTAAGGATGTTCAAACTCTGGAAAGGACAAGGAATTCTAGGGTTTTAGTTTCCTTTGGAAGAACTTCCAAAACGGAAGTCAAGAAATCTTTCCTCTGTGTTTATGGTGTGTGTAGAGTAATTGATTTCAGCACCCTTCATCAAACTTTTCAATTAATTTGACCAGTTCCAGTTTACCTGGAACAGAGTAGTGGCAGGTGAGCCATGGTACTATTTTTTATATGCTTTATAATTGTGTAGAAGTTCCTGTACTTGCAGGTTGCTAACGAAATTTTTAGTTGTCTGAAATGTAATAGAGCAATATATAATATATCTTTTTTTGCCCTCTTCTTTCATATAGATTACCAAGAAAGACTGATATGGAAAGGTGAGTTATGATAAGAGAACCTGTAATGCATGTTAAAATATAGAACTTTGTTTAGGATGTTAAGATTAGTATAGTATTGTTTAAATAAGGTCTTTTTCTCCCAGTTTTAGATTTTATGCAAGAAAATAAACCTTCTCTGTCTTGCTGTCACTAAATAGCTTCAAGATTTTTTCTCAGCATCAGTGACAATATTGGGGTTTGTTGGTGTTTGGTTTTGTAGTTGTTTGTGCTTTTTTTTGTTGCTGTTATAGTAGGTGAACTCTGTTAAGGGCATTTTTCTCTTTGTGAATCTTGAAGCAATGAAGTGACAGTAAAGCTGATGTGAAAGGGAACTGGAGAATTTAAATAGATGCTAGTTAGTGTGATAAAGAAATGTTTTGTTCAGAAGAAGCAGTCCAACAATAACAACAAGGTAAAAACCTTTTTTCTGCATTTTTCCATGTTACCTGATCTTTCTTATCATGAGCACTGTTTTTTGCTCCTGTTCTATGTGGTCTTGAAGTGCAAAGATTATTAGAGAGCAAGTGTAAGAGACCAGAACAACCCCCTGCCAAGATGAAAAAAATCTATTTACTGTTTTGTTTCTCTTAATAAATGTTATGAATGTCAAAAAATTGTTCCCTTCATTTGTGTTGACATGTTAGTTGACCTAAATTTCTTTAGAGACATATAGCAACTATGATACTCCTAAGAATGTTAATGAAGAATTCTGTATACCAGAATGGTCATTATTATCTCAAACTTCCCAAAACTCTCATAACAGGTTGTAGAATTAATCCCATTTTCATGGAATCATAACCTGGAATGATTCTTTGTGCCCCTTTTCTTTATACGTAATATTTTATTAAGAGAAACAGTGTGGGTTTTGATTGGGGTTTCGTTTAGGTTTTTAATTATTACACTGTTTACTGAGGAAGTTACGTTCAACTTGGGTCCAGAGCTCCCTTGTACTGATGGGGGGTGGTTTCCCATCTAAATATTTAGCATTTCTAGGTAAAGTTGGATTCTGCTTTGTTGGGCGCATGGATCTGGGACAGTCCTAGTGGATTACAGATAAAAGAAAACAAGACAGCCCTCAATGGTTACAAAGACTGCCCTACAATTGAAATTGTCTTGAAATTAAATGTTCACATCCTTGTTAGCTTTGACTTACAACTCCTGGTGGTGAAATGGCTTTCCAGCTCTTGGAGGAGCTCATCTGTAGGAATGTAGCTTAATTATCCATATTTTTTCTAGCTTGGAGACTGTAATGGCTTCAGTAGTTGGGCTTCAAGCTCTGTTTCTTGGAGCTAGAGCCTGGTGACGTGGCATATATACTTTGGTGAAGATGTGATGAYATTGTCCTCTAATAAAGTTCATGTAAAATATAAGTTCTTTACTACTAGTTAAAAGATGCTGTGATAAGAAAAACTGATGAGAAATTATGCATCATAGTATAATATGTCTTTTTTAAGCGTTATTTATTAGTTACCAATTATAGGAATAAATAATTCTTACAACAATAATGTGGTTGGAAGAAAAAAACCATTAGTAGTGTGGTGTAAAATTAATAGTGCTGAATTCTGGGGGAAATCCAGGGGCTTGCTTCTTGATGAGGGAGACTGGGGTTTTGCTGAGTATTCTTTATCTTTTTTCTTTTTATCCTTTAGTGAAGTGTAATACATGGGAGGCTTTTGTCTAAATACAGTTATGGTTATATAATATTTAACTGGAACTTGGATTATAACTTTGTAATGCCCTTTTTCTCTCATGGGGAAATGAAAGGTAAAACTTACACCTGCATTTCTGAATGAACAGTTCCTGCTGAGACGTATTTGAAAGAGAAGTATTGGTAAAATGTTTCAAAGAACAGGCAATTTTCCTACTGGTTTTGCAGCAGGGAATAAGCCTGCTACTTCTCAAACTTGCAGCAAATACTCATCTACACAAGGTTTAAAAAAACCCATTCAGAACTGCTGTAAAACATGTTATTTATGACTTCAGCAGCAATGCAATTACACACCTCATCTTGTGAAACAGTGAGTTTCATTCTTTTCTAATGACAGGATGACTCTTATTTCACTCCTTTCATATGGATAATAATTCTGTTTGGAATGGTATTTTGGAGATGCCTTGTCCAACCCTTTGGTTGAGATTGTTCAGGATCACGTCCAGTTGAATATTAAATATCTTGAAGGGTGGAAATCCTGCAACCTTTCTGGGCAACCTGCCTCAGTCTTTGGCCACCTCACCGTGTTTCTTTGTTTTCCTCATGTCTAACTAGTTTTTCACTGGTTTAATTTGTAGCTGTTGTACCTTGGCCTTCTGCACTTTTGAAAAGAGTGTGGTTCCATCTTCCCTGCAGTACCCCTTTAGATATTTGAAGATGTCAGTAGGATCTTGCCACAGCCTTTTCTTCTTCAGCAAGAGCAAACTCAGCTTCCTCAGCCCCTCCTTCTACATTGCATGTTTCTTGCAAATGTGAATGCATCTTGTGATCTCCCCTTGATCACAGAGCGGTTCATCCTGTAGAAGACAATTTGTTGATCAGGGATGGTTTGCCTTCGGCAAATTTGTGTTAGTTGTTTTCAGGCTAATTGCATGCTTGGTATTTATCTGGACATGACTTATGGAAAGATTTATCCTATGAATTTTCTTCATGAGTGAACTTAGGCCAAACGACCTGTAGGTCCCTAGATCCTCCTTTGCCTTCTTGAAGAAGGACATGGTGTTTGCCTTTCTGCAGTCGTCAAGACCTTTGATCACTGTAGGTTTTGAAAATAACAGGGACCAACTTCACAGTGTCATGGGTCAGCTCCCTCAGAATCCTTGCATGCAACCCATCCACTCCAATGGACTTTTGTATGTCAAGCTTGCTTTAGTGGTCCTTAACTTGATTTTATTCTACTGTAGCTAATGCTTCACTCCCCCAGACTCAGCCACTAGTCTGAAGGATCAGAAACCTGAGGTCCAAAATTAGCAGTGAAGATCAGGGGGAAAAGAATGCACTGAGTACTGTGGTTGTTAGAAGGGGTTTTAATGTGCCATGCCCTGTTTTTTGTTTTGTAAATAAACTCTTTCCTTAAGTTTCATCTTCCTTGAATATTTTTTTTTGTGCAGCCCAAATCTAGACAAGCAGATTCCCAATGCAGTTGTCATTCAGGGATGATGATGGTGGTTCTGGGAGCAGGGTTCTGTCAAATTGAAGTAACAAGTCTTCTCTAACTTCATTTAGGTTCTGTTAATGGAACAGTTACTGGAATATTGCATCTAGATGTGTCAATAATTTTCATTATTAAATTGCTGTGCTTTTTTGGTTGTTGTGGGGKTTTTTTTTTTTGAAGGGAGTGTCTACCTTTGATTTTCAGTCACAGAACATCAATTTGAATTTTTCTTGCAGTCATGCTGTTTTCACCACAGATATTTGACATAACTACTAGATTTTAGCAACTTCTATGTGGATTTTGTCTGAGAGATTGCTGGCTTTCTGAAGTCTCCCTAYAGTCATCTTTCAAATCTCATGTAGTTTGTCTGAATCCTTCAAAATTCTCAGCATCTTATTTTCATAGTGTGGTTATTGTTAGAGCAGYGTATACCTATAGCAGCTTATCCACCACTTGAAATCTTAATATCAGGCTGAATGCCATTCCAAAACACGTGCTCTAGAGCACAGAGAAGTTACTGGCTTAATGCCCRAGTTCTTGGATGAAGTTCATAATATGTAATGGAAGAAACAGGACCAGATGGTCTTAGTTGTGCTTCTGGCCTTATATTTCATCTGCTACAAGCAGATTATGCTTTACTTATTGCACATAAGAGTTAAACTCATTACACCAGCACTCTCAGCCAGAATCAGGCTTTTTCTATGTTATGAGTTTGGGTTTTACAGATTGGGATCAGAAGGAGGTGCAGCTTCTGTTTGGTAGAGACCAATTTCTTATGCACTGATTAATGTTCTTTTTGTCCAAATGCTTTTGTTACTTTAGAAAACCATATTAGGAAAACAGCTTAGGTTTGGGGTTTTTTTTCAGACTAAGTAGAAAACTGTGGTGAAATTAGAAAATTGAACATATAGAAAGAGAGGAAAACTTCTATAAACAGTTGATGAAGTGGTATTTCAGAGTGTATGGTATTAAAGATCTGCACTATAGATCTGTGTGTCTTGTCTGATGCATCTACAGTGTAGATCTGTAATGAAGCATGAAAATCTGCCTGTGCCCCTATTGCATTCTCTTTTACAAAAAAATAACTCTTAAGATATGCAGACATACCCTCCTTCGTTTTGACTATCTCATACAAAGAACGGTGGAAGAATTATACTGACAGTSAGGGACTTCTTATCTCAATTTCTTAGCAAGACAGGAATGGAGAGAAAAGTTAAAGGGTGGGGTGTTTGYAGTCTTCCCCACCACCACCCTCTTTCCTGATAATAGGTAAAATGGTAGCATATTATAACATTGTGTGTAAAGATGTTATAAAAATGCTAGAGTGATATTTTGCTTAGTAKCTAATTTATTTGTTTATAGTGAATGTAAGTGTAATGTTACTGTTAGGTCCTGTAACCCTTGGGTATGTTGCCTACTTTAAACTTAGTCATGAGCCTTGGGGAAATCCTGTTAAAGGTGTAAAAATAATTTAGTTGAGTTCACTATGAAATTATTTCTCTTACAATCAGTGATTAATTCCTGTGAATATGCTTTTTGTTTCCCCAGACAGTCTTGGTTTGTTAGAATCCATGTATGTTGTTAGGTACTCACAACAGTGAGCTTTTTTTTCCCCCCATGCTCTTAATCAAACAAGCCAYGTATTAGTGATGCCTCCATTAACACAATTAGAAGTTATCATTGCAGCTATTTTTTTTTGTTGGCACACAGTTAAATTACAGCTTTATTGTACATCTGAGCACTGGCTTAATGTACTTTTGTTTTTTTCCAGAAAAATAGAAATAGTGCAGTTTGCAAGTCGCACTCGTCAGCTGTTTGTKCGTTTGTTAGCCTTGGTCAAGTGGGCTAATAATGCTGGAAAGGTGGAAAAGTGTGCGGTAAGTCAGAGACAGAGTCTGGCAGGAAACCCTCTCTGAGGGATATGGGATTTTTCTACACCCTGATATCTTTTTATGATAGAAATTTAAAAAAAAATCTTCTTATTTAGAAATTGTATRACRTTGTTTCTTTAACAGTTCGTGTTCCCAAAAACTCATCAGTAGCAAAAAATGAAAGGCTTGTGTGCATATCATTTCAGGAATGCTTTGGGGTARGGTAACAGGACAGGGAAGATGGTGATCTCAGTGTGTTAGTTCTTATTATCACTTTCATCCTGGTCTTGGATAAATAAGAATAAAGTCCAGAATGTTGCAAAAAAACAAGTCCCGAGTGATTACAAACAAGTATGGTTGCATTCCAGTAGCAATCAGCAGATAAAGAGCTGTGAGGCTGCACGAATCCCCCACAGCAGCAGGAATGGCATGTGGATTTTAAGTGTCCTTGCATGTGAATGTAGGAAGTGGCCAGAATATTCATTCTTTCTTTGTCTTTTAAATGTAGTTTCTTGAATTGGAAGTGACAGATAAACTAAATATAAAGGGCCGTTGGTTTGTGCATTTTTTGGACACATCTTTTTGTTTTACCTCCTTGCCCTCTACAGATGATATCCAGTTTCTTAGATCAGCAAGCCATCCTGTTTGTGGACACTGCTGATCGTCTGGCATCGCTGGCTCGAGATGCTTTGGTTCATGCTCGTCTGCCCAGCTTTGCCATCCCTTATGCAATTGATGTTCTGACAACTGGATCCTACCCTCGGCTGCCCACCTGCATTAGGGTAAAGAACTCTGCCGTTTCGGGGGGTGCGGGGAATTCCCTGTACAGCATCAAATGAACAGTAATCAAGCTAATTGTCTGTGTGCAGATGGAACTGTAGCTTAATACAGGCATAGTGCCAAGTCTCTGTAGTGTCAGGTTCTCATGCAGAACACTTCCTATTTGAACAAGTTATGCTTTCCCAGTAAAATGTTCCCTCCATTTATTTAGCTGAGCCAAATTTAGTGATTTTATTCAGTGGTCAGTCTTGGGTAAAATGTAATCAGCTAGAAAACAAATCTGAGTGTAAGATACAAAGCTTCACTGGGCAATGGCCTGTAGTATTTATATCCTCAGACTTCTGGTCTGGTTGGTTTTCACAATTGCTGCTGTCCATGCGTTACATATATATGAGATATGTAGACATGTTTGTGTTTATTGTAACAGGATAAAATAATCCCTCCTGACCCAATAACAAAGAGTGAGAAGCAAACCACACTTCATCAGCTCAACCAGATTCTTCGCCATCGACTCGTGACCACGGATCTCCCTCCACAGCTGGCAAATCTTACAGTTGGTAAGAACTGGAATTACTTTTTGAAGGCTACATTATTGCAGGCTGATTTAAAATTGTTGCTTTAATGCTGAAGCAAAACTAAATGGTAGTGTGAGACCATTAAGGACGCTTCATCTGTTAAGACTGGGATCCTGTCTCTGTGTAACATCAAAATATGTGTTTTCACCTTTTGAAAAATGAAGGCACTGATAATATTGCTGAAATGTTATTTACTTTCAAGAAGAAATCCTGTGCAGGTGATGCTGAAAGGTTTTAGATGCTGTCTTGCTCTTTCAGCAAGTGTTTTATGAAAGTGTCTTTGGACTACTTCATCTTAATGTAATTTTAAAATACATCTTAGTTAAACTGTGAGGTCTTTCTGCAGAAATTCTTTGAACTTTAGTTTAAACAAGTCACTAATGTTTTTTAATCTGTTTTCATATTCATGTTCAGGCACAGAATTTCATATTTATGCATGGCTTTTGTTCAGTGGCTCACCACAGTGCCAGATCTCTTAAGCTGTTTTGAGATCTGTTTTGATTTAGCCAAAGTAGTGGTAAACATTAAGACAACCTTTTTTACAGGAAGGCTGGCTGTAAACTGGAYTAGGTTATTGCAGAATCACAGAGAATAGGGTGGGAATGGACCTAGTCCATGCTTTTAACTAAGACAAGATTAGCTATTTGTAAACCATTCCCTACAGATCTAGATGAAAAATGTTTTTTAAGAATCTTAGTGCTAGTTTTCTSTAGTCCCTGTGTGAGCGCTTGCAGTATCAGTATTAGAGGCATTTTTGTCTAATGAAAGTATAAATGAATGATATATGGATAATATTGATAATGTGTCTGAGCTCTTGAGAGTTTTCAGTTAACTAAACATTTCAATGACTATTCATTTMTTGTTTGGAGTGTGGTTTGTTTTGAGAACATGTCTGGAATGCTTCTGAAAAYGAAACTTCAGGAGTTAAATGGTTAAAATTTTTGCAGGAATATTTCTGTATATCTTTAATTGTAAAGCTATATGACGTAGTTTGTTAAATGATTGGGAAAAGGTTGACCTGCAGGTTATAGTAAGGACTCGTACTTGTTTGCTCTGCCTCTCATTCTCTTTATGACCTTGCTTGCATAGTTTTGAAGTCCTTGCTTGCAGTTCTTGAGACAGATAGCAGTGTTCACAGAGGTGTGAGGGTGTACTTGTCAATTAGACAAATAGTGTGCATAATCTTTGCTTGCTGCATATATATAAATTCTGCAAAAGATTATCTTCCTCACATGAAAATGGAGTTATAATATTGTAATATTGAGTAAATGCTTTGCAGTGAGATGTGTTTTCAGGGCTAGATTTCAGCCTGGGCTGAGATCCGTGTTCTGAATGTCTTTTGAATATTGCTGAAAGCATTCATTGTTGATAACAGCAAAGAATGGGAATATTTCAGCCAGATGTTTTCTTTGTCAGGCTGGTAGTCAGCTCAGAGTTACTCTGTATTATGGTAGCACAAGTGTTAACAAGTTATCAGATTTAAAAAGTTAACTTCAGGACAGTCTGTTACATTTGTCTGTGCTGCTTATTGACATKGGGTCTGTTGCAGACTGTAAAATCTTCAGAGTTGCTCAGAAACATATGCAACAGAGCAGAAATGATAGGGAAGTAATCCATTATGAGTGCCAGGAGCTACCACACTGTTACTTTGAGGCATCTTAGGAGACTGAGTGAAATGAAACATTCTTGTCTTCCTTAGCCAATGGCCGTGTGAAGTTCCGAGTTGAGGGTGAGTTTGAGGCCACGTTGACAGTGATGGGTGATGACCCTGACATCCCCTGGCGCCTCCTCAAGCTGGAAATTTTGGTTGAAGACAAGGAAACTGGTGGTAAAGAAAAAAATCAAACCTTTACGCTTTGTTTTTAACATGATGTTCGTCTCTGACACTGTATAGGTTTTGTTTATACTCGGTTTTCTGCATATCACAACTTCAGAGAATGAAGTTATATATACTTGTCCTGCTTTGACCTTGCTTTATAGGCTTTTAATACCTTAACAACACTATATTGTAACTGTATAGTAGAGGGACTGAAATTTCCAGAGTAAACCAAGGATTCTGTTGTTTTGTTACAAAGCCTGGTATGGAAATTGCTCGRTACAGTTGTATCTTTTTCATTTTTAATGTATAAATTTATTGAATTATTTTAAATACCTAGTTTCCTGATGGCTAATGTGACTTATTTTTAATTTGCCAAAGATGGTCGAGCCTTGGTTCACAGCATGCAGATCAACTTCATCCATCAGTTGGTCCAGTCCCGGCTGTTTGCTGATGAAAAGCCACTCCAGGACATGTACAACTGCTTGCGTATCCTTCTGAAAGGGGTTTCTGAATTCGGTGTTTAATGTAGCCTTGCTCTTCTTAATAGCTGGAGGTCAAGAAAGATGGATTCCCTATTAAGCTTGGGAGAAATGTCTGGACATGAAGTTAAAATGATGGCCTTGGAAACAGTAATTCTCAGGTGCCTGCATGTCAAATTTTAATTCTACACACTAAATCAGCAAAGGTGAAGGTGAGGTATTCAAGGCAGCAGGTTGTGTGGTAAGTCAGTGCAGCAGCAGCAGCTGCACMTGCTAATTTTGGAGATGAAATACARAGCTGACTTGGAAGTTCTGGGAGCTGACAGTTCTTGCTACCAAGAAGTGCAGTGGATCAGGGTGTGTTAAGTCTATTGTACCTGTGTGAACAATGAGAGGAGATATAGGATGTGCAGCGATTTTCTGCTTGCAAAGGGCAGATTGCTCAACGGTGTGAATTGGATTTCAGTGAAACTGTTTCTGCAGAAAGAGTCATGTTATTTCAGGGTGACCGTGGGAGATGGGGTTAGTGGTAACTGTAGAGTGAGTTGAATTTCTTTGTTAGTAATCATCTTTTCAGTAAAAGATGATGACAGCTAGAAATCTGTAAAATAAGGCTATTGTAACTCTCTTGTCTAACAACCTGTCCTAGTTTAGAGTTTAAAAAAACACAAAAAAAGACCACTTTGAGAAATATTTGGTGCTGTTTGTATGTCTTTATTTCTGGATTAGTACACAAGTGTGTTTTCAGACAGCATCTTGTCTGACTTAGGTGACAAATGGATTGATGCAGTGTAGAGAAACAGCTTTATGTAATGTACAGATTTCCTGGACATCTCATATTTTCTTAACTCCATGCATTAGACTCCTTCTGCCTGGCTCTCCAGCTGGAAGTCTTGCATTCACAAACACTAATGCTGATCCGAGAGCGCTGGGGTGACCTGGTGCAAGTGGAGCGATACCATGCAGGGAAATGTCTCTCACTCTCTGTTTGGAAGTAAGTTATTTTCAAAAGGGCTGTTAACAATAAATGAAATAGCAGAAAAGATTATATTTACCAAGCTTGAGCCATAATTTTTTAAATGGTACTTTCTTTTTGATGTGAGACTCCTAAATTCTTGTAATTAAGTACCTGAACATGTTTCTTGATTTGCAAAGAAGTAAGGATTGTACATTAATGTACAGGAGAGCAATGGATACAGTTATAAATGAGTTTCTGTTTACACAGATATCTAAAAATTACTTAGTTCTTTGTCAGTCTTTTACTATATTTATTGCTTGACTTGCACTAGATAAAATTTAAAGAAGCAATCCAAATGCTCTTCTGATTGTATTGAATTTGCAGTCATTAAAACTTCTTCATGTAGTTATAGCTTACCAACAGTTCTGCATTAAAATGTCAACTAAAACAAATGCCTTTTTCAGTTCAGCTGACACRGTGTTGTTTTTAACCAGAACACTCAGACTCAAGGTTTAGTTGCTGAAAAACATATTTTCTGTTCTTCCAGTTRCATGGTTTAATTATTCTGTATATTTTTAAGTCAACAGGTACTTGGCAGGAAAACGGGGACTGCATCTGTTCATAAGGTCACTATAAAAATTGATGAAACTGATGTCTCAAAACCCTTACAAATATCTCATGAGCCTCCACTGCCAGCCTGTGATTCCAAACTGATGGAAAGAGCCATGAAGGTAAAAGTTTACTCTGCAGGAGACATCTAATTTTGTAAATCGAAAACTCAAGTGATTTGCACTGTCAGTTTGTTTCACTTTGATTCTATTTAAAGAGCTGTTTCTGAGATTTCTAGTGAGCTGTTACTGTAGGTTGTGTTGTGTTTATGTAGGGACCTCAAATTGTTGTTACAAGTTAGTGGCTTTGACTTCATCTCGAAAATTACACCTACTTTGCAGTGCCTTATATACCACTTGTGAGACAGAATGCTGAAACTGGGGGAAACAACAGCAAAGTATTAGTTATTAGGGTTTGGCTTTAAATGCTTTATAGAGAGACAGTTTTTCCCTTTCCTGTCTTGCAGTTGCTGTGTAAACTTCCTCTGAAAATCAGCTTCCCCTTGTCACTGGAGTTGGCTACCCAGCAGTGCTATCCAGTTTAGAAAATCTTACAATATGATTTGGAAATCTTATGCTGAAGAGCTCATGTGGTTTGCTTGTTACAAGTGTTAGGTGAAGCTTAGTTTTGCATTATCACTAACCAGATTATATCATGTGGCCTATTTGAATGTTCAAATTCCTGTATTTTAAAGGTGGGATTGTTGCAATGATCCAAAGTGAGTAACTGCAGTCAACTTCTTGCTTGGATCATGCTTCCCAGGTGCTAATTCTGGGTCTTGGTTAAAGATACCAAAGAAGAAGTGCATTCTGGGTTTTATAATAAGTCCTCTGTAAGTTCCTCAGCAAATGTGGCTGTGACATATCAGGATGTCTGTCATTATTTCTTACAGTGTTTGTGTTTAGGAGAGTTAGTAAACTTACGGTGAATGGTGCAGTCTTCGCACTTTCAGTACATTTTTTCCACAGGGAAAAACTCCCCAGCTCGGATTCTTCACCTATCTCACAGAACTTTCTACTGATGGTAGCCTTCACCTCCTGTACGCACTTTGAGTCTCTTGGCCCATCTTGTTACCAGTGCTGACAGACAAGTCTGTATGGTGAATGTCAGGAACTGCCCATGTTGCAGTTACAGAGGGTTGTGGGAAACCTAATGAAGCATGATAGCCTTCTGCTCTACTTCTAGAGTAGAAATTCTACTATTAGTATAATAAATATATACTGTATTTACTCATTTAATAGCCTAAATTAGCATATTTAGGCTACTGAATATRGAGTCGATTTAGTGAAGATACTGTATTTATGTGTAAATACAAGAAAATGCTCTTTATCTAGAACATCTGCTGAAGAACCATGAGCTGACACAGTCTAAGCTCACTGAATCAAGTCTACAGCCTGTAGATTAAGATATGAGGCCACTGTAAATTTGCAATTTATCAAAACTGATGCTGACTCCCTTTATAACTACTTGCTCTGAGATWAAAAAAATACCAACTGTGGTAGATACAGTGCTGCTGTAGTGTTTGAATAATGATCTCAGCTTTAATGACGTAGATGGCACACTGTGTTTCTGTKTGTTTAAGATACAGTATAAAAAGTGGCACAAACAAACATGTTTGTCTAAGCAGGTTGTTCTGCATTAACCTCCTGAAAATTGGATGRAGCTATAGAACATGCAGTCACTTCTTAGTGAGGAAGGTTTAACCCATTGCAGCTACTGAGTTGAAATGCTCTTGTGGATGGATGAACACTTGGTTTCTAAGGCCTTGTCTTGGAAAGTTAGTCTTTAGAGGAGGGTCATTCTGATATATACAAAGGCACACACTTAAATTCAGTATAATTCTGTGCTGCATGAACCTTTTCTGCAATTATCTTTTATGCTAGAATAAAATTTGAGTTTAATTCAGCTTGAACAGTTTTCAAAGCAATGTGAGCTTAACTAGAAAAAGGCTTTGCAGTAATCTAGGTCTTTGCTTTTGCAAAATATGTGAATAATATGACTGTAATATGAATGAATGTAACTGCAAATGCTTGAATTTAGATTGCACGAGTAAGTTACAGTGAATATAAGTGGTGGCATGAACTTCAGCACTGGCAGTGCAACAGACTGCAGCTGCAAGCCTTTGGATACTCCTGGGTTCAGTTGAGTTGCTCATATCCAGCGTGTGTCACTGGATTTTTAGCCCATTAGCAGGACTTCAACTGGTGTGTTGGMTTTCATGTTACAGCTGCTTGTGTAGAGGCAGCCATATCCTAATGAAATGTTGCTTTGGGGTGTTTTGTGTTTGGGGTCTTTTTTGTTTAGCTTAAGCTACTTAGAAATGGCTGGAAAAAAAAAAGCTAAGCTGAAAATGGTCCAACCTTGATCCAGAACAAGTGGGTCTGAACAAGGAGTGGTAACAGCATAGTTTGTGAAACTTCTTTTACTTCTTCTAATCTTTGACCAAAACCCCTCCCTCTGCTTGCTGCACAGATAGAATCTCATGGTAGCTTGTCATATTTTATAGTGATCCAAATACTCAAGTTAATAGTTCATTTGGCTCACCACAGCTCTAAGCAGATTATTTCTGAAGTGATTGTTTTATTAAGTACCTTCGTTCCAGTGTGCGAATGCAGGAAGTCTACACATCAAATATGAAGAAAGTCAACACATCAAGTATGATCTTACTCGTGTACATTTCTTTTTTACAGATTGACCACCTATCAATAGAAAAACTCCTAATAGACAGTGTCCATGCAAGATCTCATCAGAAACTCCAGGAGCTGAAAGCCATTCTCAAGAGCTACAATGTTAATGACAACTGTATGTTTTTTCTGCTGAAGTTTTTCAAGTTCATTTYCATTTGTGTCTAGGAATGGTTCCCTTTTCTCTTGATGTTTCTTGTTTTCATTAGTTCTAAAAAAAAAAAAAGGGAAATGTGTTCAGAATTAACAAAACTTAGCTTTAAATTATTCTGCATTGATAATTGTAAAATATTCACACCTCTAAATGCAATATAATAGGTGAAGCTGGTAGAGCAYTGTAGTCTGGGTTGAAGGGTGAAAGTCTGCCTACTGTAAAACTTGTATGTGTTCAAAATTGAAAGCAAATGTTCACTGCTTTTAACTAGTTTTGGATGAGACTTTCCTTAAACTGCTGTTGAAACTTTTGGAATTTGGATTGATCTTATAATTGTGAAGCAGTGAGTTAAAAGATATTCAAGGATTAATAATCTCATTCAAATTTGGTCTGCCTTTTCTCATTGGTTTGTCATTGTTTTTACAGAGAAATTCTTATGGTSATTTTCCTCTTTATGTTAGCATTGTAATAATGTGCAAGTGAAGATTGCTTCTCTAAAAACATACAGGTTTTGTGATTATAACGGGTTAAGTTTTAATATAAGCTTGAATTTTGTGTGAAGTTATTAACATCATTTTTTGTTTAGCCTTCATTGAGACGGCCCTTCCAACTCTTGTAATTCCGATTTTGGAACCATGTGGTCGGTCAGAGTGCCTGCATGTATTTGTTGATCTCCACTCTGGAATGTTTCAACTGATGCTGTATGGTGTTGGTAAGTAGGTGCACAACCAGGATGTATTTCATATCTAGCGAGAATCCTCCATTACGAAGTAATTTTGTGGGAACAGTTCTGTCAAATCTGAAGAGTTTTGTAAGCAAATGAACACTACCTGGATCATCATCTAGGTATTGGAGTTTGCGGAATGGACAAGAGRATCTTTGTACTTAAGTGTCACAGTTCAGTTAGTTTTATTTTAAGAGGACAACAGTGTAATTATTGCTGGGGGTCAATGCAATGCATATTCTTTATGACTCATGATTCCTGGCTTGTGCTGTTAATGGATGGGATCATTTCTTATGGACCCGATTGAGAACTGTATTATGTGACCTTACACACCCTGAGTTACTACTGTTGAAGTCTTAATTTCAGGTTTCAGATTGCTTAAGAAAAGAAAGAAAGTYCTTTTAGTTTATTTGCTTAATAACATCCTGCTGTGGTCTTACAACCATTATGGATCTCTGTTGCGTACCTTAATCTCTCTCTTCACAGTGAGTTAAGTGGAGAAAACAAAGGGCAACAATTACAAGTTACACCAGGAAAGTTGCATCTCAATATGAGAAAGCAATTTTTTACAGTGGAAACAAACACTCCCTGGAACAACGCCCTGAGAGATGTAGTGGAGTCYCCATCACTGGAGGTTTTTGAGATGCAGTTAAACAGGGTGTTAGATAACCTCATCTATGCCCACTTTCCCACAAAATGTTGGACCARATGATCTTTCCAGGTCCCCTTTCAAACTTGAACCTGGGTTGTTATATGATTCTGAGATTAATTAGATGAGATTAATGACACTTCCAATGAAAGTTTGAAGTTTTGTTTGAAGGACAGGAGCTAAGACCATTCACTCACCTGATGCTCTTGCAGATCAACTRACACTCGATGACATAGAAAAGTCTGTTAATGATGATATGAAGCGAATCATTCCTTGGCTCCAGCAGCTCAAGTAAGTGACTTGAACAATTCACTTAGTTTGCACAGAATGAATCACTACATTTGTATTCTGGATGATCACACTTGCATGGCTTTGTGTTTTACCACAGTAGGGGTTATACTTTCTCACTGTTGTAAGCAMCCTTGAGTATTTGCCATCTCCTCTAAGCAGTGGAGGAAGTTCTCGGTTTACTTGGAGTTGATTCCATACTCCTGCTTTAGTTCTCCCCCTTACACGTAGCCTCATGCATTGCTGTGTGCATACTCTRCCTGATGTCTTTTCACTTCAAGTCAGTAGCAGACCACTTGCTTCCTGAGAATCTCTTTTTCTGTTCATCTTCTGCATCCTTTATTCCACTSTGTTTCTGCAGCTGAACCCTGCTTGTTTCTCAGCAAGAATGATCTCCCTTCTCACAATACAGAGGAAAAACCAGGAAGTGGCCTGATTTAAATAATACCTGTTTATCTTCTAGCTCTTCAGCCCTTGCTGGTTTAAGCCTCTAATCTTCCTCCCATAAAGCCCTGAGATTTAAGCACAAGATACATTTGGCTCCCATAAGAGGTTGTAGCAAATAATACAAATACAGTTTTCATCTGCATGAGAACTGTGTTCCACCTGCTCTGTCRTTTTAGTAAGTCCCACTACTCTGAATTAATTGCAGGGTGAAAYCTCTATTTGAGGAATTCTGCTTCTAAAAGAAGCTTGATGATGCATGAAGCACTGGGGCACCCTGGAGAAACGAATCAACCTCCCTTTGTTATAAATAATGTACTTGAGATAATGGCTTGGGTAGTGCTGCAGTTTCTGAGGAAGCTCAGCAGTCCTCAAATGTCTTTTAGGAYAAGTGTATTTGACATATATCTATGAGAATAAATGTGGTTTGTTGTGAGGGAGAGATGCTGAGCACCCACGCTTTCCACTGCTGTTGTCAMTGGAAGTTTGACTGAAAAACCAAGCCATGCATTTCTGAGCCCCTCCCAAGGCTAGCTTGTCTTCCTTGGCCTTACCACTATGGCCAAAATCCATTGGAGTAGGACAAAGTTTAATTCCAAACATGAGAATAAATTTGGTGTCTTGCATGTAGCTCTTCATGTCCAGACTTACTCAGGTGAATGAGTTTGTTTATAACATAACCCAGAGTGACATCCACGTTCAGTTTTTTTACTGAATTGCTTACCAGCATGTGGGAGCAAAGATTTTCTTTTCTATACCAAAACGCAATTGAAGATTCCAGACTGTCAAACAACTGGTCAAATTCTTCCAACGTGACTTCCAATTGTCAAATTTTTTTAATATTTCCCTTCTTTGGTTKATATTGTAATTGCATATTGTAGTATATAAAAATTTATCCAGCAAATAATTTCAGGGCTTTTCTTCTTGAATTAACAGCTGTTTGTTAAGCTGAAGACAAGATGTACAGATAGTAAGAAGAAAATACATAGTAATGAAATTTTCTACGTGATTTTTCTGTATATAACTTGTGCTGCAATGATAGATGTTGACTTATAATATGACTGACTAATTGCTACTAATGCTCTACACAGCAGTGTACTAGAATCATGCAAATCAGTCTCAGGGTACTAATACCTTTATTTCCATGCAAGGTTCTGGCTTGGACAGCAACGTTGCAAACAATCTATAAAACATCTGCCTACAGTGAGCAGTGAAACTCTTCAACTAGCTAATTATGCTAGCCATCCAGTGGGAAACCTTTCCAAACACAAACTGTTTATCAAACTCACTCGCCTCCCTCAGTACTACATTGTAAGTAACTGGAAAATGCTTTTGTCTTTTGCTCCCTGTCATGGATATTCCAGGCAGTTTGTTGTACTGTGAACTCTTAAAATTAGGAACCAAGTGATTGATGTAATACTTGACTCTCTCCTCTGCCTCCCTTCTCCTGTTCAGTGGGTTTGTCAAGCACTTGGGCACATACAGGTTTATTTCTCAGCAATCTTCTCATTCTCTATGTTTCCTGAAAGGTTTGGTCTTCCTTCTCTTCCTGGATCCCTTTCCTATACACAGTATTAATATATTGAAAAGGACTAATGTCTTTTCTTTGAAGGGGAGAGGCTAGGAACTGAACTAGACTTATTCTTAGCTTGAGAATCTTCTAAATTTGTTATTTTGTTTAAATACAGGTTGTAGAGATGTTTGATGTTCCTGGCAACCCCACAGAATTAGAGTACAAGTACCATTTTCTGTCTGTGAGCTATGCTGAAGGAGATGACAGCCCTGCCACTGCACTTTTACTACAGCAGTTCAAACCAAACATTGAAGAGTTGGTACTAGACACAAAAAGTGGAAAACAATTGAAAAGTGGTGTCAAGCGCAAGGTATGTGTTCCAAAAGCCTCTGGGGTGGTTACAGTGCATGAAAGCTGAACACACGTTCTRAGCATCAACTCCAGCTTTAGTAGCCATGTTTCCAAAGTTTGTATGGCTGACATCTTGCTTGTGTTGGTTCTCTGGACTGCTTCCCCAGGGAAATGCTGGGAAAGTGTTCTGTAACAGTTGTCTTTTAATTCATGCCAGGCCTTCACTACTCTCCTGAGCCAAGGCAGAGCTGTGTGCAGAGGCAGCTCTAGTGTGTATATATTGTATATGCAGAGTGCTGCTATCTGTGTGATACACTTTGGGCCATGTGTAGACTTTGAAAGACTTGCAGGGGCTGATAAGAGTTACTTCTTGGGGCCAGGCTGACATGGCTTAGTGATGTATGAGTACTGTTTTAAGGACAGTCTTTAACTGAATTGCTTCAGTCCTGAACTGGATGCTTTCAGGAGTTTGTGTTCAGGGTGTGATTCATTTAACACTTCGATGAATGAGTTTATTCTCTGACATCTCTTCAAAATGCTTACTCTGGATATCCAAGTACATTTATCTTTATTTTAATTCCAGTTATCTGGAGATCCATGTTCCATAGAACCCAAGAAACCAAAACGGTCGGGAGAAATGTGTGCCTTCAATAAAGTGCTAGCTCATATTGTAGCCATGTGTGATACAAATATGCCATTTATAGGGCTTAGGATAGAGGTATGTATTAAAAAATATTTTGTTTCCTTCTTCTCCTCCTCTACTCGTGATTCTCGTGTCTAGATTTGACTATTCGGCAAACTTGTGGTCATGTGCTCACTCTGGAGTTCCCCCACCAGCTGGGCCTGGGTGACTCAGTGTTCTACACTAGTTTGCTCTAGTCTTGTTAGAGATGGTTCTCTTAATGCCAAGCACTGCAAAAAGCTTTAAAAGTTGGGGGAAAAGGGAAAATGAGGATGAAAGATGCACTWGTGGGAGGGGTTGGGAGACAACTTCATACCAGATTTGCACTGTTTCTTGGCTTTCCAATGCTTGAGGATGTGAAACATCTGTCTCTCTTAGAGGGGGAAAAAGATCCTTGAAAAAGTTACAGATTTTTTGCTTGACTTTTTGCTTGGAATAACATTTTTCTTGTTCATTCCTAGTTATCTAATATGGACATTCCTCACCAGGGAGTACAAGTAGAAGGAGATGGCTTCAGTCACGCAATACGTTTATTAAAGTAAGAGGATATGCTTTGCCTTTCATTTTACTACTGTACATACACTTGAGAGAAAAAAAAGRCTTGTTTGGAGAGTAACGCTAAGAATATCAGGACAGGGGCAGGATTTTTGTTTTGGGCTTGTTTTGGGGKTTTTTTTTTTGGAAGGGGATTAATACTGTGTGTCCTGCACTTGAATGTGAAGCAGTGCTAGAGAAAGAGGAAAGTAAGAGTAGATAAAGAGCCAACTACAATTTCTTTCCTTCATTAGCCTGAACTGAGGGGCTCTGAAAACAGTTTGACAGTCCTCAGTCCTTAAATCCAGGCAGTGCTAAGGAAGATGTGGTGATGATTCACGAACATGCAATTTTAGATCAGATCAGAGGCCTACATACCCCATATGTTTTTTGACAATTATGTGAAACTGCAGAGGAAAATGCAAGGAATCCCAGAAAAGGCAAATGCATGGTAAAGAGCTTGTAGAGGAAATATCTGAGAATCATACAGTAATTTAAGAGATTATTTAGGCTCAAGTGCAGGACTTTGCATTTGTTTTCGTGTAACTTGGTGAGGTTCCTGTTAACTTGTACCTCCAGCCATTTGAGATCTCTCTCAAGGGCAGCCCTGACCTCTGGGATGTTAAGTGCTCCCTTCAGTTTGACATCATCTGCAGACTTGCTGTTCTTTTGGATCATGTAGGCTATGGAAATAGTTATATTGAAATTGTTAATAGGAGGCCAATAGTATTGTCCTCTGTAACCCTGAGGAATGCCAGCCACAACCAGCCACTAACTGGACCTGCAACAAATCAGTTTAAAGCAGAAAACCACAAACCGCAAGGACACCTCCTAGAGTAAAACCTTCATAACTCCTTTTATGCTACAGAAATGTATAGTGACACAAAGGCACCAGTCTGTGAATGCATCAGGCCCTACTTTTAACTTTGCATATGAGCAGAGAACGTGTGAGCTGGAGTTAAGGGTGGAACATGAAATTTCTGGCTAGATCCTCAAGGGATTTGAAAAAGACTTTGGCATGTTTTTACTTAAGCTTTATTTAGTCTGTCCCCTGAGCTCAGTTCACACATTGGGATACGAATAAATTAGGGAGTTCTAAGAGAACTGTCAGGTTGTTCATTGCATGTAGAGCAAGCTCGTTCATATATTCAGATTGACGCAGAACTTACTTATTTTAATCTTTTTTGGCTTGTTTCTCTGTATAAGAGCTCTATATTGGTGGGTTCTTAGTTCACCAGAAGATAAGGACAATTCAACAGATCCTTTAACAGTCTGTAATTTGCAGGTGTGGAATCCATATAAAAATTGATCTTAGAGTGCTTTTGGGACATACTTATTACAATCCTTGAAGAGGAATAGGTTATCTCACTGTGCAGTCCAGCTGCCTCTGCTGTTGATTTGTTCATTCTTTCATGTCCAGGCTTGGGAGTCCTTCAGGAAATATTAGCAGGTACTGTTGTTACTTTTGGAGCTGTTCAGTGTATAATGAGGATTTTGTTTTTTATCGTGTAGAATTCCTCCCTGTAAAGGTGTGAACGAGGAAACACAGAAGGCTCTGGACCGATCTCTTCTTGATTGCACTTTCCGGTTACAAGGTAGAAATAATCGCACGTGGGTGGCCGAGCTGGTGTTTGCAAACTGCCCGCTGAACAGCACTTCATCCAGGGAGCAAGGCAAGTCTCAGTGAGGAGGACTGAGTTTCTTTGTGGTTTGCATTGCCTGTTCCAGTAGTTTTAATGTCTTGGTGTTGCTGGACACTGTCTGCTGCTAAGATTTCCAATAAACCACAGTGCACCAAGTTCTGCATCAAAATTCTGGCTGCCAAGTTGAGGCATTTTTGTTATTTAAATGTGCTTCCTGGTCACTTGCTACAGTTCACCACAGTCTGTAAACCACAGTTCAGGAACCACTGGTTTGATCAGTATCTACCATCTCCTGACACTGCAGGACCAACCCGTCACGTTTACCTGACCTATGAAAACCAGTTGTCCGAACCAGTTGGAGGTCGCAAGGTCGTCGAGATGTTCCTTAATGACTGGAACAGTATTGCTCGGCTGTACGAGTGTGTCCTGGAGTTTGCACGATCCTTACCAGGTACAGAAATCACCTCTTTTTTGGTAAAATGATGAGCTTACAGATTACTGTGATTTTCTCAGTCTAACTCTCTTCCCTCCTCTTTTCAAAGACATCCCCAACCACTTAAACATTTTTTCAGAAGTTCGTATCTACAACTACCGAAAACTTATCCTTTGTTACGGGACTACCAAGGGGAGCTCAGTAAGTAAATCCTAAATGCACTTTAAATGAATGTTTGAAAGCAGAATGGGTAGACTTAGAGTTCTCAGAATTTTGCTACACAGTATTTCCCTGTAGTGGAATTAATATAGATGAATGTAGAAAAGACAAAAATAGAAGATGTTGCATTGCTGATTTGCTGGGTTGCTAAAAGTTCAGAATTTTTGAGAATTTCTGTAAGACGCTTTATATTGTGGGAAGGACAGTTGTGTGCTTCTGATTGATGAAAGCTGGTGTGGCAGCCTTTTTCTGGAAAACTTTGTGTAAGTGTTGTTATCATTCACTGCTGTGCTGGGATATATGGATATGTGTAAGCTGAGTGCCTAATTCTGCCTTAGCAGAGAGGACTCTAACATTTAAATGTAGTGCTGTGCTTTCAATTAGGTGTACATTAATTATTTTGTAGCAGTGCTGTTCCCTTCTTCAGAACTCTAGCTTCCTCTGTAGTATTTCAATTTACAACTTATTAGTTACTTGGATAACTGAGTTAGTTGCTCACACCTTTGCTTTAAATGCAAGGTAGAGGAGGAAGTAAGTACATATTTATTTCAGATTAAGGATATAGTTTTTTGTGCAACTAATGCAAAGTAGCTGATACACTTGAAATTTGCTTCCTGGAAGGCTTTTGTGTTCACTTCGTAAGTTGAATTTTTAAGAGTATCTCTGTGTTCATTTTATTGGGAAGTATGTATGTGTATGTGTGTGTGTGTATATATATATGTATATACACAGATGTACACACCCCTAGGTATATGTAAGTAGCCAGAGCAGCAGTATGGATTTTGCATTTAACTTCCTTACATATTAAGCATATCCAGTTCTGATTTTTGTGTAATATGTCTTACGAAAACCAGTCCACCTTCAGCAACTCATTAATCAGTTTTCCACAGCATGAATCTCTTGAGTTTAACTTTCTCTGTCTCACCTTTGGCAGAAAAGACTCTTTTGCTTTTTGGTTGACTTGCTGATGTAATTGCCCAGTTCTGTGGTTGCCAACAATCCAGGCAGCTAAATGGGTGTTAAAGCTGACAGGGCTTTTTTTTTMTTCACAACCTCAGCGACTTTTGAAGAAGGTGAATTAGGAATCTGTTGAGGTTTGATGAAAAATGGGGGAAAAAATTAAATCAGACCAGCTTTCTTGTTATAATCTCTTATAACCTCATTATTACAACCTACTTGTTCTAGCTTCCCAAGACCATTTTATGTTTGTGACATTGCAGATCAGCATTCAGTGGAACTCCATACTCCAGAAGTTCCACATTTCACTGGGAACTGTTGGCCCAAACTCAGGTTGCAGTAACTGTCACAACACAATTCTGCACCAGCTCCAGGAGATGTTTAATAAAACACCAAATGTGGTGCAGCTGTTACAGGTAACGATCTAAAAAACTTCTCTCAAGCAAATCGCAAGATACTTGAGAGCTGAATTCTGATTAAACTGTTCTCTTCAAAATTACATGTGTGTTATGATTGCTTATGCATCCCATTGCCAGAAAGCATCTCATTTCCCCTGCTATGCCCCATTTTCCTTGACCTTTCCTTTTGGATAATCCACCTGACCTCTCAATATCTGCTCTCTCCCAGGTTTTGTTTGACACTCAGGCTCCATTAAACGCCATCAACAAACTCCCGACTGTGCCCATGCTGGGACTGACCCAACGCACCAACACTGCCTACCAGTGCTTCTGCATCCTGCCCCAGTCCCCCACGCACATCAGGCTGGCCTTCAGGAACATGTACTGCATCGACATCTACTGCCGCAGCCGCGGCGTGGTGGCCATCCGCGACGGCGCCTACAGCCTCTTCGACAACAGCAAGATCGTGGAGGGCTTCTACCCTGCACCTGGACTAAAGGTGACCCCTCCTGTGCTTTCTGGCAGCTTCTAAATAAATGGGCTTCTAAGTGAAGTGTGAACCTGGTGTGAAGAGCTTCATGAGAGCTGTGGTCCTTGCAAAATTCTAAGYGCAGAAGGAAGTTTTTTTTCTTTAAAAAAAATAACGTAAAGTGCTAGGGTTTTTTTCCTTATCTATGTATTCAGGCATCCTTTTGTTGAAACTTGCTGAAGCTGTGTGTCTAGGCTTGATGTCTCCTCCAGGATTAGCAACTGCTCCTCACAAACTATTGTGTGGCAGTATGGTTCCCATATGTTGCAGATGGGACAATGCTCCACATCAGATGATTCTAGACAGAAACATCTCTTTTAAAATAGTTCCCATCAGTGTGTGGCAGGAGCCTGTAGCTTTGCTTCTAAATCCAGTGCTGGTTCACTCTTCCTGAAAAATGAGTTTGTGCACATTGACAGAATACCTGAGGGCAGCTTGTACCAGTGCCAGTTATACTGAAATGTTGGAAAATGGCACCCTTTGAGAAACAGGTTAATTTGCTAATTTTTTCTTCTGACAGTTGCAATTGGATACTGATGCCCTGGCACTGCCTTTAACTGATCCTGAATATCTTTCACAAATGCCATGTGAAAGGCTAATGGAAAGAGGAAAGAGATGGTAGATACCAGTGTAAAGTGGTGGAAGAGAATAAAAATGGGAAGGTAGAGCAGAAAGTAATTTGAGAAAGTTGGCAGGTTCCTCTGGGTACAACAGAATGCTGAGGAGGAGATGACCCAGGTGTTCTTAGCCAAACAGGGCAGTTTTAGGTGTGATACAACAGCCCAATAGATTCTGGATAGTGATGAGTTGTTCTAGAACAGGTGTTTTCAGGTGTAGGCTTTTCCTTATCTTTAAGGAGAGAAGAAAATTGTTGGTATTTCAATTTACTGGAGATATTTCTTGTTATAGAGCCAGGTGTCTCTGTTTATGAATTGATAAATTTTGCAGACTAATTATACTGTAATTAATGAATGCCCACTAGTATGTAGTTTCAGAGACCTGCCTGTCTCTTATGTGCTATTGCTAATAAAGGTGATGTTAAAGCTCAGCAAATACTGCCTTCATTTATGTAATAAATTTTAAGTGGGGAAATTGCTAACACAACTGATTTTTCCACAGACATTCCTGAACATGTTTGTTGACAGCAATCAGGATGCACGGAGACGATCAGTAAATGAAGATGATAACCCACCCTCTCCTATTGGAGGAGACATGATGGATTCTTTGATATCACAGCTCCAACCCCAGCAGCCACCGCAGCAACCACAACAACAGGTACCCTTCAGGCAAAATAAATGTTTATTGTCTTCCACAACGGTAGATTTCTAAGAACTTCATGTTCTAAAGGGATTAGCAGTAACAAAATGGAAAGGGAGACTGTAAACCAGCTCTGCTACAGAATTCCCCTTCGGGCAAAACGTATTAATTTATTTTGCCATTTCTCATTCCAGTGTAAACAGCCCATAGCATATGAACAGCAGCTTTGGAAGGTCACATGAGACTTGCTGCCTAGAAGCAAAGGACTGAGGGAGGGAAAACAACTGTTTAAGATAAAAGATGGGAGGGAGAGTCAGGAGGCTTTGCTGTTATGGGGAGGCAGATAAAAGGAGTGAGGTACAGAGGTATTATGTCTTTAGAAGAAACTGAAAAAAACAGTGAGCACTGAACAAGATAATTTAGAAAATCAAACAACTGTGTTGATGGACCTGTAAGACCAAACCCTAATTAGTATTCTGCTGCACATACTTAAATTTTAAGTACAAAATGATCAAAAATTTTCAGTGTCCTTTGTTGACAATTTCAGCCATTTGCGAAACAGGCAGGAGCCTCGGGAGCGTATCCTCTGACTTCACCACCCACCTCCTACCACAACACAGTGACACCCTCCCCGTCCATGATGCACACACAGTCACCAGGTAGGATGGCTGGGAGGCTGGGAGCTGATCCTGTGCTAGAAAGATAGGTGCAGGTCTTTGTGCATGCATGTTTTTTTCTATTTGAGCTGTGTTTAGCCCCAGGTTAGCCAAGAAAATGCACCTTACACTGTGGAATAAAAAGCGAAGTCCTGCCATGCATGTTTTGGAAAGTACATCTTGAAGCTAAAAAAAAATTCAATGAAACTGTCATCTTTGAATTTGGGACTGTTTCATTCTTAAGGCTTATAACTTGCTAAGACAAAAACCTGTTAATTTTCAATACCTGCATCTTCAGAGAAGCTTTTCATCACCAAAGCTCTGCTTTCTGCTCCCAGCTGTTGTAGAACAGCAGTTGAAAATATTTAAATTTGGGAAGGGCTGGACAGGGGGGAAATGCCATTCTTCAAGCCAAATATCTTGGGAAGTTTCCTTTGTGTGGTAAATCAACCTGAAATATATAACTCTCATGCATGTACAAAGTAAAGCTTTTGAGTGCGAAAACAAATTCTCTTGAATCTTGTTTGCTGTCTCCTTAAAAAAGAGGGAGCAGTTTATAGAAAAAATTAGAACAGAAAGATGGGAAGTCTGTATTTCAAGTGATGTGATGTCTTTGATCAGGAAATTTGCATGCTGCAAGTTCACCTAGCGGGGCTTTAAGRGCACCATCACCAGCATCCTTTGGTCCAACTCCTTCACCTTCCTCCCTTGGAATCACAATGGGACAAACAGCTAACTTTGCCAGCCCACATGGTGAGTTTTTTACTGGCAGGTGTATATGTAGTGGCAGGGAGGGCAGATTTGCTTCTTGAAATTAAGTCTTCTAGAGCAGACATAAGTTAATTGAGAAAAATTCATGTCTTGTAATTGGCTTAAGTAGCTGTTCTCATATATGTGGGTGTAACTCTTAACAGTAGTCAGAAGTAGCTGCATGGCATGTTGAGGCGTTCCTAACATGTTAAAAATGGACTGTCAGTCAATCCTTTCTGCTTACTAATGTGGGGAAATCCAATGTGAGCTTGTAGCAGAACAGTGGCTGCAGCTTCTAATGAGCATTGTCTCTTGTTAAATTAGTTAATGGATTTTCGCTGCTTACATTTCCTGGAAAAATAACTGGAAAAGGTTAGAAATTCAAATACTTGCAATTTGAAAACATGAAAGTCTGGCTGATTTGACATACCTATGTGTGAGCAACATGCCTTTTGCTTGTTTCCTTTATTAATTAGTTTGGTTTTTTTGGAAAGTTGCCAAAAYAATTCTTTGTGTAATCACAGTGCATTGGAAACTGTTCTATAGATCACAACAAATGAACAGTTGAGATGGTAATTTTCATGCACCAGTTTAACTGTTCRGATGAACAGAGTGAGAGAGGTGTTCAACAGAGGGTTTAAGGAGCTTGTTCTGATCAGTCTGCATAGCAGAGTACRAAACCAAAGATACTTTTGCAGAGATAACTGTAAGATACTGGATAGATAAGGAACTGTCTTGCTGAGGCTTTCATTTGCTCAGGAGCAGTAGAAGTCCAAGTCTGTGGGCAAGAGCTCCTTTTAGTTTAGAACCTGTTACATGTTGAACATGACAATTTTCCTTAAAATTCAGTTTTTTTAAAAAATACAACCTGAAAACCCTTGAAATCTTGAACTTTACTCTATGCCCCCACTARTGTGTTTTATATGATTGTAAAAAGTAGACAAAAAGCTTGCAGGCACTTTCATGCTTTACAGATTTTGGTAAGACTTTTTTAGATTTCTTTTTTAGAAAGCCTTTTACTTTTTAAAGAAATAATACTGATCTTGTAACGTCTGTAGGTACCATAGACCCAAGCTCACCATACACCATGATGTCACCCAGTCAGCGTGCAGGGAATTGGCCGGGATCTCCCCAGGTCTCTGGTCCATCACCAGCAGCACGGATGCCTGGAATGTCACCAGCCAACCCTTCCCTTCATTCACCTGTCCCTGATGCCTCTCATTCCCCACGAGCTGGAACAAGTAGGCTTCTTTATCAGCTTTATAACTTKGAAGCACTCGTGTTTAACATTTCTGGTTTTGTTCCTTTTGGTAGTTTGGTGTGTTGGCCTAACAGTCCTTACTGCCCTGTTGCAGTAAAATACCTAAGGAATTTAAGCCTTTCTTCTGTCCTACTTCAAGTCTATAACAAATTGGAAAAAAGAGCTAAAGCATACAGCAGAAATGTCAGCAGGGTTGATAATAGCTCTCGTTGCAGTGCAGAAATGAGTCTGAAACTATTAACTCTGTGACTAAAAGTCTTCAGAGTGAAAGCAGTGATAGGCACATTTGCCAACCCAAATACTAACTTTTCACTCATAGATTTGTAATGCTGCTCTTGCACGACTGATTTAGCCATCTTTATGTCTCATTGAGTTTGTTGTGCAAACCTGCTGTCTGCTGGCATGCTGCAGGAAGAGGAAAAGGGAGGAGGATTTCAGTGTTACTGAGACTCTTTGCATGGGTGGAGGTTCAGAACTAATTCTTTGTCTATCACTGGGCAGGCAAATTCTTAAATAAGAAGGAATAAGCTTTGGCCTAGAGAACTTATTGATGAATAGTGAGAAAGTGAACACTTAYCTTATGTTTCAGTTTAAATCCTTCCTTACTGCGAGTCCTTCTGTGCCCACAGGTTCCCAAGCCATGCCAACAAGCATGCCTCCACCTCGGAAACTACCTCAACGCTCTTGGGCTGCATCCATTCCTACAATCCTCACCCACAGTGCCTTGAATATCCTGCTCTTGCCCTCTCCTACSCCTGGGCTTGTGCCAGGACTAGCTGGCAGCTATCTCTGCTCCCCTCTTGAGCGATTCCTTGGATCAGTGATTATGAGGAGGCATCTTCAGAGGATCATACAGCAGGAAACGGTACGGTTTGAGTTCAAATGGACCTCTGGGTATGACTGCTCCATGTCTTTCAAATCAGGCACAGACAGAAATGCTCCAAATAAAATAACTATATGCTGTTACACTTGTTCTGTACTTCYGGTTTTTGCCATCAGAAGTGTCAAAATTTAGAAAAATCATTTAGTTCTACTTCTTTTGCGCACAAATTAGAAGTGGAAAACCTGTTTGGTCAGGTGAAATTTGGTAAYGGGTATGATAGCAAGATTGTGATCAAATTGTCAGATGCTGTGGCTTCTGTGGGCTTTAGTCCATTGGGAGGTTACTGGAACAGCCACAGGGTTACTGTAGATGCTACTACTTGGCAGGATTGCCCAGAAATGAGTTACTCATTGATATTAACTGAACTACTCAGTCAGGAATATTGCTTTAGGGTTTGGGACAGACAAGGTGTGCCTCTTCACTTCTTTGGCATGAATTCCAATGAAGAGAAAGAAGCCAAATCTTACATAAGCTTAATTCTCAAAGCAATTTTACCTGTATACAAATGTCATGTGTTTCTTTCTGGAAAGAGAGATTGATCACTACATTCTGGGGAGGGATTGAGAGTGTGTGTGTGTGTATGTGTGTGTGTGAGTTCATGCTGTTTAATGAATGACTAACTGACTGTGAGTCTTCTTTTTATGCAGCTACAGTTAATAAACTCCAATGAACCAGGTGTCATTATGTTTAAGACAGAGGCACTGAAATGCAGGGTTGCTCTCAATCCCAAAACCAACCAGACCTTGCAGCTGAAAGTAACACCTGAAAATACAGGACAGTGGAAATCAGAGGAGTTACAGGTTTTGGAGAAGTTCTTTGAAACAAGGGTATGTACTCAAATCATGAATGTTTAGAGTTTCGTGTGTTGCTTTTAATTTCTGGTGGTGGCATGTGTAAAGGCTGAAAAGTACAAAATAAACAGCTGTGCATGCTGGTTGCATATTAAATGATATTTTTATTATCTAAATAGGCAGTACTACATAGTGTCTTTCTTTAGGTTGCAGGACCACCTTTTAAAGCAAACACCCTGATAGCCTTCACAAAGTTACTAGGGGCTCCCACGCACATCCTCAGGGACTGCGTACACATCATGAAACTGGAGCTGGTAAGTACACTGTTCTATTTATTTAGTTCACCCACCTTTGGTTATTATATTTTGGAAAAAAAGGTGCTCTATCTTTATCTGCAAACACAAATTACTCTACATTTTTACATATCTTATTTAATGTTATTAAAGAAGTTTTCGTTTTACTACTAGTTTTAGTGGAAACTCCCAACATTTCTCAATTAAACTGAAGATTTTAAGAAACTTCAGGCATGTTACTGCACAACAGGCACGTGCATAGCTCACTGGATTCTTTCTGATTGTGTTGTTGTGCTCAATTCTTTCAGAGTTATTCTGACTTCTCTAACCTGGCACCATCTGCAAGTTTAGTTAAAGAGTCACATTCTACTTTCTAATGCTTCCCTGGTTCATAACCATGTATGTCACTGACATGAGACCTTTGCTGTTCTTTTCTCTGTCCTGCTCTCTGAACAGTTCCCTGACCAGGCAAGTCAGCTGAAATGGAACGTGCAGTTTTGTTTAACAATCCCTCCCAGCGCTCCGCCAATTGCGCCTCCAGGAACACCTGCTGTTGTGCTGAAATCCAAAATGTTGTTTTTTGTAAGTACAGCTATCTGGTTTAAAATTCTAACCCTGCATGTCTCTGAGGTCATCACGGGTTAGTAGCAAAACATAAGCCCACTGTATCTGACAGCTGTAATAGCTGAAAGTGTTGTGCTGTTTGGAAGCCTGGATTTGCGTGGATCTCTTTTGTAATGAGTTCGGTTTGTATTCCTGTTCTCCTTCCCACTAAAGCACAGCAACTCCTTGTGTTTTGTGTCCTTGGGGAAGATGTTGACAATATGTAAAGTTCAGCTCCCTCTGGGCTGCATCTTCAAGTGCTCAGCTTGTGGATGTTTTGTTCTTTGAGGCATTAACCACCTAGATTGGGTGATGTGCACATCAGTGGTGCTGGGAGAGGAGAGCAGGAATGAGATGTTTAGAACAAATCTGTATTAGTGTTGTGCCCGAGGCAATGCTCACTGCAGGGTGCTTTAGAGAAGAAAATAGTCTCCACCTGATTGATAATTACTCTGTTACAGAATTGATGTCTGCAAACAGAGGGGTGGAAGTACATGCTGTCTGTAGGCCTGGAGTGTTTAACTRTGTCAGAAGTTGCACTGAAGTATGTGGTCATTCAATTTAACACTTTTTGGATTCTTTCCCCACAGCTCCAGCTAACACAGAAAACAACAGTCCCACAGGAAGCTGTTAGTATTATTGTCCCAATTATTTATGATATGGCTTCGGGTACAACACAACAGGCTGACATTCCCAGGCAGCAGAACTCTTCTGTTGCTGCTCCAATGATGGTTAGCAATATTCTAAAGAGGTTTGCTGARCTGAATTCACCACGACCAGGTACTGTACATGTCCAGTAGATATATTCTCTTCACCCAGACATCTGTGACAAATCTCCAGTGTAAAACTAAACCTCTCTTAAGTCTGAATTCTCCTTGGTTTCTATCTTACTTCTTTAGTGATTACAAACTCCTGATGTGACAGGCAATACATAACTTCATAGGAAGTACTGGCAACACAGCAGAAAGTTGCACTGATGRTTCAGGCTGGATTTTGCTGTTCTGCCCAAGTGGTAGAACTTGGCATCCACCTCTTGTTGGCCCAACCCTTGCTGCTCACTAAGAGTCACACTTTTTGACAATGGGCCTAGAATGAGTCACAAGAAATATGCTATGGCCMAGTGTCAGTTTTCATGGTTAATTATGAAGTTACTCAGCTTAACAGTAGAATATAAAGGGGTGTTAAAATAGTTACCAGAACTTGTCCACGTGCTGTGAATGATTAAAAASTACTTGGAGTGATTGTATGCTCCTTTGTCAGTGTGTCCACTAGCAGAGGTGCATACAGTCCTGTCCACCAGACGTGCTGTGAAGTGTTTGAGCTAGGTTGTTCTGAGTGTTCATTGGCCTGTAGGTAGTGCACTGTGAGCAACGTTGTGCTTTGCTTTCCCTCTTGTTTGTCATGTTTTTTAAATTTTTTTTAGTATCTGAAACATTGAAGAACAGTAGGTTCTTTGGGCAGCATGTTGTCTGTAAGCAGTGGTTTGGGGTCCTAGCACACAGATGGCTCATAAGAACAATAACTTTCAGTTCTGATGAAGAACAAAATTTTTCCAGTAACCCAGTGAATAGATTGAAGTTGTGAATCCAGAGGTTGACTCTTACTTCTGTTTTGTGTCRTTATTCATCTCGTTGTTACGCAGTAATTTTAACTATGCTTGATGGATTATTTCAATTGCTAGAACATGAGCAATGTTTACCTTAAATTGGTGTGGATATGCATACATTTCTGAAATTTGTGATGGGATTTAAATTAATATGCATTTTCTGTTTAACATGTAGTAATAGTGTAGGTAAATAGGAGAGAAAATAGCCTTGAGGGCATGTGGGGTTCCCTGTAGGAGTTCTGTATGTGGAACAGAACTCAGAGCTGTTGTTTGTATTTTATTTCAAAATACATGAACTAAACTTCAGGTGTTGCTTTTGGAAGGTGCTTCCCCACCAAGTTCCCCTGGTGTGGGGAAGGGTAGATACTTGCTTTGCTGTTTGTTACTGCACTGAGTTGTGTTTTAAAGTAAACCCTCCACAAAATACCACAGCAGAGTGAGTAACTCAAAGCTGCTCTTGAGATGCCAGGTGAGATGTTTTCTGATAGATCAGAATGGGCAATTTATATTTGTCATGCAAGTTTTGAAGCAGTTCGGGAATGCAGTACAGGGAGCACAGTTAGATGGGGAAAAAAAAAAGTATAGGAAAAGAGCTTGTGGCACCAAGCAGAACCTTATCCCAGCAAAGGATAATGTCGCTGGCTGAGCAGAGGAAATTTCTAGTAGTCCTTCCTCTGACTTCTAAAAGAAAGAATGAGTCTGTATGTATTTATTTATTTGTTTCCACCACCACCCAGCCAAAGTAGGATCTTCCCCTGAGGACACTTGAAATGCAATTTCCTCTGTTCTTATTGTCGAAACATGCATTATTGTGTCTGCTCAAAGAGAACAGGAATACCTTCTTTTCTTCACCACTGAAAGGTGATAGGAGAGCCAACAGATGAAAGTAGATAGCTGGGAGACTTCTCTTAAAACAGCAGTACATGGGAGATCCCAGATGTGTGTCCTTTCTCTTCTGCTGCTCSTGTGCTGTACCCAGGATTTTCCTACCTGTTAGCTCTCTGCTGCACTAATTGCAATCTGCTTGGTTGAGGGAATTTTTCACTGTTTGAGTCAGGAAGGACCAGGGCCTCCCATCACGCACGGATGATGTTACTGGCACTGTCATTGTAACCTGGAATCAGCGTTGCCTCGTTCTGGCTGTATCTTTTTTACCTTTCTCTCTTTGTGAGAAAGTCTTTTGTATTCAGCTTAATTTTCCTCTTAATAAAATGGTAGTGCCTGAAAAGTAAGTTCTTTTGAAAGAGTTTTCTTTTCAGATCTGTGGGCAAACACATTCTGCTGTGTTTAACAGTAAAATGTTGACTCATTGTCAATACACTGTCTTTCTAAGATCACTTTACCTGTGCTTCCATGGGAAAAAATACTTTACTTTGGGGAAATAATTGTATGAACTGAGAGGAAATCAATGCCCTGGAATAGTAAGTTTAAACTTGAGCTGTAAGTCCACAACTTGCAGTATGTAGTGGACATCCATCTGGTAAGGAAATTAAAAGTCCCTATGGATGCTGGAGGTGATCCTTAGAGAGGAGCTCAAGGGACTCGTGATGATTCTTAAAGCACCTCACGACTAAACATTTTTCAGTGTCTGATTTTCAGTGATGCAGTGGATGGTATTTAGCYCAGATTTGTAGCTTTGATATGGTAATGACTTGCCCAAAATAATCTTGGGAATCCCTAGTTTGGCAGTTAAGATTAATGCATCCCAACATGCTCTGCTCTTATCTCTTTGCTTGCACTGTTGCTCCTTCAGCAGCAAAATTCAATGTCTTCTAATTGATATTTCGTGAAATATGCGGGAAAAATTCAGCCCACAGTGACCAGGGTACAATAGTGGCTATTAATTGTATTCTCTTACCAGGAAACAGTAGATGAAAATCACAGCTGCCTGCTACTTCACCTTTTGTTGTTCTAATTTAACCCTTTTGCTTCTGTTGGTTTTAACTTTCTTTAAGCTATTCAGAATGTGTGTGTTTTTGTCAACAAGTGCTGGTATTTAAAACTCGAGGTAGCTGTGGCTGTTTTTTCCTCTCATTATTAGATCTCAGCTGTTGGAAGCAGAAGTCCACCTGCTCTGTATTTTATTTTGCAGTTTAGATGTCAAGGGTAGAGCCAGAGCAATTGGGTTGAAAAAAACAGATTCCTGACTGTTGCCCAGTCTTGGAATTAGAAATGTTTCCAAGACTTAAGCTTAGGACAGAAAACATCTTCCAGCTGTTTCAGACTTGAATMTTTCTAAATGTTTAATTTCTGCTCATAATCAGTAGGAATAAAACTTGAAGAAGTGGGGTTATTTTCTTTGTAAGATGTGCTGCTCTTAATTAATAACATACAGAAMAATTTGGACCGCGGTCCATGTGCAATAAATTCTAGCATAGACTAAATCTGACATTCAAAAGCAATGAATAGTTAAGTGCTTCTTGCAATTCCATGACCAACAAGAGCAGTCCTGCTGGGGAAGCCAGAGCTACTTCAGCTGATAACTCCCACAAATCCCAACATCCCTGGAGGTCGCTGGGTTTGGGAGTTGAAGCCGCACCCTTGGCCCTGCCCTGGGGAGCTCGGGGGGCACAGTGAGGATGGGGTGTGGGGCTAACCTGTCTCTTTTCCGTGTTCCACAGTGAGGAAGGGCTGTGGGGTGTGGGGCTAACCTGTCTCTTTTCCCTGCTCCAGAGTGAGGAAGGGCTGTCCGGGGCGCGGTGCTAACCTGTCTCTTTTCCCTGTTCCAGGTGAATGCACAATATTTGCAGCCGTTCGTGATTTGATGGTTAATCTTACGCTGCCCCCTGGGGGGCGTCCCTAGACACTTTTAAAAGAAGGCTGAAAGTGAGACAAAACAGCAAAAAAAAAAAATATTAAAAAAAAAAAATAAAGCCTTCGGTTAAAAGAGGACGTTTTAATTTTACCTTTTTTTCTAAGAGCTAACTATAAACTGGCAAACTTTCAGGGATGCACTTTCATCACATGAGTATCACCACGACTTTTGTATAGTGCTGTTGTATAGTGTGTTTTAATGGGAGACACTTCAGACTAGGTAATAGATTGAAGTATCAGCTTGCTGGTAATAGATTTAATATTCTGTTTTATACTATAAAGATTATGAAAATGCCAAACTTGTTTGTTTTTCTGTTTTTCTTATGTTTTGGTGTAATAGTCTTTTTTTAAGGCAGGTCTGTCATTTTTGAATACTGTAAAACTGTGACAAACTTTATATTGAAGCTGTATTTTAATATGACTGCTTTGAATCCTTAAACAATTTATTTGGGCTTGTTGTAAACATGTCCCCAAAAAGCAATATTTAATAAACTGGATTAAAAAATCTTAAACTGGATGTTGTATCATCTTAAAGTTTATTCCTCTCCACTGGTCAGATCTCTTGTGTTCACACTTACTTCACTATCTCTGTGTGTGATCTTGCTTACACACACACACGTGCTGCTAACTTAAAAACCCAAACAAACCTTCATTTATTTATCCATCCTGTGGATTTGATTTGTTCCAATTCAGAGTAGAACAGAATTTGTTCATTTTCCTGGTTGTAAAAATAACCAGCAACTACTTAAAACGGTGTTTCATTTCTTACAGTCACAAGGACCTACATCTTTTCTGTCCCAAAAGCAAAGTTGAGTGGAAGGAAGAACCTTTTTTCATCTGTCATGGAGTCTCTAATAACAGACTCTTACTTGTCTTTTTGTAGAGGCAGGTAAGGAAGAAGCTGGAACTGCATACCACAAAATTGGAGAGGCTGATCCAAAACAAAACCACCTCACACTTAACTTCCTGAGGTGGTTGTATGTAGATAACTTTGTCATTGATGACTGAAGGCTCTTGTAATTGAAAAAAATTTCCTTCCTTGGGAATTATTCTGTCCTTTAACCATTTGTCCTCATGGATCACATTTTTATCAAGTTCAATTTGGTTTCCTGACTTCCTACAACAGTGGCTTTCTGCCCTGCTGCCTCACTCGCTTTGCAGAGCTCTGGCAGCTCCYTGCTCAGCTGAAGGATGTTTTAAACTAATTTTAAATATCTTTCAGTGAGTATATTCCAGCGTGCCKTGCTGTCTTCAAGGCTGACCATTGCCCCTGTGACAGTCACAGTGCTGCTGTCACTGCATATCATTAGAAATCATCTTTTGGTTGGTGCCCACCTCAGAGTTCAGCCTCAAACCTGTGGTGTGAGTGTAGGTTCTGTATCACCGCTGCTCTCACCCGTGTGTATCTAACAGATTGTTGTGCAGCTTCTGCTTCTGAAAAACAAAACCCATCCCCTGGAGTGAAAACCTGCAGTTTTTAAATGTTGCTGCTGCTGCTGCTGTTCAGTTGGAAAGAGCCTGTATTTCTGTCTTTTCACAACTAAGCTGATGTTTTAAAATTGGGAGCTGACACAAATGTATCTGAACAAGACTTATCTGTTGTGCTGGTCACTGGTCTGGATTTGAGATCTGAGCATTTCCATGCCTGAAATCAGTTTACTGATACCTGAGCAGTACCTGCTGCCCTTGGTGTGAAGGAGCAGGGAATGTCAAGTGTGGTGGGGGTCAAAGACCCCCAGCTCCAAGAGCTTTGGCACTTGGAAGTAAAAGGGAGAGGAGAGGCCCCACAGGGCAGAGAAGACAAAACATGTAACTACTGACAGATGGTTGTGAACTGACACTCCAAATCCCAGAGGATGGGAAGGCTRAATTTTGTTTTGTGTTATACACATCACTCCTAACATGTGCCACATTTTAAACCTTTCTCCTAAATAATTAAATTCTTGAGGAAAACACTATTAGTAAAAGGAAGCATTTCCCACTCACCACAGACACTTGTTCCCTTCAAAGCAATGACTGTGTGTTTACAACTGCAGTGTTAAGGGTTTTGTTTTTCATATGTATTTACAATTGCAGTTTTAAGGGTTTTGTTTTTCATATGTATTTACAACTTCAGTTTTAAGTTTCATTTTCCATGTGTTCAGTCCCTTTTTCTGGAAGCCAGATGATGCAACCACCTGCTGCATTGGGACTATTTGTGGATTTCTTCCTTATGGTGGATTTCTTTCTCCATTTATTTCACTAAAAGTGCTGCAGTATTTCTAGAGGTTTCTAGGTTTCTGATCAACCCACCTGTGGGACAAAGATGAGGGAATTGAATTATACAGAGGAAAAATAGSAGTTCTGAGCTGATCCACGGCTCTGGCACAGCAATGTTAGCCAGTGGCAGATGGGAACACGTTTWAGGTGTCCAAAAACCCATCCCACATGGCAGCCATAGACTGTGGCTTTCCAGATAACAAACACTGATCCTGCTAAAGGCTTCCTCAATATAGAAAATGGGAGAGGCTTTTTTGAGCCCTGCAGATACTCAGACAAGGAGCTGAATCAAGGTGAGGTTTTAGGGGGCTTTGGTTTGAAACTAAATTTTAATTCCTTGTTATCTTTCCGCACTTGAGTGTTCCACAGGTTGCCTTTGAGTATGCAGATGTTTTAGCTGAGTTTACAAAGGCTGGAGGAAACAAGCTCTGATAATGAACTMCTGAGACAAAACAAAGCTCTATAAAACCAGAAGCTGTTTTTCTTTACRAGCTACAGTTTGTCTTTAAGCATGTGCTCAGTTTCATCTGTCAGTTTAAAGTTACTCTCGTTAGCAGGCGTTTTAAAACAAAATCTTCTGTGTGAAAAATAGACTAGGAGGAGAATATTGGGGTCATTTTAATCAGATTTATGATTAATCTGTCAAAGGTGTCACTTCAGAAGTTGTGCTACACTGCCCATTTCAGCCCAAGTGGTTATAGCTGTTCCCCTGGCTCAAATTTTCCATCCACCACAGAATTTCAGAGGATTTTAAGGCAAGAATGTATTTCAATAAATTAACGTATAATTGAAATGTATTAACCATATGTAGCACCGAGGCTGTAATTACAGATCTGTGACTCTGTAACCCCATAATAGCGATGTAATTGAGACTTTCACATTTAGATTAAATGAAGTTGGCTGCAAATACGCGACGCTTTCCCGGAGGTGCTCCAGCAGCCGCTGGGGGCTTGGTGTTCAGCGGGCTGATCCTTATTTTGGGGAATGTTTTTAAGGCTGAACTTTGGCTCCAAGAGCACCGCCCGCCCGGGAAGCAGGTGCTGAGCTGCCCCCATCACTGCGTGACGCTCTCCCGTGTACTCCCAGCTCCTCACGTTCTTCCAGCGCCAGTAATTAAATTCTTTGGGAAATGACCCCGCATGAAGGGTTTGGCAGGAAGCGTCCGCCCGCTGCTCTGGGAGATAAGGGATGCCGGGAGGGGAAGGGCTGCGCTGGCGGAGGGTGGAGGCTGTGCAGAGCAGCACGGATGCGGGAAGCTCCGGCTGCTTGAATTCCTGCCCCTAGAAATGGAATTCAGAAGGGTCTCCGGAGGCAGAGCCCCGGGAGCAGGACCATTCCCTCGCACTTGGCTGTAGAGAGCTGCACAGCCAGGAGCAACCGGCACCAGCAAGTGCTGGGAAAAGGGGTCCCTGCTATGCAGGATAGGGCTCCCACAGCAGGGAAGGCATCGTGTTTAGGCTTGGCATGGACTGGTTTTACTCCTCCTGTGATCCCCCCCCACCACGTGTCCCTTTGAAGGCCWTCACTGAGGCTCCAGCTACCAGAGCAGCTGGAGTTTCATCTGCACCTGGGACTCGCGGAGAGCAGAGGATAAAGAGGGGGCTTGTCAGAAACTACAAAGAAGGGGGCTGTGAATTCCTCCGGGGTGGGAAGGGTTTTGCTGACATCCATGGCCGGGGTTAGGGCAGGCAGCTCCCAGGGCTCAGCGGTTCAGACAAGAAGGGGTTCCCTCCCTCCGGCACACCTGGGGATGTGCCTCCSTCATGGATCTCTAACCCTTCTCAGGCTCACTGCAGCTGATCAAAACCAAACAAGGAGTCCAGCCCTACCCTCGGGAAACCTGGCCACGGCCGTGAAGCACTTGTATCTYCACACTGCCATGATCTGGTGTGTGTGTGTGTGGGCAGGGAAGCCCGGCACCAAACCCTCATCTCCCACCTGCAGCCTCCAGGGACCCCATGGGCCAGGACCAGCCGCCCAACACCCTGCCCAGGGCCCTCCTGGCGCTGCTGGCCCCGCCTGCTGCCATGGGGCTGCTCCCTCAGCAGCACAATGCTCCTTTCTGCATCTTTATTTTTGAGGCTTCCTCYGTGACAAGTCCAGTGTTGAAAGCAGCTGGAAAGCTGGCAAAGCAGCATTTAAAAGAGACAGAGGAAAGCACTCCTGTCCTTTGGAGCTGATTTTGCAGCAGAAGGAGGGAGGGGGCGGCTGAGGGGCTGCAGGCCAGCCTGGGCCTTGCTGTGCTTTCGGCACAGATCTCTGCAATGTCGATCCCAAAGAGCAGGGACAGAGCCAGCCTGGGATGGGGCTGGGAGCTGAGGTGGTGCCTCTGGTAACGCTCTGCACATGAGCTCCTGTTTTGCTCTTCAAGGTTACACAGGATAGGATAGAACAGGACTATTTCAATTGGAGAGGACTTACAAGGATCTTTTAGTCCGACTGCCTGACCAGCTCAGGGCTGACCAAAAGTTAAATCACATTGTTAAGGGCACAGTCCAAATGCCTGAAATGCTGACAGGCTTGGGGCATTGACTACCTCTTCAGGAAGCCTGTTCCAATGTTTGACCACCCTCTCAGTAAAGAAATACTTCCTAATGTCCAATTTAAATGTCTCCYGAAAATGCAGGTTTGAACCATTCCCACACATCCTGTCACTGGATCCCAGGCAGAAGAGATCAGCACCTCCCTCTCCACTTCCCTTTCTCAGGAAGCTGCAGGGAGCAATGAATTCACCTCTCAGCCTCCTGTTCTCCAAAGTGRACAAGCCCAGAGCCCTCAGCCACTCCTCACAGGACCTTTCTTCCAGCCTTTTCACCGGCTTTGTTGCCCCCCTCTGGACACATTCAAGGATTTCAACACCCTTGTTAAACGGAGGGGCCCAGCACAGAGTACGGTGGGATGATCCCTGCTGGCCATCTGGCTATGCCACGTCTGGTGCACCCCGGGATGGGCTTTGCCCTCCTGGCTGCCGGAGCAGCACTGGCTCAGCCCCTGATCCCTTTCTGCAGAGCTGCCCTCCAGCCACTCCTCTCCCCCTTATGCAGCCTCTGCTCGTGGAGTGCAGTGATGTTGTAGGAGCTTGTTGTGGTTTCCACTCACAGCTGGGAAGCCACGTTGCTCGCTGTGAATGTGCCCCCACGGAAGCTCTTCCACAACCCTGAACAACACTGATTATCACAGAGTGGCACTATGAAATAACAGCCAACATTCGGACTTGCTGATCTATGTAAACATCAGCTAGCAGGACAGATACATCTTGTTTATTTACATCTGTGCTCTGTCCTCCCATCAAAAGGAGGACAAGGACAAGGCAAAGAAAAGAGATGTTTGTGTACATGTGCCATCAGTGATCTTGAAGAAAAAAAGGTAAAAAGGATGTACACCTTAACTACTTGGACAGCCTGCAAAGCTGGCTGATTCCTAGGGATTTAGCTGTGTGAAAATAGCTATTTTAATAACAGTGCTGTGTGAGAACTRAAGTGTAACTTCAAATACTACTGAGACATCCTCCCCCCGCACTGAAGCAGCTGGTTGAGCCCAGCTCAGTCACAAGTCCTGCTTAGCTGTCACCTCAGTGCCCAGAGGAGAGCTGCCAGCTCCAAGCAGAGACCTAAACTGTGTTTGAACCCAGCTCTACCCTTCCCACCTACTCTGCACTCAGAGTTCGAGTTTTCCAGTTCAGCTCTCRGTTAAGGTGTCAGGACACCACACAAGAAGCTGCTGAGTGGCTCTCCCAGCAGCACCTCCTGGCAGCTGCTGCCATGGAAAAACATTTCTTGTGTTCACCACTGCAGAGCTCCAGCAGCCAGGCAGGAGGCTGGGAACACAAACTGTGGATCTTGGGTTCTGCCAGGCGGCTCTTGGGACCCGCAGTGGTCCCACTGTTAAATTTTCTGCTTGGCAGGAGTCCCTGAAGGGTGGGCTCTGTTTGAGTGTGTTTTCCTCTGCTAAATAAAGTGGGCGAGGTAGGGAACTGTGGGCCAGGCAGTGAACTCAGGCTTGCTGTGCTGACCTGCAGAATCTGCAGGATGGCCAAATCCCCAGCTCCAGGCAGGACCACTCGGGGGAGATCCCTGCAAGCTGAATTGGCTCAGGGTGGGTGTGGAAGCGTGTGGGTGTGAGTCACTCAGGGATGTTTGTCCCAAGGGCCCAGACTGGGTCCTTTCCCTCTCACTTTTCAGTGTAGGTGCAATCCCTGCCCTTGACAGAGCTCCATGCTGAATGTGCAGGGGTAATATGTTAATTCAGGGTAGCTCTGGATGTTTGGAAACAATAAATTCCTTTCGATTTCTGCGGGCTGGAATTTACCTGGGGAGCAACTGTTGTGCTGAGTAGTGTCTTTCTTTTCACGATATCTCACAGACAGGGACCAGGGCAAGCTTTACAAATAAATTAATTCTTTTCTGTGCTCTAGGTGATGCCTTAAGTGTTAGCTTTTAGATTTTTCTAATCCTGCACTGTGCTGGTGTGTAATTCTGAACTCCATATTATGTGCTAAGCAAGCTCTCTTCACATTTTGGTCAGACAAAACAATCCCTTCTAGGCCTGGGAACCAAGGTCACCATCCTAGGCCTAAGTATAAACAAAAGTGAATTTGGGGCGGGGGGAATATTACTTCATTACCTGGAACTATAATTGGACAATTAACCCCTGATATGCAAATGTACCAAACTTATATCTGTGGGGAAAACTCGTGACAGGGGGTCCATCTTGGGTCCAGCCTAGCTGGAGCTTCGGCTTCAGCCAGGCTCTGTACTGCCCAAGGTGTATCTGTTGAAGATCTTCAATAAATTCCTACCTTTTATTCACTAAATTTGCTTAGTCTCTGTTTCAGGTACTCCTATTTTAGGCATCATAGGTGCCCAGGTCAACCCGTAGCTGGTCATAGCCAACGTGAGCTTGTTTTTGATTTGAAAGCACACTTGATAGTCTTCAAATCAGATTTGTAAATTGCTTTCCTCTACACACTTCTGCATTTGTTTTTCTGCTTTGTTTTGTTACAGATGGGTTCTTTAAAAAAATCAGAGTTTGCCTACACACCTCCTGCCTCTTGCTTTCTGCACAGCTTGGCACAGCGTGGTACCACCCGTGTGCAACTCTTACCCAAGAGTCAGCTGCTCGAACAGGGCAAGATTTCTGAAGATTTTCAGGGATAAGTCTGAAGGAGTTTGCCTTTTATCCAAACACTCTGTTGTTTGCAGCATGCAAATAGCACGTCCTGGGCGTCCTGGAAGAGGATTATTCCAGTTTGTTTCGTTTACTTCAGGTGACACGACCTTGAAACCCCAAGGGCATTCATGGTGGGGTAGTGACTCCAGACTGAGTTTGCAGCTGAAGCCCGAGGTGACCCATCAGCCGTGTGGCTTTTGTTGTGCAGGTTTACTTGGCTTGTGGGCAGATGAAAGGTTTTGGACCAGTTTGGTGGAGTGCAGCAGCTCTCCTCCACGTTTTTAACTTTTAGGACTGCAGACATCAGCAGAAGGTCACAGAGGTCACCCTGACCAGAGTGTTTCCCAAGAGTCCTCTTTTCTTTCACAACACACAGCACTGTACAGCCCCACACTGTGCAGGGTGTTTGTGGGCAGCAGTGCCAGAGCTGAGCACAGCGTGSTCGTGGCCCTGCAGGGGCACTGCTGCAGCTCTTCACCTTCTCCTTGGGGGACTGGAGACCTCAGTGAACTGTGTTCTGCACAAAGGAGAGTTTCTTCTTCCTCTTGGCCAAAGGGGTTTGGGAGGGAGACACAAGATTCACTGTGTGCATTGCAGAAGGTGCCACCGCTTCTATAGCTGTAAAAAAAAAAGGTAAAACAAGGGGTTGTGTTTTGCATTCCACGAGAAATGTAAGACTGGCAGTGCCCTCCTGTGTCTCCAAACCCAGATCCATTACAGGCAAATGCACTGTAAAATGCTGTTGATAAACTTGGCAGGCTCTGTCTTAATTCCGTGCTTTTGCCTAAACTCCCAAGTCCTCCCAGYATTCCCAGGGAGTGAGGCTCTTGGAGATCCTCACTGCTCTGAGCTTTGTGGTGCACCACAGAGATCATGTCAGCCACAGAAAGCTGCGAGCGTGAGGTGATATTTGTGAGCATCCAAGAAAAAACTGCCCTTTTYCCAACTCGTTTCAGTCCCTTTGGGCAGGGTTAGGACTGCAGTCAGGCAGCAGCTGTTAAGTTGCGCTTTTAGAAGCATCTTGCTTCTTTCTTTTGAAAAGAACAACAACAAAATCCACCCAGCCACAGCTCTTTCAAAGGCTGATCCTAACGTTAGGGAGGAGTGGAAGGAATTGGGGGGAGGAGGACAGCAGGGACTGGCCCAGAGGCGCTCAGCGTCCTGCAGAGGGCTGGAGAGAGGGACAGTCCCTGGCTGCTTCTTCCCTCCTTCCCCGTGGCGTCTCTCACAGCCCTGGTGCTGGGACATCCTCCCTGCAACTGGGAGGGTGCCAGAATGTCCTCCCCGTGTATCATTGTTTTACTTCAGTGCTTTCCATACCTGAATTTTTAAAGAAAGAGATACAAGTCTTACTCTGATTCTCTTTGCTTTTCCAAATTTTCCTCCCCATTTGAGTTGCRCAGGCATTCAAATAAATAAATAAATAAAAGTAACCTCCTCCATCTCATCCCAAATCTTTGCCAGGGAGTCCCATATGTCAAACAYGCAGGCTCAGCTTGGCTCAGGGATTCGCAGAGGGCAGGTTAAAGCTGATGAAATGAAGATCATGTGAGCCRTGCAGGAACAGGCCAGCCCTGGAGAATCCATTCACGTGTCCTCTTGAGTGAGGGATGTCCTGAAAAGTAATGTCCTATGTGGTAACACTTCATTCCATCAGAATATTCTTGTCTATTTGTGCTACTCCAACGATTGCAAGAGATGCAGATTATAAAGAACTTTTTGAAGGAGGGGAGTGCAGAGGCTATAATGCTTTGAAAAATAGAAACATGGCCAAAACCAAATTTTAATGGTGACCAGAGAGGAAGAGCTTGAGGAGAAAAAAAGAGTTAAGAAGCAAATGTGTTTATTTTTTGGCTAAGATTAAGCTGCATGTTACAGGGAAATTCGTAAAGGAATTTGTCAGTATTTAAAGACTTTCACTTTTCAGATTTTTTCCCCTCTGCCAAATAGTAAATTTAGGCTACAGTAACCAATCCTACACAGTGCTGGAAACGATGGCAAGTAGGACTTGTTTCACCACCGCCAACAATCTGAGTATTTCAGCAGCCGTGGAGTTTTTTAAGAATCAGGTCTGTGACATGCAAGTAGCCAAACACAGGGTGGAAAGAAGAAATAAAGGTGATTCCTGTGTTGGTGAATTCCTGGGAGCCTCCGGGTTAACAGTGAAAAAAAATAGAAAGGGAGCAGAGGAGGAACTGAAATGCAAGGTGGTTGTTTGTGGTGTTCCAGTCTGGACAGTCTGCCCAAGAGAGGAAGCTGGTCTCATGACACGATCATGACTCCAACTGTGACATGTCAGAGGCTGCTTTCCCAAGCTGTTCCCGGGATGGAGTGGTTTGTCTGGCAGTTATCTGCTCACAAGGAGCACAGAAGGCTCCAGCTCTGCCCTGGGATGGCAGGGGAGGCAGCACTTGGAGGGAGCACTGCCCTGAAACCACTTTCTAAAGTTCCAGGCTTTCCACTGCTATCTGAGCCCCGGGGAAGGGTGRGGAATGAGCCCCTCTGACTCCCTCTGTATCCTTTTTAGTGCTGACTTTCCCATTTCCTTGGATAAAACACCACAGTTAAGGGACAAAGACAAAACTGAAGTGACCCCTGTGCTGCAGGTTGGCACTGGGGTCATTATACTCGGACAGTGCTATTTGTGTCCTGCTTCTTTTCCTAATTCACTTGAGCTTTTTTTGATGGGTTATTTTGTTTTTCTCCAGAAGTAACACACATCAAAGACAGCTTCTGGTCAGCATCACCTGTGGGATGACAGTGGTATGGGCACAGTTTTGCTGCAGATGCTTTTCCTGAACATCTTTTTAGGCGGATGTATTCCTACTCATCATCTGAGTTTATAAATCCTCAAAATATTGAGCACACTTTTCTTTTTTTAGGTCCCCTTTAAAATATGGAAAGAATTTTAAAATATTTTCGATTTTTAACAAAAATACTGTTTTTAATAGGGAAACTTCTCCCAGTGTTCCATTTGTAAAGACCAACACTTTTGTGTGTGCACGCAAACATGCAGGAAAGAAACCAAAACCATTTCATATATAGAGAGAGCTTATCTTAGTTTGTGCTTTTTCCAGTTAAGCCTCCTCACCCCATCTGCTTCCCTGCATGACTGACAGCTGACTGCACTTCCTCTTTCTAGCACATTTTCCTGTCAGGTTATCCAGGGCTGCTTCCATTTGAGCGCCACCGGGCTTCCCTTGGAAATACAGCCCCATTCAGCCCTGAAGCAGAGCCTCCCTGCTCCCAAGGACATCCAGCACAACCTAGGGCACAGCTCCCTGAGGATTTCCAGAGGGGAGAACTGCACATTCACCYGTGGGGCAGAGGCTGTACAGACTCACCTGTTTGCAGAGCAGTCAGAGGTGCTCTGGAGTTGGCAGCTCTGCTCTGGGGAGTGGTGGCAGTGGAGTGTAGCTGCCTCCTCTTGACTCTGCCAGCCTGCTGAAATGTTGGGATAGGTCCATGCGAAAGAATTGGTACAGCTGCTTTTATGTATTTTTTCCTTTTTTTTTTTTTTGCTACAACAGACACTGAAAGTGACAGAAATAGGTGAGAGCCGTTTTTTTCTTTCCAAGCTGATGCTGTACCACAGTCAAGATTTCGATTGATCATCTGCTGTAGGGTGTGGCTGGAGCTCCCATTTAGCTCTCCAGCGTCCCAAATGCTCTGATCGATCACTCAGCTATTGCAGCAGACATTTTTATATCAATTGCTTGGGTGCTTAGACCATGGCATTGTAAAGAAGTATTTAAAATACAGGGTTGATCAGTAGATTGGCAGCACTGAAGTCGTTTAAGTCAGTGGCTTTACAGTGCTTGACCATCAGCTACCAGTTAAATTACTGTGAGTTTACCTTAGCCACTGCTTCAGTCCCCATGGCCTAACAAAAAGCATATGCTCCCTAGATTAGGGACATGTAAATTTGTCATCACAAATTCATGCACTGGAGCATAATYAAGTGGAATTTGACTGCCTTTATAATTTTGTGCAACCATCGATTTTGTTCCCCTTATGAAACATTTTGAACATTTTATGATGTGTATTGATGCCAAGAACTTAGGTATGTATTTTTGTTGATGTTGGGTGACATCAGCAGCAATGCTAAATTTGATTGTTAGAGTCCTTTAGAGTGAATCCATTCTTCAGCAAGAGGAATCTCTTTAAGCTCTGAAAACACACCAGGAAGGCAAGTCCTTATTTAAGGATGGGATTTATATTCCAGGTGCTGTCCTTGACCACTCTAGAGTACAGATGCAGTAAATTGTAACAATCATCAAGAATTATTTTCTAGAATAGGTCAGACATCCAGCAGAATCTCTACACTTCCAGAGCAGCGCCCATGCATTCCTGGTTTTAGACAGCCCCATCTCCTGCCTGTCACACGCAGACAGCAGCTGTAGCAGCTGATTTTCCAGCACTTCAGTTAGGAGAAGGCACTGGAGCAGACTCTTTGGATGCTTGGCTTCATGCCAGCCACCAGTTTCTGCTCTGTTTATTTGAGATGAAYGTGGCCACCTGGGCTTTCTGTCCCCTGTTCCTCAGCCCTGGGCAGGCAGGACAAGTTGCACAAGTCTGGGCAGAAAGACCAGGGTGGTGATTTCACAGCATGAGCTGTAGGAGCCCTGTTCAGTTCAGTTCCTCCAGAGCAACACTCTGCATTAGTGGCACAACAGGACAGGAAATAAACTTCTGCGTTCCCCATTTTTTTGGTTTCTTTTGTTCTGACAGATTTGAAATCCTATAGTTCCACTTCTCTCCTCCTGGATCTGCTTCTTTTCTGTCCTGTAATACTTGTGTGGATATGCTCTCTCTGCTTCTACAAAGATGAAAATTCATAAGAATATGGGTCAGGGCCTGCAGAAGAAAAAATTTAAAATGCAGGAGTCCCAAACTCTGACTTGAGCAAAAAAATTTTTTCTAGAGATCACTTGTGAATTTTAGCTCAAAGCACCCACTTCACCCTGGCCAAAACCCATATCAGTATAGGATTCAAAATGTCATTGTTGTTTTGGGATTTGTTTTGTTTTGAGAGAGATGCTCATCTCCTCACCGAGACTGTGGCAGTGTGCTTCTTGGACCCACGAAGGCTGACCTATAAATCCCAGCAATCACTTGTCAGGTTGCTCAACATTTGCATTTCAATGTTGTTTCTTCATTTCCACTTCCTTTTTTTAGATGTAACATTTACACATTTCAGATCTGCTCCAGGCTTCCCTTGCCTGTGTGTTGCTACAGCTGGAAGAATGCTGAAAGTTGCCATTGCTGCCACAGAGAAGTCTGGAAGGTTGAGGCAGGCACAAAGGCTGATTATACCTCCCTCTGCCAGGTTTAGACTTTGGGGGATTATCTACAAAAAGCAGCATACTGACTCTTAAAGAACCCTTTATTTTACAGCTTATTTTCTCTTTTCAATCCCAGTATCAAAAGCAATGTTCAGTCTTCAATTCTTACTCAGGATTCTCTCCTTCTTCAGAGATGTCAGCACTTCTTGAGAACAGTTAAGGTAACTCCCCCAGCCAGATACTGGATAATATAAGACCAAGGTCTGAAGAAGACCCAATCAAATACAGCTCACTCTTTGTGCCAGAGGCCAAGTTCCTCAAGGAAAAACTCCTTTGGTGATCAGATCACTACTCAGCAGCACTTACATCCTAAATCCCACTGGCAGCACTATATGGAGCCTTTCCCAGTCTGGTGGAAGCTGCTAGCTGCCAAATATTGCATGATGACCTTCCTGCTCTTCTCACTGGGCACACAGGATCCCAGTACAGGCTGTATTTTCCTTGCATCCCCTCCCTCCCACGGCTTCTCACTGTTGTCTTCCTTCACAGAACTTCACGTGACAGTTTTTTGGCTTTTCTCATAGCTCTGTACACAAAACCTATSATTTCTACCACATCCTGTGAATCTTTTTACAATTTATATTTTTGGGGTGATTAAATTTAAAGAGAACGATCAAGAGCAGGTCGAGTGGTGACAGCACTTTCATTCTAATTAACTTAATTCCAAGTATGAAAAGGCTATTCCTGGCTCAGTGATCAGAACTGTAATTGCCTGATTAGCAGTTATGGACCAGTATTGGTGTATAATAGTGTGTCTGGCTTTCCCAACTCAAACTAAAGCACAGAGGCTTTAGAGTTGTTCAAAAAGTAGCTTGTGCTGCACAAAGCATTTGTTATTTAAGACACAGCACACATGACAGTGCTCAAAAGCACCTTTAGTGCCAGCTGGAGGCCTACAGACATGAGAAGGAATAAGTGTGGTACTAACAGGAGAAGTGGGAATTGCAATTCACCCTTCAAAGTAGTCTAAGATCAGCTTTAGAAAGTAACATTAGAGCCTACACCAGCAGCTGGAAGAGAGCTCACAGGATGACCAGCTCAACAACAGGTCCTGCATTTAAACAAATTCTACACTGCCAACTTGGGACTGATTAAAATACAGCTGTTAAATACTTACCATTAATTATACAGTCACTTTAAACAATTAGCTGCTGTAAAACTCTGCACCAGTATCTGAAGTGGACTATTAATCTGATCAAACCTCTGAATTAAGTCAACTAAGAATGCACGAATTCCATACAGACCAGTAAGAAGCTCAAGTTGAAGTAAATCTTCACCAAAAAGTCTACAGAATGAGTAATTTTCACTGTTTGAAATGAAGAACCCACAGCCCAGACAGCTTAATTTTGCAAATCCCTGGGAGTCCTACTACTAGATGGCAGACATACTACATGTTATATCCCTTTTTTCTCCTTCCCTGCGACAGAGCCTGACAGTGGCCATTCTTCTTCCTGCCACATACATAACTCTTCTGAAGTATAGCTGAGTTGGAAAGGTTCTACCACTAATGCACTACCCCTATGAACACTACCCTGAACAAATTCTAAACAGGAGCAGCCACACCTACAAAGCCACAAGGAATAAATGCATTCCAGAACAACTGTTCTTTGTTTTATTGAATGGTTGAAGCAGGACTATAATCCAGGTATACTTAAATCAAATGTTGGTCCACTCTTATCATCAAAAAGAATTGATTTTTTTTTTTTATAATAACACCAACACAAATGGAAGGAACATGAAGCATCATCATAGGAACTTTCAACTGTATGTGACATTAGACCATGACCAGACTGGTGCTACTCCAGGATTTACAGAATCCACTGTATAGACCAGCCACACCAGTGTTATTTACCCCCAAATCATTAAAATTCTAGGGAAAGGACCYTTCCATGTACAGCTCACCTCTGAGCCACCAACATGAGATCAAAATGCCATTTGTGGTACTAGAGTCCTAGTCTGATAGAAATATTTCTATATTTAGTATTTTACTAAAGAATATTTACTATCCTCTCTGAAGTTACATATAACCATTATAAATATTTACATCAAACATTTACASCTGGTTCATAATATACAACACAACAATTTACCTATTATTTCTAATCTTCCAGTGTAAAAGTTTCAAACAACATGTTGCTGTCGTAATTTCAATTTATCTGTTTTGCACAGTCACAGGCAGTACAGGGCATTTCAAAAACTCTTGTTACATGATAAAAAAAATGGAATGATGTTACTTTAATAACACTTACTTTGGGGAGTGTTGTTTTGGCTTTCTTAAACAAGCAGATTTCAACTTCTAAATCCCACCTGGTGCTACTACTAACATTTAAAATAGTCTTGAGAGGGGAAAAAAAATACTTAGAAATAAATACACCTTTAAAAACTTCCACAATTAACCATGTCAGAGTATTTGTTTTTCACACGGGTTAAAGCAGACCTTACTCTTCACCACCTCCTTGCGCTGAAATACGGCGCAGTTCARTCCATTCTTATCTTCTGATTTGTCATCCTATAAATAATGCTGTCATAGCCAGGATCCATGTTCCAGAGGTTGTAGGAGATCACTATCACAGCTAAAGCAAGACCTATCATCATCCACAGAATAATGTTGAAGATTACAGAGTAGTCGTAGTTATATGGATAGGCAAGGTTATATGGATTTTCGTTTTCACTCTGCAAGAAAGAAGATGTTTATTACTTTAAAGTGAGCTTGCACCCAAAACATTCTGACTCCATCCAAAATCTGAGCAACCTAAATAAGAGAGATGCATTTTTGTCTAGATAAATCTGATGCAAGGGCACAGAATGCAAAAAAAAGTGATTATGTGACTGGCATCAATGGAATCCAAAGGCTGACAGGAGCCTCATGAAATCCAAAGCCCTGCAGCTGGGGCAGAATAACCCAGGTGACAGCACAGGCTGGGGAGTGACCAGCTGGGCAGCTGCAGAGAGGGACCTGGAGCTCCTGGGGGACAAGTGGAATAGGAGTCAGCAGTGTGCCTCTGGAATGACAGGGCAACTGCATCCTGGACTGTGTCTGGAGTCTGGCCAGCAAGCCAAGGAAAACATGTCTTCCCTCACCTGGGAGGCAGGACTTGCATGCACTGGGAGAAAATGCAGGAAGGCAAATTCTACCAAGGCATAAGGGAAAAGCTTTCACCATAAAAGTGGTTAAGACTTTGGAGCTAGAGAGGCTGTGGGACCTCCAGCCATGGACTTTTCAAGAACTTGGCTGGACAAGAACCTGAGCAATCTGATCCAACTCCTAAATTAGTCCTGCATTGAGCAGTAGGTTGAACTGCATGGCCTCCAGAGCCCTCCTCATCTGAAGTTACTGCATGATTAAGTGAAGATCAAGACAGGTAAGTAAAAGTTACATCCACAGCTAAGCCATAGTCAGTATTTTAGGCCTTAAAAAAAAAGTTATGCTCAGGTGAGGAACTGATACAATTTGGATCACTTCTAACAAATGAGATATAGAAAATTTTGCCTCTACTACCTCTGCAGACTGGAGAATGGAGCGAGTCTTCCTTGAGAGGGCAGAGTTAAACTCCTTTACAGCCACCACTTCTACTACTGCATTCCCTCCATACAGATTAAACATCTCATCTGCAAACTGGAAAAGCAAAGGTGATTGAATTGAAAGCCTACACTGTAGCCAGGAATTAAGCAGTGTTTCCTTAGCACGATGTACTAAAACATAAGATGGCAGCTTCAGGAATAATTATAGAAAGCTATAAAAGTTTACACTATTTTAGAATTTCACTAAGAAAGTGCCAACTTTCTCCTGGTTTACAAGGCCTCTTTCAAACTCCTCAATCRCTGTTCAGCAGACTGTAGCTTATGCCTGCTTTCTGGGCTGAAACTTATTCTTTTATCCCTTTAACAAAAGGCCCATCACCATAAGATTGTGTGTCTGTCAGTTCCAACAAAATATTTAGGTTCTCAAACTCCCACTGGGAAACCATGAACCTGAATATTTTAATCTAGTCCAAATGCTAATATATCTAATATTTAAATATATTTGCTAAAGGTCAAAGAGCACAAAGACCAAGGCTTAGAGAAAACAGGTATTTGGCTTAGCAACTTGATGTTTTTGCACTTTTTCATCACACTTTGGAAACTCTCAAAAGTGACAGGTCTTAATAAAAGTTTAACTAATGATTACGTAAGACCTGCTGAAGAATGACTTTCTTCAGCACACTAATGGATGAACAGCAGTTATTTTAAAGACTTAGAATTTAGATTTAAATGGCTTTGTGGTCAAAGGTAAACTAACCACTGCACCTTGGGATAAAGGTATTTCCACATTCCCAAGAGCCAGTTTTGGTGAGACATCCTGGTGGTTTCAAACGCAAGGTATTTGTTTAAAAAAAACCAAACATATCAAGTCATGTTGATATATGGTTTCAACACACCCCTACTCCTTTATGCAAAATAYCTAAACACATTGTAGAATCATAGCAACACTTTCCAGAAAGGCAAAYTGTAACATTTGATTTTATAACTAAACAATTGCATTTTAAAAACCAAACAACATAAACAAGCATCAGGCAARCCATCACTAATGAAGTGACAACTCACTCCTCTGTAGTGAACACAAATTATTTCCTTAGTATTACCATGGGTTTTGTACCTTAGGTAGAAAATRTACCTTTTGCAAAGAGTCTACAAGAATTTGAGAGGCATCCTTGAACTGCTGGGAGTCTTCCCCATACCGTTTTCCAACCTCTTCCAAACCAGACAGTTCCAGGGAATACAGGTCTGGAGAGTGATCTTTGGCTAAGTGCTTGTGTCGAGACAGCTTTGGCACACCATTGAGGGCAGAAAGAAATTAATTCATACACAGGTTACTTTAAAAGCACATTTCACAAAATCTGTTTACTCAGACTAATGCAGCCTCGCTTTCCACAATTCCATATTGACTAGGAAGTGGAATTTCTTGCCAACTTAACTAGAAGATGTCCATAATTGTTTCTTTTTTTAATTCTACAGAAGAAAGCAGATGATCATTATGTAGCATCTGTTACCAACATGAGGTTACATACACATAGAGAGCTGTACTAAARAGAAATATTACACTTATTGACAGCAGAATCCTTTTTCTGTAACTGCCATGAAAATAAAACTCACAGAACAGGAAAATGCCTAACTACAATTAAATACTACCATTTCCTCCTCTGAAGCTGGCCCTTGCAAGGCTGAGTAGGTTGCWACTTCTACCTTGCTGTTGCCCATGTACAAAAGTAGTTTATTTCAGGAGTATCATCCCATTGTCAYAAAACCCAACCAATACAATCCAAATTATCTCAAAGGAGAGTAGTGACATTCKTGCATTTCTACAGGTGTGAAGATGCAGCACTGACATTTGCCTGCACAAGGGAACAGTCTCTGAAAGCAGGGAATTTAATCCCATCTTCCCACCTCCTTAAAACTGCAGCATTTCTAGCCTGCAAGACAAAACCAAGTTGTTCCACCTCATTTTATCAAGAGCTTCATTTCTCTCCACCAGCCCTTGACCTAACGTGAACTTCTGAGTTTTTCCATGACTCCTTCACTTAAGTAGTTAAAGGCTGCAGCTTAAAGGACACACAGAAAAAAAATACAAAATTAAACAAAAAACCCCMCACATCACTGACYCCCTAAAACAAACYCTAAACCACAGCAAAACAAGACAGCAGCTTCTTAGTAAAAAGATACTCAGAATTAAAAGCTCACCCATCCACTGGAACATTTCTACCACCATCACTRTTCATGGTACAAAAGTCACTTCAGTCTTTTCAAATAAAATGATATTTTGAAGTAGAATTGTGGACAGGGCAAAGAACGTGTTCTTAGCTACCACTGTACTTCTCAAATAAGACAACAAAGAAAGCCCCAGCAAATTCTTCATTGAGTATTTGGTGTGTCTTTGGATACGGAGAAATAACAGCTCAGAATATCCCCTGTGAGCTGACCAAACACAATGCAAAAGAAAACTACAGATGGTTAAAGTTCTCATTCACAATTGCAGTCACAGGGCTGATACAAATAGCTTCAGAATGCATTATTTAAACTGATGAAACCAAGTGATGACACACTAAAATTTATATCACTGGCTGGCAAGTATCCTGGCTACGGCTTCTCTACCTTTAAAGATCTCTGAGGTTTGTGACACAAGACAGGGAAAGTGTTTCAAAAAACCTTACCAGGCTTGCAATATCACGTAGGACTTGAAGCTCTGACAGGAAAAGCAAGTCAACCTGTGGGAAGAGGCAGAGAGAGACAGGTATTTCCTTTGATGAAACCCAAGCTGAAGAAGTCTCACTTTGTTACAAGTATTTTATAACTTGTATGCCTGCTACAGCATCAGAACATGCTAGAAGAAAATAATTCTTTCAATAGAGTTACTTAGGAAAAAACCTTTAAACTTAGTTAACAGAATTCAGTTAGAAAAAATTAAGASTGGGCTCTCCCAGGCAAAGAAAGAGAGAAGAAAAAGCAGGAAAAGAGAAAAGCACAAGCTAACTAAGAATATTAGAAAAAAAATCATAGAAGTTCCCACTGATGGATGTTYTTTTACCTCATTGTTCCTGCTGAGGGAGTTGAGAGGGAGGGAGCTGAGGATGGAGTTGTCCTGGAACAGGCGGTTCCGCAGCTGGCGCAGTGTGACCGAGAGATCCTCGAACACAGAGTTGGCCTTGCCCACCATGTACACTCTCTGCAGGAACAGAGACACAGGTCAGAGACAACAGAGGCTCCTTTTCAGTCTTTCCAGTCACACACTTAAAATCWACCGTGCTTGCAGCCTCCAACCCAAAATTTCATGTGATCAATTGTTTTTGCTCCAGCCACACAAGYGGAAGGAGGTTTAACTACCTGGAATCAGGAGTGAAGCAATACTCACTTCCTCACTGGGGGCCAGCTGCAACACCACGGGCGTCTCCTCAGAGAACAGAGTATGAATGGCATTTGCAACACTGTCCAGACTGAAAGGAACAGCCTGAAAGACAAAGTTTWGTTAGATTTTTGGGTTAAACAGGGTCTACTGATCTAAAAGATGATAATGTGCTTAATTACAAAAGTCTCGAAAAGTAAAGGGTATGYACATTTCCCAAGTGGTAATAAATAATGGGAACCTATATACGAAACAAAACATCACCTGTGTATCTATGAACAGACATTTTATTTATGTGGCAGACACAATATATTCTCCAGAACCCCAAGGGATCATGACTGTGTAATTAAGAGGCTTATTTAATAGCCTTGTTTATCAGTAACACAAGACCAACAAATATAGGAGCAATACAAAAGGGGAAACGATCTTGCTGCAAATGGAACGTTATGAACCACGGAAAACTGATGAGTGGAAATAAAGCAGCAGAAAGACCAACTGCTGAAACAAAAAAAGATATATATAAAAACCTACTAAAAATAGGAGAAATGCTAGCACAGTACAGTGACATTACTGGCAAGCTAATAAAGCTGTTAGTTTTTCTAAACACTTGTGGGTTTTATCAAAAAAAAAAGCAGCAGAATGGCACATTTTCGTTCACTAGTTAAGTGTCCTCTGACAGAAGAGGCAATGGCATAAATTTAAATCCAAGAAATTTTATCTGAACACAAGAACAAAGTCTTTTACTCCAAGGCTGGTCAAATACTGGCAAAGGTCGTCCAGAGGTCATGGAGTCTCCATCTGTGGAGATGCTCATATCCTGACTGAATACAGTCCTAGTCAGCCTGCTCTGGCTGATCCTGCTTGATCAGGGCCTTGGACCAGACAATTTCCAGAGTTCCCTTCCAACATAAAGGATTCTCTGTTGCTGTGAAAAGTCTGAGAAGCCTTAGCAAAGACAGACAGTGATAAATGTAACATTGTCTGTTGATTTTTTCTTGATACAGTATAACGGAATGGTGTCTCCAAGTGCTGTATTTCAGTCAAGTACTTGAGGAAAACTCAGAAGACCACTTAGAGGGCGATACAGTATACAAAAAAAATCAACACCATATAAAATGTTATCACACACTCAGCTGAAGCAAAAAACCCCTTAATTTTGCCTATGAAATAGTAAATTACCATGAGAAGAAGTGGATTCTCCTAATGGGTAATTAAAATTACCCATCTCTCAAGGAGAACATGCTTTGGTCAAACAAGTTACTGAACTCAATACAGGAAGCCCTGGGTCATCTCAAAAGCCTCCTACCTTGTACAGAATTCTGACCAGATTATTGATCTATACAGCCTGATCCATTATTTTAGGGGATATGCAGACTTCAAGYGAAGTAAGAACTCAGTGAACATCAGGGGATACAGTACAGAATCATGTACTTGTCATTAGGCCACAGCAATCACGTGACAGCTCCAAATGTGGATACTCACATTCTCAATGGGGTAAGAAAACCCTTTCAYAGGCAACTTGTCCACGCCCTTCACTGTTACCAGCACAGTGGCTCGAGGTCGGTGAAACAGATCACCCACTGCCAGCCCAGGCCAGGGAAGGTCCTATTACAAAACAGTAAAAAAAATTGTATTTCACAGGAAAAGAGAAGAGCTTTTCCCACTATTACAGCAAAACAACTTACTATCTTGTTAATGTCTCTGTGCAGGACAGCCTATTGGAAATTTCACAGGGAAGTAAGTTAATACTAGACTGCTTTCATCTTGAGTAATGCTGCCTCAAGTCAACCATGAAGGAACTGTTAGTTTAAAAGCTGCCAGTAACTTCACAGCAAAGTCTCCACTAGGAAAGCATTATATATAATGGATACATGTAGAGTTATTTCCTTTAATTAAATYATAAATACTTTAGTCTGTATTTAGTAAGTGAAGGCTGGACTTAAAAAACCCACTAACATCTTGATATTTGCAGTATGAGAAAGAAACAGGGTGSAAAGGAAGGGGAAGAGAGGGAACTGTCAATCACAACAACAGCCAACTAAACTAAAATGTACAAATTTGCACAGAAACATGAAAAGATTCCTTGGTAGCTTACGACAGTTACAGATCAGTGAGAGCAGAGTGAARGCTACCTGACTGGTTTATGCGGGCACAAAATACAAATTCATCTATTTGGAATAAATGTGAACAGATTTCTCCATTTGTGTAAATGATATTACTGCTTTTTTTTTCTGAAAGCCAATTTAACTGGATTTTAGAATTAAATGTCATTATGATCTGTATCGCCTCACAGAAACAAAAGAAAAGCCTTTTAAAGCATCATCAGGGMCAAAAACGGGGTTTGGTTTTGTTTTTCTTTAACAAGGGAGGAATACTGAATGACTCTTTCTGAGAATTCCCAGTGTAARGCACTGAGAATTCCAGGTTCTCTACAGTGGACCTACTGCACTGTCAGTTCATGTTCCTAGACTGCAGGTTTGATGTGAGCTGCAAAAGGAGTGCCTGGGCCCTGCAGTACTCYCCTTACCAGGGCTGGAAGCTGCCCACACAGTGATCTCTGCCTTAGTGACACTGCTTTCAGAAACTCTCAGTTCCAGGGTTTACCTGAACAGTCATTTAAACACTTCCTTTCCTACCCGCTTCTAGGATTTGAATTAATAAAGAACTATTTCTAAAGGATGCTACAGACCCATCACACCAAATGAACCCCAAGCTCTGGCAGAGGCACAGAATGAGTASTGAAACACTTTTTTTTATCAGTGAAACACTGATAACCATGATATACTTCTGGATGACCAGTATGCCAAATGACAAGTGGTCAAAATGGGCCAAACCCCACCGTTTTGCTGCATGTCTTTACATGCAAAAAACACAATACCATCCAATACATTGTTTTTTCTTGATAAAATAATCAAAATTTACTTCTTAGTCATACTATTCATAAAAGTTTGTTACTAGTTCGATGACAAATAATTAATTGACAGCAAGGTATTTGCAAACTCCAAAACACAGGCTAAGCAGTCTTGCATTCAAACCAGCCTTATCAGACCTCTTCCCTGGCTGATGTACGGAAGAAATGAGAACTGGCTGCCCTCACCAGCACTGTGAGAATGCCCCAGCCTGCAGATTTCAGTATCTGGCTGCACACAGACACTGCTAAAGATATCTGGCCATTACATTTTCATGTAGTGCTTTGACAGCCTCTCATCCCTGCTGAAGCCCACCAAAGAATTCAGTAGGCAGGATGGAATCACTCCAAGGGTTCCTGTTCATGTGCCCCACTTTAAACATTACTAAAGTTSCATTCGAATACTTAATGTGGAAAAACACTACCACAAATCATGTTTTCAAGGCTTTGGTTTACTTCCTAAGTAACCCACCTACTTTTTCTTACTTACTGTCAGCACAGATGCTTGCTGACCTGACAAAATACCTGCCTTGCCAAGCCATTTCTCACAATCCTCAGAGTACTAAAGAGCAGAGCCCTACAGAGCTTGTGGGCGTGAAGTTGACAGTGGTTCCACAGATTCTCAGTTTGTGACCATGGATGGGGGGTACAGCACACAGCTGTGTCTCAGAGGAACAGCATCTGCAAGCTTCCTTCTACAGCTGATGACTCAAATTAGCCAGCCAGCACAGCCTCTGGCTTCTCATATGACCAACACAGCTCTATCTTGGAAACCACCTCTGACAAGTCATGCATTCCTCAGGGCAAACAGGACAATATTTTATATATTCCAGCACATGACAGGAAGATCTGCATGTTAAGTGAGCAGGTCTGTACTTTTAGAGGTGTCTCACAATCAAGACCTGGAACATACTTCTTGAACAGAAAAGCCCATGGTTAAGGCAGCGACATCTGGGATCCGCTCGCCGGGAATCGGCCAACTTCCATCTCGGAAAACAACCGACTGAGGGGATCGTAAGATACTGAATTCATCACCACATACACCTGAAAAACAAACAGAAAGAGCTCTTGCCATCTTTTCCCATAAATATGCTTTTTTCTGTGTTATGCGAGCTTTCATTCCTATTTCCTCCCTCTCATGCCTATCAGTTTATGTAAAGCAAGCAATGACAACCAATCATTTTAATGCTCTGGAATACAAAATAAGGTTTCTACACAGCAATGACCAAAAATGAACACATCCWTATTAACAAAAGCAGGACAATTATTCAGGCAACAGCACAGCACAGTTCTGGGTATTCATTCATTAACAAGCTGCAAGTAGTGTTACAGTTCACACCTGGTGAAGCGAACTCTCAGCGGAGCCAGGCAGACTCCAAAATCCTGTTAAGCTCACAATGCACCAACACAGCTCTGTTTGCTTCCAGGACTGTTTGGCACAACACCTCTGCTCATGCAGGCAATGGCCAGAGCCACTGAGCCCAGAGTCAGAAGTCCAGTGGAATTTGTCAGTGCAGGCTTAAACCAAGCACTGCCAGGACAACCTGGCTCCTGCAGGACAGCTCCGGTGTCCCTGCTCTGCCACATGAGACTGGAAGGTGTTTTTCTTCCTTGGATGCAGCGCTGGACCTAAGCCGATTGTGTGAAGCCCCAGTCTGCAATTCTTCTCATGTTGGGTTTTCACTTATCTGGGATCCCCCTTCACTCTCTTCCCCATTACCTTGAACACCAAAGTTGACTAAAAGTGTATTTCCAAACTGTTTTTTGATGACAATAATTTACTGTGCAATAAAGTCGGAAAGGACTCTACAGAAATAAGAGAAGGGCTTGTTTCAACCTGGCTTCCTATTTTAAAGTCACTTAGGCACAGCTGCAATCCTGTGTACATAAAAATTTATCTAAATAAATTTTCAGTCTTATTTGGTGTATATAAGCAGTAACATACACAAGGCAAAATTTCAGGAGTATGCTCCCCAAYGAGCAATCTGAGTAGGTTTACAACAGAAAATTAACTTGACATAAGATACAAGAAAATCAAGTAATAAAGAAATAAATATTTTCAGGCCTCTAAGTTCAAATTCTAATTATACAATGAGTCTGACTGCATACTTCAAAATTACACGAATAAGATAACCGTCTAAAGAAACTAAAAGTATTTATTCATACGAACACTGAAAACTGATTACCAATCCAAGCAGATATACAATAGTTTTCCAGGACATCTACAACTCTAAAGGCTATTTACAAAAAGAATGCTTTAGTAAACTGATGTGTTGTGCAGCTAAAAACTTCCCTAACATTAATTTAACTAATGTGACCTTGAAGATGCTGTTTCAAAGTCTGGGTCATGATCATGCATACAAATGTTGACAGTAAATCTGAGCTGTGTTATGATAAACACACCAAAGGACAAAGTACTGAGATACAGGTTGGAGAAGGGGGCAAAAGGAAGGAAATAGTCCAAACCAACCAATGTACATGGAGCAATTTAAAGTGATGCATTCCTTGGGTGGTCTGCCACCAATTTTAATGGTGTATCAACCCACATTTTGAAAGGCAGAAATGTTTCCAGACCAACTTCTTAAAGAAGGAATTTACAAAATGGCTACAAATCCATAGGATTTCACATGCTGCCCTCCACAAGGGCAGTATGACACTCACACGTTATTCAAGAAAAATTGGCTTATTTAGGGCAAGATTACTCAGGCGGATAAAATCAGAGCATTAACCCTTTTCAATTAAATTCCCCTCACTACTTGTTCACGATTTCAATTATTAAAACTGAATTTGAGGTTGGGAACACAAGCAGATTCCCTGTAATTGCCTATAGAATACTTAACCAAACTCCTATCCTGCCGAAGTTGTATCTCATGCCCTCAAWAGCCTTTGGGAGCCTGGAGAACTAAGGAATATTGAGTGAGAAATATTTACAGGGCCTGGAAGTGCCATCACAACCCTGACTCACAGCAGGTAACAGAGAGGCTACAGTGACCATAGAAGCAGATCAGCAAAACATAAAAATTCATATGAAATAACAAAATAACGTGTGTCTGTCATAGAATCATCAAGGTTGGAAGAGACCTTTYAAGATTACAACCATCAAGCCAGCACTGCCACTGTAACCCCTAAACCAGATCACCCAGTGCCAGATCCAGACATCACTTAAACACCTCCAGGGATGGTGACTCCATCACCTCCCCGGGCAGCCCATTCCAGTGCCTCACCCTGGCAGTGAAAAATTGTTTTCTAATATCTGAGCTGAATCCCTCTGTCTCAGCTCATAAAACGGGATTTTAATACTATTTTTATACAATGCAGATATATTGCATAAAATATGTACAATTACATATACGTGTATTATAGAAAATAAATAATACATAACCTAAAGTAATATAATTATTTTATATGATAAATTTATATAACTAATATTATTTTGTATAACAACATTTATATTATACGATTAAATAATTTATCATTTAATACAAATCAGCCCTTGGATTGAAAGCGAGAGGAGAAAAGGGTTCGAGCACCGTCTCTGGAGGTGGATGGGAGAAGGGGGAGGGGGGCAGGGAGCTGCAGGACGATGACAGCCCCCCGCTCCGAGCCCTCGGTCCTGAACCTGGGACACACGAACAGACATACGGACACAGCCCCCCATTCCCATTCCCACTCCCCGCGCCCCTTCCCCAGCGTTGCGGCCCAGCCCCTTTCCCTCACCGTCCCCCTGCAGCGGCCCAGTGGCCCTCCCCGCTCTCCCCCGGCCCCGCTCACCCACCGGCGACACAGGCCGCCGCCACCAGCGCCGCCAGCCCCAGGGCCCGGCCGGCCCCGCCGCACCGCCCCATATCCGCCATGAGCCCCCTCCGGGCCGCGCCGCCGGACAGACACGCCAAGCGCCCCGCCCACTACGCCGACGGACTGCGGGCTCGACCAGTCCGAGAGCGAGATTCGGCGCGGGTGGGCGGGACTCGGCAGAACTGACCAATCACCGGCGCAGCGCTCCCTGTCCCTGTCACGGGGCTCAGCGATCAGCTGTCCCGCCGGGGGCGGGGTCTGAACTTGAGTGGCGTTTGCACTTGGCCAATCAGACCGCCAGAGGTCTCTGCACCATTTTCCTGCCCGCACTGTAAACCCAGAGGGGAGCGGCGAGGAGGCGGGGCCAACTGACAGCCGATTCGGCCAATCGGAGAGCGAGGGGCGGGACGAAGCTGTGATTGACAGTTAAACTCGCCATTCAGAGAGCAGGACGGSGGCCCCACCCTTTCGGCCCCCGTGTGGCGCGGGGGGCTGTGAGGGGGTAATGCGGTGCGTTCTCCTCTCGTGTCATGATCTCTGCCCTCGSTGGCTTCTTCCTTAAAATTTGCTGAGAACATCCACAGTAACACGTGCAGTGATTGCTCCAGCCGTCCTCATCTCACTTCAGCTGTCCCTGCCTGTGGTAGGAACGTTTAGGCAGGTGGTGCACGTTGTTCCCGGTATGTGTAATATTCCTGTAGTGTGCCATGATAATCCCAGTCGAGGGATCCTGCCCCTCTGCTCAGCCCTGATGAGGATCACCTGGAGTGCTGCGTCCAGTTCGGGGCTCCTCGGCACAGGAGAGACATGGAGCTCCTGGAGTGGGTCCAGTGGAGGGTGGCAAACGTGATGAAAGGACTGGAGCATCTCACTGAGGAAAGGCTGRGGGAGCTGGGCCTGTTCAGCCTCGAGAAGGGACGACTGAGAGGGAATCTCATCCATGTCTGTCAGTGACTGCAAGGAGGGGTCAGAGGATGGACCAGGYTCTGCTCAGTGGTGCCCAGCAATGGGACAAGAGGCAACGAGAAGAAAGTGATGCACAGGAAGTTCCACCTGAACATGAGGAAGAAATTCTTCACTGTGTAGTGACTGAGCACTGGGGCAGATTGTCCAAAGATGTTGTGGAGTCTCCCTCACTGGAGATAYTCCAGAACCATCTGGACACAATCCTGTGCCATGTGCTCTGGGATGACCCACTGTGGTCCCTTCCAACCTGACCCRTTGTGTGATTCTGTGAAGTTGCAAGCATTTGTTGTGGTCTTTGTACGTTTTTAGGCTCCAGGATCTTGATGAGGCTCTCTGCAAGTTAAGGCAGAGAAAACCAAGCTTTAAGGGTGAATTATCACATTGCACGGGAGWTTAAGACCTCCCAGTGCGTTGTAAGTAAAACTTATGAGCGCTTCAAATTAGTACTCACTCATTCCTTACTCTGTATTGTGCATCATAAAAACCAGCACTGCAWAATAGCTTTTGTAAAATAAATACAAGAAAATGTTTGTGAGTTTACCTGAATACTGCAGCAAAGAGTATGATCAAAATAGTTGTTTTCTGGTGGGCTTTTCTGTCCTGGGCTCCTCAGGAAGAAATGTGTGTGAGTTCACTGGAAATCCAGCAGTGCTAGGGAGTGTTTAATCTGCTTTGCTGRAACRCAGTGCCTGTGTCACATCTGTGTGGTAGCACTGTATTTATGTGCACAACGTGCCAAGGAATACTACCCATACAGCTATTTGACCAGAGCTGTTCTGCTGTGTATTTAGRAATTCCAACCAACTATAGGAATACTTTGAAAATCTGCCTAAGCAACATTTCTGTACTGAAAAAATAAAAGTTGCCTAGAAGAATGAGTGAGTGGGTTGGGGAATGCAGATAATAAAATAAAAGTGTGTTTACAACAAACAGTATTCAAGAGAGTAAAGTTACATCCCTGCTACTGCCACATGATAGTGTGTGAGGATGGGCAAATCACTTAAACCCAGCTTTTCCTAGGTGGCAACAACAGTCTCTCCCTTGTCTGTGAGTTGATTTGCACAAATGCAGAGGAGCTCCTGTTCCCACTGCTGCCGGGTGGAAACTATACTTGGAATATGAAAATCATGCCAGTTGCATAGAGTACCCTAAAGCAGTAGAGCAAGTTATGAGCACTTCAAATTAATACTTACTCATTCTTTTCTCTGTATTGTGCATCACAAAACCTGCACTGCATAATAGCTGTTGTAAAATAAATGCAGATAAATGTTTGTGAGATTACCTGAATACTGTGGCTAAGATGTGATCAAAATAGTTGTTTCCTGATGGGCTTTTCTGCTTTCAGAACAGGATTAGAAGAGCACATGGGAGAGAAGGCCTGGATCACTGAACAACAAAGATATTGAATGATTGCTTTTCAATGAGCCCRGCTTGTTTGTGCACTGAGCAAGGCATGGTGATTTTAAAAAGACAGTATTCTGTTTTGTAAGGTGATAATGCTACCGCAGCAACTAAGCCCATGGGTCCTGRATTAAGGTTATGTGGGTTACCTTATTTTTGGCATTTGCTGGCTCTTGGCTTTGCAAGTGTAGTGTGCCATTTACTGGGTACATTTTAGCATAATTTCACAAAGTTTGGCCTATCTGGGAAATAGACCTTGTAGTCTGAAATACAGATGAACTGCAGGTATACACTGGGTTGCTTTGTCCTCCCCCTTACCCTCCCTTCCCTTCAGGTTGTGTCTATACCCAAAATGTGCACAGAAATAAGGCAAGAAGAGTGACTCAAAGCAGTAAGTTTGTGAAACTCCTCGAGGGCACTKGGTGGATGTGATTGTGTCTTAGATGGGAAGGCAGTGGGAAGTGCAGAGCAGGGAAAGGACCATATGAGGGAAGAAGTTTCTTCATCTAAATTAAGGATTTCCTACAAATATGATGTGGAAAAGAAGGTGCCAGAGTGAATAAGACTGTTTTGAAGAAGTTATCTTATAACTGTTACTATCTCTGTATTTCATATCTATGCATGTTAGCAATCATTTCAAATTTTGTATGAATATCTTGACGCTGTTTTCCATAAAGCATCCACTCTGGAAGTCTTACCACAACAAAAGAGCATCATAAGTCATACCACAACAAAAGAGCATCATCTTATTTTTCTCACATTTGCAGAAGGAATTATATTTTTGAGACTTTAGCATTCACATTCCCTTTTTCTGAACTCTTGGTGCTAGGAATACTGTAATGTAATTCATGAAATAGAAGAGAAATCAGAGTTCTGTATTTGAATATTCTTATATTCTTTCTCTGCTACTCAAATTGTTGTTCTTCTTGAAATCACAATACAAACATGAAGAATTCTGAAGAATATTCTATCTCATGTTTTCCTGTTCTCAGCTTGGTTTCTTCTTTGGGAAAATAATRAATAGAAGCAATAAATTTTATTATGAAACAGTCAAGTCTCACAAACTCTGTACTGGTTTCTAGTGCCCACTGGGTATATCTGTATGTCAGTGAAGCCCAATATAAGAGAATAATACCATCACTTTGTAGGCTGGCAGAGTTCTAGCTATTTTCTCTAGGCTTAATTTAGATCCCAGCTGTGCTTTGAAGAGGGTGAGTTTTGTAATCCTGTAAGCAATACTTGTGACAAAATCTACATGCAGTAAAATTATTCTGTTAAACTGATTTCATTCTGAGCTTCTGCTCAGGGCAAGTGAAAAATTGAGACAACATGCACATTAGGTCAGAAATAATTTTTATAAAGCCATATACTTCTAGTAGCAGTCACAAAATCAAAGTGCCAGCTGTAGGCAAAATACCAGCATTCCCTGGCTCTTTTAGTAGTGTGCTGTGCAGGAATGTCTTCGGCAGGAATTGCTCACGTGGCACTTGGATGCTGCCTTTGCCTAGAGCCCTGTCTGTCCCAACAGCGTTATGGGTGAAATGATGGTAGAAGAGGGAATGTGAGGAAAAGAACCTGCCATTGGTCTGGACTGGACTGCTGTGCTGTCACTGAATTTCATTGTGTCACTACTGAATCTAGTCTGGTTTCTAGCAGAGTAATTGTCTCRACCATCATTTCCAAAATGATGCTCTAACTGGAAAATATTTGCCTGGCTGCTGTGATGACCGGGCCAGTTGTATCCYACTGGAAAAACTGAAATCCCAGTGCCAGGTGCTGTTCAGAGTTGCCAGCTCCAGAAGCACACAGGGTGAGCAATGTCCCTTTTGGTGCTAGGCTTTACAGACTCACAGGAAATTTATGCACAGAAGTTGAGTGTAAGATTCTAAAATAAAATTARGCAGATAAAACTCTCTTTTCTTTGATGTTTTCTGAACTTGACACACTGATGGAACGTGAGTAAACAGTTTGRTTAGTGGACACCCCCTGTGCTGGTGTGGTGGGGGAATGGGACAAGTTTGAAAGACTATGGCAGTTATTTTTGGGGCTGCTGACATCCTGAGAGGTGAGAGGGGAGATGATTGTGCCCAGCTTGGTGATTTATACTGAATGCTATTTATACAGGTCTCACGCRAAAAGTTGTTGGTCCTTGCTGCTGAATTGCTTCGTGGTGTCCTCTTTCCTGTCCCCATTTGCAGACTCCATCTATGTAAGCAGAAACAGTTGTTTTTTCAGATGTGGATACCAAGGCTAAATAAATTAAAGACAACTCAAATAATTTCTAAAGGACTCAAAAACAACCCTCAAAAGCCAATAAAAAACCATACCAAACCYGTTATTATTGAGCTGAATCTTAGGCTGTGTCTGAGCTGATTTCGTGAGGACTCAAATAATAACCAAAATATGAGTGATGCCCTCTCTAAAAGCTGGATTTGTCTTCCATATTTCTTTGTGAAAGGAGAAGTGCCTTTCTCTTTTACTTCTGTCAGTCAATATCTGTCTTGAAGAGGATTGCTAGCTTTCTCTCTAAGGCTGAGCTACAGTTAAARCCTCCAAATATGCACAAAAAGCCCATTTCAGGATTCTTTTTGCTAGGTTCTATATGCACATCATATAAAGAACACTATACATCTCTTTTTGTGTGTGAGTACAGATGTCACAATGTCAAAATTGTGACCTTGTGAAGCAGCTTCTGTAGACTCTTGACATTTTCYAACAGTTCTCAGCACGGCCTTGTCTGTGACTTTGCCAGCACCTATGGGCTCACTGAAGGTGAGAGTGCCCCTGTACATGTGTTTTTGTCAAAGGCAGTCCCAGTCCTGCAGAGTTTGCRGTGGCTGGAACAGAGTATTGATGAAGTGACTGATTCACCTGAGCTCCTACAGCAGATCAGTGGGAAGACAAGGAGGATGTTGCCTCTGTGACCTGTACTTCAGCCTGTGCTGCCCTCTCAGCCACTCTCTCTGCCTTCAATGATCACAGCTGATTCTTAGAAATATATTTTGCAGACATTTTGTTCCAGAACAAAACACAGCAGTCTGCTGAGACTGTAATGTTGATGTAACCGTTCTGAGGAAGATGGTCATCTCTAATTCACTTAATTTTACTAGTTTCAAAGTCGTGTTAATCACTATATTTTAATTAAGTCTGCTTAATCAAAATGTATTTTTAGTGTATTCTAATGTCATTGAAGATAGGAGGTGAGTAGGGTTTTAAGGATAATTGATATAATTAAAGGTACACAGCTTCTCTATGTTGACGTTGTAGCACTAAGGAGGAACGAAGTCTGTGAGAAAGAAACCCTGAAACTGCGGGGAGAAATCAAGAGGGGTGTGTGTGATGCGGACGAACGGTAGCTGATTCGCRTGTTACGTTTTCCTTCACGTTTTCCCCACGATTTTGGCAGTGAGGGCTGGACCGGCCGTCCCGGCAGGTGGGAAGGCGCATCCCAAACCCGGGCGCTTTGGCACCATCGCGTGGTGGAAGATGCGGCTGCAGCCTCGCCGCGTTTGTGTCGCATCCTCGGACCGAAATTTAAAGGAAGCACGAACTTTTGGTAGCACTTCATCTGCTGTCCCCTCGGTAGATTCCCATCCTCTCCCACTACCCATCCTTTCTGGGAGACGGTGGCTAAGAACATTCACGGAGTGGATGGCAGAAATTGAGTCAGAACAAGTGTAGAAGCCCAGAAGGTAAGGGGCTGATGTGTATGTCTCACCGATAGCCAGATGGATGTGGAGCCAGCCAAGGGTTGTTGGTAATAACAGACAAGACCTGTTGGTCTCTGTGAGAAAGAACAGGATGTGGCTGGAGAAGAGGCCCTGCGGAGGTAGGGCAGCACTTTCCTGGGACAAACACCCTTGTTCTGGTTCCTGGAGATAAGCACGACACAGCACAGTGCGAGGGCAGGAATGAGGTCGAGAAGTGGGTGTGGACTGTAGGGGGGATTAAGGCCACTGAAGACCCCCAATGCCTCCGACCCATTTCCAGGAAGGTCTAGAGGAGTGGGCTGTGCACGATAACTAATTTGCACAGAAAGTGWGAAACTTATCTCCAGGGCAGGGAAAACTTATCTATAAAAAGGTGCCCCCACAAAGCTCAGTGCACTTGCTCCACATGTGCATCCCAGGACCTTGGACACCACAGCTGGATCAACGCTGGAGCCAGGACTGGGGATCTCTTTCCCTCTCTTTCTTCTTTTCTTTCTCTCTCCCCCTCTTTAATTAATCACTCTGTTTCTCTCTTCCCTTTCACCTTATCCCTTTATCCAAAACCCTCTGCTTATACTAGGAGGTCTGGGACGAACACACCAATTTCCATGCCAAGTGTGTAGTTTACTAAAAACATTTGGTAAGCTTTTGTAGACCTCTGACTTTTGTAATTCCTTTCAACCATGAGTATCTACAAATTTTGGGTGCTCCGTTGCCATTAAGGAAGGGATGTCACAATAAGGAAACACARACTTTTGTACTGAGGTGGAACTAGCATTTGCTGTTTCCTTCCAGGTCAACATAGAATTTAAGTTATTCTATCCCATTTGTTTGAGCTTACATGGTTTCATAGGAGGTGAGAAGGCAATTCACTGCAATTTATTAGCTTATTATGAGGGAACTTGCCTTCAGTAGTGCCAGGCTAAATCTGACAGACGATCTGCAAAACCTCATAAGCTGCACTGTGATGAGATTAGCACACTTTAGCTGACAACACTTGAAGCACCTCTGTTCCTAATTCTTGTTAAAAGACTGAAGCTGGTACCTTAGTCATCCAAAAGTTAAAAGAAGAGCAAAAGCATTATGGTTTCTCTAGATACAAGAGCAATACCAAGAACATTATCCATTCTCTGGCACAACTGCTTAATATCAGCATCAAAGCCCAACCTGAGCTTGTAGGTGTAGGCCTGTCAGCCACTTGCACACAGTAAGTTGGAGAGTGACTCTCCAGCAGGTCAGAAACTCAGCAATAGCTACCTGTGTCTGTACTCAAACGCAGCTGTGACAGCAGGGCAGGGCTTTGGCTTCATTTCAGTGAAGGGTAGAGCTAATTTACTCTTTCTCCATAGCTATTAGGTTTAAGAGTTGGCTTCTGAAATTTGCCTTCATCACTTCTCCAACTGAGAAGGACAAAGGTGGTCTTTTATACTTTTGGTTAATGAGGCCTCTCTGCTGTGACCTTTTGTGTTTTGCAGCCCCACAAACCTAATATCCTGTTGTGACTACTCAGCCTTTCTGGAAATGCACTTCTTCTTCCAGTTTGAGAAGATTTAGGATGTAGTGAGATAGAGAGAGAGTTAAATTTTACATTCTTCCCCCTATGGTTGAAGAGATTTAATTGAAGTTCACCCAGGGGAGAAGTCACTGCCAGCAAATAAACACCTTAGCTTGCTGTTTCTACTAAAACGGTTAACAATGGAGTAGTTAAGACTTGAAATATAATTTGTTGTCATTAAGCTTTTATGTTATCTCCATCCTGAGCTCAACAGAAGCTCCTGTTGAAGAGTCCAGGTGCTTCAGATATGTCCTATATTCTGAAGGTAATCATTGCAACCGTTAGTGTGAAGATTGCTGAGCTAAGCTTATAGCTTCTTGCTTTTGAGAGGGGTGGTGGTGTTTCTAATCTCCCCCAACTCTGGTTATCCCTCTAACCTTTGTATAGCATGGGCTGTGGGTGTCCTCTCAGTTTACTGAAAAAAAAGCTCAAGTTGAGGGTCACTGCTCAGTGAGCACAGCTCTGTGAGCCAGGTTGTGGTGTGGCTGTAGGAACACTGAGGTTGCTGCCAATGGTGAGGCAGGAGCCGCTGACTGGAGGTGGAAACACCTCAGCACTGGCACGGATTCATACCTGAATTAAGTGATTATGTGTCCATGGCTTTAAGCCAGATTTTTCTTTTCTGTGCCCTTCAAATTAGGCTTCCAGATGAGACACCTCAATACAAACACACTGACCATTCTCCTGTTACTTACACTTTCTTTAGTAGCAGTGCCAGTTCTATTCAAACACAGTTGCGCTGTGTCCTGGGTCTTGTTTGTTACTGATACTTGTTGTGGGAGGGGATCGAATTCTTGAGAGCTGAAGGGATGGCATTATAATAGTTAACATCTGTAAGGCCAAGGAGGGAGCTTCAGGGAGACAGGAGAATGTTTTTGGTAATACACCATATGAGAAAATGACCCTTTTCCCATTGCATCTTACCTTGTGGAATTTGAAACCACAGTGTAGCTGCATAGACCTTGGGGAGGGTAAAGAAGGATGCAGCACATCAACTGCAAGCTACAGAAAGTCTTTTTCTTTGTCTCATTTAACAATTTCTGTAAGTGTATTTTGGTGCTTGCTTTGGGTACTTTCCCTAGCGATCTCTTAAACTGATTATAGACTTGCTCAGCTGATTTTCATCTCAGCGTTTTCTGTCTGTCATTGGATTATTGGTGAGCTGTTGTCAGATTTAAAACAACCATTGTAATGGTCCCCTGTGTTTTAAAAAAAGAGAAGAGAAAAAAAAAAAAATCTGTTCATAAAGTGAAAAAGAGAAACCGGTCAAAAGGGCTCTGAGCTGTGGGTGAGGAAGCAGCCTGAGCAATGGAAGATGCAGGGCTTTGTCTGAGCAGTTGTGTGAAAGGGCTCACCGAGCCAGTGTGGACTTGGGATGAGACAGACAACCTCSGTGGGGTTGAATGGAGTTTACCTTTCAGTGGCTTGAAATGAAATACAGAGGTGATGCATGAAATGTATTCTTCTCATAAGCTCTATGAAACATCAAACAAAAATGTCTTTCATGTAATGGCGCAACAGAAGCTGAGAATCATGCAGGAAGGAATAGAGCATTGAAGTAAACAATTCAGTTTCTGAAACTATTGGAATGGAAAGGAAAAAGTTGTAACCTGGAATAGTGACGGAAAGGATTAGAAAAGAAAAGAAAACCACCAAAAAAACCATACAACCTACTCTGTGGGTGGGTAAGATGCTTTAGACTGACCCCTCTGATTAAATTTTGCTTATTCTGTTTCTTGAAGAAACCAAACAAACCCAAAGAAAAACAAAAAACCACAGTAAGATCTAGAAAAAGAAGGACCTTGCTGATGGAAAGTTACTTTTTTAGGGTCCCTACTCCACAGGCACTGTACACTATTTTTATGTATACTAATCATGTATCTGAGACTGCCTGTTGTACATTTTGCAGAATTCGGTGGTTTCTTTTCTTGAATCTCTGTACCATTCTTTCTTGGAGCACATTAAAAATATTTCCCTCCTTATAAACCATTCAGAGTATAAATGAAACCCGAAGAACTGCTCCATCCAGTAGCAGCAGGGTAGAAACGTCATCAGCAATGTGAAGTCATAGAAGAGCTTTGCAGTATTTCCCTGACGCAGCTCAGCTTCCCAGTGCTGCTCACCCCAGCCAGAGTTTTTACTGTCAGCATCAACTAAGAATCAGAAAAGTCACTTGACATTGAACAAGGAACTTTGTTCAAGTAGAGGTTGCCCCCAAAACTACACTTTCTTTGGAAAGCTTCTGCCCAGAACATTCTTGTGTCAATAAGCACGACATTCCAGCGTAGTGATGCTGCGGTGACACTGCACTGCACTGTACTGAATTTGGCTCTTAAAAAGGGGCATTGTAGTGTGAATAAATCATAGCACTTGTCCCAAACACAAGAGCTCATAAAATTCTTGCTATGATGTCTTCGGTTAATGCTCTGGAACAATGCAGTGATTTTTAAAAGCTGTTGCGGTGTTAGTTAATCTACAAATTACTTGTTCCGAGACGGCATTTTTATAAAACTTATGTAATAAAAATTAAATAATGATAATGTTTTTTAAAGGAGAGGTATTAAAAGTGCCCTATTCTGCAGACCAAAGCAATAATATGTTGGGCAGCATCAAAGCATTAAACAAGATGGTTTGCATCATTAACACTAAATGAAATGGCTTAACAAGTCAATAAATGATGAGAATAAACCCAAGTTATCACACAATACAGTTTTTTAACGTGCCAGAAACAAATTTTCTGAAGCAAATAATTTTCCAATAAAACTAGATGGAATTTAAAGGAACGTGTTTTTCTGATTACTGAATGCAAGGTCAGTTAAATACTATTTTGCATATTCAGTGTGCTGTATGTATGGTCTTCATAACATCCTAGTGAAACAGAAAGGAAGAGTGAGCATTGCTTTATTTTGTAAATCAGGCAAATAAATTACATCAGGAAGACTGGAAAAATTTTTGCCTCATTCTGAAATCCATATGGTAGTTAAATCTCTAAGTGCTGTTTTTTCTTTATTTTCTATGTCTGCAGAAAGACTTTACGTGCTGCATTCCATAAACAAAGCTGTGAACAGAACCGTGCTTATTAAAGTGGGGCTCATTTTGGAACCTGTGGTGTTCCAGTATGGAAATTTTTGCTTTTCAGTGTGATATGTATGTGTGTTGGGCTTTACAGTTACAGACAAGAAGGTGAGATTTGTGCTCCCCAAAGTTTTATCTAGGACAAGGCTGGGAGATATTTGCTGTTGGCTGGTTGTGACCTGTGACTTAATTTCATGCTGTGGYATTCTTTTAATTTTTAGGTAAGGTAGGTGGCAATGGGGCTAGACAGGTCTCTTTGACCCTCAACAAGGGAAAGCCCATCCCTGGGCTAACAGGAGGCTGGTCAGATTAACATGCTTCTCAGTTCTACTTCCTATCTGCATGCAGAGCTGCAGTCCTGAGAGCTAAATATTTTTCAGATCCAAAATTTATTACTCTTGCTGTGGAAGATAATTTTCCCTGTGCTGCTAAAGAGTACAGGATGGCACAGATGAACCTGAGAGATTTTATCAAACTCATTACTGCAGAACCTGCACACAGCGTTCTCAGACGAGAATATATCTCGGGATACTAATTCTGTCCTTTTGACATTCTTGTGCTTTTAAAACAAACCCTTCACATATGTGCATGCCCAACCAAATTCAGCCATGGCAGTGCCAGGCCTTCTCCAGTGACTTCAGTAGGTTATAATTAGCACTCGACTGCTAATATACCATTTTCCCTTCCAAACTCTGATCAAGGAAAACATTTGTGTAATTATAAGCATCTGTTAAAGTCCATGGTATAACCCCACAACATCTTCTTCAGAAGCAGGAGGGTGGGGAATATTTCTCTTCTTTTCACTAAAGTAATTTTCTGAGGGAAAAAAAATTTATTTTGGCCCATTCCTAAAAGAGAAAAATGGGAATAGAGTGAGTATGGTTGTTTCTTAGTTTCTTTTCCATGCAAAGAAGTACCTGAAAAGACTCTTGGGAAGTTTGTGTATTAAGCTTGCCTGTGGTTAATTTTTATTTTATATTTAACTTTACATTAAGTACCTGTTTAATGTTTTGCTGAACTGGTGTTCCCATCGGATATTATTTCTCTCACAACACATTGCATTGAAAGGAATTTTGAGACAAACCCCTCATAATTCCTGAAACTCCTCCAAGCACTGTTCTTACATGATTTGACTGATTTTGATTGCTCATGGCTTCCTTTTCACAGCAAACCCCACCCTCCTTTAGTGATGGCCAGAAAATGCTCCAGAGTCCTTTTCCCTGACACAAACGGGACTTAGAAAAAAAAGAGTGAAAATTCTCCTCTCCCCCTAGCTGCTTTTGAGTGGGGCTAGCTCCATTCCTCTGCTGGGAGATGACTTTAGTGGAAGTGCAGTCCCGATGGGGAGAGTTTGAAATTGTTTCTCTTGCTGCAGTGGAAATCCCCGTGGTGGTGGTGACTTTCTTGGCAGGGAAGTCACAGTAGAAAATGCCTGTTTCCTATGGATGGCTTCAGACCATAGGTTTTTTTTCTTCATTGTTTCTTTCTCTGAACTGTCATCATGATGCCCAGCACTCTTTTCCTCTTCACTTATGAAGTGAGGCTGTGGTCTTCCTCTGAGGGGCCTAAGAACCACAGAGATGGATTTGAGCAAGGCTGGGGGCTTGTATGTGACAGATGCTCCTTGCAGCTGAGTGTAATGATGCTCCATTCTCTAAGGTCACGGATGTAAGCAGCGAAATTCCAAACAAATAGAAAGGGCTAAAAGCAAAATTAAAACCAATATGAAAAATAAAGCTTTAGAAAACAGTTTTCCGTATGAAATTTGGCCATTTATTTTGTTTTAGTCTTTTAATTGATGTTTTCTCAAAGACACATCAGAGACCTACACCACCAACCCCTACAGCTATGGCATTTTTTTTCTGATTACAGGGGGAGCTTTCAGTCAGGCCCTAAAGGTTTGAACCTGCTCTTGCCTGCCTTTAAAACAAAATGATGGATCAGTTGTCAAAATGAAGAACAAAACAACTGGGACTTTTGCAGATCCCTTTTCTCCCAGAGTTAATCTTCCAGAGGTGCTCAGCTCCTGCTGGTGCCTGCCCATTGTGGTCAATGCTTTCATTGCAGTGTCTGCACACTCTTCATATTTTGGTGATTTGTTGAGTGCAGTTGAGCTTGATTTTGTAAATGCTTTTAGGATCTTGGAGTATTGTTGGACAGCCTTCAACAGCATGTATGTGACAGCATGAGCATCTGGAGGGTTTGTGTGCAGATAAAGCATCTGTGATGTTGGGAAATCACTGCAGTGTTTTTGCCAAGCTGAAGTTGAAATGTCCATATCTAATTGAATGGCAGCTTTTGAATCACAAACTGAAACTTTCCATGCTACAAACACACACATGGATCTTATGGCAGAAAGAATAGTTTCCAAATCAACACAGGGAAATTATGCAGCTAACTCCCTAGCACAATTAGAGAGTACTAAAGGCATGTGAAAACAAAAGTCATTTTTAAAGCTAACAAAATAATCGCAGGTTGAGGTTTTCCACAGCTTTGTAAAATGAAGCCAAGGACCGTTTCAGTGCCAGGTAAAAGTCTGAGTCCATAAAGAGCAGCTGTGTTGTGCTACTTTGCACAAAACAAATAAGCCAGTAAAGTTTTACAGGACACGGTTATACCAGACTCAACACGCCTAACAAAGAGGCTCTACTAAAGAAAAAAAAAATATTTTCTTTCCTAAAAGAACTTGTGTGTTTCCATGTTTTAGGGAAGATGATTTAAGGGCGGATGTCTTCTTGGTTATGCTGCAAGTTCAATGATCTGAGAGGCAATCTAACTGGAGAGACTGCAACTGCATGTCAGCTGATGGATGAAGCTGATGTAATTAAATTCAGGTCACCATAATGTAAAAAGAGTTTCATTGAGATAAATAGTGTCTGCATACCTCAGCCTCGTGGATTGTTGATTATACATCCCCTAAAATGCTAATCCCAGCCCTTGTTCTAGCTGGAACTCTGTGGAGTGAGTGAAAAGGCAATCATACTTAAAAATTGGACACCCTTGGTGAATTAGCAATGGTTTGCCCATAAATCATCTATACGAGCTTTCTGCAAAGTTCCTGGCCCTTTCCAGCTTCTGTCCACAAAATACTTCTGTTTGAACGTGTTTGGTAGAAATGGGGAACGTGGGAAAGGGTTGCAGGAACTGCGCTTAAAGTCCGAGTTTAGTTTAACTTCAGTGTTTGCAGTACTCCTGCATTGAGAACGGAAAAATGGGGAAACTCCAAGGTCTATGTAGCAGTTGTGAGTGCTGAACAACAATCAGGGCTCGTTCTCAGGCTCCTCATGGCTTTTGTGCTGGTCAGTCTGGCAATGGGGAATTATCAAGACACCAAGGGAAATGAAGTTGGAGAGAGGGAGAAACTCCGCTCTCTTGGCATTTAACTGGCTCCAGCCCKGCAGGGACCCTGTCCAGTTCTCACAAGTTCAAGCACCCCATGATGAGAGAGGCTGGGCAGGGGCCCAGCATCGTCCGAGAATCAGCACAGGCTTACCAGCATCCCATCCCTTCTCCTGGGCTTAACGTATCTTGGAACAGGGAGAAATCTGGCCCCCTCCTCAGAAAGCTCATGTCACTTCTTCCATGTCCTGGGTTGGCTGAGTCCCTCCCGAGTGAGCAGGCAGGTCATGCTTYGCACACTGCAAGCCATTTTCCCTGGGTTTCTCAGAGAGAGACTGTGTTTCAGCTGAATTCAAAGCAGCTGGATAGTCAGGAAAAAACATTTCTTCTTGTCCCTTGTGTCTGTCTAGATCTGGCAGTCAGTGTTTTAGCACATTATTATCTTTTAATTCCCATAGTTATTGGGCATTGTCCAATTCATAAAATGCAGACTTATTTGGATCTGGGGTAAATATGCTGAAAACACGAAGAAAGACAGCTGAGTGGAAAGGTTCTCATTTTTCCTAAACTGTAGGTAGTTATTTCAGGTTTGGAATAAGGGTTTCAGTTGATTCTTTTGTTGTCCAAGCATTGTGGGGGGGGGAAAGTCTTGGGCGATTTCACAGAATTAATTTTATTGCATTTAATGTAAACGTGTAAGTCTTTATTCCAGTATTGAGAAATAAAGAAGACTAACACTTGGGGAAAATATCACTTCCCTCTGTGAAAGCTCTCCTTCCCTGTCCCATCCCCAGTCCCCTCTCTGCACACTGTGCTCCAACCCCTTGATGGCACAATGGACACTGCAGAGGAAGGTGGTCACTGTGTGGTTTTTCCTTTTCTGTTACTGCTCCTAGTTTCCCTACTCAAATGCTCAGATGAGGTTCCTGCATGGGCCACAGCCCCCACAGAGCTGTACCTGCTCCTGAGACTCCTCACCCCTGCTCGAGCCTCTCCTTTTTCTCTGCCCCCTGCTTTGCCCTGGATCGGTCTCCTCTTGTTTCTCCTTTTTCTCCAGCGCCTCTCCTACTCTGGTGTCTCTCTTGCCCCTGCTTGTTCTGTGCCAGCTCTGGCATCCCTCCTTCTCTGGCATCTTTTCTTGTTTAGTGGCTGCCACCTTTCCTAAATATGTTTTTGCAGGAGCACCATATGCTCCTCTCRTTGGTTTGCTCTTGGGGCACAAGCGGGGCAGTGTTGGCTGTTGCAAAGCCAGCTGGAAACGTCTGTGGCCAGCACAGGGCAACCCCTCATCTCCCACACACGTCACCCCTGCAGCCCCTTCTGCTGCCAAAACCTTACAGTTATGCCCAATATAGTGAATCATTCCAATTATATCTGTATTTAATGGATATTACACTGATCTCTGTGAGCACATTAATTCTCTTGACTTCAAGTGCATCTGGCTATGGTGCTCAGCACCTTTCAGAGTTGAGCCCTGAGTGAAAATTATGATGATTGTAGCGATTCTGTCTAATAATTTATCTTGCATGTACACACACTTATACACTTTATTTTCTGGCAAAGAAACCTGGGAACTATCCATAAATAAGAGCAAATAAATTAGAATATGTAAAGCAGTTTAACACAAATGTGAGTATTTTTGAGATTTGGGGAAACATGGCTAATTTTCAAATTAATTTTTCACAATYCTCTAGTTTATGCATCTGTTCGGGTAAAAAGGCAGTGAGCATCACTGACATTTCTAATTTAAACAACAATAAGAAATGTATCATAAATGTGTTATTACACACATATAAAAGACCAGTTTATAAGGTGGAACTCTGGGCTATTTGGTCAAATCAGACTTGAATCTCTGTGTTGACCACAAGCCAAGTTGCTAGGTTATTCATTGTAAATAAATAACTTAACTATTTCTGGGTGATGAGGTACCTGGATGCCAGACATGCATTCAGCAAACCTTGTGACTTGCTCTCATCTCCAGTTGCTGAAAGTCTGTTTATAAGTTCCAGTGATCCTATTTGGTGTCCTCTTTTCTCTCTGCTRCTTGGATTATGGCACAGTCTGGGGCATGGCTGTACCTGACAAGGAAAAATGAGTTTGTGAGAYCTTAATGAAGGCAAAAAGCCATAAGCTATGTGTGTGCCCCACATGCTCTTTATTTTACAGCTATATATTTCAAAGCTTTTATCTTTTATTGTTCCAAGGTGAGTATAAAAATTYAGACCTGCAGAAGGGCATAAGCCACCACAAGGCACATTAGGTGATTAAGTCTGATATTTAGAGCCTCAGCCAGAAACTTCCTGAAATGAGACAGTGTTGCCACCATCACTGCTCTTCACTGCACATGGCACTGGTGTTCACCTCACTGTCCCTGTCTGCRTGGGCAGCCAGGGAGCAGCAGGCACCCCAGGCAGTCACCAAACCACTGTTCCCTTCCCTGGACATCACCCTTAAAAGTACCAGCGTGGTAATGCCCATAACTCTTGAGCTACCTCACACTAGCTCACAGCATTATCCATGCCGCTGAAAAGTTCAGTAGCTGCCAGAATTTCTGAATATTTAGACCTGAGCAGTCTAAATCCTCAGATCGTTTACCTTGGAAACGTAACGTTCGGGAGTACATATATGTGAATACATGGAGGTTTTAACTCCTATGCCCCCTCTCATTGAAGGGGGGTTGGACTAGATGACCTTTAAAGGTGCTTTCCAACCAAACCATTCTACAAGTCTGTGATTTTGTATCTGCTGTGGTGGAGGCAGTTGCATGCAAAGCTAGCACAGCTCTATTGTCCCAAAATAGCCCTATCCATGCTGTTACTTATTTTAGGAACACATATGGCCTCTCTTTCTTTAGCATCTCATCATCTCACAGTCCCTGTGAGACTTCTTTGCTATTGTCTCCCATTTTGCACATGGGGGACTGAGACTCAGAGATGGGGTGAATTAAAATAGTGTGAGGCACTTTGCATTCCCGAGGAGGAGTTCTGCAGATAATACAAGTACTGCTCGCGTGCCTCTGGTAGGATAAGGAATGGACTCTGGGCTTCCCAAGTCTGAACTTGCTGTTTAACTGCTTGACCAGGCTCTTTCGTGACAAGCCATTCTTTCATTTTAAGCATCCATCATGGCTAGCCAGCAGACACCTTCTGATTAATTTTCACCTGCAGGTACAAAACCAACTTTAACAGATGTATTGCGGGAAAAGCATCCTAGTTGCCCTGGTTAATTCCAGTAGAGAGTAATAAACCCTTCCTGACTAAGAAATACTAGGAAAATCATTCCTGTACCTCCCCTACCCCACATACTTTTGCAGATAAATCCATAAAGACATTTTAACTCTAGATGAAAAACCTTGATCCCATCTTGGGCCTCCCATCTTCAGCCTTGCAGTGGAGTGTCAGCTCCAAAAATGGTGTTTTGCCTTAGGCAATCTGACTTCGGGAGCTACACTCCTAATGAAGCACAGGACCAGACAGAATTTTTGACCTCTGCTTTCCCTTTCTTCAAGGTCCAGGGGGCCCCCGAGCTCTCTCACAGCTCCCTGCCCTGTGTCCCATTCCTTTCCTGGCAGGACAGCTGCAGAGCTCTCCGTGGAGCAAGAACCCCTGGGCATGTGCCTGCACTTTCCTGTCAGCTTTCTATGAGAAAAGTGCAGCTTTGGTTGGCAAGTGCTGGCCACGGGCCTGGTGCTGCAATTCCCTCCCTCASTGCACGAGGGACCTGGCCTGCAGCCACATTCTCACATTCCCCGGGCAAGGGAGGGCTACTGACCTGGGAGAAAATGCTGGCCACAGACCTGGCTTCCAATGCCTTTTCTATGAGAGAAGATCGCTTGAGGCCAGGTCAGTCTTATTCTGTATTAAGAATAAGATGTAGAAAGCACAGGCTTATTTATTTACAAATAGCCTAAAATAGAATCCTTTGCATATGTGTATCACTCCCATCTCTGTATCAGAAAGCACTTTGTAAAGCATTGAATTAATTAAGCTCAAGAAACACTCCAGGGATACAGAAGTATTATTACCCATATTTTAAAGATGAGGAAATGGAGACAGAAAGAGGATAAGGCACTAGTGTGTGAACACAGGCTGAGTCACTTGTAAACTCAGAAATTAAACTTAAATTCAAGATTTTATATCCTTTCCTGCTTGCAACTAGAATTGGCTAGAAAATGACAGCTTTCATCTGTGACAACATATACCTCTTTCTATTATAAATAAATTATTTTAAGTCAGAACTTTTTATAGACTGGAACATACCTAAAATTTTCTATTATGGTCTCCATAAACATCATTCTGTTCTTTGGTACCCATAAATCCGAAGTGCAAGTTCTTGTCTAGGTAGTGAGAGTTAAGGTGCAACTTCCCCCCATTCTAAAAAATAACACCTTGTTCTTCATAATAAAAACCAGATAAAAGTTTATGTAGGTCCAGAAAATTCAATTAAGACCTGTCAGTGGTGAATATAAGAACAATGGATGCTTATTTCCTCTTATACCTTCGATTTCTAACTTGCTTGCTTCCCTGGAGGTACCTTCTCCTAATGACTTTCCTTGCTCATGTTGGTTTCAAGAATTACAGTAAGCTCTTTTTGGCTTGCTTATCATTGCTCATAGTAAAAATCCCCAGGGGTGTATTAATTAAAGACAGAAAATAGAAGTAAGTTTCCAGCTATCCCAATTGGGAGGTTCTGGAAAAGTGTCCTAGGAAGAGTGGTGGTGGCAAACAATTTTGCTTATTATTAGACTATGCTTGGTAATTTTATGGAAGAGATTTTGTGATGTAGTTTCTATGATAAAGAACCTCAAATTCAATGACCCATGAGATCTTTTCTACTCCAATGATGTTAATAGAAAATGTTATTGATAAAGCAGGACTCAGGATAGAAGTTACCTCATTTTCTCAGATCAGAGCTTTATCAAGTGTGTTGGGGTGKGGTGGTGAGCAGCTGCTCTTGTCTATCCCATTTACACGGGATAGATAAACCATGGGAACCAAGGACCAGTCCCGAATTCTGGCTCTGAGTGTCCTGGCAATAACTTAGCTACATGTGGAGGGGAGATATGGGACTCACCTCCCTCCCCGAGCACTGTGCRAGCCCTGGCTTCCATGGCAGTGGGACAGGGATTTATTCATGATGCTCTCCAAGAAGTCCCTTGGGAGCAGGTGGGGAATCCCAGTGTGCTGGATTGGTGCATGAGGAATGAGAAAATACCATTTCTGCACAGTCTCTTTTCTATACTGCTTCTATACTTGAAGAGTTCTCACTTTTTGGAAACTCATAGAGAACACCAGTCAGATTAGTGTTGAGCAATGTATGCATTGGGGAAGTTATGTTCAGTCTCCAAAAGCAAAATTGAAGATTAAAGAGAATAGTGTAAGGACCAATGATGTTTGCATTTTTAAAGATAATTATTGCCTTGGAGATCTCCCTTTTCATTTTGCTAATTAATTGATGTCCTTCTGCTAATATGTATATAGGAATAAACCACATGTCAAAGTAAAGATTAGGAGATTATTACCTGTTTTAACATCAGTGCTGAAAGTATTAATTTCAGCTAAAAACGCTCCTACTCTTCTCACCTTCATTAGCTTTGCTCATTTGACTTAGCCTAATGTTAGAGTGAAGTTGGTCCATGCAAGTGACATCATTCTATAATCAGACTTTTACTACTTTAAAATTAATTTCAATTAACTGTTGGAAAAAAGCTTTTTAGTGTCGTCTTTAGATGTGGAAGTATTTCACTCGTGTTGAACCATATATCTCAATTAGAAGAGAAAGCGTTGCCAAATGAGTTGGATTGTGGGCTAGACCCAACCTGTAAAATACRGATTTGAATCCAGATTTTAAATGCTAGAAAGTGCCATATTCCTGTCTCTCTTCACGCAAAATCTATTAATTTGTGGCTCTTACAGGGAAAAAAATGCTGCTTATTGTGAAAGCTATCAGAGTCTGACCCAAGTGGTCAGGCTTCAGAATTTGATCCAACGTGTTAGAAAAATAGGTTCCATGCAAAATGCAATGCTGGGTTTAAATGTACCAAAGGTTTGAAAGTTTTTGTGTAATGTTTGGGGTTTGAATCTAACCCTATGGGTCCATTAGTAAATGGTTTAACTTTATGGTTTCAGGACCATCTGTGTTGTGGTGAAGGGTAGCTAAAGGCAAAAAATGACCTGTATTAATCTAAAGTTCAAAGCCTGAAATCCGCAAGTAGGGGAGAGGAAAGATGTCGTTTTCTCCATGGTAACATGGATGTGTACGCACTTTTCATCTGTGAAACAGAGAATGGCTTTAAATGCTTTGGAGAATCCTCCCTACTTTGGGAACGTTAGGGCTTTCTCTTTGGAACAGTGGGCACAGATCRGTTGATTGAACCATCTTCCGCCATTTCTCATTGTTAACCCTTCATTGCTTCCATTCATGTTGGGRGTGTGGAAGCATCTCCCTCTGAGTCACTTGACACTTTTTTCCCAGCTGGCAGCTTATATAGCTGAATGCTCCAAAAGTAAATATAATTTCTCTAGCCAKCTGACCTTTCCCTCAGTGAGATCACAGGAGGGACCATGCTGTTACTSTGCATCCTGAAGCTCAGTGAAATATCCTTTTATCATACGGTGAGGAYGGGATCATCAACACTTCATTTCATTTTGAAAATGGTTCCGCCTCTTACGTGCAACTTTCTCTGAAACTAAACCAATTGTTGATGTGCGACTTGGCAATTGGCACATGGAAAGCAATAAAGACTTATCCTTAAATTTGGATGCAAAGTTTATGTTATGTATACTGTGTAGTGAAACGAACATAATGGTTCTGTAGTGTTCTGGTTTTTTTTTTTCTGTAAGGTTGTGAGCCACAGTACTGCACGCTRGAGAAGACCAGTAGTTTGTCAGCACAACGTGTTTATTTACACTGRGTAAATGTGGTGGTTCTTTTGCAGTTACTTGTAGTTATTTCGTGTTTCTGCTAACCAAGGCATCTGTAAATATAGCAGCTCACCTGCGTCAGGCAGACAGGTAAGAGCAAGATCTTCCATTCGGGGTATCTGATGGCTTTTTTGCTCAAATAACCCTGCAGTCTACTGGAATGTGGGCTTGGCTGGTGTTCGTGCTCATTCCCAGCAGAGGAGATGCTATCACAAGCGTTGTTTCCAGCAGCATTAGTTGGCAATGCTGCCTTGTAATCTCTTCCCTCAGGCTCAGGCTCCCTTTCGTTATGCCCCACCTGGTCTGGTTGTGCTACTCTTGATTCCTTATCAGAATGAGATGAAGGGAAGCCCCTGGCCAAGGGGAAGCCTGTGCTCCCGGAGTCAGGGGTCTGGAGACCAAACATCCCAGCAGTGCCATCAGCTAATGACAGGAGGCTTGGCATGGACTCTGCCTTGGATTATTCCTCATTTATGCCAAATCTGTTCCAAGAGATGGCTGGCTCCTGCACCGCACTCTGGGAGCCAGCCACTTGGAGAGTCATTTCAATAAAACCACATCATCTCTTTTGAGGGGAATATTCCAGCTCATTGGCTTTTTTGGTTTGAGAATTCAGCTGTTACTTCTGGATTCTCTGCCTTCAAAGAGCTATGGGAGATGGGCTGGTACATCATATATAGAGGCAAAAAAGGGGGCATTCACATTCTTCAGCTGTAAGTCTTTTAATAAACCACCATCACGTGTTTTCGTATTACTTTGAYGGTTTTGTCCTATTTTCTGCTTCTTATGCATGTAGCTACGTGCCAAAGACCTAGAAAAAATACTTCATTTATATCAAATCTGATCCTCCCATGTGCTGAGCACTTATTAGCTTACAGGCATTTTTCCAATATCACCAAAAGAGATTAATGTAGGAATATTAGTCTGAGCAACTATCCCTGTAATATCCAATGCCCCACTAATGAAGACATTACAGGTGAAGCAGGTAGCAATTCTTTTACTTAAGCTCACCTGACACTTCCCATTATAACTTTTTTTTTAGACCTTTTACCAAACTTTGACTATTGGAGTTGTAATTTTCTGTTCTACATAACCTAAGTTGATTATAATTTCTTTTTTTTTGGGAGGGAGACAGGGATGATGAAGTTTCATATCAGATAGCCATTTCTCAAAATCAGGCTGGCTACCAAACTTTGTTTCTTCTATGTCAAATAAGAACTTCAGTGCATCCATGCATCCATAGCAGGATCACAGTATTAGATGGGGAAGAGCCTTCCTGTGGCAAATTGCACTTTTTTATTATGCTGTAACAAAGAGCCATATTTGGCCAATTTATGAGCATCTAAATATTTTGTATTTCTGATCTCGGGTGTTCTGGAGTTTSGAAGGACATGCAAAACTGTATTTTTCATGTAACATATTCAGTGAGATTACTTTGCTTTTTCTATGGCTGTGAGAAATATAATGTTTTTTCTGCCTCTTGGAAACTCTGGGCCTCCAATGTCCGGAAGATAAAATAGGTGAGAATGACAGGAGAATTTAGAATATGGAAAAGTCAAATTTTTAACTTATATCAATACTTGAAATCCGTATTTGAATATATACCGCACTGAATTAGTGGTACATCTGAAAAAATACACCCAAAGATGGTATTATGATGAATAACAGTTTGTCAAGTATCTGGGAAGAAAATGTTCAGAGGACCCAGCACTGACTGATCAGCTAGACAGATGACTGCAGCTGAGTGTTTTAAGGGCTAGCTGGGGCGAAAGGAAAAGGGAAGAGCAGGGGTCATTAAAAGTCTTTACACTACAGTTGCTGCGTTTTCAAATGTGAGTAAAACCCCAGGTTGCATCAAGCTTGCCTTTGTCCCATCTGTCYCCTCACCAAAGAGGATTTTGTGGCACATCTCTTGGGCATTGTAGCCAAAAAGACATTTCTTCCTAAATATATTCTGTTTCACTGCTTCTTCTACTGCTTTCCATCTCCACTGGCAATCACATCTCCAAAACAAAGCTCAGTGCCTTTAGCTGCCATGGCTGGGACTGTTTCTTCACCGTGAGAGAAGCCCCTGCCAGCGGCCAGGAGTCGCTTCCTCAGCTGCTGCCTGACATTTTCCGTGTGCAACGCGCCAGAGTCCGTGCCCAGCCATCCAGCTGAAATCTGCCCAACGACTCAGTCTGTGCCCGGGCGTTTCTGGCAGAGAGGAAAAGCCCTCTTTGCAAATGTGCTGTGTGAGTTTGTTTGCTYGGCACAACACAAGCCCACGGAGAGGCACCCAGAGTGGTTTCCAGTGGGGCTCGCTGGGCCGGGTGGAGTTTTGCAGTAGTGCAGCTATGCTGCCCCTTCTCCCTCAGGCCATCAGTGTCCACAGAGTGCCTGGATTAGCAAGAAAAGGACCTTGAAAAGACTCATGGTGTCCTGCAGAGCTGGGGTGTATGACGGGTACCTCTTCATGTCAAAAATATGTGGTTCTCTCCTGGCAGGCTTGACCCACGGGGAAAGAGTGAAAGTGCCGCCTGCCAAACTGCTGTGCAGAGAGAGGCGCTTTTTGTTCCTGCTGAGCATTCCAGGAGGGTCTGTCTGATAAAAGTCATTGAGGCAGGGAGAGTTGGGTATCCATGGGGTGCTGTGTAGGCTGTCAGTGCATCTACTGTCCACCTTCGGCACACCCTCCTCCTCCTTGGCTGGCAGGTGGTTGTTTGCCAATCCCTTATTGTAGTCTGGAAGGCARCTAGACTGGGATTCACATGGATGGAGAGCAGCCTGAGTGGGATTTCAGCACAAGGCCACTTGTCAGCACAGACAGACATTGCAGTGGGGAGGGCTGGAAGATAATCTGCCTATTAATCTCCTGCACGCTCTCACTGTGCTGTCTGAGGTCTGAGGCAACTAGTAGACAGGATTCTCATTTCACATGGGGTTTACTCTCTCTTATTGTGGGAAAGAGTCAGTTTTCTGACAACCAAATGCAGCCTGACATTTTCACTTCCTCTTTTACTGATTTATTTGCAAGAAGAGATCATTCTGGCTTTCAGAGCTGAAGGATACAGCATCAAAGAAAGTTCGAGTTGCACTTTCCCTGTTTATGCAGCCTTAAAGCTAAAAGTGAGCTATAGGCCTTTTAAATAAAACAGATGCTGTAGTAAGGTTGAAAAGAGAAGCTGATCTAGAGGCTCGCTTCCTCAGATAATCAACTGSTCCTCTGTAGATGTCTGTCTCTGGTACCTGAAGCTGGGACTCTCAGAAATCACATGCATTGGAAACTTGGAGAGGTAAAAGTAATGCTTCTCCTGGATTCCATAATTCGCAAATGGTATTTTCAGTGCATTTTAGCTTTTTTGTTTTCTATGTTTTTAAAGCTGATTTGTTCATAATATTTTGTGTCTCTTGAGCTATTACCCCTCCTTTAATTGCCCACGCATTGCTCTCCTGAAAACAAGAGAATGTAAAAATCAGTGCTGCGCTATGYGGAGAAGTGTTAACTGAGTGTTAATGAGCTGCCACATCGGCTCCAAGCCATCTCTGGAAGCCAGCACAGTAAAACAGAATTTAAAGGCTATCAAGTCCATTTCATGGCTGCGGGTCCCGAGCATGTTTTGCAGGGAAGTGGATGCCCTTGTTATCCGGATGCCAGTTAAACGCTGCCAGCATAATGTGCGCATGGGAGAAGCTGCTTTTTTGTGTCTGGAGAGATTATGTTTCTGAACACACCTCAGCTAGGCACGGGTCCTCACCTACACCACATCTGCAAACTGAAGAATAGTAAAAGCTTTCAGTTCAAGAGGAGGCAGCAGCAAGTGCAGGGACCACTGGGTGCTTGATGTGAAGCAGCTGCAGAGCACAAGGAGAGAAGGGCTGGCATGTGGTGGTGGCTAACAGCCTTCAAACACATCGGAAAAGCTCTTTTGTCTCAGTGTGGCAGAAACGTCTCTTCAACTAAAAGTGAGACACGGAAATTCTGGAAACGACGATAGTGGAATAAYAAAGTAGCCCCATTTACAAGCAGCCTCCCCTCCACATTGTGCTGCTGACTGCCATGTTCACAACACGGCCGTTCTGCAAAGCACCAGTGAAGGCAACCCTGTCTATATTCTCGTGGATATCTTTTCACTTTTTTGTTAAGGTGGAAGAGGCGACAGTAATAACTTCACCAGACAGTAGAAAAATAATGTAGGGAAAGGCAGTAATAGAAAGGAGGACCAAACAAGTTGCTGTTCCTGGCAGCAGGAATTAGGTAGTCATTGAGCAGGGTGGTAGTAACTGCCCATGAATCTCTTTGCAATACCTGCTCTTCCTCTTTCTTTACAGTGCTCACCTAACATACTGATAGATATGTTTGAAGGACCTACACAGGATGAAATTCTCTCTCTTTCAGTGCATGAATTAGAAAAAGATGAAGAAGTCATCTCTCTGGACTCGTCTTTGGGGAAGACAATCAAAAGAGAGGCACTTGGTGAAATTGATGTAMAGAGCTGTCAGATCTCAGTTCTGGTGTGGGCATCACTCAGAATGGCCTCATTGCATTGGGTGAACTGTGGGTACGGGCTGGWGCAGACACTATCCGGATCCATATCCATGCTGGCAAGGGAAGATCACATGAAGGTGTATGAGGAAGCTGTATCTCTGCCAGCTGCTGTCCAAAAGTTGTGCTGTCTTGCCGAGAGTTGAAGAGTATTTGCTTGGGCTCAGCTGCATGAAAATACGACTGTGTTGGTTCTCTCTGTTAGGATRTAACAAGATGTTATCTATTCGTCATAACACCTCAGGTCTTCAGCAGGCTGGAGTTTGATGTCCGGTGCTCTGTTCCACTGTTGAATAGGACTCTTCAAGTGCCAGGGGAAGCTGAAGGAATTTGTGTTTGGACAGTAAGTTGGAAGGATCAGGAGCTGAGCTGTATCATGTGTGAGGTGACTTCTCCAACCCACTCTGAGTAAGCAGATGTGGGATGTCTGCCTAGGCTCCATGGCTCTCTGAATAGCCTTCCTGGCTCCATGCCTAATTTAGTTGGCAAATTTTATTTAAAAAACAGCTCACCTCTTAGCGTGCCTTTGCTGCTACATTGTTAGCAGTGATACTCTTGCACAGTTTTACCTCTCTTCTGTGAAGTAGTTAAGTACAGATGTAACTGACATTGAATATTTAAACTTAAGTATGGTGCCTATTCAGACCTTGTTATTAAGCTTGTTGTGTTTTGTTGKTTTTTTTTTTTTTCACTTTCTTGCTGGATATGCAGCAAGAAAATAATCTAGATTCAAACACTGCCATGTAAAAGGAGCTTTGAAAAAAGGGTTGCAAAATCTGAGATATAAAATCCTAGATAAATACAATTGCTGAAATTCATCTTCTCCATTGGGAATGGATAYGGTGCTTTACCAGTTTGGATTGAGAAAACAACACACTATTATGAAATMTTTCCAGAAAATGAAGGATTAATCTTCCTTTCCCCTTTTAAGGGAAAGAAAATAATTCCAGCCTGAAGAACCAGTTTTTAATTCTGTGTCAATCAGAGATTTCCTACAGAAAACAATGATTGAAGATTGCTTGTACACACACTGGAGAAACTGGTATCATCTGGAGGACAGTAAATGAAAAATATTTATCTGCCTTTTGGCCCTTTGGGCTACGATTTTTACTTACCACCAAACTCTAATTCTCAAATTATTTAAGAATATAAAGCAGTTAAGAGTGTGATTCAGGAATATATTTAAGTACCTGTATGCACCTTACTGAAAACAGCTGATTTCAAGGATATGATATTCTGAAYCAGAACAGTTTTATGCCTGTGCTTGGGCACAGTACTGAATTAGGGGGGGCCTCAGGCTCATTTATATAGGACATTCAACTTAATTAGTCCAAATTCACTTAAATTAGAAATTGAAAAATGGATTAAGCTCTATACAAAGCTGAATTAAGACTGCTTTAATTTTGAAAAGTCTTTACAGGGTTAAATTCACTTTAACTAATCTGCTTTAAATTAAGCCCTTAGTTAATTTGGATTAATTTTCCTGAATATCTTTGTGAATACCAGCTCGGAGTTAGGATCCAGTCCTGCAAATACTCACGGAAATACCTCATATTAAAGGAATTATTGCAATACTGAAAGTTAAGAATGTACATAATGTTAGGTATGCAGTGAGGTCAACACAAGCCTAAAGGGCTTGTCTGGAATCAGCAAAGAATATATATCAGATTGCTGGTTTCTTAACTGCTTGAACACATGTACAAATACTTGGGCTCACAGCCCATTTGGTATCATCTCCAGCCTCATTGAAAATGGACCTGGAAAGCTATACTGGAATATTTGCTGCATGTTAATTTTGTATTGCTGATGTTCTGATGTTTGTGATAATAGAAGATTTCATTTCCGCATCCTTTCTAGTGGTGAGTTTATTTGAAGTAATTATAGAAAGAAACGGCCGACCTTTTGACCATGCTCTTAATATGACTGATGTATTCTTGGCCTGTTTGCTGTGTTGGATGGAAAGGATGATGTCTGCTTTCATTCAAGTCAAACACGAAGTGTTTCTATTGAAAATGTCCCAACAGAAGGATTCCCATGAATAATTTTTGGTCCACAGTTCACCAGTGAGGAGCTGATGTCACAGAATTTGCTGCTGGTTGGTTTTGCTTTGAACATTAGCACGACATTTTCATGCTTAGGCTTAAAAATTCTGCAGTCAGGTGTCCTAGGCAAATAATTCTTTCCTATTTCCAACAGGTGACATAGGAGCACAGTAAATTGATGTTTTTCTTGAATAGGGGSAGCTTCTCTTCCCTTTCCCACCTTCAGGAGCAGTAGGGAGCATGAGGACTCATTCTTTGCACCCATCTGAAGATCCCCATGCCCTGAAAGGGAAGAATATGTGCCTGTTTTCGGAAGTGCATCTCCCTGACTTTCATGTTTGGGCTTGCCAGTGTTCTCCCCATGTTCCTCACATATGCTGGGAGAGTGGGAAGCTCACAGTCATCTTTAGGAAACCATTTTCCCTGCTCTTCAGGTGACAGAGCTGCTGCACTTACCTCAAGGCAAGAGAGTTTGCCATCCCATGCTTTTGGCTGCTCCCGATCTTTGTGGCAAAGCACATTCAAGGATATGATATTCTGAATAGGAATAGTTTTATACCTGTGCTTGGGCACTGTACTGAATTAGGGCCTCAGGCTCATTTACATATGCCATTCAACTTAATTAGTCCAAATTCACTTAAATTAAAAATTGTAAAATGGATTAAGCTTTATACAAGGCTGAAGGCTGGAGGATGGGMAAGTGTGCTGTGCTCCCAGCTGAGCTTGAGGGCACCTCCAAGGGTGAGGTCCTGCAGTCCCCAGGGAGGAGAGGGAAACACGTCAGGCCTTGCAGACTGGTGGTTCCCCACAAGTCCTGGCAGTGGTGCTGTCGCAGTTTGCAGGCGTTGCAGGTTTTCGGTTGTCCTCGCAGTGGAAAGGATTGAAGCACAATTAAAAGCTAAACGGAGATGCCAGAGCACAGTTGCATAGGAACGATTTTCACAGCTACGGGACTGCGGAATGTATATATATAACACTCATTCTAGTGAAATTGTAGCTGGCTTTGTATCAGAAATTGTATCAGTTAAGCTGTCTGGAGTAGTTAAAGTCCTGTTCTGGCTGAGAGATGCAGTGCTGAGAGCGCTGGCTCTCCAGCCCTTGGTGCACATCCCGTACAGAAGGGGCTCTTTCTGGAGCTGCCATCCCTTTTGGTTGTTTGTGTGGTTCTTTGCTCCTCTGCCTGCAGTTTTAGTGAGTTCAACATGGTGTGGACAATACAGAGGTCCTGTGCAGAGAAATCCCCACAGGGCAACCAGGAGCAAGGGGGAACAGAGAGAAGGAAAACTCATCACCATCTGCTTGAGGTAAAAGAGGGGAGGATCTGTGGTACCTCGCTGCCTAGTCAGAGATGAGACTTGGCTCTGGCTGATGGTTGTGTGGCTGCCAATGCTGCACCAACTGTAACAGGAAGGATCTTGCCTCCGCTCCGGCGATGAGGAAACCTGCTCCTGATTCCGTGAAGTTCAGTATTTTGTCTCTGGGATGAGGAGGGAATGAGGAGAGCAAAAAGCAGTTGCAATGTCTCATGTATGGCCTATTGAGAGCCAGCATCAGCAGCATCTCCTTCTGTAACCGCTCGCAGCTGCAGAAGTAAACAACCCCAACTATTATTTCTAATACCTGACAGATCACAGACCTACCCAAATATGCACAGGGTTCATAATCATTTTATAGGAAGATATTGGTAGGAAAGGTGTTACAGGATGATTCAATTTATGCTATCATGACAGAAAACATATATTTGTATATGTAGTTCTGGTGCAGACTGATAAACAGCACGTGTTGTTTCCAAGTGAGGGTTTTCAGGGTAGGCAACAAAATCTGAAGCTCTTCTTTGAGAGTCTGTATTGATAAGCCACTTAGTGCTGAAAAAATATGGAGTGATATCCCACTTACAAGTGATAGTAAGGAGATTATAATGTTTCTGAATTTCTAAAGCCTACCAAATTCCCACCCCACAACCTTGTAGGCCATATGTATTTAACTTGGCTTACTTAAATGGAATTACAGAAGCCTACAATTTGCTACATTACTTCCTTTATAAGACCTGAAATGCTCACACACTTTTTTTCTTTGCTCTCTAAGTGAGAAACAGTTTTACTCTTGTGGATTTTGAAGGCTTTTTATGAAATTGATGATATAGGAGAAAAGATTATTTTTATAAAGCCAGGGTCCCTTGTGTTGCTCTGGTTTTGATTAGTGTGTGAGCTTTGAGACAGACTTCATGGTGAGTGACTTGTTTAAATGCTACTTAGTTTTTAATATTTCATTTGTTGCCCTTACAGAAAGTGAGATGTCCATAGGAGCTACGATTAACACTCTTTACTCTGTTCCCAAAGGTTTACTTCTATAAGAGAGATTATTGATTGTGACTCTTTGAAGGAGAATTGGCCAAAAATAATCCTTCTTGACAGGATTTCTTCTTGGGATAGGACCTGAGAGGAGGGAGTTTAACAAAAGTAACAAACACAGTTACAAACGAAACCGAATTTGTTTCAATCTCATGAAGGAATTCTGTGGACTTTGCTAGTTCTAATAATACATCACCTTGCTGTGCAAAGTCTGCCTCTCACCACAGGGTGGTAGGGTAAAAGCTCCTTTTTTCATACCAGGAGCCTTTTACATCAGCAAACAGACAGTATTATGCTCCTTAAGAATTAGTGTTTCATTGGGTTGACACGGGAAAGAGGGGAATTAAAGTTCTCTGTCTAAGGACAAGGGGTACTTTCATAAATCACAAATTGTGGTAGATTGGCAGAATTGGCCTATGAAGCAGAGGCATGATCAGAGCATTCCATTCATTTTCATATGTCATTATGTGTCTGCACTGGAGATATTCTTCAGGGATCTCTTTGATGTGGACAGGGTTTTTCCTTCAAAAACACACAATAAAATAGTGGCAGGTAGGAGAGGGCTGGGTTATTTTCTTCGAAAGACACAGAGGACCGGCAGAATGGTGAGCAAAGCCAAATCCCTTGGGACAAAAGGAGACACAGCTTCCTGATTTCTTAACATGATTTGCATTTCTGAAACAGCAAAATCAGGAGACACTGCGGAATCAAAACTCTGACCTCTGGGTCCAAGAGGTCCAGCTGGTCCTGACCTGGGCTAGCACCATTATAATGACTTCTTTAGACTTATGAATACTACCTCAGATACTAATCTTCCCACCCTCTACCCTTTTCAATTATCTGCAATAGATAGCACAGGAAAAGCGCTGCAAATCATAGAGTATTTTAAGCTTTTTGTGACACCCACGGGGAGGAAGAGAGGAGGAAATCCAGGCAAATGTGGAGGTGTGGATTCCTCAAGTTCAGTTTATGTAGCTACTGTGAGAATAAAACACTGCTGTGAATAGAAGGACAACTTGAAATGTCAGTTCCGTGCCCTGGACAGGGTCCAGGCTCTGCATTGTACTCCACAATCCTGTGTAGGGCTGAACTTGGGCACCACTGGAGTTGTGCTGTGGGAACCACTGTTTTCTCAGAGCAGATCACAAAAGGTGCTAATATCAGTGGCATGCCACTGATTATAGGCTCTGAGCTTCACAGTTTTCAGGGATGGTCCTCCCAGTGCAAAAGCCTCTGAGTGAAAAAGCTGTGCCGTGTAGGTTCCTCACATTGTCCTTCCCGTGCAAGGATGGGTTTCCAGGAGTTTGCTGAACATTACAAAGAAATCCATAATTCAGAGAGCTTGAGAGGTAAAATGTGGAGCATCTTCTTCATAAGCCATTATTTATTAGGGACACTGTACACTATTAACTTAGTCTATTGCAGTCCTACCTATTGCAGCCTCTGCCAAAGCAGGTTTTTTGATTAAAAACCATTTTTCTGAGCATGCATGTTTTAGGTAAGAAATTGTCTGGTGAACATCGCTGAGTAGATATGATAAAAATGAGTCACTTCCACATATCCAGTAAGTGCTGTGATTTCCAAACCCAGGCCTGCAAACAGAAGTTTTTTTAAGTATTTGCCTGTTGTTTGCATGGAGTCTGGTTAGTGTTTACTCTCCTTTGGCCTACGAGCACAATGGAGGGAAGCAGATGCTGTGCAGGTATGTGAGGTCTTTGTATCCCAGGTACACCAAAGAGAAAAAAATCATTAATGATCAAGAGGACAGCTCACTCCCAGCAAAGGCTTCAGCATGCCATCATGTCTCTGCTCCTGCCCAGAAGTACTTCACCTGCCCTCACATAACCCATTTCTAAGTTGTTTCATGAAAATCCTGGATCTTATTTCTTTCTGATTCCTTGCTGTTACCCTCACTTATTCCCTCAGTAACTCCCTGTGCTTTTCATCCAAACCACRTTGTTTATTTTGGATAAAAAACATTCAGCTCTTCTGCTCACAAAGCTCTGTCCCATTTAACCTTTTCTTTCTCCGTTATAACTGCCTTCTTTTATGCTTTAGATCACTCCCTGAATCCTGTGGAAAAGTCTGTTGCAGGGAGGAAAAGGAATACTTTGTTCACCGAATCTGGACTGTGGTGGGCAGGATGTAAGGGTTTAAAATTGCAGCAGCAGAAACTTCCTCCCAGCCTCATGCTAAGAGGACAGGACAGCAAGAATTACAGTAGATTACTTAGGGAGGTAGGTCTTATAAGACAGAATAATAACAACAATTTTTAAAAAAGACAGAAATGTTTGTAATTTTGAGTCCTGGTCCGAGCATAGATCTCATGTGGTCTTGTCTTCAGCCCTGTTTTCTGTAAATCCATAATTCATCCAGAAATCCTTTTCAACTTCTTCTCACCTGCTATAACTTCTTTTTTGCACTCTCCCCCAACATCTTGTTGACTGTTCAGTATATCTTTTGTGGCATTGACTGTATCTATGGATATGGATAGTCATATGGATTTATTATTATAAATCCTTTCTGAGACTAATACTTGCAATACAAAGCTTTTATATCTGTGAGTAGCGGATCTTTGATTGATCAAGAAAATAGCAAGATATGTTACAGAAAGAAGAAAATCTGTCTTTTAGTGGAGATATTTCTGGGTTTTTTTGTAAAATATTTGAGACTTTCCATCACTGGCAATAAAATTCTAATCTACTTGTCTGTTAAAAAAAGCATTTTAAAAAGACCAAATTAGCAAGCTCCTTTTTTACCTTCCACTGACAGAACCCTTTACATACATTTTCCTTGAAATTTATTGCTTCAACATTTCTCATATTCTAAAGTTGTCACCTAAAGCTACTTCAGAGTATTTATGATTAAAATAATACTAGAATTATATTGAAGTATCAAAGAAGCAAGCAGTGACTATTTCATATGTATATATGCAGTTTTTAAATTGTTATGTGTACACAGTAACACAGTACTGTATGACAATATAGAATAATGATGTATTGTGTAGTGTTTATTAAATGTACTATATTTTGCTATGTTATTTTATTACATTTACAGAACATTTGTGTAAAGGTGATAATACCTATTTGATCCTTGACTCTTGTCCCTGTTATCATTTATGCTTGGTATAAATATAGTCCTTACTTCACTGGAAATAAGAATTTTTGCTCAGTTTTATTCAGATGTTTGAAATCTATTTTCACTTGAACTCAGGATGAAAGCTGAACTGAAATTAATTTTTCAGTGGGAGAGAATGTCCTTAAAACTTTTCAATTTGAAACCTCTAATTTCAAAAAGTCCTATTAAAAAGTCTGGATATTCCTGGCTGGAAATGCTTGGTTTGCCCTTGGTGAAGGAAGAGGACCTGTTGCCACTTAGWTCTCTGTGACATTAATCTCTGTCTGCCTGGCAAGCTGTGGGACCCCATGGAGCATGTATTGAGTACYGGAAGCTGAAATTCTCTCTTCATCCCTTGGCTCTGGGCAGCCTGGACCTCCTTGCAGTGCCTTGGATTCCTGATGCAGTGTGAAATCAACATCACATCTCACATTACCATGCGGAAGGTGTAGCCTGGCCAACTTGAGCCAGTGTGATGTGCAGTGGCCTGGCTGGGTCAGGGAACCATTTTTGGTTAAAAATTACTTTTTTTGTTGTTTTGGTTTGGTTTGGGTGTTTTGTTTTGTTGCATTGGTTGTTTTTAAACTCAAAGGCAGTCTGGTTCTCTTCAGTCTGGTTCACAGCACAATACCATGAGCAGCTGTTCTGGCACAGTCAAGACACTGCTTGGTGTAGGAGAGAGCAGCAAGGTGAGGGAGCTGCCTGCCCTGGCACTGAGGCCGAATGAAATGGTCATCAAACTGTGGCAATGGTTTCCTTCTTTCCTGGCAGGTTGTTTGTAGAATAGGTAGGGAGACGAAGGGAGGTTAGCTTGAACTTGAACTTGACCAAAGGCTAGAGCGCTAAAAGATGAAAATAAGTAAATGACAACTTCTGTGTCATGCCTAATCCCATTCTGTGTCTTGACTGGACCTCAGAGCTAAGGGAGGATGTGGTGGTGGTCTTTGATTACATTTTTACATTCTTCACACCTTGCAGGACACGTTCCCCTCTCATCAAGTACAAAGGTGTGCATACACACAGTATCAGTGAGCKTCTCCATCCCGCGGTAGGTGTGACGAGATCAGTGTTTCCTTGAAGTCAGTGTAGTGAACCAAGTGCGTGACAGCAACACAACCCATCTGCAGAGTGGTATTTCTCTCATCTTGCTTTCCTTTGGCTTCTCAGTGTTGTCCAACAGCTGTGGAGCTGAGAAGATTGTCAGAGCAGAGGAATCTGGAGAAACAGGCTGTGCTTCCGGTCCTTGCCTGCGTCTTTTCCGAAGGGTGGGAAGCAGAGAAAGAGAAAAGCCTCTCAGAGAAGCTGCAATAAGGAATTGCCTTAGAAAAGCCATCTCTGAAGTCTGGAAGTTTAGTAAATATTTGCTTTTGTACCTTGAGGCCAGCCATGTTTAAAATGTGAAAATGTTTTTCTTACCCTGAGGCCAAAGAAGTTTGTGCTTTGATTTAAACATTCATTCTGGTTTGTATTTAAGCCACCACAAAGTAAACTATCACACAAGCAGGGCTCTCGAAAACACTCATTGTGCATCCACCCTCTGGCTTCTATTTTATCACAAGTGATGAAGGATTGGAATTTAATAAGGGATAAGCTGTAGAGCTGGCCCAGAGGGTTAGCACAGCCGGCTGGGCTCGGAGTGTCTGGCAAAGGGACTTTCGCCCAGCAGGTTGCTCTGAGGTTTGGAAAGTCTACATCACTGTGCAGCACTCAAGAAGCAGCACAGATAAGCTCCCTAGGAAGCCTCCTCCAGACCCTCACAGCCAAGGCAGATTGAGAGAAACCTGTGGGAAAAAGAAATCTTTTCCAGCCAAATGGATCCCCTCAAATAGGAACGTGTTTGGCCATTCCACTGAGTCCTCCTGCAAACCTGAAAATTGAGAAGATCCATTTCTCATGCAGAGTCCATCTGCCTTTCTGAGGAGTTCCAGAGCAATAAATATGGGTTGAAGCTTTTGCGTTGCTCTGGGGTTTACTGACCTTAAAAAAATCCCATTGACTTCAGTTGTGGTRTCAAATGAGTGCTGTAATTTCAAAACCCTTTGTGAATGTACCTCTGCATTCCTAAGACAGTAGCCTTGTCTAATGGTTATAGTAATACCTGTGTGTCAAAACTGAAGTGTTTTATAGGTCATCTATCACCAGCAACTGTGGGACTGAGTCTTTTCCTCTATTACATGCTTGTTTGTAAAATGGGTAATGTTTAGTTACCCCAGGAATGGTTTTGCAGGACTGATAAAACGTCTGCAAGCATTGCAAATTCTTTCTAAAAAAATTGCTCTCTTTTTGAATAAGCTGTTCATCAACAATTATTCCAGTTCTTTACACATAGGAAAAAAAAGAGAGGAAAATTAAAAAAAACCCTATCACTTCTGTACCACAGTTCTCAAAGCTTCAATGTAAAGGCAGAYCTCTTACATTAACTGGAGGAAGTAGGAAGCAAGGGGAAGAATTGTGCAGTGGTGAAGGCTTTTGCCATCACCAGACTGAGATTAAGCACTACACTGGGTAGTATTGGTCTTGTAGTCCTTTTAAGTCCATGCCCTGAGAAATCATAGCTGGTCTTACACCAGCTGAAAGCAGGTGCAGATGAACCCTTGAATTGTTTTTTTTAAAAATATGTAGTAATACATTTTTTAATCGAAGTGATTGCTGGCTTGGATACCAACCATTCTTGAATTGGATTTGAAAGTGCCTGCACTGGATAGAGAAGACAACATTTGATGAAGATTTGTTTGAGAAGCACCATAAGACCTGGTGCTTTTAAAAACCAGGCAGATACAGGTGTGGGATGTAGCCTGAACCACACAGAGCACTCAGGCTGAGCACTCAAAGCACCTGGGTAAATGAGGAGTTATTTCTGAGCATTGCACCAGCTGTAGGTGTGTTGCTGTCTGTCTGCTGGATTTGGAGATAGATAAGAAAGCCAGGAGAGAACAAAATACTGTTCTTTGGTGTCAGCTCACTAGGAACTGAAGAAAATGGAAAGGCACAGATTACGCTACTTTGCTTCGCCAGTGACAGTTTTCAGTCTTTATAGATACACTTTATGAACTGTCATTTTGTGGATTTCTCTGGCTGCCTGTGCCTGTGGCCATACTTTTCTTTTATGGTGCATTGTTCTGCTTCCCTTCTTTTTCTCTTGCTGTCCTGCAGCAATTCTAATGTGTGCTGTCCCGTGATTTGGAGATTGCATCCGGTGCCTGTGAAATTTTAGGATCACAGGAGCTGTCCTACACTGAAAGATGAATTTGGAAGGTAACTGGCCAACAGATTGATCGTTAAACAGTGTTCAAAAGCTACACCATTTTAGGTCAATGTTAAAACACTCAAGTACTAATTGCTGTGGCTTTCCTTAGCCTCAGCCACTTATTTTAGTGCAATTCAGATGTCTACCCAGTCTTCTAATGCTGATAACCCAGAGGTTCTGAATGTAAAGACGTCACTGCAGTCTCAAATACCAGCACATATTTATAGCATCTGTCTCAGCAGAGTTTCTTTTCTTCCCTACAATTATTTGAAGGCTGTAAGCCAACTCCAACACCCACAGAGAACTAATTTAAATCAAGATTTAAATCACCAAGTAGGAAATCTTGGTTTAAATAATACATTTGATCTCTTTTTGCAGTAGTAAGTCATGCCAGATATTTTTCGAAATAAAAGTTAGCTTTCATGGGTTGGTAACCATTAGAACACCTAAAGGGGGCCTACAAGAAAGGTGGAGAGTGGCTTTTTAGGAGGGCATGTAGGGATAGGACAGGGGGAAATGGCTTTAAACTGAAAGAGGGTAGATTTAGATCAGATAATAGGAAGAAATCTTCACTGTGAGGGTGGTGAGGCACYGGCACAGGTTGCCCAGAGAAGCTGTGGATGCCCCATCCCTGCAAGTGTTCGAGGCCAGGCTGGAACAAAGGAGCAAGCTGGTCTAGTGGAAGGTGTCCCTGCCCGTGGTGGGGGTGTTGGAACTGGATGATCTGTCCCTTCCAACCCAAACCATTCTGAGATACTATGATTTATAACAAAAGATAGTACACAGTGAGTTCTTTTTTCTTGTTAACCAAAAGTATTTCTCTATGAATATTTATTATGTTGATAAATTAATGATCACTTTATCATATTCTTAATTTTGTCATATTTTTAATTGGAAAATGAAGCACGGTTCATTTATTTCTAGATTTTTTTCCTCGTTTTTATGAATCTATAATTGAATGAAAACTAGAATTCAATAAAAATTCCCCAAATAGCCTAATATTCTCTTTGTTACCTAAATAAACTATATTAAGTGATATCTCATAAGAAAATAAAAACCCCACATTCTTTTCTTAGCTTAAAAGCAACTAACTGGTTTGTTACTATGAATAATTAAGTTATCAGTCACTGAAGTAAGTCAGAGCAAAGAAATTGCAGAACTTATTGTACTCATTTTTATTCATAGATTGGAGAAGGAAAAAAAAAGTCCTTTTTTAAAAAATTCTGTATGGCTTCACAACTTGAAATGAACTTGTTAAATAGAACTAACTGAATAAAATTAAGTTAGTAAATATTTTGTATGTACAAGGATGCTACTGCTTCCATGTCTGCTTCCAAATTTTCTACTTCAGCAAATTCTTGTCCCAGGGAACCCACAGAATTCAGCTGACTAAAACTCACGTAGTAAACCTGACTAGAACTTCAGCAGCAACAATATGTTATTTTAAGAAATTATATAATTTTAGGCCTTGATGTGAGTTGTTTTAATTTCACATTTCATTTAAGTAAGGGTTTTTTAAATTTTCTATTTCATGTAATATTGTTTAGTTTTTCACTGACTGGGGGTTTTTTGTTTGCTATGTCAACTACCAGGGAGGGTAGAAAAGACAGTGCTTGTGTTCTGCATAGCCCCACCAATTTAAGTTATTCAGGTTGTGAGTTGGCACAAATTTTGTGCTCTCGAAACCAGAAAACTGCATGAAAATGACCTGGAAACCTCATTCTCCAGATGGAGGAGGGTATTTTGAGCTCCTGGCCTGGCCAGGAATTCCCCAGGCTGAGAAATACCATCTCTGGCAGGAGCAGCATCTGGCATCATCCCTGCTCAGGATCTTTTTTCCCTCTGTATAATGTAGCAGGAAGAGGGTAGAGGTCATAGCAGCAAATAACAGTTGAGGCACAGGGCATTTCCCAGGGAATTAATGGCAGGCTCGGGTTAATGGTCTCCCAGTTTGCTTTGGGCCATCAACTCTCCCAGCTCCTCATTAATCCCTAGGAAATGCCCTGTGACTCAGTCGTTATTGCAAGTGGTGGGAATCAACAGCATTCTGCATCTGCTCTGTGTGTCTAAGACAAGAATGGAAGGTATTACATTTCCTTTCATTACGAAAATCTGCTRTATTTTCATCCAGAAACCTTTAGTTCTCCCTCTTAACTTTGATCGAATGTGCTGAAGAAGAATTCCTCATCCATTAAGCAATGCCAGAGGATAGCAGGATACAGACAAAATGTCTCACCGCTTCACTCCAAGGTCTTTTCACTTTAGCTTTTCCACCCCCAGCAGCMCATTTGCAGGTTGTTTTATACCTGAGTGGATAGAAGAACACAGTCAGTTCTTCACCTTAACTAGTGGGAAGTCATTTAGGAGGTGTATGAGTATCATATTCTAGACAGGGGTTGCTGAGCAGGAGTCCCACTCACATAACCTGCTTTGCTGTTGGACAGGCACAGAAGTATTAAAGTGTGAGCAAAAAACTCCTTTGACACAAAAGGAAGATGAGGAGTGATGTTCCCCTCTGAACAAGTGTCTTTGCTGCAAGAATATATATATATATATATATATGAATAGATATAATCAAGACTCTGAGTTGTTTGTAGAGCAAGTGATATACAGGTAGAAGAACACAATACATCTTGGTTTGGGGTAACACTTTGTGTTTTGGTTCTTCACCTGTCATTTATTTAACACAATTTCGAGCTGTGCGTTGCAGGTGTTAGACACAACACACCCTGAGCTCCGCTGTAAAATGCAGTCCCTCTGCCTGGGCTAATCTGAATTCAAAACTTTATATGTGAGTATTCTAATTTTGGCACGCACAGATTCCGCATATAACTTACCATGGTATGAAATTCCATAATGTTGCTATGGAAGAACTCTGATTTATACTAGCCATGCACACTGCAAAGATCAAAATTTTTTTTCCCCATACTTTTATTTATGAGGAGATAGGTTCTAGCTGGAACCGTACCCATCCTTGTACAGATGGGTCCCAGTAAGTTCTGTGACTTTGCTCAGGGACTGGGTACTTTGTCTTAGGCATGGTGTCTGCAGGCATCCCCCTYGTCCCTGAGCCAAATACCAGCACACCTCCAAAGAACAGAACGGCAAAGTTGACTCACTCCCAGACCAGAGAGTGACTGGTTTGGTCTGAATGGATGTCAAAGAGTTCGGGGGAGGCTGGATACGCACAGATGGGTGCTGGAAAAAGTGTTCACAGACGTGCTCTGAACCACCCCCAAAGTCCCATGCTGGGCTAGAAGACTGAGTGAGACCTGCTAAGTAAGAGCAAAAAGCAGACACCATGTCTATCTCCTTTTGCAAAGGGTTTGAAATATTTCTTCTTTCTTGTTTCCAGCACACTGRGAATGGTTGCCTGGTGTTGTTCTCTCTGGGCCAGTTGCTCGCCTGTCTGAATAGAAAATCCTCAGATCAAAATTTTTTTTTTAATTCAATTTGTAGGCTGATCTAGGAGAACAGCATGGCTCACTGTCTTTTCTGGCAGAGGTTCCAARCCAGGCTCTGACAGCCTGGGTCTGGCTCACTGTTGGGTGCTGTGTGTTGCGGATAGATCCTAAACCAAAGTGCTCCCTGTCCAGTGCMGTGTGCTGCTTCTGCAGAGAGGCTGCAGGACACCAGGGAATGTGGGAATGCTGTTCTTCAGGAGCTGCCTGCAYATTATTACCTGCAACATGATTCAGTCTCCCTCCTCCAGCAGCCCTAAGCACTCTTGTGGGTTTCAAAAGCCTCATATGACATCTCTGATACTTCTACAACCTACAGCAGATCAGGGAGCTGGAAAGGAGGAARGTGAAGCCGGGGAAGTTACATATGTGGGAAGGAAGTTGAATTCTCATGAAAGAGATGTTGGACATACATCTTCAGAGAATTTGTCTCAGGTACCAGCAGCTTTGATGTAAGTCCATGGTCCCCTGAACTGAGGTAGACAGACTATTGTTGTTTGAGAGGCCATGCGTGACCACATCCCTGCTACCGTGTTTTTACATGGAGTGTTCATACAAACCAATGTCTGGTGGAGTCTGAGAAAATTAGAAAATTAGTTCTGCCCTGTGGTCAAAATTCTCTGCAAACACAGGGATATGCCATTCATCACCCTGTTGAGAGTCCAGCAGTACCTTGTTTCCTTTTTTGATATCACACTTTCMCAGTGGGGCCGTATGCAGAGGAGGCGGGTGTTGGGCAAGGTCCCCTCCTGGCTCCCTGGGACAGGCAGTTGTAGGTAAAGGTGCATTCTCCCTTTCTTTCAAGGCCATCATTTCTTCATAAGGTGCAGGTGAAAGTAGAGCAGTGTTGCTTTCCCAGGGCTCCTGCTCTGAGTAGGAGCATCTTCCTGCTCCAGACCCTCTGTCCGTGTACAGAGGGCCTTGTGATGGCATTTGCTCTGTGGAATAAATGTCAAATCCACAGCCTTTCTGCAGGCACAGCAGGCTCTTCCAGTCCGCCTTCTATTTTTCTGCAATAATATGGCTTCAGTAGTTAAAAATGTGTGATGYCTGTGTTTTGAGGAGGCAATTCCAGGACAAATCACAGAAGAAAGTCCCTGACTGTTAGCAGTTCTAGAGTTTACCACTTTTCACCTCCCCTCCCTTGTATAAACAGCAAAGCTTTARATTTTCTTTCATATCAGAGCATAAGAATACTTTCATTTTTTAAAAATAAATTATTTAAAATTTCTCTGCAGTCAGCATTTTCAATAACTTAATAAAATGTAATTTTTCCTCTGCGAGTCTCAAATCAAAAGCTGTTCCTTCCCCCTGTATTCCTGAGCTCTAAGTTTAAAATAAAAATGAACATATTGAATTTGAATCGTGGAGCTGAATTTTACTATAAGGTTTAGACCAACACATACATGATTTTAATATCTGGAAATATGTGATTTTATTTTATCAGTTATGTAATGGTGTGTTATTAGCTACTTTATTTCTATGCTAGACTGGGATCCATTTATGAAATTCCTCAAGGTGAACTGAAAAAAAGAAAACGCAATGGACCAAAATGTAATGGTTGTGTGCCATAAACAGCAAATTAGTACACAGAATTTGAGAGTTTTAAAAACCCCACGCTATTTAGGGATACACTGAGGGAATATTGCTGTTGGGTTAAAAACGTGTGCTCATCGCCCCAACTTTGCTGTCAGGCTCACAACATCCTCCAAACACGTGCTCTCAGATCCCAGCCACGACTACATTTTCAGCAGAAAGTCTTTCATGTGAAAGAAAATGAAAAAAGTCGAAGAGAGAGATTTTGGTTTCTGTTTATTTTTTTAAAGCTCCAAAAAGATGGTTCTATAGAAGCCATATGAATTTTATTCCTACAGAGTCCCCTCCCGAGCATCGTCTGGGCTATAGACAAAGGGCTGTGTTGCTTAGCAACCCCCCTAAAGCTCATCAACACAGCCTTGGTATTAATATTTATCCCCCCTCCCCTTAGAAAAAAAGCCTTACTCTGGAATTTGAAATGGGATCTATCCTCCCTCTCTTTGGTGCAATTAAAGCAATACTGCTCACTTTTCCCAATTAATGTTACTGGCTAAACCAAACAATTTCTGCCATGAGGGCCAAATACAGCTCTTGGGTGACTGACTGGAATAAAAGTTACATCAGGGATGAATTTCTGTAGCCCAGTGTGTCTTCTGCTGTCAGTGTTTTGTAGCTTCTCTTTCCTTTAGATCGCTGAAATCCCTAATTTCCGTCTTCCCAGCCTTTTTTTCTGAGTCGTCTCCCTCCATGCCCATACTGAGGGGCTCCCTCCGGACTGCATCCTCCTCACTGCCTCCAGCAACTCTGTCTTCCTCAGTGGGGCACTGGGGGCACACGAGGGGTTTCTTTGCAGCCTCTGGGCGCACCCAGACACCAGGACAGGTGCTGAACAAACCAGGCTGAAAAATATCCAGTAAACACGACTAAAAGCTCAACTACCCTCACCGGGACTAACCAGGGCCCAGCTGCTCCTTGGTGAAATGATTCTCTGCGCCAGCAAGAGCCCTTTGCACGGCACAAGTCCCTTTACAGCCCATTTTTGAGGATTTCAGTGGAATGTAATTAGCACGTAGGCTGAAGAAAATGTCTCTGGAGGGAGCAAAGCAAATTATTCAATGCCATGGAAATACTTGGAATCGGCTCCAGCGTTCTGTTTGTGTTAAACGGCCACGAGATCCAGGGATATTCACTTCTCTGCCCTTCAGCCTTTCCAGGGAAGTACCACCACAGGACACAGAAATACAGATCTACCAGCACAGGCAGTGTGCACTCATGATGTAAACTTGTCATTGTATCAAAACCCCGAGGTTACCTTGGGACTTGGTGTGAAAAGGAGAAGCAGAATGGGAAGAAGTCAGCTGGAGCTACGACTTACTGTGCACTGCTGAGAAAAGGGCACTTAAGCAAGTGCCTAAGTGTGGGCTTGGTGCTTGAACTTTTGGTCATGTTTGCTTTCTTCACAATCCTGGCCCCAAGATGTGATGCTCTTCAAGGCACAGATTCTTTCAGGTGTAAGCTGGAATGTGTGAGACTGCTGGGAAAGATACCGAATGGATGAGAAAAGAACTGTGATTCTGGAAGCAATTTCTTTTCAAAATCATTTTCCTTTGGGGGTGGAGAGGAAATTATTTTAAGGTCAGGAGCAGATGTGTACGGAAAACTAATTGTAAATGTGATAAAGGAAGAGAGGTGCAGGGTCCTTCAAACAGAAGCAGCAATTCTGTGAACAGCAACATTGACTTCAGGCTCCAGCAGTGTCTTAATACTATATTTATGCTTTTTTTTCCCATAACTTCTCCCCCTTCTGTCATGCCAAGCAATAGTAAGAACTGTTTGCTAATATCAGTGAGATGGGAGACCACAAAGACTTGTGTTTGTTAGGCTGCTCTGGAATGGGGAGAACACCTTGCTGATGCCTCACGGCCAGTTCCAGTCTGCCCTTCCTAGCTGTGAATACAGAGCATATCTCAGGCCCACACTTTCCCTGGAAGGTTGCACCAAGGCCTGTCATGTGGACTTTTCTCTGCCTGTAAACTCATGCAGGGCTCTTTAGAACAATGTTAATTCCACTTGGCCAGATCCTCAGCTGGAGTCAGCCAATGCACCCGTTGCTTTCATCATCTACACTCASTGTGACAGCCAGGAATGATCAGTTCTTTATATCTAAAAAAATTCTTTCTTAGAAGTCCTGAAATCTGAAAGCTTCTTACTTTCAATTGGATTATCCTCCATTCGAAAGAAAATCAGCTTTCAGCCTCTATAAACTGGACCTCCTTTTGATTCCACTCATTTTTCACTGGTTTTGCCCTTGTGAATCTCCTTTAGGATTACTCCTGACTTACACTGATATAAGAACAAGAAGATACAGGACCACTAAGTGGTCCTGGCATTTAGGGCCAAAATGTGTGTGTCATTTTGGGTGCAGGTACATCTCAGCACAGGGGGTACAAATACAGGGAAGCAGAGAAGGGGAGGGGGGCAGCTGCGAGCAAACTGAGTGGTGGCTGTGCCACTTGGAGAACAGCAGAAACATCTCTTTTTCCAGCTGTTGATGATTCAGCCTCACCTTTGCTTGCTCTCACATCACTCAGCTATAAGCAGACACCATCTTTTGGATCCAGTTGTGTCAGTGAGCTGGTACTCTTTAGCRCCTTGCTGGTAGACTTTAAATCCCTTCGTGACAGGTTTGGCAGGAAAATAGCTTTCACAAACTTCCCCCATTTTACTTTGGGCAAAACAACTCAGCCCAGTTATGCCTGACCTTTCCTGCTGTAGGTTAACAAGTGCCCACAAGGGCTACTCCTCCAGTGCAGCTGGAAAGACCTCACTGCAGAGGAGAGGTGGGCCTGGGGGTGATGATGCCTCCCAGAGACTTTACTGCCTGCAGAAGAGACAGGCTGGTTGTTGCTGTGGACACCCTCTTAATGCTGCCTTTATGCTCAATCAGCTACAGCATCTTCAGAAGCTGCAGAACAGCACTTCCAAGGGTAACTGCTGTAATTGGCATTGTCCTGCTAACTTTACCTCTTTAAATGACACTTTAGGAGAGCTGTTTATTCTTTTATTTCCTCCTCCCTTTCTTCTTCTTTATTTTTTTTTTTTTTTGACAGGAGTTAGTGCTGCTGCTCATCCTGATCTCCTGAGCAGATTCTCATCTCTGTGACAGGAGCTCCTTTTGTGCCCTGGGCATTTACTTTTGAATATTTTTGGTTTAAAATAATGTTGTCGAAATGGTGGAGTGATAACTCTGTGATCCTGCCTCTAACCCAAAAGACTGGATCTAGCCTGGGCAGAGAAGAGCAAATTTCCTTACCTTTCATTGGTCTCTCTCAAAACCACACCTGAGGCAGCACTGAACTTGTTTGTTCTTCTGCAAGACCAACTGGGATAGTGTATTTTCCATTGGGACCAATAAGGTCCATGCTATGCCTGTTGCCAGATTGACTGGATTCAGAGGCCACCAGRCAGCCAGGATAGCTGGCTGTGACTCCATCGGGCTTGGGCCAGTAAGCAGGGAAGAGATCCTATTTGTCCACTACATGCTGCTCATTTTAACCTCATCTGGCTACCAAAGAGCTGCAAGGTTTTGTGTTTCCAAACCTTTCCATTTTATGGTGATCTCCCTTCCTCAGCTTTCACACATCCTGCTGGTTTTGAGCTAGCCAACATCCTCAGCTTTTATTATCTTTGGGTTCGAGCTTTTAAAATCACTTGTGCAAAGTAGAAGGAAGGGGTTTTTTTTTGTCCCAAAGAAACAATACTTAACATGTGTAAAATGCTTTTCACCTTTCTAACAAACTCAGTTGACGAATTAATCCTTGCAATATCCCTGGAAGGAAAGTAAACGTTATCTCACTTTTACACACGGGGAAACTAAGGCAGAAAGGTGAAGTGAGTTGCTCAAGGCTAGTGAAAGATTTAGTGCTGCACTCGGTTTTATAAACACAGGGGTTTTCTGGCTCCTGGCCCCGCATGCAGGCAATTAGACCAAGTCTCCAATGGATAGAATAGGCTACAAGGCATGACCTTCCCCTTGAAGCAATAGCATTGCTCTGGGGTCTGCACAGAGTCTGAGGCTCAGAACCAGGGAGAAGTGAGGTAAGGGCAAGCACTGTCCTGGTTTGAGCCCTGTCCCTTTCTAACCATGCCCCATCACTGTCCCAAAGATAAAACAAGCTGCATGACATGTACAGCAAACAGAACTGCAGAATGCTGCCAAAGTTCAAAGGAGTTTTGGGTCAGCTGTGGCAAATCAGTGTAATTTTGGGTCAGCTGTGGCAAATCAGAATAATTTGGATGCAGTGTGGAAGACATGAGTGATGCATCTCCTGCAAATGAGCCTCCATGTGATGGAGATATGATTTTCTATGCCTGTCATCAGAGGGAATAAATAAGGATATTCATCTGCCTTTATTTTATGAGTTTTCCACCTCAAGAAAGGCTGTGAGCAACTTTCCCAATAAGTATTTTGTGCTGGTGCTGTGCTCATTCTGCTTAAAACAGTTCCAGTTGTTCCAGAATTACACTGGTCGAGGGAGCAGCCTTATCACAGCGCTAGACAAGTCCTGGTATCAGTGACAATGGTGTGAACAGAGATGTTGATTCAGCTTCAGAACTGCTCAAGCTTTCTGCTGCTCTATCTGAGCACKGGGCTGGCCAAAAATATCTGTCTCCGGACCAGCCAGGAGAGGAAAATTAGAACATCTGTGCAGCAAGAAAACTTTGCTGTGTTGTCAGCCAGTACTATCAAACTCACTGCTCTAGGGAAGTTTGCACCAGTGCTTCGGTCTTGTTATTAATAATGAGCACTGCTGCTCTTTCTGAGACAGACAATTGGTGACTGAGGAATGAACACTGCCCCTCCAAACTCATGAAACTGTTCTCCTAGCTCGGAGGTCCATGCTTTAAAGCAAAACAGAAACAGCTCCAAAAATATGGCAAGTGAGTGCCAGTAATTTTTAGTTCTGCACTGAAGCAAATTGTTCCAAGCATTTTRTGAGAGAAGGACAAGAGAGGACAATCCATCAGTGCAGAGTACATCAACATATTAAAAAAATGCAAGTAGTGGGGAAAGCTTTTAATTTGAATGATATCAGTGCCCAAAAGCATGACAATAATTAAAGGTCTGCCAGCATGGCTATTATACATTCTGGTTTAGTGCATTTAATATCTCAGCTGCTTCAAATCACATCAGCCTGATGGCTGGCAAGCATGTTTCCACTCTGGATGCAAATCAAACTCTCACACACACCATTCYGAAGCCTCACTTTAAAGGTAGGACTTTTTTGCATCAGGACAGGACAGGCTGTCCTTCGTCCTTGCAGTTCTGTAACGCTGGTACGCTTCCACTGCCTGAGAAAAAAGAGAATAAATTATTCTCCTCACGGTTAGACTGAAGTGTTATCATACCCTACTCCAGGGCAATTTTCCCAGTTCTCAAAACTTTCTTTCTCCCCTGGCAGGTGTATGTTCCGTGACCTGTCAGGGATGCTGCCTCCCTTTCGGGTTGTAACGAGGGTAAGAGAGAGGCTGCGGTCCCTCCCTCCTCTGCAGCCCCGGGCCGGTGGCTGAGAGGACACATTGTGCTCCGTTGCATTCAGCTTGCCGTGGGTGGGCTGACTGCCAGGCTGCAGCCGGCTCTGACGGGGCAAGGGGGCAACCAAGGGGTTTTACTTCATCTTCTGGTGCTCCCGTGCCGCGTTATTCCCGCAGAGCCGCAGGAGCTCCTCGGGAAGCGCAGCCCGGAGCAGCGCTGGCGCAGGACCAAGGCGGACGGGAACAGATGATCGCTTTTGTAAATACTAATTTCCAGCACTCCCAAAAACAAGCCAACAACTTATTTTATTTTCATTTCTGGAGGGGGATAAAACAAACCAACAGAGAGAGAGAGTAACACTCGATGTGACGTGCATCACCATGAATACTTCGCTTACATGTCTCCCACTCACTTTCCCTCTGCCTGCTTTTCSCTTTCAGCCCATAACCTCAGGAGGGCAGGAGCTGTCTCTCACTGGGTGTTTATGCAGATCTGAGCACAATGGGGCCTTGATCCTCCCTGGGTCCCTCTGATGCTACTGCAGCACAGCTGAGGAGGAGGTTTTAAACAGCGATGGCTGCTRGGCTTCAACTCGTAAGAGATTGAAAGTGCCCTGGAGGTCAGGGGGGAGGTGACATCCTGAGACCTTGGGAACATTAAGGAGTCGAACAATTAGCTGGCTGGAGGTTGGCAGGGAGAGTGCTGGATCTGAAGCCACCAAGCAAAAGTGCGACCTTGTTAGGATTAAAAAGTGGAGAGCTCAAGTGGATACAGAAGGGAGAGTGGGAGGTCAAATGAAGGATAGAGACAGAGAGATACAAAGGTTGAAAAAAATCCAATGGCAGTTTTCTGTGCCAGTTTAACATCTGCYGTTGTACCAACTTGATCTCTTGGAAATCACATTGGAGCAGTTTTTTCCCTTAAGAGACGTGGTAAATGATAGTGCATGTGCTTCTAGACCATTGCAAATGCAAGGTAAGGTATAAAAGCATTTCAAGCAAATGCGATTTGCAGTAGCCCAGGAGAGAATGCACCACAGGTTTGTATCACATCAGTTGAGGGGCAGAAACCCTCTCTTTTAGGGGTCAACAATTTCTTAAGCTGTGCTGATTTGGCCACTCAGAGCAGCTTTGTTTTGAGGGTGCTGTCATGTGTGGGTTCACTCTTTTTGGAGGAGGTGTGGATTCATTCTGCAGCCTTTCCTTCAGTGGGGACATTGGTACAGCTCTGTCTGTCTGCCCCTTTGCATACACGTTTTGGAGGCTGATTAGCCTTAAAGCCTTTTATACCCCATCAAAGTGTTCATAATTTATCAGAAACAGGTGTCTACCTTAGCAATTTAGTGTGCTGAAGGGGTTCTTGGTATAAATTCTCCTTGTGTCCTTACTTTGAATCTTGCAGTGGCACTCAGGCATCCATCTGATCACAGCAGTGACCAGCTCAGGGCCATGTCCCACGTGTTGGATCCAAGGCTGGAGTCATGAGGTGCCACCCAGGGTGCTGCACTCACAGAGCAGACAGAGCTGCCAGCTGTTAGTGCTGTGAATCTGTGTGAGGGGCTGCACCACAGGCAGCCCAGGGTTTGCGGCTGGGAGAGGTGTGATGTGAACGTGTGGGTTTGAAACTGTAATAGGAGCAAAATGAACCAGAGTCCTTCCTGCTTAATTCCAGTTGGTTRTGGCACTGTGTTCACAGAGCATTTGAAATCAGGTAAGCCTTGTCTCCAGAGGACACAAACCCACACCAGCCCTGATCAAGTGCTGTTGGCTGGATTCGGTCTTTAGCTGTAATGAATACCTTGAAACAGCATCAGTTTTAGTGTTGTTAATTTTAACAGGAGTTTTGTTTTATGCTGACCGATGCAATGATTACTTGAAGCATCGCTGTCTGCTATTAATGGGTGGCTGTGCTGTCTGCCTGGCCAMGTCCTGCCAGAGCAGAGTGTGTGACAGGGCGCTGGCTGCCCACAGGACACCCTGCCAAGCACAGCCGAGAGGAGGCAGATTTTACAAAGAGCTACAGTCTGAAAGGAGACCAGATCAAACACTCTTTCATTTGCATTGTGCCCCTCACCCACAGGATCCTGCCACCCAAACCTGGGCAGTGTGTGCAGCCACCACTGTTCTCCAGCATYGTGTCACACTGGCCCAGACTCAGGATTCCTACTCCTTTCTGTTCCTTGTGCTGGGAGCTACCTGCTGGCTTTTTTACATTGGAGGTGCCCTGAGCCTGCTTTCCACTCCTTTTCCACGTCATCCAGCTCTGATGGAAGCTCCTTTCCCCCTGCACTGACCATTGGCTGTGGGACCATGTCAGATTGCCAGTTAATATCTGGGGAGAGACAAGTGTGAAACCTGATTTGGGAAAATGAGTCTAAAACCAGTGTCTGGATCAGAGCACCCGGAAGAAGCCGTCTAGTAAAAAACCTGAAGCACAGGCAGTGCTGGACACCAACTTGGCCTGCCACCAGCAAGATGATGCTGACATGCTCCATCAGTGTCTGTCACAGCCTCAGCCACATCACTTGGGTACTTTGGGCCACCAGAAGTGTCAGGGACCTCCAAAATCCCCCTCCACACAGGGCTTATCACGGCAGGCTTGGGAAGGGTGCTAAGGAGCCTCTGGCTCAGGCTGTGTGTGGGAAGCAGTGGGTAAATGAAGGGCTGGGGAGGAGCTGGAGTGTAAAGACAGATGGCCTGGGAAGGGATTTATCCCAAAAGGAGGGACATATCAGAGGAGCCTGGGAGGGSATCACAGCAGCAAGAGCAATAATGCAGCTTTTTTGCTACAGAAGAAAAAGAGGKAGTTAGATTGRCGTGCAGGTATCACTGCTGGCAGATACGGTTCCCAGGGAGTTCCTGGTAGCACTATTAATAAATGACAATTTTTGTTATATGCTTTGCACTTCAGAACCATTCTGATTCTCACTGCTGGCTTGCTTTATCTTTGGAGAAACACCACCACTAGAGTGCCACTTGGGCACTCATCTTTCTAATGCGTAAGTTTACCCTTGTCTCCTTGTATCTGCAGGTTACCAGTTCATTTTGAGGGTAACTTCCRTATCTTTCAGTGTTTGGACATTGTACTTGCTTACACCCAGAGCCAGGYTGTTAGAGGATATACTAGGTTTGGGGTAGCTGAAATGTGCACATTCTGCTGGTTCCTGGGTGGTGTGGGGGTTTTTATACTCCCTTTAGGCATAAAATAGAAAAACCCCCAGACCAGGCTAAATCAATCCCATCCCTGTCTGGTCTGTCTCCCCACTGAACATCAAAGCTCCCCAATAAATTCCCATTCTCCAGGATAGAAACAGTGACAGACTCACATGGACATCTTTGAAACAGCACACCTTTGTCTTCACAGTTCATTTTTACTCCTGGGGTTGCTGATACCCAAATTTGACGTCTAGGAGCAGCAGGACATGAAAGGATCAGTGTAGCCAGAGGTTCTACTCTCAGGAAATGTTTGGGGAGCTGCAAAAAAAGCAAATCTAAACCCCAGTAACTCTTACCTGAATGCTGGCATTAAAGTCACATTAGGACACCACATTTGTGAATTACATGCTTGTGATCACAGAGTAATTTCCTTTATTTTAGAAGTAATGGTGAAGCCAAAGGGCAGCCCAGCAGATGAATGGGAAATTGATCATCTCTTCTGGACATATCCCACTGTATCCCAGAATCTATGTGCGTGGTCCAGATACTACAGTGATAAATTCTTTGGAGACATTTATAAGTTAGATGAGATTTGTGTGGTTTAGGGCAAAGTGGTTGAATTCTGGAGCTCTGTGCCTTTGGAGTTTATGATTTGCACTGAGTTTTTGGACTGGCATAGTTCATTCATTTTTTTTCCTTTTTTTTTTTTTCTGTCCCCCAGGAATTTTTTTCCAATGAATTGCTCTAAAAGCAAGGAGTCTTTAGAGTTTAACAGATTAAATTTTTAGTTGCACAAATTTGTTTCATATCTTAAATCCTTTTATTTATTTCTATAGGTCACTAAATAAAAAYTCAGATCATGTAGGGTCACTTTCCCATCACACTGGCATATCTGATGAACAAGTCACTCAAGCACTGTCTTTACATCAGCCTCCTTGTGCCTAGACCCGCATGATCCAYGTCCCCATTTCATAGCAATGCTCGAAATAAACACTCCAGCATTTGTTCCCTTTATTGTTTATCTTATGGATTAGATTAATGTCACTCTGTCGGTTGTTTTGCCAAATTGAACCGTCAGTTCASAACTCCAAAACAGGTGCGTGAAGAATGTCCAGTAGAGTATTTTCTATCTAAGATTAAGTTCCACCCTCCCATCCAGGGTTAATTTAGGACCATTAATTATGCATGGGTTGGCCATAAGTTTTCAGGCATGTATTATTTTATTACCTGATCACATAATTAAAATGTCACTTATCAAGGGACAAATTTTAATGAAGTTAAAAGCACCTYGATGACATATTATTATTTGACCTGTTATATAAGAAGATTATTTCTTGCCTGTTACTGATTGAGTTTCTTTGACAGCATGAAAATCACTGGTTTTCAATCAGCTTTTTCTTCAGAGAGGGGCCAAAGCCATATCCTACATCCTTCTTATTACTTCCAAGACCCCCTCTCACTGAGGTACACTGAGATACTTTTACACTCTGAGCTCATCAGCTTGTTCAGCCACTAAAGAGAGGGTAAATGTTGATCTGTGATAAAGTGTGTGCGAAGAGGGTCGGGAGGAGGAGGCTGTAATTACAACGGTATGTGCTGGAGGTCCCTCAAATTGAGCTCAGTTCAGCTGGAACTGGAGAAACTAACTTAAGATACAAGAGAAAAATATAAATTTCAACAAAGCAACAGCTAGGAGGGTGACAAAGGAACCTACAATACACCCCTGAAGTATGTAGATACCACTGGAAAGAGGTGAATCTTGAGTGAGGCAAGATGCTCTAGTGAAGGTTAACAAAGAGGAACTAGAAAAGCACTGGTTTACTAGAAGTTGCTTCCTGCTGGTATCACTGAGGGGGCAGACGAGTGGGGCTGGGTAGGAAGGGGTTTGCTGCTGCTCAGGTGGTCACAGACTGGATGGGTCATTGCCATTCCAGCTTCTGAACCCTGGCAAGTGGTTTTATTCAGGTACATGCTCAAAGTGTTCATTGGGAGTTCACTTAAACGAGAACCCGAAATAATTTGCCAGGGTTTCACCAGTATGGGTAGTACTGAGGGAGGGTAGGTTTAGATTAGACATTCGGAAGAAATTCTTGACTGGTAGGGTGGTCAGACACTGTAACAGGTTGCCCAGAGAAGTCGTGGATGCCCCATTCCTGGAAGTGTTCAGGGCCAGTTTGGATGGAGGTTTGAGTAACTGGAGCTGCTGGAAGGTGACCCTGCCCATGGCAGGGGGGTTGGAACTGGATGATCTTTAAGCTCCCTTCCAACCCAAACCATTCTGTGATTCTGTGACTTCAGAAGGAAGGAAGCTGCAATGGACGGACAGTGGAGWAGATCAGCTAATTCTCCCTTCATCCCAGCGAATGATCTGGAGACTAGGCAGACTATTGCAGTTAACAAAGTCTCCAAATTACAAAGTTGTGTGTTATATTCCACTTTAGAATGGAATTAGTACAGCAGCTCTGACCAGCCTTAAGTGAGATAAGGCATGAAATGCTGCTGCTGCTTCCTTCAGTCTCAGAAAAGTTGTGGGCTGTTTCTGAGGCCACCATTCTACCCCAGACTGGACATACAACCTCGCTGAGAGGTGCAGGGATAACCCTGGCATTTGCCTCAAGACCTACAGCTCCAGAGTTTTGTTTCTTTAGTAGATGSAGCATGGCAGTGGGAGATGATGTAATGAAAGTCATTTGCAGTGCAATAAGTACTTCTGTGTCTGTCTGCCTCAGTGACAACAGCATAAATTCAGACATTTTCTGCAGTTTTTTCTGCATCAGAGTTCAGCCTGGGGGTGCACACTGCCTTGTCTAACATATGCTGCATCTTGCAGGAAAAGCTCTGACCAGCAGATACCCAGCCCCTGGATGATTCAACCCCCCAGTTCCCCTGAGAAAGGAGTGTCAGGTTGTTCATCTCCCATTGTTTCCATCCCCTGTGAAAGCTCTGAGTCCCGTAAGCCTCGGTGGAGTGTCACCCATGAGGCAAGCCCCGCAATGGTTTCTCACCGCCARGTGAAACGTACCCCGGCTGATGGAGGAGCAGAGAGGAGCAGGAATGCACTGCTGCAGGATGCTCTGAGCTCTGGTAACTCCAGGGCTCCAGACTGCATTCAGCTCGAACCAGCACATTGTTCCAGACCTGGAGTGCCAGGACTCTCATCTCAGGGTAGCCCCTCGTGTGCTACTGCCAGGCAGAATCCCTGCAGCCTCCAAGATCCGCTGGCTCTCAGCCACAGATATGAAATCCCTCTRTCTGTCTGCACACAAAGGTGTGATGGGCTGCATCTGGCCACAAGCCAGGCTTCCCCTCTGCTTATCAGCCCCACTTTGACCTCACCTAGACTAAGCTCAAGCTATTTTGCTTCTACATCCCCTCTGCTCACATAATATGGCAAAATTTGGATGCTGTTATCCACAGTAATACAAAGTTTGATAAAGACCTCACCCTGTGTTCCAGTTCCTTTCAGAGCCCTGAGACCTATATTGCACAAAAAGGAGCAAGGGCAGGGAACCACCTACAGCCACTTATTACCCATTATCGATTTCTTTCCATTGTGAAAAACACTCCCTTTTTCAAAAAGCCACCTTCCACCCCCTCCCTCGTAGCTATTGATTCCACAGACCAAAACAATAATGTGCACCTTGCTGCAGTGAACTTATGAATGTCTAATTTTGAACAGGAAAATGTCACAGGCCTGCACTCATAGGCAGGGCTTTGAACTGAAATGTATATCCTGTCTCTTCATCCGTGGTTTCCTGCGGGGGAACATTTACTCCCTCCAAAATTCGCTATTAATTTAAGCATTGTTAATGATACCCAGCCTCTCGCTGGCAGAGAGAGGAGGATGCAATTGTCCATTTTGGTTCCCAGGAGGTCCTTGAATGGCTGCGACAAGCACCAATAATAGGACTTAGATAAAAAGAGAAGTTGCTAACTTTGTCCCAATGTATCATAGTTATAATTTCCTTGAAAGATGAAAGGATTGTTAAACTGACTGGGAATACAAAGCAACTCTCCTCAGATTGAACTGAATCATCTTCGCCCATTTCAATGGTATTGTTCCTTTTCTTATCTGTGTATTGTAGAGTCCTAACGCTTCTTGCAAGTAGCTTACTCTCAAACCTAKCCCCTAAGTGACACAGATGCAGGTTTGCAGGAGATGTAGGTGCACTGAGAACCTCATCCCCGGAAGGATTTGGGTTCATAAGGATGTAGAGATGCCCAGAGACATTTTTCTCAAATGCTCAAGGTTACAAATCCTCCTGGACTATCCTTTCCCACATAAGGAAATCAAACTGCCAGTAAGATTCTGACCACAGTTCCTTGCATAGCAGGCTGTACCATCTTATAAGGAAGTTTCTATAATATTATATTCTCTTTGCACATTACTGGATAAGTCTGAACTTTGACCAATATAAAATCCTAAGATTCCTATCAGAAAATCAACTCATCCAAATCCATAGGGCTTTACAATATGACCACTGTGCTTCCTTTAGAAGATTACCATGAAGATTGATTCTGCTGGATATAAGAAGCCTGTGTTTCTGGACAGGGAGAAATATCCCCACAACAACTTCAACAATTCTTATTTCATAATGACTAGGAGCTTTTAACAGAGCATATTAAACAAATAGGACTCATTTTGGATTCACTGCTACTTTCTATTTTCAGCTTCAGACAAAGGCTTGGCAGCTTTCAGCCGCTCAGGATGTAGCACCAGGGGATGCTGACAAGGGAAATTGCCRGTGTAGGAAATTATCTGTCCCCAGGGAAGGGAAGCCAAGGGAAAAAGGTTTACATTTTGGGTCTTTGCAATAGTAGAGTAAGGGAAGACTTKCACTAGGGTAGAGAAATTAAATGAGTCCTTAAAAGAAACAGGCTAAGGACTCTTCTTATTTGGGTGCTGAGAAAATTTGCAGCCTCTGTGCATTAGAATTAAGAACATAAAAAATTATCAGGCAAGAGCTTGGAAAAGGCAGGAGAAAACTGAATAAGAAAATGACGATGCAGGAGAATAGTTTGGTTTAACTGTTGAGGAAGTAAAATGTGGGAGATATTCCTGGGATAAGAAGCAATTGTACTCAAAGAAATTCACTATGATGTGAGCTTGGAGCCTGTAATGGTTTTTGTGTTCCCATGAAAGACACATGATCAGAGCAAACTGCTGTAGCCTGTCTTACTTCATGGATAATTTCTTTGTACTTAATTGGTTGTTTCACTCCTGGAAGACACACTCTCTTTCCCTGGTATTTGTATGGGATTGTCACTGTGTTAAAAAGTTGTACAGATTTCCAAAAGGCGGCTGTGTGTGCATGTGCACACTGTGTTTATGGGTAGGTTCACTTATCTGGATTAATTTTGTTATTATGCAGACTTAATTCAAAATACATTAGAGGAAGACATTATTCAACAACTAATAGATGTTATACCATCAACATATTCTAATGGACTGATTAGCAATTTTATTGTATTCAATTTGCAGCATGGCAATTCCATGTCAGGTGGAAGAGCTATCAAAATGAAAAACTGCGTTAAAATTAAAAACCAATAGTCCAAGATTCAGTCTGAATGAGCTTCCTGGTGGAATGAGGAAGTGTGGTTATCCATGACTCTGCCCTGGATACCCTGGATGGGTAAAGATAGGCTATGAAAATCCTTGGATAAAGGTGGAGAAATTAGTTGTTTCTACTATTTCACACACAAAATTAGTAAATACATCACTGGGGGTTCAGAGTTTCTTCTTTTGATCTTCTCTGTTCCCTCATGAGAATAACACTGAAGAGTCAGGACCCTGCACGTTTCTTTTTGGAGGACCTTTTGTCCTGCATTCAAAAACCATTATCTGTCTACTACTTTCTGAAACACAGGGATGGGAGCAATGGTTTGTTGTCCTTTGCCTCTCATTTTCACACCTATAAAGCAGACACCTCTTACCTCACAGGCAAAAAAAAATCTGCTGGGGAAAGTATGAGGATTTTTCATGTATCCTGCTCAGCCCTTCACAGAGCCTAGGTCAAGGAAAGGCTCCTGCCTGAAAGGCAGCTTGAATCCTGGAGGGAATGGGTAACAGCACTTTTGCACACCTAGATGAGAGAGGGGATCCTCTTCCCTCCTGAACCACTTCAGAGCCCCCCGTGCTGGCCCTCTTGGTGCTGTGGCTCCTTGCTGAGGCTGCCCCAAGGGCGTCCYCTGTCCCCATTTGTCCCCTCACAGTCTGCTGCCGCACTGTTTGCACTGATGCAACTCTTTGTGAAGCTGCACTTTGACACCTCGGGCCGCTGAGCTGATCCCGTYCCAAATAGCCCCTCACTAACGAAGGAAACAGGAAGATGGGTTTGCAGCAGGTGCAGACACTGCTGCCATCCTCGGTCCTTCTCTCTCTGGTGGAGAATCTTGTTCCCTTAGCAGAGGCACTGGCAATTTGCTATGGAACTGCCAGCCCTGGGGTGCTAAGGCAAACCAACAATTAGCAGCAGTTTAAATTAGTGCTCGAGCTGTAAACTCAAATATGACTYTGCAGTCAGTTCAGCTGATCTAGTGACCAACGAGAGTGCCCACTTCTCCCAGTCATGAGCTCCTGCCACCCTCAGRGTGGGACAGGGTGCCTTGCTGACCTGCTGAAAAAAGATGTTTTTCTCCTTTTGCTAGGTGAGCTCTCAGCTCCATCAGCTCCCGGCTCCCACTCCCTGTGGGCTGCAGGGTCAGCAGCAAAGGTGGGAAATCACAGTTGGGGAAGACAGGGCCATCCCTTTGGAAGGGAATGTGGTTTTAGGTTGGTTTAATCCAATTGCGGGGCTGTGTCTTGAGACAGCTTTGGAGAGGACAACCAGCCCACAGATCAGGTCCTCCTGAGTGACAGTGACTGCCAGCCAAAGGCCATGGCAGAGAGATGGGACAAGGACTGCCTCAGTCCTGGGCATTAAASCCATCAGGAGGGATAAGACAGATTCCCCAGGAACGCACATAAGCACCCACGAGGTTGAAGGGGTTGCTTGTGTCACTGAAATTTTTTCAGTGTATGTTTTTGCAAATGCATAACCTTTGGGGATTTTATCTTGTAAAGGCGGTGGAGAAGCATCCCACCTGACACAGCAGTGACTTCTCGGGATGAAAAGCTTCTGGAATTGATGCCTGGCTGAGCCCTGCTGAGCTGGCTGAAGGCAGTGTGAAATGCTGCCCGGTGCAAGGGGCACTGCTTTCCAGGCCCCTCAGCAAACCGCGGCGGAGGGGGCAGTGCTGTGAATCATCGGCTGCTCTGCGCCTGGGAAAGCCTCGGCTGAAGAGGGAAGTGGCCTGTGTGAACACTCACACACACACACAAGAGTCTTGTTACAGTCCTCTTTCTGCAAAATCAATGAACTAACTAAAGCAGAAGCTGCAACAAACTGCAAGACAAGTTCTGTGAGCCAAAGTACGCTGAGCATCACGTGGCATCCTTTTAAATCTTGTTTGGAACTAAAATATTCTGTTGAGGGTTTTCTTCCCTCCCAACGAAAAACATGGTCTATTGTTACTTAAATAGCATATATTTCTGTAATAGCCTTTTAATGCAGAGCTGTTTTTCTTTAGGGCCTTGAATATATGCAAATGGAAATGAAGAAAAGAGCTGAAGTAGAAAGGAAGCACAGTAGTCTGGAAAAAATGGAGGGGCGAGTGACTGTAAAGATCAACGGGCAAAGCAACCTTATTAGGCTTTTGGGGGAGGAAGTGGGGGTTATTAAACACCTCTTGTCTCCTCCTATGTGAATATAGCTGCCTTATTGCAGAGACTCTGCAGAAGTCAAAATACGTGAAGGAAGCAACCTCCACTGAGATAAGTGATACAAATCAGAACGTTTCCATTCCCTCAGCTGTGATGCCATTCGACTCCAAAAGCACTGTTTAAATATGAATGGCATCCTGTTTATGTGCGTATTAGCAATGTGTATGTCCGTAAAGACCTGCAGAAATGCAAATATTGCTCTGCACACAAGTGTCTCCCACTGAGGCTGCCTGGAAAAAGTAGCATCGGGACACAAATTGGTAACAGTAAGTGCGGCTGAAGCCAATAATGAGGTAAAATACATATGCATGCGTGAGGAGTGTAAAACCTTGGCTCTGAATCCTGTGCCTCTTAGCGTTTGATGATACCAATTCCCCAGTGCCTCTGCCTCTCTGTCCTCGGTTGCAGGTGTGACCAGGGGATCCCTCCTCTGCTTCCAACACCTTGGATGCGTGTCCATTTTTCATGGCAGGGGCTGCCGGAGCAGATGGGCTAGGAACAGCTTTGTTGCACACRCACAGGTTTAAGCAAATATAGCAATTATGCTGAAATTTGCTTAAAATGAAAGTGCTGCTGAAACCTAGGAAAGCGTGCACAAACAAAAAGCCTGCACTGCAGTGTGGTGTGGATACACCCCGTCTGATCAACGAATGCATTAGTGCTGCCCAGTTTACAGCAATATCTTAGGCCCATGCTTTTAAAGAAGAGCTCAAGGAGACACAATTCCCAGTATGGAAGTTTATAGGTTGGTGTGTTTAGTTATTTCTGCGATGTTATCACAGGGAGGGTCACGGAAGGTCCCTGTATGTAGGATGTGTTTTTTCCAGCTCATCAGTTGTTTTAGTCTAGTGTCCTTAGCTGTGCTGGAAATTCTGACTAGACAGATTTTTGTTCCATCCAAGAGCTCTCCAAAGCATTATTTGTGAACACTCATTCAGAGAAAACCTTAAGATTTGCCTATATTTGTTTTTCATCAGCATTTGCACCAGTGATAGCACTGCGTTTGCCRGAGCGTTGGTGGAGAACACGAGCCTTGCCAGGGTTCATGTGAAAGCCTCTGCGTGCAAGTTCACAGAGCAGGTTTTTCCCTTCCCCTGATCTCTTCTTACCGGTTTTGCTATAGAAAGGGTAGAAATTGATCCTCAGAGAACATGCACGGCAGGGAATTTCTTCCTATCACATCTCTCTGAATTCTCACCACCTCCTCCCGAATGGCAGCAGATTACTCGTCCTGTGCCTTTAAGCCAAGCTTCTACTAAAATTCACCCAGCCTTCAGACACCAGGCTGGAAACAGGTCATTAGAGCACTCTCATAACAGTGAGAAGTGCTGTGCTTTTTGGTTTAGCTGAGAAGAGTTAACCAAGGGAGAGTCTTCTGAGTGACATTTGCCTGGAGAACTCCCTAAAATCAATTCTCTTCTAAACATGGGTAATCTCAGCCAGAAAGGTGAACCTCTGAAGAGCTGGGAGCTTTTTGTACAAAGAGASAAATTAAACTATTTGTGGTTAAAATTCCAACACTTCCAAGCCAAACTAGTTACAGAGGATACAGATGCATCACTTTTTAATTAGTCTCTGTCTGTATCAGTTTGTATTTGGTCTCTATACAACAGACCATCGTCTCACCCACAGTGAGGAATCTTTGGGGTTTTGCAGTGACAGGAATCTTTTTGCTGCAACTTTTGTTGTTTACCTCTGAAATTTTAATGAAATGGAAATCGGGGTGGGTGAGAAAAGGGAGGCTTGGGGTTTTTCCCTTAAGCATTATCTCACTACCTTGATTCAGAAAACTTCCAAATTGTGCATATCTCCTGAAGACAGAATTAATAATCATATGATCTATCATGGGGAATTGACTGTCACTTTGACAAATGAGATATTAAGCTCTGCCAGACTGGAGAGATGAGAGGTTTTGGTGTGTTAGCAGGTGCAGAGTGCTACCCTTGCTTTCTTCCCCCATGTTTCCCAACCCAGCCTCCAAAAGCTCCAACCATGTGGCAGTGAATCAGGCAAAATACCCGTGCAGCTGGTTGGGAGTTTTGCACAAGAACAGCAGGATCTGAACTGCTGCAGGCCAATGCTTCCCAAGATTCAGAGGCATGTCCCGCTCTAACAGGGACCAGATATTACAGCTAAGATGCTGCACTGTAAAGAGAGACAGGTAGGGCTACCTTTACCCTGGAGGCCACATTTTCTTTATTCTCGTCTRTGTGTGTTTCATAACCTGCCATATCCTATATCTTATACATTATGCAGTAGTTTGTCTATATGGTGCTTCTCCTTGTGTTGGAAGAGTCAGCCCCCAGCAATTTACAGKAAACATGAATGCCCAGGGGGCTTTCATGCGGGGCTTTAAGGATGGGATAATACTGGGAGCATTTACTCTCTCTGTTACTACCACAGATTGTGTTTAGGTGCTTTTCTCCTTGCCTAAGTACATTGATATATTTGTTGCAAAGCAGTAACAGGACACGTGCAGGATTGGGGGGTGCCTGACATCACAGAGGTGCCTGGGATGGGATGGGAGGGCAGGGTCCAACATATTTACCAGACACTGGTTAGCCTCAAGCAGAGCAAAATGTGTCACTGTGCCGAGTCAGATCCTTTCCCAGGCTAACTCCTCTCATCCTTCCCCTTGYCTTTGGCCCACAGAGCCAGTTTCACTCTAGCCAAACTCTGTATCCCTAAGGATGCTCCCCTCCTCTGAACAACTGCATCACCTGTTCACTCTGTTCTCTCACATGCTGAGGCATCGTGTTTGGTGCTTTAATGGGGATGGTGGCAGCAACAACAGCATCTTCTGCTGCCAAGCCCTGAGCATCCACCAAGAACCAGAGCTGCAGCGCCCTGCCACTGTGTGAGACTGTGGGGGTGTCCAAGGTTCACAGGCTGGGAAAGAAGCTGTACTCACACCCAAAGCTGAGCCCACTGGTGGGGCAGAAACTGGACTACTAGTTCATGGCAGTGGGGCCAGGAGCCTGCGCTTGTCTGTTCTGACATCCAGCCTTGGGCCGGTCACTGCTCTTCGGGATGCACAGAGGCTGCTTGACCAGGTGCTGCTGAATCAGGAGACAGCCACCTCTCAAACTGCTGCTAAAACCTCTCAAAYTCACTGCTGCCCTGCCGAAAACCTCACCTCATTCCTCAGCAGCCTGGCCGCGTTTTTGGCCAGGAGCACAGCAGGTAACAGCTCCAATGAGTCTGTCTCCAAAGACTTACAGGACTTTACCAAAGCATCCACCAATAGCAAAGCCCTGCTCTGAGGTTTAGCTTCACCTTTTTTTTTTTTTTTAATTTCCCTAACTAATTCGCTGATTTTCTGCCATTGTGGGATGTTTTTTCCCAATTAAAATGAGCTTATGTTCTCTGTGGCACTCAGCGAGAAAGATTTCAATGTTCCCTGGGAAAATGGAGCTTTTCCAAACTCTTTTCTCAAGTTTTGGTCATGAATGGGATTGGGCTTCTGCTTTATTAACCAGCAGGTGTGTCTGGGGGGACACCATGACCCTCTAGGTAGTGCTGCTGTGGGTGTAAGGTGAGGCTGGATCCTTGCTGGCAGTGCCTTGTGTTCTGTTTTGCTCTGGAATTGTCTGAAAGAAAGTAAACTCTGTTGCTCATCTCTTTTGCTGCAAATTTTTATCCCAACTTGAGATAAGACTAAAAGTCTGAAAGCTGAAATGATTTAATTACATCTGTATAGACAGCAAATGAGAATGTGCTCTCGGTCACAACCCCTGCAGTTGAGATAATAAGAGAATTTCCATTACACCCTTCTTTTCTCTCTCAGGAAAGTCTGAACAAAATCTTTCTTTGAATAGCTGTAATTAAATCAGTACAGCTTTCAAGATTTTAGCTATACCCTGAGTTGAGGGGCAATCTCTGCAGAGACCATTCCTGCCTCTGAAAGCTGCTGTCCATCGGACTAAGGAATATCTCCTGAAAACCAAAATTATCAATATACAGTATACACTGGCATATCGCTCTTCACGGAACACCCACAGGAAATACTGGATCTAATTGCCCCTGGAAAACTGTTATTATACATTTGTGTCTAGGCTGTAATCAAACCACAACTTCAGACAACATGTGATGACTTCAAAGGGTCAATCCAGCTGTCAAACATCTGGTAAACATGCAATGATTAAGRAACAAAAAGTGTTTGTTTACTTTCATCTGAACACCTCTACTTTCTCTGTTGCCTGTGTCATGTTTTGAAGAAATTCCAACCCAACTATTAATTCAACCCCTCAAATTCTAGGCTTACAGCTGTTTTCTGGTGGCTACGAGCATCTGTTAAAGGGTCTTTATTCAGCCTTTGGCTTTCCAGTGTGGTAGGAGTTAAGGAGGTGGGGTCAGTCAGCTTGGATAGGACTCTGAGAAGCTGATATAACAAACAGCATCCCTGCCTATGGCAGAGGRGTTGCAACCAGATGGTCTTTAAGGTCCCTCCTAACCCAGGCCATTCTCTGGTTCTATGATTCTGTGATTCTGTGACTCTGTCATCAGCCACCTGTGGATGTGCTGATCTCTCAGGTAYGAGCCTGCACACCTGCCATGGTGATCCAGCACCCTCAAGCCAYGAGGGGAGACCCTCAGGACCGGGCTCTGCCTTGTTTGCATGATTATTTCATACTAAATGTGGCGAAACCGGGAAGTGTCGCAGCTTGCTGAGGGCGGTTGCAGTTGCTGGTTCTGCCCTGCCGTGGACACTCTGCCTGCTCCTGCCACCATTAGTTTTATTATCCCAACACAGGATATTGTTACTGGGACTGGAACGTGGCCATGCTAACTTTATTTTTTCATTAAACTAAACAAATTAGGCTAAAAAGATACATTGTGATCCAAAAGGGGCATTACCATTTTTTGGCCAATTTTCTTATTGCTGCTGTAAAAGTATGAGGAGATGCATTATAGGGATATAGTTTAAAACCATGGCAGTGGAAGAATTTAGATGTTGTCCAAAATTAACAAATCCAAGTGTTATTTCTCCCAGAGGTTAGATGGTATAATCTTTATTTTTTTTCCATCATGTTTAGGTAGCGCTTTCCATAAACTCTGCAGCCAAGGAACTTCTGAAATATTTTAGCCATTATTAAATTTAATTTTAAAGACAATTATCAAAGCATGGCTAACACTTACAGCAGGGTGAGGGTTTATGCACTTTTATTGGACAAATAGGAGGCGGTGTTTATTTTTCCTGCATTACAAAGAGTCTGTGTCTCGGTCATGCAGGCGTGCTCATGAACACCTTTGTTCCTGGGGACAGTTTTACCCTGCCAGCTGTGCATGTCCATGGATTTAGCATCCTCAGAGGCTGCTGCAGCCTGCATGGGAAGGCACTGGCAGCTCCATCAAGAGTAGGGACCAAGCCATGTGGCACCAAAACTATCTAAAGAAAGGAGCAAAGGAAAATGAGAATAAACACCTTTGTAGAGCTGTTCTCACATGTGAGGAAACAGACGATGATGCATCTGATGCCACCTGTGCTGTTCACAGCTCTGTTTTCATATAAAGTTTTCRCTTAGGTAGGCGGAGCAGCTTCTCCCCTCCTCCAGTCAAAAAAAAGGTTAATCTCAAATTTTATTTCGTCTCCAGCCTCAAAACGCTGTCTTGTGTCAGCATGTGAATGACCAGAGCATTACTTCTTGTCACAGTGCCACAAGGGCAGGAGGGTGGCAAACTGAAATTCAGTTTGTAATTGCCACGATGCTTTCCCCTCCGCTTGCCCTGTTTTGACAATGGGTGTTTATGTCAGATGAAACGAGTCTGCAGATACGCCAGCACCTTACTCTTTTCTGTCCATCCAAATGTGTTGGCCAGTCAATTTATGAAGGCTAAATTATAAGCAGTACACAAGAGATGGAAAAGTCTTTATTAGATAAAGCAGGCAGTGCAGGGTACGGCTCTCTGCCTGAGAACTTATCTGATGCCAGGCTGACAGTATCCTTGCCCGGCGGAAATTATTACTCTTTGAAAGGGGTGTGTAGCGAAACACATTAAAAAAGGCAGCACAAAAGACGTCCTGTCTGCTCCACAGTTATCACAGGTAGCTGCACCACAGTGTGTGACAACTGCGGAGGAGCTGGAGATGTGCCAGCCTCCAGGACAGATCGCAGAGCGTATCCGATGACAGTGCCGTGTTTCCTACAGGTGGATGTGACTAATCACACAAATAGGTATGCAGGGTGACACCAGCACAATTAGCTTTTAAAACTCTCGGTGGTCACAGAGTGTACACACACAATTTTATCCAATTAGCTAGAATTASTTTTGTACATTGCGTGCCAGGGGTGTTTCTAGGGCTCTAGGGGTGAAGACTGGAGTGATCGCTCTGGTTCAGCAGGCTATTAGGGTTTGAAGCCATGATTTAACAAGGTACTTCAACACAGGCATGAATTTTAAGCATTTGAGAAGTCCTGTTGTTGACAGTGGGACTACTTAGGTGCTTCAAGCTGAATAACTGCTTAAATGTTTTGCTGAATATGACAACGTTGAGTGGATGTGGCACAGCTCCGGAGCTTTTAAACGTCATGTCAGGCAGAGCAAACACCATTAACAGACACCAAGTCCCTGTCAAAAGGGTACCCTGYTCCTCCAGGGTGATGGAAGTTTTGAAGTGGTGCTGCTGTGTGGGAGCAAAGTCGGATCTKACTGTAATTCACTGCACACCTACCTTGCCTTGCTGCAGAGACTGCCTCTCATCTCCTCTTCAGCAGCAGCTTCTTTTTATTAAAAACAAAACCCAAAAAAGTCGCTCACAATCTAAGCTCAAATTCTTGTGATTCTTGTGCAGTTTCATTCCARTTAGGGGCCACTGTGGGTTTGATCCCAGTATGGGCCATTGTCTTAAGASCTGGACTTGTGGGTCCCTTCCACCTCAGAATATTCTCTGATTCTTAGGCTTCTGTGAGTCTTAGGCTTCTGTGATTCTTAGAAATTGTCCAAGATGTATCGAACTGCTGAGGAACCTCAAAGGCTGCAAAATCCAATGACAATTCATTTTTTGTTTCAACAGATTGAGTAAGAAGCCGGGGAGGGGCAGGGGTGGAACACTTCCATGGCTGGAATTGCATTCATGAATCCAGCCCTTTGTTCAGCTGGGGGCTGCATGCTGAAAAATGTGCTGTTTCCTGAAAGCTGTAACATCTTTGTCCRGTGTCCAGGTGCGGGAAGTAGGGTACAGACTGGGGTAGCCTGTTTCTAAAAAGGTTTRGGGGCTTTTTAAAAATCATTTTAAGATTAAAAGAGCAACCCAAAATCTCAAGAGATGCTTAAAATCAAAAGGACTTCAGCTCAAGAAAATGTTAGAGCCTTTTTTCCTCTCACAGCTAGCCATCTTTCTCCACCACTGAAGCCTGGTTGAATCAGCTATTATATCTCCTTTTTCATAGATGCTGCCTTGTTGTTTTTTTTCTGAAATCTTTATGGGCATGAAGTCCACTGCAAGCTACAGATTAGGTAGCTGTGTATGCATTGAGATATGGTGTCAGCCTTCTCCTTGGCTGGACACAAGGCGAGCTTCATGACACTGTCAGTTCGTCAGGAATGGTAATATAATACCCTGAATGCTGAGTTCTCACATATTGTCACATTAGATCATTTTACCCTTGAATTGCCTCAAGACGCAAGATAACACCCGGTCAGCCTATCAGGATCATACAGCAGCTCCCAGTTTCAAAATCAATAGGAGGTAAGCAGAGGGTGGCAGGGTCCCATGGAATTTGACAGCTTGGTATTGAAGCACAGTGCACACCTCTGAGCGAGAAAATGTGGGACTCGGCTTGCAATAAAGGTCGTTTTTTCAGCGCGGTGTTAGAGCTCAAAAACTGAAGGAAAAATACTTGAGATTGACCTAGTGATGGTTTTGGGACAACAAAAGACTCTGAGGGTGTTTCAAGTAAGAATGGAGGAGATTAGGAACAAAATACTGGATCACAAGTCTTAGACATCAGCTTAGATGCTGCTCATAAAACTCTTAAGGAAAAGCTGTCCTTCTCTCTCCACCTTTGTCTGATCCACACTGCAGAAAGCCTGACTTGTCTCCTGATTCAAACCCCATGAGCACCACCCACAGMAGCCTACAGGGTACCCAGTCAATGTTTGAGCTCTCCAGCACCTGGAGCAACAACTGAGTGTCTTCCTTACTGTCTTATAAAGTACTTTTTTTTTTTTTCTTCTCCAGTTAAAATGGATGCTCAAGTGTTTCTTTCTGCTGAGCACCATAGCTCTGCCAGGACATGAGAGCACATCCCTCTGGACCAGTTGGTGTCCCTGGCTGGGATCAGCCAGACCCTGGTTATAATTTTTATTCCTAAATAAGCAGATAAGGCTTGTAATATACCAAGTGTCCCACACTCTGGGATTGTACTTTATCCCTTGAGCCATCATGGACCAAAGGCTACTCCATGAAAAATAACAAGATGGCTTGGGTATGAGAAAATTTCAACATTCCCTCTTCTTTTTTTTAATTTAGGCCAAAACTATTTCTCAAATTCAACTTGAAAAGGAAAATGGCTTGCTTTGATCAAAAATTTCATTCTTCTTGAAATACACTTCTTTCTTTTTTTTTTTAACAGAAAAAAACCAGGCCTACAGAGAAGTGGCTAATATGTTTTTACAGCTGTACCTATTAAAGGACACATTCACAGCCCAAGTAGGATCCAGCGCTCAATGAAGCTGACATAAAGCCTCTGAATTAAATGGGCCTTAGACAAGCCATGAAACTCTCTGGAGATGGCATATAACTGCATATTAGAAATAAAATTTAAGCAAAGGTAAATCACTGCAGAAAATAAAATCACACTACTGTTTTGCCGCTTAGTTTCTGACCAGCCTTAGAGGAACAGACTCTGTGTAGGTGTCAGGAAGAGCTGGGCTGTAACTCCACTGCTAATCCAGGTGTGCTGCCCAGTGGTTATTTAACTGRGAGGGGAAGGGACAGATGGGAATAGTTTCCAGTGCTGAGCAAGATTCTTCACAATTCACTTGTCAACGTCCGTGGTGAGTCCCTCAGCACCCTTGGGGAATACATGGGGTATCACCGTTCTGGTCTTAGGAATGGGAAAGCTGCAGCAAAAGGGGCCATCGTCTCAATCACACCCAGAGGGTGCAGTGCTCTGYCCCTGCTCCTGTCCCACCTCTGCTAGCAAGAGGCCACCTCCAGAGAAGAGCTGAGCACTTGCAGCATCCCTGGAAATCACGGAACCACAGAATGGGTCAGGYTGGAAGGGACCACAGYRGRTTATCTGGTCCCACCTCCCTGCCCAAGCAGGGTCATCTCAGATCACATGGCACAGGATTGTGTCCAGGTTCTGGAATCTCTCCAGTGAAGGAGGCTCCACACCCTCTCTGGGCAATCTGTTCCAGTGCTCAATCACTGCACAAGGAAGAATTTCTTCCTCACGTTCAGGTGGAACTTCCTGTGCATCAGTTTCTGCCCRTTGCCTCTTGTCCCATTGYTGGGCACCACTGAGCAGAGCCWGGTCCRTCCTCTGACACCTCCCTGCAGTCACTGACAGACGTGGATGAGGTTTCCTCACAGTCATCTCTTCTTGAGGCTTCACAGGCCCAGCTCCCTCAGCCTTTCCTCAGTGAGATGCTCCAGTCCCTTCATCATCTTTGCCACTCTCTGCTGGACCTGCTCCAGGAGCTCCATGTCTCTCCTGCCCTGAGGAGCCCAGAGCTGGACACAGCACTCCAGATGATCCTCCCCAGGGCTGAGCAGAGGGGCAGGATCACCTCCCTGACCTGCTGGCAATGCTCTTCCTAATGCATCCCAGGATCCCATTTGCCTTCCTGGCCACAACGACACAGTGCTGGCTCACGGACAGCTCGTTGTCCACCAGGACCCCTGGGTCCTTCTCCCCACAGCTGCTTCCCAGCAGGTCAGTCCCCAGCCTGTGCTGGTGCCTGGGGTTGTTCCTCCCCAGAGCAGGACCCTGCATTTGCCTGTGTTGAATTTCAGAAGGTTCTTCTCTGCCCATCTTCGGAAGGGAGGTCCTTCCGCAGGGCTGCACAGCTCTCTGGGGTATTGGCCCCTCCTCCCAGCCTTGTGTCCKCARAGARCTCTCTGAGGAGGCATCTGCCYCTCACCCAAGTCCAGGTGGATGACAACACCTTCTCTTCCCTCATCTGCCAACACTGTTACCCGATCATGGATGGCCACTGTGTGAGTCAGGCACGATCTGCTCTGAGTGAAGCCCTGTTSGCTGTCACCAATCCCCTCCTTACTTCCCATATGTCTTAGCACAGTTTCCAGGAGGATCTGCTCCGTGATCTTGCCAGAAACAGAGGTGAGTGTGGCTGTCCTGCATCACTTATTTCTCTTTCCTCTAGGATGCCGCGGTGTGGTTTCACTGCCCTTGTGCGCGGGCGTTTCTGAGGTGCTGCAAGAGTTAAATGTTGGAATGGGCGTGTTACAGGACAGCTGCAGTGGGGGAGGATGATCTGCTATGCAGGCACTTGCCATTAGATGTCTCCAGCCCCCTGGTCTTGGAAACAGAGGGAGTCAAGCATGACAGTCGGTGGCAGCAGAAGGTGGAWTTGGAGTGGTCGTTCATCCTCCTAGTCAGCAAGCAAGGGCTGGTGTGAAGTGTCCTTTTGCTTGGGAAGGAGCTCTTGGGCTGCAAACTAAACTTCTAAATCAAGGTCCTCTCTGACCTCGGGTGGACCTGGACTTTCTGGACGAAGCAGTCCGGTGCCCGRGTGGAAACAGACGTCTGCTGAGGTCAGGATGCTCTGCAAGTTATAGACATGGGCCTACAGAATTTGTTTCTCAATGGCTGAGAACGCTGCAGTTATTTTCCTCCATGTAGTTTACTTACTGAAACAACACAGTAGTTTTTCCCTACATGATTAACAGGGATTTTTCAAAACTATAAAGCTTACACTTTCGAAAATACTTACCAAGCCAATCAGAGCTAAGCAAAGTGCAGCTTTATCTTAGTTRGGGCTGGAATAAGGTATGGATCAGTTTGATATTTCCATTTTCTATATGAATTAAACAGGTCAAAGCAAAGTGAAATGACTTGCAATGGACACTGTGCATATTAATGGCAGAGTTGAAATGTGACTAAATGCTCCATCTGGTCAGTTTTTCTCTTTCTAATATTTCCATCCAGCTGATCACAGAAGAGAATGAAATGTCTGTTCTTTGCTGTGGGCTCACTGAAAGTAATTAAGAATGGCAATAGGTGTTAAGAGGAATTAAGATCTCAAAGGCAGAGACACAAATAGGAAAAACTGCAAAGTGCTGATTACATTAATTGTGTTCAGTTRGAGAATGCTCTCTCCTCCGAGCAGAAGGGTTTTGGAGAACTTGCCTCATGAACTGTGTCAGGTGCTCAGCAAACCCTTGAGGGTCCAAAGCCAACTGGAAGAGTCCAAACAGCAAAACTACACCAGCAGCAGACGCTAGAAGGCCTCCACCACCTCAAACCACAAGCCTGTTTCCTGAGAATGCCCAAAATTATAGGTCTAGGAGTGGGAATAAGCCCATGGCAGAGGTCTGTCCTCTTGCTGTGGCTCTGCCCAGGCAAAGAGAATGCTCACACCTGGCTATTTGTACTACAATGTGTCTGTGCCATTCACCTGGCACCCCAGCCCAGCACAGAATGGCCACAGGCACTGGCAACCCTGCTAAGGGCAAATCCCTCGTGGGCAGGGTCAGGCCAGTCCTGCTGTGTTTGGCTGCATCAAACTTTAAATCACCAGCCATGAACGGCTGAAAGGCCACATAAATAAAGAAGAACTGCAAAATTTTCTGATAGTTGCTGAACTTCTTGTAAAAAAATGTTAACAAAGACGAATGAAGCAAATGCTAAATGTTTGAGATTTATGGTCTACACGATGACCTTCCTTTGAAACAGTGTCAGTGTCATTCCCCTTGCTGACTGAGCACAGGCTGTGTCTGCAGCCATCCCAGACCATTTCTTCCTGGTTTCACTTTTTCTCCACCCTGATTTATAGGGATGTGTCCTGTCGTCATGTCTCAGGGCACACATCGTACTTTCAGTAAACATACACAACACAGTTCCTTTTTTCCCAAGAGTCGAAAGGAAAAGGCTCCTCCCAACAAGATAAACAACTCACCCACCCATTCCCTCAAGCAAAAACATCAGGGAAGAGATGACCAGCTTTGTGTTGTGCCCTCGAGGTTTCCAGCCTGCTGCCTCTGCAGTGGAGAGCTCTATCAGTGAGGGTCATCTCTTGAGAGTGCCCTGCCATGGGTCATCCCTGGTGAGGTCTGGGACTCTCAGACCCAGCAGTATGTGATTCCTGGCTTCTCCCTTACCCTCTTGCCAGAGAGACAGATATTTTCCACCAGAACAATATAAGACCCAAGGAACCAGGCATTACAGACTGCACCCCATGGTCTGCAGGAGCTGATCCATTTCCTGTTGAACTGGTATCAAGTGATTTCTATGGTTGATGGCTGAAATGTCTTTTAAACTAATAGCGTGGCATGGTTTTGATTTAAAAAAAATCCATTGACCTAGGGACCTTGAAACTTGTCAAATTTGTCATACAACCTGACCCCAAGACCGTTAAAGTCGGTTTAAAGTCCCCCTTTGATTCCATCGAACTTTAGATTGGCCCTTGGCAAATGTTTCAATTAACCTTTGCCAGGTTCCATGTTTGTAATGAAATCTAAATTCATGTTAGGTTTGTGCAGTTCCCATTTTTATAACAAATGTTCTTCGCTGCCTTGTTTCCAATAAAGAGATGTCCTCAGGCCCTACAGACCAAGTAGAGCCTTAGATAGAAGATAAATCGGTGGCCACATGGGACCCGTGTTTAGAAGGATGCCATAGCAATGCCAAATACCAGGTGGTTGTTTATCAGAAGGTCCCCAAACCACTTTTCACCACAGTTTGCTTCTCCCTCTACTCTCTGTACAGGAACAGTCCTGTTACCGGGGAGCAGCACTGGGCTCACTGACCTGGTTGCCTGAGGAGGGAGGGAAGAATTGCATTGAAGTAAGAAAAGCCCAGAAGGCCGAAAACCAGGCAACGAGACACTCATCCAAGCTCAGACACAGAAACAAGAGAACACAGGAGAACCAGGTGCCACCAGTCGAGTGGTAGAAGACAACTGTCTGCATGACAGCTCTTAGGCTACAGAAAATGTGAGGTCATTCACACCGGCATAGACCTCTCTCATCTTCCACAAGGATGCAGAGGTCTCAAATTATCCCACATTTGCCACCTTGCAAATCTTCAGGGACAGTTGCCATGGATCAGCAGACACCTGATAACTTGTTGTCCAGCAGTAAGTTCTTCATGTGTTCAAACTCATCATCTCCCTTGGGACTGAAGGGTGCTCTGCGATGTTTCGGAGTGTGCCAGGCTTTCTGTCTAGCACTCAAATGCTGTTTACCTCTCTTTGATGCCCCTTTATTGCTGTTTATTTCTAAGACTACACTCAGAATTGCAGTTCCTGCTATTTTTTTTGTTAACTGGAACCTCTTGTTGTTCACCAGCTGAGTGGAATGATTATTTCAGAATACCCTCAGTGCTTGCCCCTCTCCTCACTGCAGCTTAAGGACTAYCTTTTTGGGGGCTGCTTGTTTCTGGAATGGCTGTGTTTGGTGGTACCTCTGAGTGGGAAGAAATTACTTCCAGATGAGCTATGAAAACTGGTCCTTCAAAACACCAATATTAATCAGGCTCCAGCACTTATCTTTTGTATTGCAGCTGCTTGTCTCCCTCATCCCACCAGAACCAAGAGAGCTTAAATTAGCTTTCAAGTACACAGGTTCTACATCATTTTCACTTCCATTCAATTTTGTTTACTTTTTCAACAGCATTGGCTCAATAGTACCCTGGTATTCCTGTCCAGTGCTGACCCAAGATGAGTCTGCAAAGCACATCTTCTGATGAAAACTTGGGGTTTCCATTTGTAGGCCGCAAAGGACCGTGACATGAAGGTGGTAACAAGCTTGGGTGCCTTCTAGAATAAAACCTTGCACAGGCAGAAGCCACAGGACGTGCCAGCGCATCTGAGCAGAAAGGATAGCACAGAGCATATGGGAGACCTGGAGAAGTGGATTTGGAGCAAGTCTAGCTTCCACGGCAACCAGCAGCAGTGTCAAGTCCTCGGGGTGTGTTCTGCCAAGGAGCCTTCTTCTGCTGATGTGATGCTCGGATCCATCACACAGGAGTTATCTGAGGGATAAAACCTCGTGGCACTTCAGTTGCCATCATCACCGTCCTGGTTTTGAGTGCCATTTCAGTCCCATGTGCCATGCTCCGTGTGGGTTTCCACAGAAAAAATAGTACATGCTAATAATCAAAGTATGATCATCCTCATGTTCTGCAGAAGGATGACTGATCACACTGGAGTCCCTTGCTGAGGTGCAGTTCAGGTGTCTTTCTTTACCTGGCAGTGAACTAACACAGGTATCAGCTCGAACAAAAATTCCTTTCACTCAGGGTTGAAAGCCCCACTTCTGGAAGAGCTTGACAAACGCATACTAAAAAGCCGAGTCTTGTCCAAAAGCATAAGCTATCTTAGCTAGTAACACACTGCAAAAGATGCATTTAAGAAAAAAATGGTATTCTTTACAAACTCCAAGATAATTGTGTTGTGTTGTGTTAGAGAATCCCTTTCAAGAAAAGAATGGGCTTGATATAAGGCAGATCCTCRTGTCTGACTCAGGATGGTTAAAACAACAACAACAAAACCCCTATAAAGCAATAACTGAAGGACGAGCAGGAGCAAAGTGCAAAAGCAAATGCAAAACATACAGAGCCCTGGAAAGTACAAGAAAGCAGAAAGAGCCTATAAATACTTATGTCAATAAAACAAGCCACTGGTCCTCATTTAATTAGCAATTTTTATTAACAGTGGTTTGTTGACTAGGGTAGTGTTTACCTAGGGCCCACATAAAAAGCATTACAATCAGGAGATAGTGGCATTTTAATCCCCCTATTCCCAGTGTGGAAATGAAAGTGCTAAACTGGTCATTTGTGTCCATCAATAGGTCAGGGGCAGAGAGATCACCAATCTTTGTATTTTCCTCGGGAGTCAGGATGCAGGGGGCTATACCCATGGGCCCATCTGAGCTGCAGCTTGCAGAGAGACAAGARGTAAAATAACTTTGGCAGATGTCATTTCATCTGTTGCACGTGGACTCATAAGACCACAGCCAGCAAAACAACTGCTGGTTCCCAGATCCCTCTCTTCCTGCTAGTGGTGTAGCAGGATACAAGCCCGAGGTCACAGATTTTATTTTCAATCTTTGAACACAAAACCCATTAATTAGAAATCTAAAGCCTTGTCTATATCTAAAATGTAGAATTCCATTCCAGCAAAACAAATCTGCTGGACCTGTTGGAGGCTAGGACCCACCTCACCTGTGTTTTTTACTGCTGACCTGAGTACTGGAGTGATCATCCTCACTCATTCTGTTGGAAAAATAGATCCATGTTAATTTTTTTCAGAAGGTCCTTTCTAGAATTCAGAAAACGTTGCTCTGTGCCCTGTTTCTGCTTCCCTTAATCTGAGGTCAGGCAGGGGCTGAGCCACATCCTGAAATGTCTTTAAGGGGTTGAAATGAAGTGTTGGGTGAGGCTGCTAAGAGTGACCCCAAGGGATCAGTGCACTGCTGAGGCTTGCTCTTGCTCTACTCTTGCTGAGTGCCCTGTGCCTGCCCAGAAAGGTCTGGGCTGCCAGGGGCAGAGGCCTGGTGGCAGAGACTTGTGACACTGGCCCTGGGTACAGGGAGAGCTTCCCCTCCATCCTCTCTGTCCTGGGTGAGCTGTGTAGGGGAGGTCAGCTGAAGCCACGTGTCTGGGTGGTGTGAGTAGTGACCAGGATATTGTTTGCAGTCCTGGCCTAGACCCAGCAGTGGATCATCCCCAGTGCTGCTGGATCCTCAGCCTGCTGCGCGGACTGGAGGAATTTGTGTGGGGAAGGCTGGGGTGGCAGGAATGCAACCTGTCTGGGTTACAGTACCTGCAACCCCTAGTTAGTCAGACACTTCCAAGTCAGACGCCAGTGACTAAATGGGTGTGGACTGAAATCCTCTTCCTGGTGAATCAGCCGGGCTCCAAGGGGGCTGGCATGTGGCTGGGACGGGGTAAGGTAGCCAGTCCCTGCCAGGTGATGGTCAGCCCACTGACAGGTCTGCTGACATGTCATGGGGGGTTTCTTGTGCCTGCCACATCCTGGATCTCCTCCTGTCATTCCACAACATACTGAGGTCAGGCTTTCCAGCCAAATCCAGCAAGGACTCCCCTGACATCTACTGGGCTGGGGCCACCAGTGCCTCCTGGCTTTGCCTCAGGCTCGCAGGTGGCACAACCCTGGGATCAGTGGCTCTGGACCCACCAGCACTGCTGTGCCTTCAGCCAGGCTGGAGCAGGCACCCATCCCTCACAAGGTCACCCTCTGGCTGATGCTGACATCTTTCCACCACCTCAAACAGCACAATTAACAACCTTCCCGCCTCAGCCCACTGCTGAGGGCAATGAAAACACTGAGTTTTTTTTCCAACATACGGTTTCCTCAAAAATGAAGTAGACTGAGCTGTCCCAGTCTGTGGAAGCCAATGTCAGGATCCCTGGCTTGCTGCTGCTGTGGCTGGGCTGGGTGTGAGGCATACCTGGTGGCTGATGGCATTAATGACCTTTATCTCCAGGAGCAAGGAAAGGAGGGATAACTCACAAGTGGCTTTAATGGGTGACCATAAATATAATGGGAGACCTGCAATCACGTAATTATCTGTCTAATCCATCCATCTGTTGTACACACACTTTATTGATTATACACACACACATACCATATATCTGCAATATGTATATATATTTGCAAAATGCTTAACAAATCATCCAAGCACTGGAAGATTTATCCTACTTGTCACAGCTGTTCAGGCTGCTGTTTCCATTACAGCTATTCTTTTCCAGCGTGCCTAACTTTCAACGTGGCACTTTTACGCTGGCATTTAAACATTGTGTTTCAGCAGAGTTTGAAAGGAAAAACAGGAAGAGACCTCGTTTGACCACTTTTACAGTCAGTAAAAATGAAAAATTAGCTTTCCCACGTTTTTGTGTTAATAACAAACCCCTCTGCTCAGCCTGACTGATGATGAGACAATTTACCTGGGAGGCATTGTGATTCTCTCAGCAAAACAAAGCAAGAAACTTCTGTAACTCTCCTTGGTCCTTGCTGCCTCAGGGGAAAGGAAAGGGAAAAAAAGCAAATAAGACTATTTCCTTCCAGGAGAAGGAAAAAAAATGTATGCAAAAGAAAAAAAAACCCTTTATGTGTGGGTCTAACAGCACTATTTGTAAATATTCTCCAAGTTTGAAGTTTTTTCCTTCCTTCTTTTCAATAAGGAAAAACGTGGGGAGGGATTTTGTTTTGTTCCACGAGAAGAGTTGAGCTGTTTYATTGTAGGTGGGGGTGCCATTGCCCTGCTAACCCCCTGCTGCCGTGCAGTGTTGCCAGACCAACAGGAGAGCTGAGAGGGGTGTGAGGTTAGGGTGACCCTAAACTGCAAGTTTGAGATGGCACAGTTTCAAGAGGTTCAGCTGTAGATAAAAGGAAATAAACATTGATTTGGGTGATGTCTTTCTTTTCTGCTGCCAATATCAACAGAAATGTGTGGAAGTAGGCGTGCAAAGAGTACCTCTCCCTCAGTGGTGTGCTGCTCTCTGTCCTGCCTTGTGCAGGAGCTCAGAAGGATGCTCAGGCAGGCTGACTGGGCTGGAGAGCTTTAGGTCTAAAAGGTGTACATGGGAAAGAACTACAGGTGTGCCCATGGCCAAGATAACATTGTCCTAGAGCCTTAACTCTTGCATTTCCCTCTCCTGTAGCCAAAAGCCAGATATGCCAAGACAATACCTGTAAGGCAGGAGATGTTGAGCCAAAGTTTGCTGAGGCTGAGCAAATATTCATAAATGTGGCATCAGTGCATGCGTGTCCTGTGCTTTGCAATCCCCCCTGTGCAGCTGTGGCCAGCTGTGGATGGAGACAAGGCCGTGGGTTAGAATATAACAGAATAGGACATTTCAATTGGRAGGGACCTGCAACGATCATCTGGTCCAACTGCCCGGCCAATTCAGATGGATCTCTGATATGACCTGATGCAGGAGGTCTTATTTTCTGATATGTTATCTGTCAAATCTAGTCCTTCTCTGTTTAGGTTAGTTACAGTTAGTTACAAGGTGCCTGCCCAGTCCTTTTTAAATTGCATTGGAAAGCTGTGAAGTTTCCTAAACTCCTGTCTGGGAAAAACAAGGTGATGGTACTGCTGCTGCCCCACGCGCCAAGCTTTGCCTCCATGGCCAAGCTGGTGGTTGGGATCAGGAGGCTGGTCTTCACACCAGGCTGCAGATGCTGGAAGCAAGGCTGGGCAAGAGGAGATCTGGGGACTTTGAAGGCACCGTGATATCAGTGTAGAAGGTCTGTGAGAGCTGAGGGTGGATCGATAGCGAATTTGGGCTTTGCTGGTGATTGCAAGATGTTGAAGGATTGCCCTGATAAGAAAGGTGTTTCTGTAAGCAGGAACAGATTGGATTTTTTTTTTTTTAATAATTGGGCTTTCCTGGCTTGAGCATATATGTCAATCTTTCTGTGGTGTAAATTAGTTTTAGCTGGTGATTTAGACCCACCAAAGGCCCTGTGCCGAAACAGTGCAGCCAAGGTGCAGTGATTGTACAGCTTGGTGTGGGTGGATGGGATGGAAGAGCTGTTGGTCCTGGGGCTGGGATGGGCTGGAACAGCAGGGAGAAGGGCCAGTGCTGGTCCCAACAGGGCTTCTGTCCTTCCTGTAATGCCGCAGCCATGAAACTCCAGGGTTAGAGGTGTCTGCCTGAAAAGCTGTCTTTGTCTGGTTGCTTATGGCTAAGAGCAGCAGCATCAAGGAGGGTGCAAGTCCCTTCATGACACTTGGCTACCAAACCGTGGCCCTCTTCTGAAGCGGTGCTCCCTCCCCACCCGGGCTGTGGGTGGTAGATTAGCCCTGMCAGCCCAGGCAGCACACACTGGCAGCTCCTGGGGGTGAACAGCCACCGGGGATGGAGCAGGGGGAGCTGAGGGCTGAGGCAACAAACGGTACCTCCTGGGTCTTGAGGTTCTCTGCCGCRTGGGCACCAAGATCCCCGGGCTCGCAGGAGCCTGATGCCAGCGGCCCCACTCCCTGGCTGTGGGATTTGGGATGGCCCAGCAGCTTGTCTGGCACGCCCCGGTGCTGGCCACGTATATAATCCCAGGGCAGGAGCCGTGCTTGAACTGCATGTGAACCGTAAATCCCCACTGCTAAAGCCGAGGGCAGTTCCCGCTGGCACGCCTGCTGCGGCGGCTCAGCCTGGTCCCCRCCGCTGCCGCCCGGAGCTGCCGGCTCATTTAAATTGCTTTATAAACGGGCCAAAGAACTCTGGCTCCAGCCTTCATCTGAGTAATAAATACACAATAAAGCAGCCTCCGTGGCTGAGGGAGGCCAAACAATCAACACCTCCAAAACAGGGAGGATGCTCTTACTGAAAAGAGGTCGGCTTTTTTGATGTTGTAGCCCTTTTCTGCCCGTTTCAAGGATTCCTCCTGGAGGAGATGGAGTAGAGGCTACGTTTAGCCAGCTGTATGCCCAGATGGTCACAACACTTATGAACAACATCCCCTAGGAATAATTGTATTAAGTCTTCTTTGGATTTTATACTCTTGGGGGTTTAAAAAAAAAAAAAAAAGATTCTCTAGAATTAATGGTTTGRCACTTCTGCATTTGATTACTGTATTAAGAAAGAAGCCAGTGCCTGACAGGTTTTTGTAACCACCTCCAAACACGAGACATCACACAGAACTATGACTTCTTAATGAAAAGCTGGAAAGCGTATAATTGAGGCTGAGGTAGGATGTGCTGATGTGCCAGAAAGGACATTTGAACCCTGCTATACCAGTATGCCCACACRGGTTTAACTCCAAACTCACCAGCTGGGCGAGGAGCTCTTCCTGCACGGACGAGAAGAGCCGGTGAACAGTTTCCATCCTCCTGTTAAGGAGCACACATGGGAGTGAATGTGTGCTCTATTTGGCTTGCAAATTTTACATCACCTATTGCGTTTCCACTCCCTTCCTTCTTTGGGGAGAGAGAAAAGAAAGCAACCAAAGGAAAGAAAGCAACAAACAAGAGAGATCAATGAACCGTGGCGGAGCACTCTGCTGTGCACACACTTCACGCCCGCCTTGGGAGAAGGCAGGGAAGGGCGGGGGGACGAGGGGATGAATGAAGGCAAAGCCACACGGCTCAGTTAAGGAATGTGCTGAGTGACTAGAGTGATGGTGGTAACGTAAAAACTTTTGACGGGGACCSTTTGGAAGGGTATGTAAGTTTTAAAAGCTAACGTGCACTTCCCTGGTACATCCCAGTGGATCACGAAGCCCTTGGCCAGCAACAGCACTGCCCTCTTGTTAGCAAACTTCTGGCTGATGAAATCCATTTTACAGGCAGGGACACCGAGGCACAGAGAGGTCATCGCAAGGAGAAATTAACTTAGGTCGGGGAAAGATAGGTAACACCTGTGATTGCAGAGATCTAACCGTGGTGGTCAGGAGGTTCTGGCCCAACACTTTACATTTCTACTTATTACTGCAGTGTTGGAAAAGCCATGAATAGAGACATAAAAAGGGTCTGGAAAACATCCACCCCACACACCAGGGTCACCAACACTRCCCTGCAACCCATCACAACCTGTAGTCAATGACCTGCAGCCATAAGTGTTATATTCAGTAAGAAGCAGCTGAAAAGGGCATGACTGGGGGTCTGGGTCCTTGTGATAGCAGGGAACATACAAAATGACTGAAACAGAAGTGAGCATTGCCTATTGCTCCAGTGAGCTCTTGGACTCCAAAGGTGTCGTGCATGGAATGCATGGGAAGGAAATCTGTGCTTCCCTGAAGCCATAGCAGCCTGCAAAACATCACACCACAGGCAAAACCAGCTGTTACTGACCCAGGAGACCCCAGCAGAAAACAGCTGTCTGCTGTCAGAGGAAAGGGAGCATTGCTCTCCACCTCCTTTTTGGGAGTTGGCTTCTGAATAGTGACTGCTGCAGGACTGCCCAGGCTTGGGTGTAACTGTCCCTCGGCCCCAAAAGGCTGCTCTGGCAGCTGAGAACGGGAGGGCAGCAGGAACTGCAGCAATAGCCTGGCTGTGGCTTGTTAGTCCCTGCCGTGGCCCTTGTTCAGRTGCTGGGGGGGAGTTTGGCAGATGAGATTCCTGCACAGCCTCCTCATTCCTCAAGACCCCTGCAGAAGGGCTTTGCTGCCCTTCTCTGTTCCTGCACTGCTGCAGGGAGCTACAGCAAACCCCATAACTGAGGCTGCTGGCATTATCCTCCTACCACACATAGGATTCCTGCCTCTAAAACAGAGCAGGGATGAGATTAGCATCTTCTCCCTCTCTTGCTATGCCAGCTTTTGACAGACAGAGGGATGGGGGAGTAGAAAACTGGGTAAAGATAGAGCTGTGTGTTTTGATAGAACTTGTCATTACCCTGATAGCAGTAAGGTCATGTGGGGACACGGTGACTCTGACTTGCTGCAAGCCCCTGGCTGGAGGAAAGGGSGGCAGAGGAACACAAAATGGGGTGAAGGGGCTTTACCTGAGCACAGACCGTGGAGTGAATGGGGATAACAAACCTCTGCCTCTGCTGGCACCGTAACCATGTAATGCATAAACCCCTACAGACTCAGGTCAAATGATTCACCCTACGGAATCCTACAGCCCACACGACCAGGCACAAACTTTAAACTTGTTTAATGTATCATTCAGGAACGAACCAGGTTGCTTTTATTTGTCTTTTAGAAGACAGATTTTTTCATTATATATGCTCCAAGTAGAGGCTAAAGATCCAGAAACTATGGCTATGGAGTTTTGGCGTTCCCTTTCATCAGTTTGGTTAATTGCTCRTTTCATTTACTAGCTGGGTTTTAACTTTCCTATGGATCACTTGGCTCTTGAAATTCTGTAAGCACTGAAAGTCAGCAGATTTTGGAAAGTGTTCTCTGGAGRAAAGTCCTGGAACCCTTACAACAGGCATAATTTTCATTTGTGCAGGTTTAGTGCTCTCACAGAATAAATAAGCATTAACTATCCCGCAACTGCACCAAAATGCAGCTGGTTTGTAGCCTGCCGTGTGCTGCACTAGAAGCCTGAGCATTTTACCTTGCAGACTAAATGCCTCTGTGAACAGAAATTGCAATCATTACTCAGGAGATACCTTCCAGATGAAGCCTCACGCAAAATTAGGTATGCCTGGATTTAATACCTGTGGTACCAAGACAGTGGGATTTGCATTTAAAAGCTGACTTTAGCAAGAGGGAAACCGTGAGGGAGAAAGGTACATTTTTGACTAACCCTTCTAGCCACTGGGTGCCACTAGTGACTTGTTGGGTTGAGGGAATAGCAGCTATCCTGAAACTTTAGGGGAACAACCCACACGTAACCCTCCCGATACGTTGTTAATACACAGGAAGTTCATCTTCAACCCGTTCACTTTACTTAAAAAGCATCCACCCTGCATGGGTCTGCTTTCCCTCTGTTCTAATTCGCAGGGGATGTATTTCAGTGCTGGGGTGTCGTTTAGGGTGCTGGTTGGAGGCTGTGTAACCAGCTCTTGGAAAGCCTGGTGAGGCAAGCAAAGCACTCGAGCTTACACTTTCGTTTATGACAACTGAGGAGCGTCTTTGCGATCAGTGAAACTGCTCACGTGCTACAGACAAGCACACATTTGGCTGGACTAGTGCATGAAGTGACTGGAACTGAAGGCATGGTCAGCAAAGGAGCCCACTGAGCTACTGCTTTTGCTGCTGGTTATCCTCCCCAAATTCATCCTTCGCAATGCAGACGCCATTCCATACCCTCACATAAGATACATATAATGACTGCTATTAATTCCTAGCAGGGGACAGGATCAGACCCCTAGGTTTAATGGTCTGCTTATCGTCTCTGTAATCCCCATCCCATCTCTCATTCTGCTTTTCACTTCACAATTACTTTGTCTGCCTCCCCCTCCTCCATTCTTATTGTTCTGATGTTCCCTGCCACGCTTTCTCCAAAGGCAGGATGGTGAGGCAGTTCATCTACAACAGTCCATTTCCACAAATAGGCACATACAGGTGGAAATATGTATATGAGTTTATTCTACACCTGAAAATATACAGGGCAAAAGAAACCCCTGTAATCTGCTTCAACACTGTACCTACAGAGAGGTCTCCACTGTTTTCTTATCTGATTTAAAGTGATACTAATTCTGTGTAGGGACAAGCCTTAACTAGCTGGTAATTTGCATGTGTACGTTAAACCCTACAAACCAGGTTTAAATAGAAACTGAGCCCTCGAATAAAAAATCCAGCAGAAGGACATTCTGGGGTGCATTCAGGTTTCTGGGGGGCAATGAGCTGCTGTGTGTCAGCTACCTTGGTTGCAAACATCCCAAGCCAGCGGTAGCTGCAGTGAATGTGACATACCCCGTGTCTGTGCCCGTCCTGCTCCTCTCGTGTCCAGTGTGAGAGCAGGCACACAAGCATTGTATTACGCTGGCTGATGTGCTGGCGTATCTCACAATAAGAGTGCCCACAGACCCCAGTTCACCTTCTTCTTTCTTTCCTCCAGTTCCAGGGGTATCCAAAGTCCACCAATGGCTCTGTTCACCCTTCCCGTGGTCCCCCTCCCCTCGCTGCTGCTGCTGCTCCAGCCGCAGGGGCTGGCTGCTCCCACGCTCCCATTTGTATGTCACTCACGCGTCTCTCCCCACTTAGAGCTGTCTTCTGTTTCCTGCTGCCAAGAACCGTCTCTATTTGAGACTCCATTTCAAACCCATGATTACCAGGAGCCTTCCTCTCATCTCGTCTCTCTTCAGCTCTCTCTTACTCTTCGCCTCTTCGTCTGCATTTTATTTTGGTCTGCGAGCGCGTGCTCTGGGGCAGGGAAGCCCCACGTGTACTCACTGCACTGCAGGAATGGTGCGACAGCRTGATCCTCACCGGGCAGAAGTGACCCGGAAAAAAAAGGCACTTTGTCATCTGAAGGCAGAAAGGACAGTGTTGTGACGAATTTTTAAGGATTGTCCCTGATTCCGTGGTTGGGAATACTCCTATGCCTTGTTCCTGAYGGTGAGGCAGCCTTCTGGATCAAGAGTAAGGCAGAAGAGGAGCGGAAGTGTCACACAGCTGCCACCAGCCTCAGCTGATCTGCCCTGCTCTGGGCCATCCTCTAGCATGGGTTGGGGACCAGGCTGCTTGGCGTGTCAGGCTGCAGAGGAGCACGCTGACGGGAAGCTGTGGGTGCAGACAGACTGATCAACAGAGTAAAAAGGTTTCAAACAGAGTTTCGTTTTCCGGTAGCTGTACTGGGTTAACAGGGCAAGGACACAGATGGGTAATGTGCGTGGCTAAGGCCAAGTCCATGGGCTGTGTCCAGCTGCTCATACTCRCTAGGACTCCCCCTTTAATTAATAAAGATTTTTCTCCTTCAGACATTTCAAAAATTACTCGAACGGTTCCTTCRAGCTGCAGGTTCCACACAAGAGAAGGGTTGCAAGAAATCACCATTTAATTAAATAAACATCTCTTTGAACGATGACCCTTCTCCAAACTTGGAGCCTCCTTGCCATCATTAGAGCCCCACGTAAACTGTAGCAGTTAGCAGTCTGCTCCGGGATTACAGTGCTCGTAGCAAGAGAAATTGCTCCTGAGATCATTTAACCTCCCCGGGGAGATGACAGGAAGGAATTAATCTTCCGCTGCTAATCCGCCCTGTGCTGCTGGATCAAAAATTGGCATCGATGGGGGTGCCTGCGCAGGGGAGCCTGCCGTGGCATTTACCATCCGTGCGTGCTCCCTCCCACCTCCTCCTCCAGCGCGGCTGAGGAAACAGGGGGCAGCTATTTCAGGAAGTCTGCGTAACATACTATTAAACCATTCGTGCTGGCTGGGAAGGAGATTCGGTTTCTAGCGCTACCCTCCAGTCCTAGCTGTGTCAGCAAGGTGAATGCTACAGAAGGGCTTTCACTTTAGTCCCAGGAATCAGTCTCTGTGTTAGTTTTGTTGCTACTTGCCATCCCTTTTATTTTATATTAATTTGTTTTATATTGTTATTGTATTTGTTAGTGATCTATATAGATTATTCACCAGTGCCCAGGTGCATCGGTTTTTTATCCCCCAGAGTGCCTGTAGGAAATAAAATGTGCTGGCACGACCCTGCACCCATGAGAGTCTTCGTGTCGAAAGCAGTTCCGCGTGGAACGGAAACCTCCATTTTTATTTGTTTTTTCTTTTCCTGGTGGTAAAATGGATCCAAGAAACAATTCAATATATTTGTGGAMAATCTGTGAGCAGAGAGGGAGCTCAGGTTTGCAGAGCTGAGGTGGGGCTGCTCCTGGAACAGAGACAATTCCTTGGGATACAGCACCCAACCACACACTGAGAATAGCAAGTAGCAAACGCCCTTAGCAACTGGCTTGTGGAAAAAAATTAATTTGCTAAAGAGCATCGGCACTAAGTCGCCTTGAAGAGTTGTAAATCACAAGGCTGTACAAAGGGAAACCTGCTCCTTCCTAGGCTGTGAGCAGAGACAGACTATTAGAATGGATTTGACTATTCCTAACTAATAACTTAATAGAAAGAATTCAGAAAACACTGGGCTCATCCAAATCAAAGGCCAAGCCCCTGCTGGTGTTGGCAGAGGCAGGATGGGACCCAACAGGCAGATTTTTCCAGTAGAGGACAGCAGCCTGGTTCCCCCTCCACCGCATTCAGGTTTTCAGCCCAGCTGCAGCTGCCTCTGCCAGACCTTGTGCTCCCACAGCTCCCACCTCAGCAGGCAGCAGCACCTAGGGTGGGAGCAGGGTGCCCAGCCCAGGCCCTGTCCCTGGCAAGGTGCTGTGGACAGGAAAGCCAAGCCCAGAGTGAGACAAAGCAGCAGTGAGGGCTCTCAGGAAGGCTTTCAGCAGCTGGAGGAGGGGAGTGCACAGTGTGGGAGCAAAGTCAGMCCCTTCTGTTGCTAAAACCAACCCTGACATGGGCTCTTTTCTCCCCTGACTGATACAAACACTTGCAAAAGACAGGTTTTCTTTTCACTAGCAGCACACCACCAAATGGGATTTGCAACAAGAAGGTGTGAGGGATAACAGCCCATCCCTCATACCCAGCAGAGCCTGCAGGCTTCTTTTGCTGCTTTCAAGTTCCCCGTGCATTAATCCCCACAATAACACACGATCACCAGAAAAACCTTGGGAAATAGGGGGCAGGGGGATATGGACACTTTTCAGAGAGAAAGGTATAAAAGGAAGCAAAGAACAATCACAGTGGAAAAACATAGGTCGTTTGCTCTTCCATTTTTCTGTCAAATGGTGATTAGAAGAGAAAATGTTCTTTCTATACCAGTCAGGAAAGGAAGAAACATGCTCCACTTCTCTCAAGAAAAAAAAAATCCAATGAAATAAGACTGATGCTATTTCTCTAACTCAGAGAAGCAAAACATCCTCCAGGAGCCTGTGAAGGTTTGTGAAGGTGCCCTTGCAGTTATTGTGKTAAGCACTGAAAAAAGCTTGTTTCCCACACACATAGGGTGGCACAGATGACTCCAGCAAGATGCTCATCAGTTCTTGGGCATCCCCACCTACCCAAACCTGCCTCCAGTGTCTCTCACCTGCAGTTTCGGAAAGCTTTCTGAAGGTTTGGAAAGTTCCTGTGAAGCTGCTCCCCCATCTCTCTGAAGATGTCATTAAGCCTCACCAGTGCTAGTCCTGGTGTGGCTTGTTCTTTCTGTAGTCCCCAGACACTGATAGTGGAGGGAACCAAGGCTCCCTCTGAATAAGTCTTTTGTCTTCTCTGCTCCCCAACAGGAAGCTGCAGGTAGGAACTGGGATATACAGAAATACACAGTTTGTTGTGGAGCACACAAACTTTGATGCTTTTTACTTCTGGTCTGAGAACATGGTTTATTGTATTCTCAAACAAATGATAGCTCCTGTGACAAAAACACGGGTTTCAGCTTATCTAGCAAGCGTATTTCTAGTTCATCTCTTTCTCTCAACATTTCTGCATTGTGATGCTTCTTTTTTTGTACAATGAGGAGTCTCATTTAAGCCAAAAATAATGTTTGGATGTGTTTAGSATAACCCTATTCTGCATTTTGTTTCAAGGAGAGCACATCTACCTATGCCAAGGCAAGTCCAAAGAGCCTGCAAATGCATGAGCTGTGGTAATGAGCTCTACAACACTTGAGCATGTCACTGCACTCATGGCAGCAGACACCRACTGGAGCTGCCTGGTCAACAGCAAACGGGTCAGGACTCACAAAGGGCCATGTCACCCCTGTGGGCTCTGGCACCACAGTTCAGCAAGTCCCAGTGCCCAGCCATGGCCTGCTTTGGCCTTGTGGGTGCTTTAGTTTTGTGGGTGCTGATGACATGCACCCAGCACAACGTGGTCTGATCTAACACCATTTCACACAAGGAGTCTGTCAGGGTAGTGGCTGTAAAAGACTTACATCCAACCTGGCCCTTTGACAGTCAATTCATGTTCCCCATCTAACACAATATGGCTAGAAACAAACAAACAACCCGGTATAAAACATAAGTAGCTGCAGCAGAATATATATTTCATTTTTACATTAAAAACTACTTACGGTGATAGATGACAGCACAGTACAATCCAGAAACCAGCTGCCTATATTATGCATTATATCAATATTTATTTAAATGCTAAAGAACCATAGTCTGGGGACTTTTACTAAAATAGACGCTGCAAATGGAATCCTGATGGATTATGCTTCTCTCCAAAGTAACTTTACTTGGACATCTCTGAATTCTGTTTGTCACTTGTTCTTCTCTCAGTTTTTCAGCATGCTGAAAAAAGAAATGATAGAATAAAAATAGAGCTAACTGTGTAACTGAGGTGAGAATAATCTTCCCCAGCAATAGAGCGCAATTGGTCTCCAATTGTAATTACTGCCTTTCTTAGGCTCTAACAATAGATCTGAAATTGTGTTTTGGGGATACAGGGCTTTCCTTCACAGAGCTGTTGCTGTGTGATTCTCTGTGTTAAGTGGCCATGCTTTTTTTCCTGGCCCCCTTAAACCTTTCCCGGGACTAGTGACACACTGCCTGAGCAAATGCCACACACATGCAGCATATTGTGATATGCAGGGTGTATCACCTAAGCACATAACCCAAGCTGAGGCTCTGTCAGCGCCGCCGACGGTGTGAAATCCGCGGGGAGCAAAGGGAGCCACGGCAGTGCTGAGCACGGCCAGCAGCAGCCAGAGCCCCTGTGCACAGGAGCTTGTGCTGCCTCAGAGTGACCCGAGGCAGCAGTTCCCTGAGGCCACTCCTCTTACAAAAGACGGGGGCTCAACATTCACCAGCCTCCAAGACCCTAAATAAGGGCATTTTGCTAATCTGCGAGATTTTTCTACTGCTCTTCCCTTGCAGAGCCAGAGGTGAGGTAGTGTAGAAAACACAATTTGGGAGTTGTCAAAAGGAATACGGACAATTTTTGTTCCTTGAAAATGTGTTTATGCTTTTGTGTCATCTTCAATGCATAATTGCCCTTTTTGGGGGGCAGCATGGCTGAACTGCAGCATTCATGTCTATTAGAAACTGGAAACAAACTATTTCTTTGGTGCAGCCCTGTTTATTGGCAAGCAATTGGTACCTAGAATGCAGGAGAGATCCAAAGAGAGGAAACGATTTCTTTTCCTCCAGCTTCAACTTTTTTTCTGGAGGCACTTTCACCCCAGAGCACTTTCTCTGTGCATTTTCTCAGTCCTGCTACAAGTGGTGCTATGATTACTGCTTGCTTGCTGACTTTCCTGAAGCTGTCCATGTGGTTTCTCTTACTTATCACATGTACAAGCATCCTCTTCTACTTATTTCCATAGCTACCCATTTCGGTTTAATCAATCTCTTAAGTGAAAGGTGGTAGTTACACACTTCATTTCCCATATAACTGCATCAGCCAGGTTAATGATAACATTTAAGATCCAGCGCTATGTTGGGGATATTCAAATCAATGATCATTGCTTCGTTATTTCTGTTACTGCAGTGATCCAGAATCACAGAATCATAAAATCACAGAATCATGGAATGGGTCAGGTTGGAATGGACCACAGTGGGTCATCTGGTCCCACCTTCTTGCTCAAGCAGAGTCATCCCAGAGCACATGGCACAGGATTGGGTCCAGACGGTTCTGGAATATCTCCAGTGAGTGAGACTCCACATCCTTTCTGGGCAATCTGTCCCAGTGCTCGGTCACTGCACAAGGAAGAATTTCTTCCTCACATTCAGGTGGGGCTTCCTGTGCATCACTTTCTGCCCATTGCCTCCTGTCCCATTGCTGGGCACCCCTGAGCAGAGCCTGGTCCATCCTCTGACACCTCCCTGCAGTCACTGACAGACATGRATGAGGTCCCCTCTCAGTCATCTCTTCTCGAGGCTTCACAGGCCCAGCTCCCTCAGCCTTTCCTCAGYGAGATGCTCCAGTCCCTTCATCATCTTTGTCACCCTCTCCTGAACCCGCTCCAGGAGCTCCATGTCTCTCCTGTCCTGAAGAGCCCAGAACCGGGCCCAGCACTCCAGGTGATCCTCCCCAGGGCTGAGCAGAGGAGCAGGATCACCTCCCTCAACCTGCTGGCAGTGCTCTTCCTAATGCACCCAAATCCTTCAGCCCAAATCCTTTTGGGATGCTGCTTCAGAGGGAAGTAACCACTGCCATATGCTTTACCGAGTCGGTGCTCCTCCCTYCACTCCAGGATGACTCCTATACACAGTATAGTGCCAACATCCCGCTCCTCGCCGAGGTCTGTGCCCTTACACTGCCACTCCATGGGGAGCTAGGGCAGGACCAGAGTAGGCAGGACCCACCACGACAGGGGCTGCAATGCCAGGAGCTCCCAAGTGCCTCTGCTGTAGGGAGTGACTCTGAGGCAGATGCCTGTGGTGGGACACAATTTTGTCTTGGGTGGCTTGCAGCAGGCCCAGAACAAGCTCAGCCCCAGTACAAAAGCTTTCACCATCTTCAGACTGCTGGCTCCAGTGATGAGCATTTCTAAAACTCTCGAGTTGAAAAGTTGTCTAATCTCCCAGCAAATGTAAGAAAATCAGTCCCATATCGGAAATTAGTTCACTGAAATKTTGGGATGCTTTTATTATCGACATTAAACTGCAGCCAAATTTTACTGGGRGGTGCTCAGTAGCGACAAGGCTTTTTCTGCACTTGCATTATTTAAAGGCTGAAAGTAGAACGGTATATTACTCAAGATATAGGACAATATATATATATGTAAGGTTAATGATTCTTCAAACAGTGAACCCTGAAAAGGGCTGTGGAGGTGTAGCCTAAGGAACGACATAAACATCAACCAATTATTTTTACATTTTCTCTTTCTTAGTGTAAGCTTCAGCAGCTGGGTCCCATATGAATATGTCATGACAGATGACAGTGATATGAGCAGATGAACCCTAAGGCAACCCGCTATCCTGTCAAGGAGAGGGCAGAGCTGGGTCCCCTAAATATGCCTAGGCTGTGTCACTGACAGCAATTTACTGTTATGGTCAGGCGCCTGGAGTCTGTATTCTTCCCCAAGAAGCAGATTTTAAAATATTTTTAAGCAAGAATACCATTAAAATTTGTCTTCAGTAAGAATCACTGACAAAGGAGAGCCCAATCTTCCACAACCTGGTGAAATTGCACTTTTTTTTAAATCTGGCAYTTAAAACAATGCTTAACTAAGCCCTGCCAGCTGCCTTACCTGCTTTACCTAGCAACATCAAGATGAAGAGATAGGAAAAAAGGTTACTGGAATGATTTGTCATAAATATTTGCATTTTTATAAATAGGCTTAAACCTGTGGTTTTTTCTGTYTCTGACCATGTGGCTCAATACACTGAAGATGCAGGCAAAGGCACAGTTTCTTGGCACCAGAAGGGTGCAAAAAGAGTGGCCAACCCATTACCTCCATTAGGAGCTGTATAAACAAAGCAGCCACCCTGTGATGCTGATAAAAACCAGCCTGTTGCTCGAAAGCTTGGATCAGTTCCTCTTCTGGCTTGCACCACAAAAAAGGCACAGTGACTATCACAGACTGGGTATGACAGTGCAAAGCAAGGGTTGAATCTTGCTCCTGGTGCCTCTGTAATGGGAGGAATTCAGAGCCTCGTTTAAATATTAAATCCTTCCTTTTCCATGTCCCATTTTCAGTCGTGTTCTCCATTTCAAATACCTTCTCTGCTCTCAAGCAATGACCAAAAGCTTTCCCTGGCATTTTGAAGGGATGCCAGTGATTTCTTACGGCAGGGATTCATATTAGGGGAAGCTGGAGTGCATACTGCTAAGATAAACTGTGCTCAATCAAATAAAAAGGGCGATATCAGTGCTGAGGTCACAGTTAAAGCTAGTCTGGAATTTGCAGCCAAAAGAGGAATCAAATCCCTCTGTATCAAACTTCCCTGGCTGAGTTTAATCTCCAGATTTTAGAGACTAGCTCTTGCATAAGGCACAGAGGGGTTAACATGGTTTTCTGGCATATCTACTCATTTCTAAATGATGTTCATTTTCTTTCTCATTTATTTCTAAATAATTGTAAATACCAGACTTTACAGATGGAAGATCTGATGGCACTTCAAGGTTTCTATTGTTTTGTACCTTGGGAATTTCAGGGATCACAAATCATTCCTTCTGCTCTGGGTGGCAGGTCCAAATTACACTCAGTTTAGCCAACAGGAATGGCTGGGTTTGCCAGTAATGTGAGATTAAAAGCCTTCCACTTCTTGCATTGCTCACCTGATAATAGAAATTACGGAGGTGGATTTTCAAGGTAACAGGGGAGTGAGACGTGTGGGACAGGCGTGCGTGTGCACTTGATGTGACGAGCAAGTGACAGCACTGGATGGAAGTGGTTAAGCCCCACTAAGCCCCAAGTGGTCCAGTGTCTCTGCAATAGAGGAATGGACTAAGCCTGGCTCTGGGCCCTGAGGTTCTGCACCAGATCAGCAGTGCTTGGGCAGCTCTCCTTGCAGAAGTCTTGCCCTTGTCACCTTCTACTCTTCTGTGCTCACTCGTGCCGAAGGAGCTGCACCTTTGTGTGTGCCAGACCTGACTGCACCACACACCTGAGGCAGGAGCAAGGGGCTCTCTTTGAGGGCTGAGCCTATGGGGCTGCAGGCTGCTGGACRTTTACCCCTCCAGGAACCCAGCCCCGCTCCTGCTCCCTTGGTCTGTCCCCTTGGTATATTGTTTAGCTGCACCACRGGCAGCTCAGCTGGCAGGGCAGAGGGGAGGCAGCAGTGGGGTTGTGTGGGGCAGCATGGAAGAGGAAGGAGAGTTTACATGAGAGCTGTTCAGGGTAGAGGGGCTGCCCAGCCTTTGTCAGCTCACAGTTCCTCTGTTTCTCCCTGCTTGGGTCCAGATTGGCTACAGAACCATTTTTCTCACATCTCCCTCCCCCCTGGAGCTTGTCAGTCCTGCAAACCCACAGAGCACATTACAGACAAGCCCCCACCTACACTTCAACATCTTTACCACCTCTTCTCATGCTGCCCTCCTTACTGTCCCACACATATCCCCTTTCTCCTTCCCTATTCCCTTTCCACCTTTATTTTTTCCTCTGTGCCTGTAAGATATCAACTCTCTGGTGATTCTGTTTCAGTGAGCAGTGAAAGAGCTGACCAAAGAGCCAGAAAACAGGAGAAAAGAGTTAGTCTGGGCTCTAGGAACAGCAGAATATAGAATTAATCCAGGACATGGTCTGGAAAAGAAGACAGAGAAGAGGAGTCAAGTAAAGAGGTCATACAGAAAGCAAGGTGGTATGTGAAGATTTAGGGCTTTGCAAGACACTATGGGAGGAACAGAGATGAAAATACATGAGCTACCCATGCCATCTGTCAATGTTTGCACAGAAATCCCACCAAACCAAAAATATTGTTTAAAATCCGTTAAAGTTGCTCGTGGCGCATCCCACCAACAAAAACATTAGAAAGCCATGAAGTCCCTAGCCAAGCCTTCACTCGGGTTTTGAAGCCCTTAACCGCAGTTTCACGTTCGGCACGTCACCCCACCGACTTCTAGAACCCACAGGCTTCCTCCCTCCCTTCCCACTTGAAACCTTTAACCTGAACCCTGCACACAAACCTCTCCTGCCAAGCAAACAAAATGCGACGTCGTGCTTCCTCTGTGCACCACCTAACTCACACTAGCCCGGGGAGCAGCCGAGAACTTCTCCAAACCAGGGACTCTCCTACAACAGATTCCCACTTACAAACAAACAAAACATTTGCACCATCTTGCATAGCTCCCTCCCACCAGCTGCTGAGACCATACACCCTGAATTCCTGCTGCTTCGCGGGGCACCACCGATCCACACGATTGCTCCCGTTCCAAACCACACTGCACAGTTTGAGCTTAGGGTTACACAGCTTGTGTGGGGACCGAGGGAGGAGGTGTGTGGGTTGTGGATGGTGGATGCGGCTGACGTAACGTGGAGAAGGTGAAATCATGCTCACAGATAGCTGAAGGCTACATTAGCAACTTCGTTGTTTATTTCTCTGGCTTTGGAAGTGCCTGATATGGGTATGACATTCTCTTTTTTTGTCTTTTCACTAAATTTGGAGGATGATAGCAGCTGTAAGGAGTAACCACTAAAACATAACAAAATAATAAGTTGTCATTCTTTCAAAATTGTTGTTTACATTAAGGTCACAGCTATTGGCTTCACTCTCCCACTTCTCTCCCTGTGTTGGTGTGAACGAGAGTGCTTTTCTGCCTTGGTTAGGACATGGATTAGCACCTCATGAAGCTCCGGGCTTCTGCAGCATTGGGTAGGAGAAGCAGGTGACCTGAGAGAGTGCAATCACTGGTTAAAAAACGGAACTCAACTGCACTTAGCAAAGGTAGTGCAAATTATTCTAAAATGGGTAATCTCATGGTGCAGAAACAGTAGAAAATATCTTGAAGTGCACCCTCTGCTCACAGTTTTCACCATCTTCCAACATCACCACATCCGCATGTTTTAGAATTTTTATCCATTTTCGGCCAACCAGAATTAAGCTGGAATTTTTCCAAACAGCTGCTGATCGCAAGTGCACCCACTTTTTCATATGGACTGTAGCTGAGTGCCCAGAAATTAAGACCTTTGCAATCGGTGGCTCTTCCTGAAAGTGTCTTCCTTGGGACATCACCACATCCGCATGTTTTAGAATTTTTATCCATTTTCGGCCAACCAGAATTAAGCTGGAATTTTTCCAAACAGCTGCTGATCGCAAGTGCACCCACTTTTTCATATGGACTGTAGCTGAGTGCCCAGAAATTAAGACCTTTGCAATCGGTGGCTCTTCCTGAAAGTGTCTTCCTTGGGATACCTATCCAGTGCACTGGACTCTGTCTTTAGAGTTCTTACAACACAGGGAGGAAGCAAGAGCACCATTTTTCTCCTGATGTCACATCCGTAATGAGCATTGCCATCAGATTTAAACTAAACAATGGTAAGTTTAGAATGCAGCATTCTGTGACTGGGGGGGTCTGGATCCTCTCTGCACTGCTATAAAAGAAGCAAATATGATATATTGCTATTTAGTAAGGTACAGTCTCAAATCACTGGCAGTAACTAGAGTGGTAAAGAGCAGAGCTTGTTCAGACAGGAAGAGCAAAAGCCCCCGCTGAAGCCCAGCAGCCCTGCGCTTTGCAGGGTGGGCTGGGYGGGCACTCTCCTCTGGCAGCCATATCGATGCTTCCAGCCAGATCCTGCCTTCAGGTGAGCACTTCCCAGGAACTCACAAGGCTCCAAGATAATCTCTTTGCTCATCAAATGCTTGAGTTTTTCTTCCAGGGTTTCCCCAAAAGATACCAGCTGTAATTATAGTGGGTCTCCAGTTCAACTTAGCTCATTTAACAGAAACCACAAGTTTAAAAAAACTTTTAAGGTAATCATGGACATGAACTTAGTAGTGCACAGGTTAGAAATTACCCTGCATGAGAGCTGATTTGATGGTCTCTGAGAACCAATGTAAATCTTTCCAGGGACCAGGACAGATTCCTGGGAGAGTTTGGATGAAGCCGGCAAATCCCACATCTGCTAAATGCTACTCAGAAGGTGCCAAATACTGTGTTGGTATTACAGGGGCTGGATCGTCACACACAGCACGGGAAGGGTCCACTTCCTTTTAACTTTTGAAGTTAGTGTTTGACCGGGCCTCCCAGTTGCAGCAGTGGTCAGACATGATGGCCACAGAGAAGTAGACCACRGAACAGCATTTGAACTGAGTGACTGGCATGGTTGTTGGTGCAGAGACCACTGATCGATAAAGTAAAATAAAATTAAATAAAATTAATTTAAATAAAAGAAAATAAAATTAATTTAAATTAAATTATTTTTTAAAAATAAAACAACCACATAGTATAGCATAAAACCACGTAACCTGAAATAAAATAATAAAATGAAATTGCTCGCGTGTTGTGAGGGTTTCCCATCCGGCAGGAAATAATTTCTCCAACAGGAGGAGCTCTTCGCTTTGCTGAGACGATGTCAAAGGAGTGGCCACAGTTTTACTCCAAACCCCCTCCTCCTCCTTCCCCTCCCTCCCCCGTTTTATACGAGAGCGGCAGCTTAATTGATTTGATAACAAAATAAACAGCAGCCGAGGGCTGCCCGCGGGAGACGGCAGAGGAAGGTGATGGATGCCCGTCGTACGACTTTCCCCGGCCTCCGCTCTCCGGGCCCGCCGGGGAGGGAGATGCGAGATATCCCTGTGCATCCCGGTACCCACGCCTGGCACACCGCAGGGGCTCAACTTGCTCCCGGCTCCGCGCGGCTTCGCAACCCCCCCGGCGGGCTGTAGCTGCGCKCAGCCGCCAGCGAGGCTTTCCCTGCCGTTCCCCCGCAGGAGGAGCGGGGGGATGCCGTGCAAAGGGGATGGCAGACGCGGGATCGAGTCATGCCCTGGGGGTCCTGAGCGGAGCGAAGGGTCAGCGCCTGGGCTTTCTCCCGGCGCCAGTGCGGGTGATGTTTTATTGTGCTTGGGTCCCCTCGCTGCGCCGAAACTTCGGGGGGAATAACGGGCAGCGCTGCCCGCACGTCTGATTAGTCTGGGGGTGGGTGTCCGACCTGAGTGTGCAGGGTAACTCTCGCCTTCAGGGCGGACGCTGCCGTCGCCTTAAACGTCCCAAACACGCTGCGGGGAGAAGCTGCCTCCTGCCCGTGGGTCCCCCCGCTAAGCCACATCCCTCTAACCACGGGCACCGCAGGGGTTCGCAGCCGGCTTGGCATCTCCCACCTCACTTCCCACCCATGGAAAACTCCCCCGCAGCTGCCCCAAGCGATAGTGGCTAACTTTGGAGCACAGATTAATCTGCTGTCCGTTAAGGCGCCTCACTGTAATTCTGAGAACTAGCGCGCCGAGAGCCCTCGCAGAGGTTGCCACGGAGGGAAACCGCCGTGGGGGCYGAACCTGCCCGCGGGGAATGCTTGTGACGGGGAAAAGTGGTTCCCGAGCAGCCGCAGCAGCAGAAGGAAGAGCTGCCGAAATAGCTGCGCTAAGCGGCGCTCGGCCACAGCCGTGCCCTCCCGCGGGGGCTGCCCGCGACTCTCGTCTCCCGCGGGGACCGCAGGCTGCGCTCCCCCTCCCGGGAAGATCCCCRCGGTGACCACCGGGACCCCGTCCCTGCCGCAGGACAGTCGCTGCGCCTGTCCCCTCTACACCCTCCGGCTTCCCTTGGGCAACAGCRGAGCCGCTCGGAGCCCAGCGACCTCGGGCGGGAGCCGGCGGGATCCCCCGCAACTGCCCACGCGTGTGCGGGCGGCCGGGCGCGGACACAGAGATCAGGGCAGTGGGCAAGGGTTCCATCTGCTCTGGCCTTCTGGGATTAGCGCAGYCCCGAGCAGCAGCAGCGTGGAGTTTCCAGCGTCTTGTCCGCAGTTTCAGCTTGTTTTTCTTCCTAATTATTTTTTTAAAGACTCGATGACTTCTCTGTGTGGGTTGTGCCTTCTTTTTGTTGGGTGTTTTTTTTTTCTTTTCTTTTTCTTTTTTGGTTGGTTGGTTGCTGGGTTTTTTCCCTCTGGTTTTGTCTGCTCTGCGCTGCAATGGGGATTTTGAGCTGTAGAACCCGAAACCAGGAACCGTGACTAATTTAGGGGTGTATTTCTTCAGTGCCTTCATTTTAAGACAGTAAAACTTAAAAGATGGAGTGGAGGGGCTGTGAAAGGGGAGAGAGGCGGGAACGCGCTGCTGTGGCTCTGCGTGAAGTTCGATACACCCTGACACACGCACAGCGCGGTCGGTGTGCGGGGCTGGGGGCGCGGGGGGCGGACAGGCAGCCGGTAACGAGCAGATTGCCRTATGATTTAGAGCGATGATGAGGTTTATCATTTGAACACTGATGAATTCAGGGAACATGAGAGCTGCAATTGACATTCCTAAAAACAATTAAATCGGTGGGGAGTACTGCTGGAAAATCGATACGGCCCAATGTAATACGGTTTGACTATAAACAGATTCCTCCCGTAGTAATAAACCACGAAGTGAGTGTGAAGTACCGCGATTCGCCGGCTGAAAAGAGGTCTTCTCTCTTCGGCGTCCCAAAAGACATCCCCCTCGCCCTCGGCAAYGCTCCCCGGCTCCCGCGGCGCGTCCTGGTGAGCCGGGGCGACGGTACCAAATACCTTTGTGAAATTCTCCAGCAGCAAACGTTCATAACCCCGAGGGGAGGTCGGGGGAGGTATTTAAATAGCTTCCCGAATAAGTAGCGAGCGCCTTTGGTCTAGGACGAAAATAAACTGGGAGTTAAGCTTTAAATATCCAGGCTTGATTTAAGAGCAAGATGCACTCGGCTGAGTGCGCTCTCGAGGTGGCCCCCCGAGGGGGGGCCGGGGAAAGGAAAGGGAAAGGGAACTGAGAAGGGAAGGGAGGGAAAAGGGGAAGAATGAGGAATGGAAGGGGAAGGAGGCCCCCGGGCCCCGCCTGGGCCCCGCTGAGCGCGGAGGCGACGTTTCCTGCGTCCCCTCGGTCGGAGTGGGGGGGTGCGGGGGACCTCGCCGTCGCCACGGCCCCGCACGGCGGGAAGGCTTCCAACAGAGGGCATGGGAAGCTCGGCTGAGCTCCAGGTCCGCTCGGGGACCCGGCGAGAGCGGGGTCGGCACGGGGGCCCGGGGACAGCTCGTCTCCCCGGGACCCCCCCCCCGCGCCGCTGACGGCTCCCACTGGAGCGGGGGCCGCCCTTCCTCGGCGGCTGCGGGGAAGAAAAGGGGAAACCGGCGCCAGGCAAACCCCGGGGGCGTTTGCGGAGCTGGCTTTTATTTCGGCTTTGGCTGGCGAGCGCAGCGCTCGGGGCCGCCGAGCCCCGCTGTGCCCGCGGCTTGGCACGGGCAGGCAGCGCCGGCTGCCAGCGCCGCGCCGCCCTCCGCGGGCTGCGATCGTGCGGTTTGCACGGCAGCGGCTGCACGCCGGGGGCCTCCGCCCGCGGGCGGGAGCCGGGCGGCGGCCAAGCCCCGCCAGGGACGCCTCGCAGGGCCCGGGGGCCGCCGCCGGGCGGGGGCGGAAAGCGCCCGCTTCCCGCGGGACCGCCGCTCTGCGCCGGCTGCGAGGGAAACAGGATCCCGCTGCCGTGCGCTGCACGGGAGCCTGTTCCTGGCAGCCGCCGGCTTCCCGGTGCCTCCAAGGAAGAGGATACAAGTTGAATATTGTTTGTGCGCCCGGGACAAAATATCCAGGGCTGACGGGGATAGGGGGAGGGGGGAGGGATTGTGTTCGTCCGCCCATGATGAATAATCCGGGCCGGCCTCCCGGCTGTGGCGGCCAAATCGCACTTGGATCTGCCAAGAGATCAGCCGCTACCTCTGCCCGCGCCTCGGGCGCCGTTGGCCTTTCCCCGGCTGGCTCTGGCAGCACGCACATCGCAGCCGCCGAGCGCACGGCGCTGCCTCCGCCGGGGCCACCCGCCCCGGGGCCGGGCCGCAGCCTCAGCATCAGCCTGGGACGGGGGATGGGGGACGTGAGGGGGATAGAAAGCGTGGCAGCGAAGTTTGGATCGGAGTGGGGGTTTCCCCGGGCCGGGGATGCCCGGCGGCAGGTGGAGGCTGCGCCGCTGTCCCGCGCAGCCCGGGGCGGGGGGGTCACCGCGGGGAGTGGAGCCCCGGGCTGCGCTGGGAGGGACCTGCTGACCCTTCCTCCCCCCGCCCGCCCGGCCGTCTGGTGGGAACAAACACAAGCTGTTCCGGACAGGGGCCGCGCAGCTGGCCCGGCGGTGGCGGCGGAGCGCTGCCAAAGAGGCCGCAGGGAAGGTCCTCGGGTTTCCCGCAAGCGCACACACGCGGCCGGCCGGGCGCGGCGCTGGGACCGCTCCTAGCGGGCGTGAGCGGCTGGGGCCCCGCGTGTGTGTGCGTGTGCGTGTGTGTGTGTGTGTGTGTGGGCGTGTGCGGGCGTGACGTGCCCGGAGAGCAGCCGGGGACGGCGGGCGGCTCCGCGTGTGGAAGTCTGAGGCGGCGAGTGCCTGCGAGACGCTGTGCGCTGGGATCGGGAGCGTGCTGCGAGGGAGGCGGCGCGCGTGTGCCTGCGTGGGGAACCCCGCGCTTGTGCGATCGCGTGTGCGGGTCAGCGGGAGTGTGCGTGGCTGTGTGACAGCCCGGGGTGAGAAAGGGAACGTCAGAGGTCCTCGGCGTGTGTCCCAGCTGGGAGGGGCGGCGAATGTGTGAGAGCTGGCGTGCATCCCCGGAGGATGCAGTGCCCGTGGGAGAGGGGCATCGAGTGTGCGTGGGAATCGATGTGCGTGTGACACGGAACGTGAGTGTGACACGGCACGATAGAGAAGAGTCAGTGTGTGTGCCACACGGAGCGTATGCGTGACACGGTGCGCGAGAGGCGGCGTGCCCGTGTGACTCAGCGTGCCACCGTGTGAGTGCACGCGTGGGCGAGAGCTGCCGAGCCGCGCGGGGGGCGGACGCGCTGCGGGCCCGAGGAAGCCGGGCAGAAGCTCTGCCCCGCTGCCGTGCCGGCGCCCTGCCCGCGCCCTACCCGGGCGGCCCCCACTCCCGGGACCGCCCGCCGAGGCTGCTTGCCACGGGCGGCCGCGTCCCTTCGCCGGACGGAGCCGTGGGCCCATCCGCCTCCGCGCAGCTCAGCGCGGCCGGCGCCCGCCGGAGGAGGGAGCTCCCGGGGCAAGAGCCGTGGCTGGGCGGGCAGCGGGCCATGGAGGAGGGACCCCACGCCCTTCCCCTCCCGCTCAGCGCCGAGGGCCGTTCTGCCCGTCCCCACCTTGTTTATGTGCGGCAGGAACTGGGATTTTCCATCTGCGTGCTCCGCTGGTCGTGACCTCCACGCAGAGCTCGCAGGAACCGGCTCTCGTGAGCGGGGCCGGGCCGCGGGAGCAGCGGAAGATACTGCGGCCTCTCCGGAGGAGGACGCTAACCCTCACGCAGGCTCCCGGTGTGAAAGGGGACGATGGCAATGGCGGGGGGAAGGGATGGAACTGGTGGTGGGAGGCCCTGGAGATCTGCCTTTCCCGGGGAACCCTGCCAGTCTTGTCCTGCCTCTGCACGTCCAACCACTTCGGCACAAGTTTGCGTTTTCCCTGCCCCGGCCCGATCCCGYCTGCCAGGGACAGCATAGGCCCTTAAAGGGGTTTCGGAGGGAGGGAATGCCCAGCTTAATTACACCACAGGGAGTAGGCAACCCCGCTGTGGCTGTTGAAGCGCTGCCGGGAGCAAGGCCCTGAGTTCGGCGCGGGAATATACTCCTGCTCCACCGGATCCCAGAAACACGAGCAACTGCGTGGGAAAGATGCTGCGCTGGGACGGGCGCCTGTTCCCACTTGCGGTTGTGTGACTCTSGCCCGAGAGCGGTGGCAGGAGGGTGGGACACGGACACCGATCCTGCTAGCTCTGGCAGGAAGGGGGCRAGGGGGCCGAGCAGCTGTGCAGCCCTGGCCGTGTCGTGGTCTCGAATCCRCTCGTCCTCGCCCGCTCCCGGACACGGGCTAGTGGGCGCTGCCCCGCCACTGGGCTCACCCCCGGAGGGGTGGGGGGGGCCGGCAGGCTCCGCATGGAGGCGGCACGAAAGCAGCGCTGTGAGGGAGCAATGGCTCTCCTCCTCCTGCGCTGTAGAGCAGAGGCTGGCTCTGTCTGAGCAGCCAGCAGTGATAAGAGCTGATTTACAGGTAGGGGTGAAACGTGCTCTGAAAACCTCGTGACACTTTCCTCCGGTGGATTCAAATAATATATAAAGACCGTGAGGTGGCGATCTCCCGGGTAGCTCCTAGGATGCGTGGCGTTGTTGTTAACACATGTTTCAATTTTGGATTGAGACTGTCAATTACCCGCTGAGCTGCGAGTCTTAGCCTCAGGCGGGCTGGGGAGAGGGGACGGGTGTATTTATTAACCTCTCAAGCCTGGCGAAGATGCGCTTCCAGCCTCTCTCTCGGCCTTTCTCGCACCTTCCCTCCGTCCCAGCAGGTGCCACCCGGACTGCCCCGGCGGTTTCCGCCACCCGTGGCAGCCGTACTTTGCCTCCTCCGGCCCCCGCAGAGGCTCTCAGTCCTCACACGGGCACAGCACCGCGATGAGCCCCACAGCTGCGGGGGGAGGAGGCGGCTCACACCGGCCGAGCTAGAGGTGGCTGCCTTGGCCGAAACGACCCCAGACGGAGCAAGGAAGTGCACGGACAGCGTTTCCCCTCGCTCCCCAAACACACTCTCTTTCTCGGTCGGAAAAACAGCCCATCTCTCCTCGGCATAGTCGATTGGGTTTAGGGATTTTTCCCCCAGCGGAAGAGACCCCCGTCTCCCTAGGAGCATAAGCAAACAGCTCCGAGAGCTCGCTCCAGAGGCTGAAGCGGAAGGGCTGACAATTAACATTTCCTCTGGTAGCAGAGATCTGCAGGCAGATCGCTCGGGAAGCGCATCGCCCCCTCCCGCGGCGTGGCCTCGCCGCATCGCACGATGCCTGCTAAGCTCTCAGCGCCGTTTGCAGAAGAGATTTCCTTCTGGAAGAGCCCGCCCGCTGCCCCGGACCCTGCCTCGCACCGCCCCGGGGACGCTCCGCCTGAGCAGCCCGGGGAGGCCCCCAGTACCGCGGTTTGCCCTATTTGCGTCTCCACCGCTTCCCCTGCAGTCACCTGAAAACAAGCCACTCTAAGTCGCTCAACGCAGCGCCTCTGCCGCTTGCTTTTGCTTTCCCTTTCCCTCTCCCTCTTCCTCACCGCCCTGACCTCCCAAACTTCACTGGCCGGGGCCGAGTCGAGCCCGGCGACCCCCGCACGGCCCCGTACGCCTCTCTGTGCTGGGAGCCGCGAGTGCGTCTCTCCGCACCAAGCCTCCGTGACGAGAAAGGCATCGTAGGCAGCCTATAAATAATTTCCATTATGTTCAGCTGACAGCGCGAGGCGATTAATTTTAATAGCTGTATATTTGCCTGTTTCTCCTAATGCTCTGTAATGAGATGAGAAGCCATCCAACCCCAGATGGCTCCAGCCGCCTCGTTATTTATTTATTTTGTGTGTGCGTGTGTGCAAAAGAGGGGCGAAGGGGAGGAGGGGTAGCGGTTCCTGCGGGACCGGCAGCCCCCCCAGAGCTGCCCCCGTCCCCGCCGCTCCCGGTATCGCCCCCGGTACTGCCCGCGGGCCGTGGGAGCCATCATGACACTGCACATTCAGCCGCCGGGGATCGGCCACTCGTGCGCGGGGCCGTGACAGGCAGGACCGGGAGCCGCCACCGGCTGGGTGTTTCGGGAATATTTATTTATTCTCTCCGGTCGCGCAGAGAGTGACTGCGGGAGCGCCGGGGGCCGATCGGCGCAGGAGTAAATGCAGCGGATCGATGTCGTTCGGGGTGAGGGGCGGGCGAAGGGGACCACGGATCAAAGCCCATCCTATTAACCTAAATTTCGGCTCTGCGTGGCCTGCGGTCCGGGGGCCGGCGGGAGGGGAGCGCTTTGTGGGAGCCGGGAAAGCGAACACGCCGCCCGCCGCCGGCACCAGCCAGCGACGTGGTGGTGGTGTGTGTGTGGCGGTGTGACAAAGCCTCGCCGCGCTGAGCAAGCTGTCCCTCAGCCCAGGCGGCGGGCGRGGGAAGGGGAGGGTGAAGGGAGGTTTCGGCATATAAGAACGGCGGAGCGAGTCCCAGATTTGGGGACTCCAAAGAGGGGGAGAAGGGGGCATTCCCTGGTACGACGAGGCTGCTTAACCAGGTGGAACAGCACCGAGGCGAGCACCTGTGTCTTTTTCTAAAAGGCGTGTACTGATAATTACGAGAGTTAATTGCATTGCTTTGAAGGTCATTTGAAGTTACGGGGCTGTGTTTTCTTTTCAGGCTAGCAGACAATGCCCGTGCACTGTTTTAAATGTAAATCAGAGGGTATCCGCATAAACCTGTATTGTAGGATCGAGGCGTAATGGATTCACTCCGGCTGTGCCTGAGCTCGCCACAATACAGCTGAGCAGCCGAGCTGGGAGCGCGCCGGGGTTTCTCTGCGGAAACGCAGTTGCCGAAGAACATGAAAAGCATTAAATCGTGACGGGAAGGGGGCGGCGGCGGCGGGGGGGGATGCGTTTACTCTCGRGGGGGGGAATCTCGGGACCGAAAGATGCGTTGCGGCGGCACAGCCACCCGTCGCTAGCAGCCAGGAAGTTTCTCACCCCGAAGAGACAYGGGGCTGGCGTGTCACGCACCGTGGCACCGGTGGGGACGGCCCCGGCATCGCTCCTCCCGCGGGCGTGGAGAGGCATCGTCCCTCGTTCCCTGCCATGCCCCACCTCGGGCACKGCCGTTCCCAAAGGCTGCTTGCTGCTGCGGAGGGCCGGGAGAGAAGGGCTGGTTGCCACCGGGCTCGGAAGACCTCGTTCTCGCCGCCCTCTCCCCGGTGTGGGGCAAGTTCCGGCCCGGCCMGATCCAGAGGAATGTGGCATAAGGGGACCGGCCCTTAGCCCATCCCCACTGCCCCTGAGCCTTCATTAATCACACCGCCCGGGGCCGCGGCGTAGCGCCGAGCTGGCCTGCCATGCGATTAGCCCGACGCCCCGGGGTACGGCTCTTCCTGGCGGCGCTGACAGCCAGCCCGGCCCCCGTTGCCCCCGCTCCGGCACCTGCGAGCAGCTCCGCCGGAGGCGAGGACGTGCGGAGGAGTCCGCAGAGAACCTTTCTTCTCTCCCCCTTTCCCCACTAATACCAGGGCACCGCTCACAAGACGGTCGCGCCGCACGGAACAAACGTTCATTGATTTCCCCCGCCGGCCTGCGGAGGGACGAGGGGTGCCCTGGGAGTGGGCAGCCGCGGGCAGCCGCGCCGTGCCGCGCTCCCAGCCCCGCAACAGCAGGGGGGGTGGGGAGGGGGCACGAACCGGGGAGGGACCCGACCGCGTCTCAGACGGGAGAGTATGCGCGCGTCCCCGGGGCCGCCTGTAAGGGAAGACGTTCCTCTCCCCAAGGATGTGCCGGTGGTTCGCGGCTGCCTCCCGGACGAGCGGAGGGGCCGCGAGGCGAGCGACGGCTGCGCGTCTGTCCCTTCCCGCGATGCCGGGCCACCCTCATGCAGATCGCGCCGTGTCACCTCCCTGATGGCAACCACCACCCGCCTCTCCAGAAAAGTCGTCAGCCCGGTACCGCCGCTTCCCCCGTTGTCCACGGCAACCGGCGTATCTGATTGAACCTCGTTGTAGGCAGTGACACCCGCGTAATGGATCATCCTGTCAGTGCTTTTTTATCACAGGCATTTATTTTGGTCACGGCTGGTGATAACTTTGGTGTTTATCCCTTGTGTCGTTACGGGCCCTGCCGCGATCTCCTTTCCGCCTCCCCCCCCCCCCCTTCCCGGCGACCGTGCTGAGCGGACAGGCTACTCTGGGACSGCGGCTACCCCCGCCCGTCTGGGCACCGCTGCGAGGGGCGCCCCGATACCCCCCACTCCCGCCCCGGCCTCCCGCGGCCCCGGCTGGGGACGGATCGATCTGTTTGGTTTGGTTAAGCGCCCTCCCGCGCTCGCCCCGGCCTCCCCGGGGCCGGGTTATCTTGGGTCATGCTGGCGCGGAGCTCCGGGTGCGGTAAGAGGCTCCGGCGGAGCCCTGGTGCAGGAGGGAGCCGGGGGAAGAAAGTGCCGTCCGCAGTTCTCCATCAATCCAGACACTTCAAAAGTAAATAAAGCAGGGCAGGGAAGGGCCTCTAGGGAGGGGAGAGAAGAGGCCTCTGACAGGCGATTGTCCAGGGCGGAGCCAGCGCTATTTCCAGCCCGGGAATAACAACACTTCGGCTGCGGTGGCTCCGACCCGCGTGTCCAGGAAAGACCGGATCGGGGTGTTTGTTTTGCTTTTAATTATTATTTTGACGGCGCACTGACGCAGCCCAGGCAAACAATAACCCCCAGCTGTCCGAGAGGGGCACCGGGGAGCAGCGCCGCCCCAGCCGGGGGGAAAGAGCCCAGTGAGGGGGCGGGCGAGGGGCCAGGTCTGCTGCCTCCCGCGGAGGTCGGGGCAGGAGCCACGGGGCCGGGAGGAACCCGCTGGGGCTGAGGCGGCTGGCCGGGGGCGGCCCCGCGGCCCCGCAGGGAGGCAGCGGGAGGCGGCGCGGCGGGCAGGGAGGGCCGGTGAGAAGCCGGACCGGGGCCCCCGGCGCGTTTGAGGGCGGGAGTGTAGGGGGAGGCCGCCGCTCTTATCTGGGTCACCGGGGTTAGAGGGAGCAGCTGATAGAAACAGAGGAGCTGAGCTCCCGCTGCTGCAGAGATAGAGCCGCGATATGGGCCAGGCAGGCACCGAGCTGGAGGAAGGGCGGGAGGGAGGGAAAGAGGGAGGAGGAGGCGGCGGCTCGTTCCGGCTCCCGAGCCGAGCCCAGGTGCGCTGTGGTTTCCCTGCGCTCAGCGCTGTGCTCGGCGGCCCCCCTTCCCTCGCTCCCCATCCCCCGTCCTCCTCCCCGTCTCCCTCCAACGTTTAACCCTTTCCCACCTCCGCGGGGCTGGAGGCTGAGGCGTGCGTTGGCCCGGCCRCGTCCCCTGCGGTTCCCCACTCCCTCCGTGGCAGAGACTGATCACGGTAGGGGAGACGCGGGGGGGCCGGGGGGGTTGGCCTTGTGCTGCCGAGCACCGCCCTCGGGCAGCTCCCGGGACCCGGCTTTGTACACACACACTCGCGCACACACACACACACTCACACACACACCCAGCTGCGCTGAGCCGAGCCAGCCCCGCGGCCAGCCCCCGCCTGCCGCMGCCGCTGCTAGTGCGGCCGATCTCGGTTACAGCCAGCCACCCAGCGGGGTTTGCTGCTGCAGCCGCCGCCTTCCTCCTCCTCCCCGGTCCCCGCCGCCCTTTTCCTTCCTGCTCGGGCTGAGCTGCCCCGGAGCTCCCATGGCTCGCCGGCGGCGGCCAGTCCCCGCTCCCGGGCCGCTGCCGGCAGGGAGGCGGATGCGGAGCGACCGGGTAGAGGAAGGGCTCTCCGAGCGCCCCCATCGCACGCCCAGCCCTTTAATCAATTTCACCCTATTAATTATTAATTTTACGCCAGTCAAGCTTGCCCAGGAGGAGCGAGGAGGGGGAGGGGAGGCTGATGTCAGTCGGAGGCGGTGGCGGGGCCGTGTGCCAGGCTTCCCGCTCAGCCCCGGCCCAGCAACTTTCGGCTCCGCTGGCTCGGGCAGCTCCGCTCGCCGAGAACCGGGGGAGGCGGCGATTCCCATTCCGGTGAATGATGCGGTCCCCCCCTCGCACACACATCCACACACGCTCTCCCTCTCTCTTTTCCGCTCCCTCCCCTTCCCTCCCCGCCCGCCCCCCGTGTAGACACATCCATACAAGGGCCCATTGCATCGTAGCGATGATGGATCGTGCCTAGCGGGGGTGATTTGGTGTTGATCGCATATTATCACGGGCAGGTTGGACTGGTTGCTGATGGACGGCTTTCTAGCAAGCCGCTCCTTCCGACGCTCGGGGAAGCAGCTCGATCGAAAAAGCAGCTTGCTTTTAACTCCTTCTCTCACCAGCACGCATAGGGCAAAGCTTAGCATCTGTCACAACAGCTCTCCGGATAGCACTTTTCCCTCCTCCCACTCCATTTTCGCCGCGGCAGCCCCGCCGCCGGCTGGTTCTCCCCAGCTCCGGGCGAGCACCGGGCGGGGTTGGGGGTGCCGGAGACGAGGGCTACCCCGGCTCTTCCGCGGGCGAGCTGCCTGCCGGGCGGGTGCCCCGGAGGAGAGAGATGCACATGAGGGTCTCCACACCTGCCCTGGGAGAGCCCCCAGCCCACCGCTCGGGCTCTCTTCTCTCCTGGAGAGAGCTGCTATCTCTCCTTCTCCTCCTTCTCGCCTATTTTTTATGTAAGTTCCTGCAGATACAAAGGCGGTTTCGTAATGCCTCTCGTCTGCGACGACCGGGGACCTTGGCTAACCTTTCGAAACACTGATTGCAAGTGCCTGGTAGCGGCCCGTGCTGACCGCACACGGCACCAGGGGAGGGTCAGCGTTTCGGTGACCAGCACCCGAGGTAGCCATGGATCCACTGCGAAAGGCCTGCTCGCAGAAACGCTTCGTGCGAACGCTTATTCTCTGGCGAGAGAGGAGGGCGGTGGAGGGGAGGCTTAACCCTTTCGCTCCGGGCCGCCAGCCGCCTCCCAGCCGCCCGCCCGCTCCGAGCCGCGCCGCGCCGGCCAGCCCGGGGCCCGGGGCAGCTCCTGAGGGCGCCAGGTCGGGCGCTGCCCCGGGATAAACAGCCTCTTCTCCACGTGATGGTGCAGGACGGGGAGCCACGAATTGCATTTTTATTTGTTTGTTATTTATTTTATTTCATTTTTCTTTCTTTATTTTAATTTTATTTTCTTTCTTTCTTCTTTTTTTTTTTTTTTTTTTAAACAGAACTCGAAAGCGATGGTGCAGGGAGCTGCCTCCTTATCTCGCTCTTCGCTGCCGGTTTAACTCCTTCCGCCAGCCCCAGCACAGGTTCCTTGGGCCGGGGATTGTTTTCTGTTTGGAAACCGGAGAAGGGGGGAGGCTATCGGCAGGAAAGCAATAGCTCGCTCTCTCTGGAGAGCTGCTCTCCAACAGGCAGCGCCTTGAAATCTATTTAAAGAGAGGGAAAGGCGGGGGGGGGGGGGGGAGAACAAAGGGGGAGGAGGAGGGGGCCGAACTAGAGCCAGCGAGAGAGGGAGAAAGCGATGGATCAGCCGGTTTGCAGTGTACATCAAGCTATCACATCTGTATATGCTCCGATCGATGAAAAGGATGGATAATATTTGTCAGCTGCAGACCTTTTTCTTCTCACTTCCCAAGGAAAAGACGGGGGTGGGGGGAAGAGAGGTAATAGGGAGTTTCAAGGCCAGAGGCACTTCCTGGTACAGCCAAATAGAAAAGAAAGGCTGGGGATTATTATTAATTATTTTTATTATTCTACAGCCGTCAAAAGGACGATCAGGGGACCGTGCAGCCCTCTCTGCCCGCTTCTTCACGCTCTCACTCCTTTCCCCCCGCCTTTTTTCTTTCTTTTTCTTTTCTTTCTTTTTTTTTTTTTTTTTTTTTTTTAAACTCTGGTTCCTTGCAGGGCTCCACAGATTTAACCCTTTGCTTGAGGCTTGAGGTGGGTGAGCACAAAAGCAGATCGTGAAAGCTTTTGACTGGAAAAAAAAACCCAACCCCAACACAAGGCCAGCGAGAAGTCAGTAAAACGCACCGTTACACACACAGCGACGTGGTTTGGCTTTAGGGAAGACAAGGGGGGGGAAGCGAGAGAGAGACGTAGCCTCTCTCTCCACCGCCCCCCAGGTTCTGCCAGCCCCTCGCCTGGTGCCTGCAGTTGCACTCTGAGTAAATAGTTCCCACACATGGTCCACATTTTGCACAGCAGCAGCGTGTTTCCTCTCGGTCTCTCATTGCTGCTCTCCGAGCAAAGGAAATAAAAGAGAGAGAGAGGTTTAGAGGAAGTTAAAAATCAGACGAGCTGAGAAAAGACTCTGTGTTACACACATCCTGAACGAAAGCGAAAGCCCAGCATTTCGGCCCTCTGAGCGCCAAGCTCTCACCTCCTTAGTAATGTCACTAACATACATGTTGGACATACCACAGTAATTGCTTACACCCGGCGAGACGGGCTCTCTCGGGCGCTCACAATAGCGGGGCCGGCTGCGGAGCCCTCCGGAGGAGGCTGCCTGCCCGCTCGCCTCCTGCTCTCTGCCGGCGCGGCTGCCGGGCTGCAGCTGCACGCAGGGAGAGCCCAGAGGGAGCCGGGCTCCCTCCTCGCCACCGGGGGATTCCTCTTCCCTGGATCTGCSGGTGCCCGGCAGCTAAGCCATGTGTGCAGAAATAGCAATGTCCTACACCCGCCTGGCATTTACTTTCCTGAGGCACTGACCATCCCCGGAGGGGCGGCAGGATGGGTGGAGTGGGAATGCTGGGTGTGCTGGGTGAGTCCCTGGGAGGGTCGCCACAGTTCCCTGCATTGGGGTCCACCCCGGGCCTGCGAACCGCTGCTTGCCCCATGCCCGGGSAGCTGGAAGACAGGGTGCTGGAGCGATGTGTGCTGCTGGGAAACCATTATCCGGCGTCCTCCTTTTCTTCTCCTTCCAGGCCCYGGCTCCATCCCCACCCGCCCCTGAGCCGGGATCAGCCAGATGATCCTCYGGCCGTCGGCTGAGTGGCAGCCGCTTCGTGGGTAGCATTAGGGCTCGGCCACTCCGCGCTCCCGTGACCCCGCCGTGTCTCTGTCCCTCCATCGCGGCCTCTCCGAAGCCCAGTGCCCCATCAGCTCTCGCTGTGTGATATTTAAAAGAAGGGTTGCATTCTCCCCAATAGAAGCCCACTCGTTTCCTTGTTGCCAGGAACAAAGCGTACATTCAGAGGGGTGGCTGTTGACGGCTCCCTCTGTATAGCACTGGAAAGCGGGTGGCCTTTGGTTACTGGCAAGGAAAATTCTAATCAGGGTGCTTGTAAGCGGGGCTTTATAGAAGCTTAGTTACAAAAGGCTTACACCAGAGTAATGCAATAACTATAATAACAGCCAGGGAGCCCTAAAGAGGGTGGAATGTGCTTGTGTCTGGATGATTTTCCCCGCTCGCACAGAGAGGGACTGTTTACCGCGAGTGCCATTAAGTATCGCTGGAAACTCACCAACCGCAGACTTATTTCAATATACTTTATTGTTGTATCTGCTCTAAAAGCAACTTGCTTCGGACGACTTCTAGATCGTCCTAGAGGACGAGGGGAGAGAGGCCACCCTCGGGTATSCGGGTATCGGAGGAGGCTTGGAGCGGAGGGGTAGCGCCAAGGGTGAGGGAGCTGCGAGCCGGGGCCCAGCCGGGTCGTGCTGGCCGGAGCTCGTCCCGGTGGGCAGCGCCGCCGCCGAACAAAGCGGCGAGGCCAACAGGCCCCCTGCGCCAAGCGGCACAAAGCGCCGGGCTCCTGTCCTCGGAGATGGGGGCGYAGTGACGACCCCTCCGCCGTCCTCCTCATCTCACACGACCGATAAGGGCGAGGGGACCCCGAGGCAGACATCGGGGGAGCGGGGGGAGGACGACTGAGCATCACCCTCCCGCCACTCCGGCCGGCGCCCCGAGGTGCCCCTGGCAGTGGTGACCGCGCTGTTCCGGCTCAGCCGCTCCGGCTTGACGAAGCTAATGGGATCAGCCGCTGCCCTCCGCCACCGCTGCCGAGTGTTGATTTTTCCAACCTCTCCGCCCGGCCCCGATGCCCGCCGTCCCCCAGCCAGACCCAGCTACTGCTTGGCCGCCGGCGAGGGGCCGCGGCTCCGGAGGGCAGGAAATGGCTTGGCCGGGGAGCCGGGGCGGTCACTCCGCCCCGCCGCGATCCCGGCGTACGGCGGCGGGCGGCGCGGGCTGCGCCGGGAGGCGCCCCGGCGACCGCGGCGGCCCCGGGCGGGACGCGTGAAACGGGCACAGCTCCACCGCCACCCCCTTTACCACCCTCCCCCGGCACCCCCGAGCAGACTTTGCAGCGCTTTATTTTAACGGAACAACAGAGCGCGGCGAGCAAACTGCTGCTCCGCGCAGGGCAAGAAAAATGGGTTTTTAATAGGCAAGGTCGGCGTGCTTGGCAGCCGGCCACCGCGGCCGGGGAAATAAACAAACAGAGGAGCTGCAACTTCAGGTCGCAGCAGAAGTTGCGCTCCCGGCGAGATGAGCCCGCGGCAGGGTCCGCGGGGGCGAGCGTGCAGCCGCGTACGGAGCGGCCGCGGAGAGCATCTCCGGCCCCCTGACCCCCCACCTCGCCCCGGCGGCTCGCAGGCTTGCCTCGGCCCCGGGACAGGAGCGGGGCCGGGGCAAACAACCCCCCGGCGCTGCCGGGCGCGGTGCCGGCGGGCTGGCAGCGGGCGGAGGGCAGATGGCCACCCTTGTTTATCGCGTTCCGGCGGTGCTGCACGCCTCACCGCTGCTGCGCGGCACGGCCGGCCCCGGGCAGGCAGGAAGGGAGAGGTGGAGGGAGAGGGAGCGGAGCCTCCCGATCGCGGAGCGGCAAGACGGCGTTTGCCGGAGGGTTTGCAGCGATGCCCGGGGGTTCCCGCTCCGCCGCCGGGTCTCGGCCGTGTCGGCCCCGCCGGCCGCACCGCGGGGGCGCCGCGCTCCCGCTCTCGCGGCGCGTTCCGGGCTCCGTGCCGAGCACTCTCGGCTGCCGCGCATCAGCCTCCCCGCCGCCTCCCGCCGCCGCCTCGCTCGCTCCCGGCTCTGCAGGCGGCAGGGCAGAGCTGATCCCGCAGCCTCCCCAGTGGCACTGGCCCTCCACTGGCCCTTATGTCTCGAGGAACGAGCCCGGGCGGGGAGTGGGGGGTCGTGGGTCCGCGCCTCCCATCGCCCTTCCAAGCCTCTCTGCATCCTCAGGCCCACACGGGGCGAGAGGCCCCTGCCTGAGCAGGGGTTGTGCAGCCCCTCTGCTCGCGGTGTGCACGGCCAGGACATCACTTTAGCACCTAGCCGTTCACGGGGCCCAACACGCCCCGAAGATCCCGGGGTGAAGGAGGGACTGGCTCTGCATGCCCTCAGCTGATGAAGACAGAAGGAGCTGTGTCAGGAGAGCCGAGAGCGAAGTCCAAGCCTGGGGAAGCTGGACGAGAGCACGAGAAGAGGCCGRCAACACTCTCCCCGGTGGTCACAGACCTTTCTTTCCCGGCGCAGCGGTAGCAGGAGAGGACCTCTCGCCGCTGCCGTGGTTCCCACCGGATCACGGCCCGAGCTGGGGCCCCGGTACGCCGGGAGGAGGCACGGGAATGAGCCGCGCCCCTCGAGTTTCCACGGAGCCGCGGCCTGGGCTCCCAGGGCTGCTACACCGTCACCATCATCTCTCGGCCACATCGTGGCGGAGGGGAGAACCCCTTTCCCCCTGGTCCCATCACCCCACGCCACCCCCCGCAGCTGAAGACAACGGGGCTGCAACCGGGACGGGCGCCGGGCAGGGCGGCGGCCGCTGTCAGCGGTGCTCCCGCTCCTCGCCTCCCGGGCAGCTGCCAGCTTTTCGGCAGATCGCTGTGCAGACGGCTCCCAAGGACTCCTGCGAGGGCTGAGACGGGTCACGGGGAATAGCTGAACAGTGCGATAGGCCGGGCTAGAAGGAGGGCAGAGTCGAGCCAGGGAGAGCGGGGACCGGGCAGTGTGGAGAAAAGGGAAAGGAGCAAAGAGCCAGGGGGGACGACAAGCAAAGCCACCAGCCTGCAAAATGCTGAGTTGGCAGCATGCCGAGAAGCTGGGGAGCACTGCAGCCCCGACAGCCAGCGAAGGGGYCATGAAGAAGCAGCCTGAACGGGGCAAAGACTGTTCCTTACAGACCTGGCGTGACCTATCGTTTAAAAATCTGGCTTCCCCTTCTAGTGCCAGGGTGTACCTGCAGGGTASTCTCTGCCTTTCTGTCTCTCGTCCCATTATTCCACTACAGTCGAATCCTTCTGTTGTGACCTACAGCAGCGCTCTGATTTATTTTTAATGCGTTCCGATTCCTGTTCCGTTGTCAAGAGATGCATTGAGATTCATTTTCCATCCCCTGCTTTTCATACTTCTGTTCTGCTGGAGGGACCCGCCAATAGAGTTTAATTCGATTTGATATGATTTAATGAACACCTTTATCTTTTGTTTTTAGCAGAAGGATAAATAATACAACTGCATTCAGCTTTTGCTAAATCAGACATGTTTCCCACTGAAATCCTATCTGGTGACACACACTCACTGTAACATTTCATTAACAACCCCCTTGATTTATTGATTTTTAATATTTGTATTAAATGTTGTGTAAAATTGAACTCAGGCGTTAGAAGAGATTGTGCAAGTCACAAGACATGACTCCTACTTAATTGTTATTTTTTTTCGGTCCTGGAACAACAGTTGGAAAGAGGCCATCAGGAGGAAAAAAAATTAAAAATAAATTCTCCGGGGGGGGGCAAGGGGAATAAAGGGCAGTGCCCCGGAGAGTGCGGGGGAGATGGAGAGAAAGTGCAGCCCTCAGGGAAGGAGGGCAGCAGGGCCTGGCCRACGCTCTGTCGAGCCCCCCAGCCTCCGCAGGCCCCTCGGGGACCGCCCCCGGTCGCCCCAGCGCCCTGGGCCGGGGCGGCCACCCGACTTCCCACTGCTTCCCCTGCTCTCCCGGCTCGCTCGCTCGCTCCGTGTCGCCTCCCTCCCTCCTGCTCCATATGGTTTCTCCCCTCCTCCTCCTCCTCCTCCTCTTCTTCCCCCTCCATGTTGTCTCCGTGACTCTCCCCACTCCATGTTACTTCTCCGTTCCCCGGGGGAGCGTTTCCCCGCCGCGGCGTGTTGGGGCCCCGCAGAGCGGTCCGGCCCTGCCCGGCCGGAATGTTTGAGGGGCTCAGCCGGGCCAGCACGGAGCACGGAGGGACGAGCGGGAACAGCAGGGGAAGACTGGGGATCAGGAGGGGGCCRTGAGGAGGGGTGCCAGCCAAAATTCCCGGCCAGAGAATTTCCTGGGTGTGCRGTAGAAGAGTCTGAAGAAGTTCATCCCCCGCACGCACCCCCCCTTCTTGTTTTCTTTCTCTCTCCCCCCTCTTCTCCTCCCCTTCTCGTCTCCCCCCTCCCCCCCCGCCACCAGGAATACGAGGTATTCAGAGATCAACATAATTCACCTGCATCAAAAAAAACCTCGCCAGCTATAAACTAGCGGCTGATCCTCCGCTTAGACTAGTGTTTAGCCGTTCATGCATCATGAGTGTCAAATAAATGCCTGATTGAGGCCCTCAGCGGAGGAATTAGCTTTCCTTGTGCTGGAAATGCATAATAGAGAAAGTGCTGAGGCATCCTCCCCGGAGTTAGCTCGGGCTCCGCTCCCTGCTCTCCTCGTTTCGGGAGTTTTCCCTCCCTCATTCCATCTCCGCTCCCCTCCCCAGCCCCCACCCCCCCTTAGCGCCCGCCCTTATCAGCGTGCCCAGCTGGCTARGGGTGAGGGAAGCTCTCCGGTGTGTCCCGGACCGAGGGGGGGCCGGGTGAGGGCGAAAGTAGTAGCCGAGCATCCCTCCCGTCGCCCGGGTCCCCGGCGTTGCCCCGCCGGCGCTGCGGGGGCACCGCGGGGAGCGCTGCCTCGGCCGCCCGAGGGCGGGGACATAGACGGAGGGAGCGGGGAGCGGCGGGGGGACCCCCTCAGCGAGCTCCTTGTCCCTCGGCAGCCCTTCCGCGCCGGGGGCCTCATCCTGCCGGCGAGTACGACCCAGTCCCGACGTTTGGTGGCGAAGCGGGCCGGGGGGAAAGGCTGGTGCAGCGCTCCGCTCCGCCGCCCCGGCCGCCCTCCGCCACTCCGCGCCGGGCGCGCTGCCCGGACGGGTCCGAAGTCCCCCCGGGCAGGGGACGCCGCCGGAGCTGGGCAGGCGGCCGAGGCACACAGGGGTTAACCGCGCCGCGGCCGGGAGGAGCAGTTAAAGTGTACGGGCTGCAGATGCTTTTCAGGCCTCGGTGTCTACCGTTTTAAATTAAAAAAATGCACCCGGCCCGACCATGCACCAGTGACCTGCAATTTCCCCTTCTTTTCAAACTGAAATATGGCCAAACTATCTTCAAGTTAACTCAGGGGCTGGGGACGGGGGCGGGGGAGTTGGGAAGGGGGGGGGAAGGAGGAAATCGCTCTGGGTTGAGATCTCTGTGTCAAGTTTCATCCCCTCCTGACATGTCTGGCTCCGTGCCAAAGTCCTGAAAATGGAAAATTGGGGAAGGGCGGGCTGTGGGGGGTGGGTGGAGGAGCGGGGGGGGGGAGCGGGCCAGAGCTCTCGGCGGAGCGGCAGTAGCGAGAGGCTCTGGCCAAGAGAGATGCATGAACGAGCCCGTGTGAGCGGAGCGCGGCGGCATCTTCCGCCATCCATTCCGCCGCCCAGGCGCGTGGAAAGCCGCCGGCCGCTGCCATTGTTACCGGCGGGCGATGCGGGGACCGGAGCCGCCGCTCCGGCGAGAGATAAATAGCCCCTGACAGCGCCTCTTCGCACCCCCAGCTCGGCAGATTGGATTCGGTGGACGGCCGCAGGTCTGTGTCGCTCCCTTTCGCGGGAGTTCCTTTAAATCACCGCTCCACTCCCCCTTCACCTCTCCCGGGGGATGTTTCCGACAGTCCCCCACACAGCAGCCCTGCCGCCTTCCCCTGCTCGCTCCCCCTCCCGCAACCGGCTGCGGCCCCGCTGCCACGGCTCGGCACGGCTCGGCGCCACTGGCCCGGCGCGGAGCCCCGCCGGRGGAGGGGGAAAACTCTCTGGTGAAATACTTTCGGCAGGCTGCGACTTTGCCAGGAGGGGTCTTAGCGTCGGGTCTTTTGTCTTGGGGCCTTCGGCTGCGTGCCCCGGAGTGGCTGGCGGCTCTCCCGGGAAGAGTCTYTGGGGAAAGCGCCGGGGAGTCCCGTGTTGCCGCCGCGGGCAGCAGCGCCCCGGCTCCCCGCTGCCAGCGCCCGGCCGGCACTTCTGCAGGCTCGTCCGCGTCCCGGTTCCCCTATCCCGCCCGCGGAGCCGAGGGGTTCGGGCTGAGACCTGCCCTCCGGAGCCCCGTTCTGCCCGCGACGCCCATGTGTGCCGAGCGTGACAGTGGCCCCACGCGGGGGCGGGGCGGAGAGGGTGTCCCTCGCCAGCCGCGGTGCTCCCCTCCACCGGCCATCCTGGAAAGGGGAGCGGGGGACAACTCCGGTAGCCAAGGCGCTACTTTCCAGCTGCTCCCCTCCTCTGCGCCCGGCAGCCGGGCACGTGCGCTCCGGAGCCCCCTGGCATCTCTCGGGGCTGCCTCCCCCGGGGACACCGGGGAGTGCCACATCCTTCGCAGGCTCCTGCGAGCGGCTCGGCGTGTGGCGAGCCCGCACTTTATTTTTTTCCATCACGCCTTTCCCCACCCCCCGCCTCAGCCGGAGCCGAGCCGGTGTGCGTGTGTGCAACACGAGGTTATCGCCAGCCCGAGTCATTATTTCCAGGCCGGCTGCCGCGGGAGTCTCTCCCAGGTGGAGCCGGTGCAGGCGGCCGGTACCCGGGGAGACAAAGGCGGGAGCCCGGGGTGCGACCGGAGCCCTGCGGCGCTGACAAGCGCGGGCTCGGCCGGTCCCGGCGCGGCCTCCCCGCCAGCGGTGGAGCTCTGCCGAGGCCGAGGGGTGCTGCCGCCGCCCCGGGGAGCCCCGGCTAGGTTTTCCGAGTTACATTTGTTACATTTCCGAGTAATATTTTCGGTTATACTGAATCTACTTTTAGGCGATTGTTTTCCCTTTCCACTTGTTTGTCTCCTGCTAGCCTCGTAAACTGCCTCATGATTTATTACCTAGGCTAAGTGCTTAATTTGTGAATATGAAACAGATTAAAAGGAGATCGGCGTATTTTAGCAGGCAGGCCAGAGCAAAGCCCGGCAGCTGTTTCGAGTTTGTAGGCATCTCCAACCTCGTGTAAGCAGCCCAGTCTGCTAGTGATCAAGGGGGTATCCCCGGGCTCTCTCCGAGAGGCCCACCGCCGCTGGCTCCCCGTGCGCGCGGCTGGCACGGAGACCGGCCACGGGATGGCCGCTGTGGGCTCTTTTGGGGGGGACAAACACACGACTGATGYCGTCCGTCAAAGCGACACCCGCGGCTCTGGGATTCAGGACCCGCTGCGTCCCCGCCGCAGGCGGGCTCTGCCGGCGGAGGGCCCAGCAGGCACGCAGGGGGTTAACGACGACTCTGCCCTCTCCTTCAAAGGACTCACTCGAGATAGAGTAAATACGGTCGGGGCGGGGGGGATGTGTGTGTGTGCCGCTCAGGCCACATGATGCAAAAGTAAGACAAGCACACTCCGGAGAACAAAGGCTTCCTACCCCCTTCCTCCCCCTCCCCCCAAAATCTGTCTTAATTCTGCAAGTAAACTTGAGCAGCTATAAAACAAAGGCGAACGATGAAAGTTATAGCCAAGGGACAAGCAAAATAAATACCTTTGACGCAGTCCAAGCACGCACTTGGTATTTTCTGGAGCTCCCCGCTACCCCCAGGCAGGCAGGATATCTCAGGCTCTTCCCAGGACAGGGGTGACGTGCACCGCTGGGGTTGTGGCTSGGGATGATGTAGGCCACGTTCCACAGCCCGGAAAACACTCGCTGCCCGGGGCCAGCACCACCTCTTAGCCYTGGGGGAGACGGCAGGGCCGGACCGCATCGTGCCGTCGAGGCTGGGGAGGAGGGCGGCAGCAGCGGGACAGGGCTTCCCCAAGTGTCCCACGGGACTAGCTCGCCGGGAGGACTGCGGGGCCGAGAGACGTCCCGGTGAAACGTGCCCGGGTCCCCAGGGAGGCTGTGCAGCACGGCGCGGGGCTGGGAGCGGTGTCTGCCTCCACCCTGAGCTGTGCCCCTGCCCCGCGGGAGCCCGACGGGAGCCAGCCAGGGCGGTTTGCCTCCCGACCCGGTGATGGCCCCGGCCTCAGGTCATGCAAGTGACACCTCCCAGCCCGYGCTCCCCTGCTCCCGACTGCCTTGCCTTTGCAGAGCAGACCAGCTGACTTCATGCTTGTCACCAGCACCCTGGAGCAACTTCCCAGCCCCAGTGTCCCACAGAGCCTGCCTTCTCCCTCTGCTCCCCCCCACCCCCTCGGCCCCTGGAGGAAGCTTTAATGCATCAGGGACGGCAGAGGAAGCGAAGGGCCACAGCAGCAAGCCAGCTGCCTGTGCGCCCCAGCAGACAGCGAAGTCTGACGAGTGCAAAGTACTGCTGCTAAGCCCAAAAGTCAGAGAGAGGGAAAAATCTATAACCTGCCCTGTACCTCTGAGCGCTGCTTAAGATGCAGGAGCAAGAGCATTGTGCCACTCCTGCTGGAGCACAGCAGAGAGGGCTGGCCAGGAGGTAAATGATTCATGTGCCCTTGTTGCACCAGACCAGTTGCTCTGGTCCTCCAGACGTGGCTGGTGTTGGCACAGTGGAAGGAGCAGGAAATGCGGATGGACTCTGGGCAGAGCACGGGGATGAGGTGTGGTGTGGCACATACCTGGGCAGGCTGAACCCTGGGCTGCCTGGGAGTGGGAGAGCAAAAGACCAAGCACATGGCATTCGGAAAGATCCCTCTGTGTGTGTGCGCGTGTGTGTGAAGATGTCAGAGTAACACTGGTCTGGGGAAAACGGAATATAAACAGTGGTTGGGAAGCAGTACTGTAGGTACATGTGAATGAGGGCTTTGGGATACCCCCTCCCATGGCAATGAAGCACCTGAAAGAACAGTGAAAGAATGAGACAACAGCAGATATRTGTGTGTCAATACAGCTCTTTCAGGTTGGCTTGAGACAAGGTCCTTCTTCCTTATTTGGGGAAAGGTTTGTGGCAAACCAACACTAGAACTCATTTCCCAGGGGTCTGATGGGGTTTGGGTGTACTTGATTGGTCCCTCCCTTGTGGGGGGAGAGATATTGCATAGGCATTATATTCTACCACTCTTTTTAGCATTGAGCCTTCTTGTTCACTGTCGGAAGGCAGGCCTGAAACTTTTGAGTAACCCGAAGAGCAGTAGGCAAAAATGGCCCCAGGGTCTCCACACCTCCCTGAAGGTTCTGCACAGAGCTGTTCTCTGGTACATCCAGCATTTTAGAAGGGAGAGAAAAACACAAGGCTTGTGTCGTGATGGTAACGTACATCACTTTTCAAGCAGTATGCATAACAAGAAGCTGGAAAACCAGACAGTAGCAATGAAAAAGGAAAACAAGCCTTTCCAACTTGTTGGCTTGGCCTTTGCAGTCATCCCTACCTCAGGGAGGGCTGTGGTCACAGCATTAAGCCTTGGTTATGCAGCTGAAATTCACCATGCTAAAAGTCACCTGGTCCCTTGAGCGCTCTTGTAAAGCACTCCAAGGTCCCATAGAAAATGGTTTGTGTGTACTTAAAACTATGTGGATTTGCTTCCAACAGCGCATAATGCCAGTTTCAGCCTGATCCTGTCTGGCTTTCACTGAATTAATGGCTGGATGGATCTAAGTCCCAGTTTCTCAGCCCAAGGTGGTTCAGATGGTCATCCTGCTGCTGTTCCCTTGCTGCCCCAAAGGCATTTTAAAATCTCCTTGGAAGTGCTGTTATGTGGCAATGGCTAAGCCTCAGAAACGAAGCAGTGGAGCACATTTTTAAAGCAGAATGRGCAAACCCATGAGCTTGGAGCAGTTGGCTGGGACACCAAAAGCTATGAAAGCTGCTTTGCTTTGGAACACAGGTGCACCCCAGGCCCCTCTTCTAACCCCAGCTCTTTGCTGTCAGAAGTAGCAGGCTGCAGGCACCCACTTCCCACCAACCCGAAGACCTTCTTGAAGCCAGGCTTACACTTTTGATGTTCTCCCGGTTACAGTTTGTCGAGTCATGTCTCTCTTTTTCACTGTTTCCTAACATCTCACCACCCCCAGAACACTTCTGAGAAGAGGAAAAACCATTTCAAAAGTCCTGTCACTGAAAATTCTTAAAGACCACTACATGACCACCTAAATGATGTCCTCATGTCTTATAAACTCTGTTTATGCTGGCTGTCTGGGGTCTTTGGGGTACACTCTTCCTTGCATCCTCTAATGTACTGTTCCTATCATCTAAACACAAAACAGCAGGGAGAACTTTTGGATGAGGGTAAGGCTCAGGACACATAGAGATAAATAGGGGGATCAACATATGCTAAATTTCAGTGGTATTTTATCTTTTCAGCTTCACAAATATTGTGTTACCTGCCAGTAGCTGTAGTGTGCTAAGCACTCTGTAGGCACAGAAGACAGATTGGTCCTGCCTGCCCAAAAAATGGAAGCAAAACCATAAAATCTACAGAGGCAGATGACCATGAGAGCTGTGCTGGTGGTACAGGGAAGCAGGTGAGCTCCTGGACTTAGTCATGGCCTCCTTTCCTCTGCCTCTCCAAGGCCACCACTMCCAAAGTCTGTGTCCTGCAGTTAGAAGGGAACAGTGTGTGTTTGTATGTGTGTGCTCATGTGAATGTAATTGTGTTTCTACATAATGTGGATTATCTTTCTTTTGGCAGCAAATCTGTTCAGGGGTTTAGATAAAAAGATAAATCCTGCAGCCATTCCCTTCCTGGGAAAGGGCATGTCTTCTGTCACTTTCTCTGCTCCTTTTTCTGAGCAGTCCCCAAACACACTTTTTCCTAGGTCAGCATCTGATATCACCTTGAGAGCCTGCCTGCTCTCAGTGTGACACACTCCCACATGGGGAACAGGGGGAAAACGCATGGAATAAGGCACAGTAGGTGAGGGGCTGCTTGGATGAATGGGAAGAGAAAGGAACTGGGGTGTAGGGCATAGAAATACCCCCCAACAGTATTGCCCCATATGGTGCTAAAGTGAGGGTTACACTTCCCCAGCTTCCCAGGAAGCCCTCCTGGCAGGGAGATCAGGTGTGCTGTAGGTGCAGGACACCTAAGGGGCTCCCTTCTTCTGCACCCTGGTAGAGCTGCTTGGCTTGGTGTGAAGGCAACCTTGTCGGGAAGGAGAGCTCCATTGATTTAAATGCAAAATTACCCTCCTGCAGTTCTAATTTCCCAGGCGAGGGCCGTGCAGGCTCTGAAAACATGAAAGTTGTTGATGTATTGGTTCAATTAATTTTAAAAATAAGTTTGAGTGCCATTTGTTTCAAATTTGATAGGAAAGTGCTGTAGATTTTTGCAAGCAAAGACTGAGGTGAGTGTGGATGGGGTGTGTACTTCACATGGCCTTGAAAGAGGGCTTAAACGTTGCATTCATTTAGTACTAGGCCCCTGCACGGGGATGAGTGAGACCTGTGGTGAAAGAAAAAGACCTGAACATCTGTATTTGCTAAGWGGCACCGGCAGCAGTCAGCCAGCTCTCAGAGAAGGGCAGACATGMGGTGTGAGGCCCAGCTGAGACTGCTGGGTCCCTGGTGCTTTTAAAAGGAAATAATAGCTTCTGGGGGAACCCTTTCTGGTGGCCTTGGCTCCCGTGACCCCCCTCTGATGTATGATATTTAAACAAGGAAATGTCAATATTGGTTTTCCACATACAGCCTCGTTCTGCTCTCCATGAAAACCACTGACAAACCCCTTAGAGGGTTAGAGGGGAGCAGACCCCAAAACAGTCGCTCAGACCCAAATACTGTTGGCTGCAGCAGCCTGGAAAGAAGAAAGTGCAGGTTGTCGTGAGTGGCTGGGCGATGTGTGCTTGCAGGTAAATCAGACAGAAGAGAAGCAATCCCATCCTGCACTGTGCAGTGCCTCAAACCTGCAGGTCCGATGGTTTGAATGATTATTGCTTTTTAAAATTATAAATTGCATTTTCGTACAGCGAGTGAGGATAATGTGCTGCTTACTAGAATTAAGTGCAACTCAAGGGTGTTTTGTTATAACAAAGGTGACTTCTCCGTGCTCGCCTTTGCATGGTCTGGTCTAACGGAGAATTTGATTTGAACCCGATGGCTATCTAGCAGTGGTTTTGGAGAGGAGTAATGCTCATTGTATGAGAAGATATCCATAAACTGGGCCATCAGATATGTCTTCTGATATATGTGTCCTCTGAGGTAGGAAAGTGTAAGTCATAGGAAGAGAGGGCAAGTGTGTCTGACTCATAGTAAAATGAGGGCAYGTGGAAAGTATAAACGAAGGGAGGGCTGCTACTAGTAGGACATGAAGGCTGTGCTATGTGTCATGGGAAAAATAATTTAAGCTCTTGGATAATTTAAGCTTAAAGGGGCAGTTGTGGTGCAACTGCATGGTGCAGAACGTGAGGTGGAGCATAAGCATAAAAGAAACTTAACCCTTGATCCTGTGCTGCCCCTGTCTTGGTGTTGGTTTATGCAGGCTGGGCCTTGACAGGTGTTGCAGTAGCAGCTCCAAGGTCCTCTAATGTAATGAGAATTTCATCCCAGTTCACCCCAGCGTAAAGAGTGTAGTTTCACAGGCTTTATGCTCTGGCACTGTGTCCCCAGAGCTGGTAGCAGAACAAGTGGCATGCAAGTCCCTTAAGCAGCTCTGTGCAAATGTCCCTACTGGGGACCAGCTTTCCTGGGCAGGTCATAGCTACTTTCCCACTGGAAGGTGACCATGGTGCAGGCCCACTAAGCTCATCCAGTCTCCAGCATGTGCCACGACCTCTGTTAGGGCACAGGTCTCAGTAGGGACGGCCTGGGAAATTGAGTGAGGTAGAAGATGCCATGTGCCACTCTGATTGCCTTCGGCAGGAAAAGCACCTTTGGTCTGATGCATGACCATGACTAACATGAATCTCCAACTGGGACCATGAAAAAAGACCTATAATTTGGGAAGAAAATAAATAAAGGAGTGTTGCTCAGGTGTGACTTCTGCTAGGAAGCACGGAGATTGTGTATGAAGCTGAGGCTCAGCCATTTCCTAGAATATGCCTGTCCTACGTGATTTTCTGCTTTTGAGGATACAAATGATATGGAAGGAGATTGTTGGGTCATGGACTATTTCATCCTTGCTATACAAAGCCCGGCAAAGTGCAGTCCCAGCTACAGCTGAGGCTTTTGGGAGCCTGTCTCACCCAAATAWCCCAGGGCATCTTGGGTTCAACTCAGGGCACCTCTCACGCAGAACAGAGTCCAGGCTGGCAGCACCTGATACAATGGCACTCACTGCATGCAGCGGTTCCTGGTGTACCCCAAGATCAGAGATTGGGAAGGTACAGGAGCAGAGCAGTTAATGCTTCTATAACACCATGGTCCTCTGAGATTCTGCCACTCCACGCTGCACATCAAGGCTGTCTCAGGAGCTGAGACAGACTGAAAAATGAAGGGGCATCACCAGGATGGGCAGAGGAAGGACAATTTCTATTTCTTTATCAGAGGACATGCTTCATCTGGTGTCCAGGGGGACAGCCCAGGCGTGCTTAACGTCTGTCTTTTGGAGCAGATGTTCATGAGAAGGTGGATGGGGAATGGGCTGAGGTGTGAAAGCAGACCTTTTGGCATGGTTGAAAAAGCCCTCATGGAATCTCTCTGTGAGCTACCTGAGGGGGAGTGTCTCAAAACTGAGTCCCACCACCGTCACTGAAAGGACTGAACTACCCTGAGTCTTGGACCAGCTTAATGAGGGCTTTGGCACTGCAAGAGAGGAAGAGGGAAAAGAGGGAATAGTGTAGTGCAGCTCTGTCTATGCTTCTCTGTTACTGCACAGCCAGGGCTATTGCCATTGTGAGAATATTGTTTCTTGTTGCGGATAGGTAAAACCTTGCAAAAGTTTCTTACAGACAAAAGGAAAAATATGAAGCACTACTGAAGGGTAGGGCTGACGGAGGACTGAAAAAGCCCCAGCTAGAAAAACTAAGCTAGCTCTGCATTTTGGTCAAGCGGTGCTCAGCATTGTGGATTTGATGAACAACACTAGTCTGCATGAAGACAGGWGACTTTTCAAATGGGGTTTTAATAAAGTCAGTATTGCTAAGGCTATCTATAAAGGTAATCTGCATAGGGTTTTAAACAAGTAAACTTAATGATGCCATTGATGCTTCCGACATGAATGAGACTGTTGCTGCAATACTGTGTCCAGCTCTGTTGTGGTGTTTGCATGTTAGGAGTGCCTTGGCAAATTAATATGGGATCAGAAAAGAGCTAGAAGAGTGATTCAAGGTCTGGGAATCGCATCTTATTGTAAAAGACTAAAGAAATGCCATCTATTAATTTATCCAAGAGGAGGCTATGACTTGGTTTGATCATAGTCTTTAAGTGCCCTAAGTGTCTCTATGGGGAGGTTTCTGATAGTCAAGATCTCTTTAATGTGGCAGACAAAGGCATAATGAGATCCTATGTTGGAAAATGAAGCTCTATGAATTCTGAGCAGAAATAGGTGCTTTTTTTTTTTTTTACGCAAGTGAGGGGACATAACCACTGGAACAACTGAGGCAAGCAGTGGTTTTTCCTGTTACTTAAAAGTCTTCAGAGCAAGATTGGATGCCAGGTTAAAAGCTCAGGCAGAATTTATGGGTCTGATACAAGAACGTCTGGCTGAAATTCACTGGCCCATGATATGTAGCAGGTCAGACCAGCTGATCATAACGGTTCGTTCTTGGTTTAAAAAATCTGTGAATTAGGTATTTCAAGTCCCCTGAGACCTGATATTACTGGAGGTCTCAAAGGAATGCATTATAAGCTGTCACCGTTTAATTGTAAGCAAGCAGGGGCATTGCCTTTTCTCATACTAATAAACTTATTTTCCAAGAGCTTGTTAGACACCAGAGTTAAGCAGCTGTTAACAAACATGACAACATTTTAGAAACAGTTCGAATAATTCTCCTTCTCCCGTTTGCTCAGCTTTGTTTTGCAGCAGCACAATTTCATTCATGCCGCATCTACCAATGCTTCTCTAGATGAAATAGCAAATTCCAGCCAAATGAAAAAAGCAACCTCCATACTTAAGGTAGGCTCCTTACACTATGTCCTCTTTCATGTGCATCCCTTAGTCTCACGGATACATTGCAGGCTTTCTCTCAGCACTGTGCATGAGCAGAGCAGGGMAGGAGTCCATCGGTTTTCCAGCACAGGCCCCTCAGATAGGTAGGAATCCATTGTCTGTCACGGGAGTGCTTGGCCTACAGAGTTCCTGGTTTGTCTGAAAAAATGGAAGAGAATGAGAAAGAGATATTAAGGAGACACCTGGTATTCCTGAAATTATGCAAGATATTAACCTCCTTGAGGTTTCATAAAATGGCCTCCAGCAAACGGTCAGAATGTTTTTCTTACAGAGCAGTTTTCAAGACAGCATAAACTTTCTTAATATCTCTTCAAAGGGAGAAAAAAAAAAAAGGAAGAGAGAAAATAAGATAACAGAAAATCTCAGCCATGGCTCTTGGGAGTCTTGAAAATCATATCCACGGTTGCGTAGACATTCTAAACCTCTGATACGTTCAGTGCCTCGTTAGCCTCAGTTATCAAAACTGAAACAAGAGGTGGTAAGGAGCGCAGCAAAAGATGGAGCTTAAAGTCGCTGGAGGACTGCACTCCCGTCGACGGGAGTCCCCGCCCGCCTCCCTCCGCCTGCGCTCCTCACCCCCGCAGCGCTCGCTATGCAGGCAGTGAGTCAGAGGGACGGGGCTCCGGGCTCGGCGGGGCGGCCGGGGCGGGGGCCGCCGCCGCTGCCTCCCGGGGCGCGGGCGGGGAGGTCGGCGGGGAGCCGAGCAGCGGGGGGAAAGGTGAACCCGGAGCCGAGCGGGGCACAAACCCATTAGTCGCACATAACTTGGGAAGACGCTTGGCCTCGCCATGACAACCGGCGGCCCGGGCTGCTCCCACGTCCCGCCGCCTCCCGCGGGAGCCCCTTTCCGTCCTCTTTCCCGGCGCTTGGGGAATGCGGGGCTGGAGAGACGAGCCCGGTGCGGGTAACAAAAGGGGATGAAAGGAGCTCTGTAGCTCACTTTACACGTCCGAGAGGCATTTTCATGCCCCGTAATGAGAAGGCATCATTCCGAGGAAGTTCAGATCAAAGGGGAGAGCATCCCGGGCATTTGCATAATTGCCGGATTTCGGAGCACGGGCTGCAACCTGGGCACCTCACCGGGGGCTGCTTCTCGCTCGCCCAGGGCTTCCGCAGAGGTCCGGAGAGAGGGGAGGTTGCAGACCGTGCTCCCGCGGGGAGCGGAGCGAGGCCTGCCCCGGGAACGAGATACGGAGTTCGCCGGGCCCCGAGCGGGCTGCTGGGGCACGGCTTGCGGTGCCCGACGGCAGGAAACCCTCGGGGGCTCCGAAGGCCGCGAACCCCCCGGTGCGCGGCCAAGCGGTGCCCGGGTCCCCGGGGGCTGCCGCCGGTGTGGAGGTGGTGCCGCTGGGGATCGGCTCCCTTCTCCCACCCGGCGACATCTGCGGCGCCGAGCCAGCACGCTGCCTCCCCGGCGGCTGGCGGGTGGCTCCCGGCCCGGCGGCTCGCACTGCCACCAGCGAGCGGGGATAAAGGGATTAAACGGCACGCTCGTTCCGCCGGGGGGGGGGGGGGGGCGACACTTGGCCGGCTCCAGCCTCCCGCTCCCCCCGAACGCCTCCCCCGCCGCCTGCACTCCCGGCCCCGCGGCGCTGCCCCCGGCCGGCCCCGGCAGCGGGGAAGCACCGGGCGCGCCCGCGGTGGCTCATTGTTCCCGTAACCAACCGGGGCTGCCGCCGGCGCCCGCGGTGCTCGGGGCGACGGAGTTCGCCGCTGCCGCTACCGGGAAGGGGATGCCCGGGGACACCCTTTTCAGCCATTTTAAAACAGCAAAGCTGGCGTCTCGCCGCGGGTGCCCCCATCCCCCCTCCTCTCTTCGGAGCCCATTCCACGCCCGGACGACCCTGGCGGAGATGTGGGGGTTCCCCCTGCCCTGAAGCCGGCACCATCCCCACACGCCCCGCACCTGCGGTCCCCGGGCGAAACTCCACCCTGCGGGGACACCGCGCTCGTCCTGAGCCCTGTCCTGGGAACGAGGCCAGTCCTGGCCCCTGCTCCCGCTCCGGTGCAGGCAGCTCCCACTCCAGCCCCAAACCGCGACGCAGCCGGACCCTGCCCCAGCCCTGCCTTGGGCTGCTGCCAGCCCCAGGCCGGGGTGCAACCTTCCCACGGGAGTCGCGGCTTCTCCCTGCATGGCCGAGGCCGGGTCCGGGCGCGCTGGCCGGGCGCCAGGGAGGTGAGGTTAGCCTCGGAGCTGGCTGGCGGATGGCATGTTATTGTGAAAAGCGAGCGGGGAAGGCAAATAGGAGCATGGCACCGTATAGGCTTGCCACGTGACCGAAATGTGTTTATCTCGCCCCGGAGAAGCCGGGCTGCCTGCGGAGGCCAACCCTGCCTTCATGGCACAGGCACAACTCCCGTGGCCGCGGACGGTTCTGAGCCCTGCGAGAGACCACTTCTGTTTGCTTTTGCTGTCGCTTCGGCTCTTATCATTTGCCTTGTCATTCATCATCAACCTCTCCCGGGCTCCCTCCCCCTTGCTCGCCCCCGCCGCCTCCCCCAGGGTCAGTCGGGAAAAGACTGAGAATCCATCTGAGGAGTGAGACGTGGGAAGAAGGGCTGGATGGTGATGTGGCTGGGTGGAGGGCGGAGGGGGGGTGTGTGTGTGTAAAAGCAGCTGCATGCAGAACAAAGGTGCTGGAGGGTGGCTTTAGGTGGTGGAGCAGAACCTCGTAAATGGGAGATTTCCGTTCACAAGACTCCGCTTGCACAGTTTCTGTCCTGCCCTTGAACTGACAAGTGAATATCTGCATTGCAACCAGAAAGTAAATCACACCGAGCCTGGCTCGGGGAGGGCGCGCACGACGCCTCAGTCTGTTGCTAAGTGCGAAAAAGTGGAAGATTTCAGCTTCCCAGCGCAGCCCCGCTTCTCCGATACAGTATTTACTTTGGGAGCCCAGCGAAACGCGCTCAGTGTTTATTACGGAGAGTGCCGGGGCAAGCTCGCATTTGCGTGATTAGGAGCAAGCGGAGGAGCGGCCGTGGCGCGGAATATCAAAGCGAGACCGCCTTGGCAGGGCTCCCAGGCAGGGCTTTACTGGCACCCGCGGGATTCCGCGGGGCAGGGCGAGCGCGGCCCGGGCGGCGGCGGCTGCCGCTCCCCGCTCCCGCCGCCGGGGCACGGGGGGAGCCGGCGGCCCTTCGCGGGAGGCCGAAAGCGAACATCCTTTCTGCCGTGGGCTCCGCGCTMACGAGGCGCAGCGGCCGGGCCGGGCTGGGCTCTGCCCGCCGGCTCGGCGCTTCCCAGCCTCGGCCGCGGCCAGCCGGCCGGTAATCTCATTAGTGCAGTCGCGTTTGGGGAGTAAAGCGCCCGGCGTCCCCGCCCGGCCTCGGGAGAGCAGACAAAGGTCTGCGAAGCAAGGCCCTGCGGCCGTGCCACGGCGGCCGGCCCTGTTAATGTTCAATCGGGAGTCGGAGAGCCGTGTCTCTCCTCCCGGCCCGTGCCGGGGGGGCGCGGACCCCCGCCCGCCGCTGCCGGGCAGCCCGCGACGAGGCCGGTCCAACGTAGCACGCCTGGCCGCCTTGCCCCACCGGGTATTTTCTCCCTGGAAGTTACGCTAAAATAACATTTGTGTGCACGTTAATGATTTATTTATGTGGCTAATAACGCTCACATTCTCGCTGATATTTGTCTAGGCGAAAGACCAGCTGCGAAATGCCCCGCAGCTGTAGCCAGAGCTAGAACAGAGTGCCTTGGAACCAGAAATCAATGCTCCTGAAATGAACAAGTGGACAACTTATTAGGCTCAGTCACTCCACACGCCGTCCCCTGATAACGAATAGATGAAGTAGACGCTGGAGAAGGGACATGCCTGGGAAGGCCACACATGCCTGCTCCCGGCGTGGCTCGGTAACACCGCGGGGCACAGCCGGCCGCACGGACATCCCCAGGCACGGCAGGGGCCGTGACACGGCACTCTCGGGCTGCCTAGGGTTAGATGGCGATAAACACGGCGAACGCCCAGGAGAACGGCTCCGGGGGTCATTGACAAAGGTGTCCGGTTTCCCTGCTGCTCCAGAGAGCACAACCGACAGGTTCAGCGAGATCACGTAATTGTGGCTTCTCTGCCTAGAAACAGTCACGCTAATTTTGCATTTTTATCATCCACGGGGAGGAAAAATACCTGTCGTCCCGCAATGCAAATCCTTACGCAAATAGATCTGCGGGCACACAGGGAGCTGCTGGCAGCCTGACCTACCAGCTGAGAGTCGCTGGCCCCGAGTTTAGAGGTGCCGGCCAGCAGCAGCACGCCCCGATAGCACACGGGATCTTGAAGTCTTCCTGTAAGCCCCTCGGAACTTGCTGCTGCCTCAGAAAAGTCCGAGAAAGAGCCTCCGGTTAATCTCCGAGGCCTTCATACATCCCTGGCGAGCAGCGCCCCAGCGCTAAGTGCAATTAACATAACAGACACTAAAATAGGAGAGCGGCGCTGAATTTAATTTGCAGGCTTAGAAAAAAAAAGGAAAAAAAAAAAACAACTTAGCACTTGGAGCGGTCTGGTGATGAACACAAGGAGTGATGTGGAAGGCGGCAGAGTAGCCCTCCTGCCTCGGAAATGGGCCGCGGCCAGTTCCGTGGTTCCCCTCCGGGAGCCGGGACCACCTTGGTGCGCGCGGGTTTCTAGACAGGTAAACTCCTCCGCCGGGGATGCCTCCCGCCGCATCGCTCCAGCGCGGCTCGCCCCCTCGGCGAGCGCTCCGGTGGCGACGAGGGCAACCGCAGCGCGACCTGGTCGCCGGCGCGGGCAGGCACCTCCCTGAGCCTCCCTGCTGCCCGCCCCGCCACGCACACACCTAGATCCGGCTCGCTTTCCTGCCCCCGCTGCCCCTGGGGAGAGGGAGGAAATGGATGCGGGACAGAAGCGGCGGGGTAACCCCCTCCCCGCTTTTCCTCCCCCCCCTCCCCCCCGCCTCCTGCAAACTGCCGCTGAAGTTCACAAAAGAGCGAGACATAAAGAGATCGAGGTTTCCGAGAAAAGGGAGAGGCGAAAATAGCGAGGTAAAGAAAAAAGAAAAAAAAAAATCGTCGCAACAGAGGGACCCACCGACCGGCTGGGAAGCTGGTGGTATCCGGCCGGGGGACAGGGTGGGAAGGAAGGAGCAAAGAGGGCTTTAAAAAACTGGAAGGCAAAAGCTGTTGGGGAGGAAGTGTAAACCGAGAGGGAGGCTGGGGGAGGGGAGAGAGCGCCATCTTTTCATGTCACAGTCACAGAGACAGCGCTGGGCTCGGCCACAGTGTCTCGGTTTCTTTTTAACAGCGGAAAACGTGCGATTAGCAAGCAGACGGGCGGAGACTACCAGCCCTGCGCACACACACAGCCCGCAGCTCTGTCTCCGCGCCGTGTAATCCCAGCGCTCAGCCCTTCTGCACCCCCTCATTAAAAACCCGGAGATTTCCTCCTCCTCCTCCGCTCTCCGAGGAAAACAACGCCTGCCACCGCCTGAACCCTGGCAGCGCCGCCCGCCCCGCACCGTCCGCCCGGAGGCCGCCCAGGGGCCCCGCGCTTCCCGGCGCCTTGCACGGCGAGCTGCGCGGTCCCCGTCACTCGGCCCCTGCTTCCTCTCGGGAGGCTGATTCTCACCCCCCCCGTCTCAAAGGGCCGCCCCCGAGGGGACGCACAGCGGAGGTTGGGGGGGGTTGAGGAAAGCTGGATACAGTCCCCCCTACCCCCCATCTCCCGTCCCCAGGGGCTGCTGCTCCCCCGCTGCCGGGGCGGCTTCTCGTTTCCCCCCAGCGCCCTCCCTTTATCCATCCCGAGGGCGAGGGTGGGGTGCGTCGAGCCGGAGCTSCCCGCACTGGGGCCGGCGGCGGGGAGCAGCGCCGAGATCGCCCGGGAGCCGGCGATCCCGCGGTGGAGCCGGGCACCGCCGCCCACGGCCCCATGAACAGCGCTTTATTCCGCAGCGCTCAAACCCCTCATTGTGTTTGGCAGAATCACCTGCCTCCTCCGGAGCCGGGCGATTAATTTAATGCGATACAGAGTGCGCTCCCTCCCGGCCCCTCCTCAGCGGGGAGATCTCCGCCGGGCGCTCCGCGCCGCGGAGGAGGGGCACGGCACAGCACGGCGGGGCACGGCGAGGCGGGCTGGCATCCTCCGAGCACCGGCTCTCCCGGCGGCGCCCGGGGAAACATTCCCCACCCGGTAGCGGTGGAGCGGCAGCTCCGATCGGAGTCGCACACAAGCATCCGCCGCGCAGACCTGCTCGGTGCCCGGGGGGGCTGCGAGGCGGGCGGGGGCCGAGCCATGCCTGGCCAGGGGATTTGATGGGTCGTTGGCTGCGCCTGGGGAAAGGCGGGCGGGGGGGGGCGGTTGGCTGCGCCTAGCGATGGGGGATTTGAGAGGGAAGGGGAGGGGGGGCTGAGCTCGGTGGAGGGGGGTGCTGACTGCCGCGACTGCTGGGGACGGCGGCTGTTATTATTGTTATTACTGTTATTGTTATTTTTAGGGGGCGGCGGTGGTGGGAGCGGGGGGGGTGGGGCGGTCCGCGCTCGGCGGGGGGCGACGTGGTAGGGGGGCCGCCGGCTGCGCCCGCGGTGGGGGCATGAGGTGAGGGCGGTGGGAGAAGCGTCTCCTCTGTTTCTAATAAAGGAAACGACTTTTATTGAACGATAAATGCAGGGGAACGAAAGTCGTGTGGGTGCGCCTGGTGGGGGCGATTGATTTGGCAGGGGAGGGGTGGCGGCTGCCCGTGCCGGCGCGGGCTGTTTGGGGCGGGAGGGGCTGGCCTCGGCTGCTCCTGCCCGGGAGGGATCACGGGGAGGGGGCGTTGGCCGCCCCGGTGGAAGGGGACGAGGGCTGCCCCTGTTCGTGGGGGGGCTGGAGAGGGGGAGCGCGGRATGCTCGCGGTGGGGGGTCCGGCGGGGGGGGGGTGGACGTAGGCCATGGGGTGGTGCTGCCTGCCCCTCTCGGGCAGGGGGGGGCTGAGGGGGAGGTGTCGGCTGCGCCTTGCCAGTTGGGATTTGATAGGGGCGGTAGGAGACACGTCTCCTGTTTCTAATAAAGGAATCGGCTTTTATTGAAGGATAAATGCAGAGAACCAAAGTCGTGTGGGCTGCAGCCGCCGAGCTTCGTTAGCTGCCGATGTGACTATGAAGATAAAACGCTCCACAATAACTCGAGCGTGAACAGCGCCGAGGATGGGGACGCGCGTTCCCCGATGGCCTTGGCCCCCGGCCCCCTCAGCCCCGGCCCCCTCGGCCCCAGCCCGGCGGCGGAAGGTGCCCGGGGAGCCACAGACCGTGTTAACGGCTCGGCCTTGGGACTTCGCCAAGTTTCTCTGACTTAGGGGAACTCTGGGGATGAGTAATCGCGCCAGGCTAGGGTTTGGGAGGGAGTTTTTTTCGCTCGCTCGCTCGCTCTCGCCTTTTTTTCCCCTTGTCATCAGCTGCTGACCCACTCACTTCGAGAGCACGGCACCGACGGGTTTCTGAGAAGGGCGGCAGGAGGAGACCGGGGATGCGGCGAGCCAGGGGAAGCCCCCCCACCGTCTTGGCTCCCGGCCGAGCCAYCCCGGCTCCGCTCCGGCCCTGAGCACGTAGGGGCAGCGCGGGGTCGCTGCTATCACGTCTCCCGTGCTGTGCCCTCGATGTGTCTTTGCYGAGGGACTAGGGAACGCACGCACACCCGCGCCACACACACTTCGCTGCTTCGCGTGGAGGCCCGTGTGGAGGTTTCCCAGGGCAGCGAGGACACGGCGCTGCCGCGCCTTGCCCTCGGGAAGATGTCGGGAAGCCTTTTCTACTCGACATCTCGGTTTATCGCGGGTGGCGACGGCTCAAGGACRGGAGGGGGAAACTCCGGGCCCGGGGGGAGGCCCCCGGCGACGGGGAAGCAGCGCGTAACCCCGGCCGTGGCCGTGGCAGGCGCGGGCGCGCCGGGCCGGGGAGGAGCAGAGCCCGCATCCTGCCCGCGGGCCTCGGGGCGGGCGCGGCGGGGCCTTGCCCGGTGCCGCAGAGGGCAGGGCCACCGCCGTGCGCACCGGGCGCCGTGCCCGCACCCGGCCTCCGCCTGTGCCTGCCGGGCAGCGGGGCGCGGGGGCGGCCGAGAGGCTCAGAATCAGAACCGACTCGACGCAGAGCATGGCCGCCCACAGCGGATCCTGCAGCTTGGCTGGGGACAGGCCGGGCWGGGGGAGTGTCGCCGTCGGGGGTGCTGCGGCGAAACGAACTGGGAAAAGCAGCCTGGCTCTCGCTTTGCCTCGCTCGCTGCCGCTTGGGGGGCCGGCGCGGGGCTTTCCCCAGCGCAGCTCCCTGCCCGCTCTACGGGCAGCGAGGGGCCGGGTCCCCCGCCTGCGACGGGGACGGCGAGCGGGCACGGCCGGGGAGCAGCGGGGAGCTGCTAATCTCGGCGCCTGACAGGTTTCGGTCCTCTGATTACCTGCGTGATTTGGCTTCCGAGAGGCGCGCTGTGAAGCGGCTGCTGCCCTTGTTTGGGTACCGTGATGGCGGGGGGGCGCGGGGGGACGACGATGTAGAGAGATGAAGTGAGGACGGGGTTTTAAATGGCACTTCTGAACGGAAAATACTTTTATTTTCCCTCGGATTTTTGAAGCTGCTTTCGAAATGAACATTTTCTGCGATAAGAGGTGACCGATCAGAATCGCTGGGGGGAGGTTGTAAGCAGACGTTTTGCCCCAGCTTACTGTTATCTTATCTTTCACACTTGCAGGGCGAAAAAGTGGCTTATCTTTATACCCACCCCCCTCTCGCCTTAATTGCTAAAAACACTGTGAAGTGTTAAGTACAGGACTAAAGAATCTCTCCGCGTGTCTGCCATGCGAGTGAAGGGGCGGGGGGGGGGTCCGATTTAAAAAATKAGGGGCTTTTCTCTGGAAAGGTACACACGTGTACGCACCGAGAGCCCCTCCCTGCCCTCGCTCTGCTGCTGCTTTGATGTTGCAGGCTCTCATTTCATATGTATGCACCYCGGCGAGCCACCCGCCGCTGCCGGGCTTCCAGCCGGGGCGCAAATCCCGCTCGGCACGCCGGCGAGCCCGGGGGCCGCGCCGCGGGGCGCGGGCGCGGAGGGCGGCGGAGGCCTCCGCTGTCACCTCTGGGGCGGAGTGAATAACCCCAGTGTTTATGAACCCGAGCGCGGAATTGGTATTCAGCGCCGAGCCACCGTCTCCTCGCTTTCTCTCCCCACCCCCTTCGAAACAAAACACAACACAAAAACAAAACCAGAAGGAGGACGGAGGTGATTCATCGACTGTATCCAATTATTAACATACAAGCTGTAGTCTGCACAAACACACCTTCAAACCATGGCGGTTCCCCCGGCCGCCGTATTATATTTAAACTCGGGAGCATGGTGGCTTCTGTGCCTCCGCCAAGCCACCACTCGCTGCCGCGCCTCCCCAGGCTGCCGAGGGACGGGGACGGGCCGTAGTCCGCGCCCCCCGGGGCTCAGGGACCCCACCGGGAAAAGGGGTTGTAGCCTCCAGCTCCCGCGCATCGCCTTCAAAGGCGAAGGCTCGACCTCGCCCGCGTCGCTTTCCGCCGGGCCGGGGTTTTGTCTGGCTCCCGCTCCTGTTCGCCCCCCTGAGCCCTCCACGCCGCCCTCCCGCCGAGCCCCACCGCTGCCCCCCGCTGGGCTGGGGGGAGGCGAGGAGAGCGACAACCTCGCCGGCGCTATTTTTACTCCTCTCCAGACTTGTGCGGCGCACGCCCCCTCCCCTGCAGGGCCTTGCCTGGCGGCTGCATCTCTCCGCTCGCAGGAGCGGCCGGGGCCGCCCGCCTTTCACCTCTGCCAGCCCCGCCGGCCCCACCGCCGGCCCGGCCCGGCCCCTGCGCCCGGGGCAGCGCCCGCAGCAGCCCGGGGGGACAGCGCGGGGGCGGGGGACACACACWCGGGCGCGCCGCAAGCAGACAAAATGGCCGTGGTATGCAAGTGGAAGAGGTGGAGGGGGCAGCTCGCAGCCAGCCTGCCCTCCTCTTGCAGCTGGGCTGCCGCCCCCCTTCCCCAGACCGCGGCCCGGGCCGTGCCTCGAACCCCGGTGGGCTCGGCGCTGCGCCCTCCGCTCCGAGCTCTGCCCGGGCCCGGCGAGCGCTTCCCCCGGCCGCGGCGCGGCAGGCCGAGCTCCCCGGCTGGGGGCAGGCCGATAGTGCGAGTGTTTGTCTGCCTGTCCCTCCCGGGCTGTCCGCTCCGGGCGGCGAACGGGGACCGGAGGACCGCGGGCATCTCCGCTGGTTTCGTGGAGTGCGGAAGGGGTGCGGAGCGAAGCGAACGCAACCAGAGCGATTTGTCATTTGCCTTTGTAAGAAAGATAGCTGCGCTTAGTCCGTGAACCGAGCGCGTTTCGGGCTCTTCTGGGGAGACGGAGAGAAAATTATGGATCTCCTGTCAACGGAGTAGCCCTGAACTACGAAGTAAAATTATAGTACTTCTGCTATGCAAAACCCCTTTGATTGCACGGGGAGTTTGCATGGCGGTGTAACAATATGCTGACGCCGTGTCAGGTCTGAAAGCGCTGCAGACCCTGTATAACGCCAATTGAGGCTTGTCTTGTTTTGTTATTCAGATTTCTACACTTCCATTAAAAACAGCCTTACAATAACCAATGATAAAGGTCTGATTTAAGACACACTCAAGCAGGGCAATTCAGAGCTTAGGACAGTGATCTGTTATTTATAGTCTTTTCCTAGCACTCATCACCAGGCTGTCTGAGCACCTCGCTCGCATTAATTCATTTTACCTTCGCAGCGCCCATCTCCCCTCCGTCTCATTTCCCGTGCCCGAAGGACCCGCGTGCTCCGGTTGCCGTTTGGTGAGCAGGGGAGCGGGCCGTGGAGGGGGCCAGGGGTCCGACCTCTCCGCTCCTGAGGTTTAACCCCCAACTTTCTGAGGTGCGCGGGCCGGGGGCGCGGGGAAGCTTCCAATTAGAGGCGGCGCTGGAGGTAAATGAGAGCCGGCATAAAGCCATCCCACTTGGAAGCCTCCTGCGAGAAGCCTATTCTGCCATTAACAATGGATTTGTCTTTACGAGGAGGTTAAGTACTTAGCATTATCGGAGCAGCCGTTTTTGCGAGCGCATCCTCGCCCGGCTCCTCGGCGGCCGCAACAGCAGCGACAGCGCGGAGCCCCCCCTCCCCTCCCGGGGAGAGAGCAGTGTGCAGCGGCCTGACCTGAGGGTCAGCTCCCTCCGGGGCGTGTGGGAGGGGGGGAGGCCGCCCGGTAATCCGCAAGGCAAGAGCATGCTTTGAATTTTCCGGGGTTAGCTCGGCGGTGCCCGCCGGCCCCGCGCTGGGGAAGGCGGTGGGGCGCGCAGCCCTGCCGGGGCAGGCCGCGGGAGCAGCGAACTGAAGTCCCAATGTCTTCGCCGGGAGCCGCCAGCCTCCCGCTGCAAAGCTCGGGGACCCAGGGAACAAAAAAGGCACAGAGGCGAACAAGCGCTGGTCTGTTCCTCCTCGCCACGAAGGAAGCTGCGTTCACAAAGAAAGAAAGTTTACGGTTAAAAATAAAAGCCGCGCAAGTTTACCCCGAGATAACTTTAAGTCATTAGTGAAAAACAAAAAAACAACTACCCCTGCCTCAAGCACCCAGCCCCACGCTGTAGGCACACACATGTGATCCGGAGTTCGCAGCCCGGGGGAAGGGAAGCGGGCGACTTTTGTGATGCAAGTGCGGGCCGCTGGCACCGCGGATCCAGACCTGTGGGGAGAGACAAAGCCCAGATCAATGAAGCCGGGAAGCCGCGGCTGCGGCCACCTCGCCAGGAAACGCTCTAGTTCTGCTTTCATATCTAAAGAAGCAATTTTAATGAGGTTTTCCTAGGAAAGGGGGAAAAAAAAAATCCAACAGAGGCCTCCCCTCCAGCTGTGTGCCTGTAACTCACGTGTGTTCAGTCTAATAACTTTTAATGTCTAGCTCTAAAACATCTTTATAAAAAATAGCTTTACAGCGTAATAGGCCAGGTGTCCTTCTGCTTGTTATCGGAGATTAAAAAAACGTGTGGGAGCCTTTTCAGATGCGTGGCCCGCCGCGCCAGGATTAAACCCGGCCGCTACCCGGGGCCGTGCTCCCTGTCGGCCAGCACGGTGGGACCGCAGCCCATTCGCCCTACTCGGCGGCTCCCAGGGCTCCCCTGCGAGGAAGCCGAGCGGTGCGGCTACCGTTTCGGGTTTCGGATGGTGGATATTTCACTTCTGCTTTGAGGGGGGCGAGTTTTTTAAGAGATGTAGTGAAACTCCAAAGCCCGTGATGGCAGTTTCATTAAATGCCAAGCCTCTGGCCGTGACCCGGGTGTGTGCGTGTGTATGTGGTATGTGTGTGAACTCTGTGTCCCTTTCCCGAGCGTTGGGCGACCCCCACGGCTTTTTTTTCCAGACGTGGCGTAGATTCTCGATYAAAAGGTTCTGGATTTGGGAGGGGGGAAGCTTTAGTAGGGACAACTTTAGGGAACTCTTATTTTTCCATCTTCAAAGCTAAGGAGCAGCGGCGGAGAGCAGGCAGCCAGCCCCGGCCGTCCCGCTCTGGCGTTGGATTCTCCTCGCCCTGCTTGCTCCGGCGCCTTCGGTGAGGGAAGCTTTTGCAGCTCGTAGCGTCTCCGCAGCCTTTTCGCGCAGGGTCCTGAACGAGGCGATTAAAAATCCCCCCCGGGGCAAACTGTCCGCGTTAATCGCCTGGCGTTTGGCTGGCAGTCGCTCCCACACGGAGCGGCGGCGAGAAGGGCTCGATGCGGCGCCGGCGGCGCTGAGGTGGCAGAACTCCCGCTTTCCCGGGAAGGCGCCGGGAGGTGCGGGGGAGCAGTGGGGCCGAGAGCCCGCCTGGCCCTGAGGCCGGGGCCGCCCCGGGAGCTTCCACGCCTCGGGCTCTGCGGGACCAAACCTGGGAGTATCGGCGGGGATGGGCGTTATGAACGTGAAATCTACGAGTTGAGCTCGCCGAGCCAAAAGTTGCCTTGCCAAAGTAAATAGATGCAGCCGATAACTACCAACCCGGAGATTAAAGGGCTCCACGATCCGGGCAGAAATCTTAAAGCAGCCGTAGAAATGCCAGAGAGGGAATCGGCGCTTCAGTCGTCACCCCACCCCGGGTTGCCACACCGCTCACACCGGGTAAAAAAAGCACGTTAAGGGCTGCCGAAGCCGGATCAGGCGAAAACGAGCTTTAATAAGGTCCCCCTCGGCCCCCCCGCCCCCCGCAATGCAGACGTTGACAAACGAGTGGCTTTTTTTCCCATCCCGATTCAGAGCTCGGAGAAGAGGACCGGGGGGGAAGCGCGGAAATGAGCGCGGGCGAGCCGCGGACCACACGAAGTTGGGGGCGGCGGGTGGGACCAGAGAGGGCTCCCGGGGTCGGGGGGCGACACCCCCCCCCCCACAGTTGTGGGAGGCTGCGGACGAAAGGGTCCGCGCGTAGCGTGACCCCTGCGGGAAGTCAGGACGGCTGCGAGCCCTCGGCAGATCCTGGGGGAGCGGGAATGCCTTTGCGCGCCGGGGGGAACCCGGAGCCGGCGGGTGTGCCTGGGAGCGCGGGCTGCACCGCCGGGGGGGATCCCGGGCGCCGCGGTGCGGCGGGGAGCACGGGGGGAGCGGGGCGGGGGGACCGGGGGCGCCCGGCGGAGGGGCCGGGGGCGAACGGGGTGGCGGGGGGTGGCAGCGCGGCGCGACCCGCCGCGGAGGCTCGCAGCGATGTCTGGCAGCGCCGCCGCCGCCGGGGTTTTGACAGCTTGGCGGAGCGGAGTGAGCGGAGCTTTATGGTAATTGCGGTTCTCCACTGGCCTTCTGGGTAGCGAGAGAGGGGAGTATCGGCGGGGCGGGGGGGGCGGCTTTCCCCTCCTGCCGGCCGGGGAGCGCGGGAGCGCGGAGTCCCCCCCCGGGGCGCCGCAGCTTGGCAGCGACCTGTGCCAGCCGGGGGGAGCGGGCGAGGCGAGGGGCTGGCGGCGCGGCGAGGGGGGGCAAATCAATTAGTCAGGGCAAGGCGGGGAGCGAGCGAGCGGCCGGGCGAGCCCTGCCTGAGGAGGGAAACGCAGCCAGGGGAGGGGGAAACTTGCTGAGGGAAAAAGCGGTGGCGGCGCTGCTGCCGCTGCTGCTGCTGGCGGCGGCTCCCTCGGTGCAGCGCCTGCCCGGGGGGAGGGGAAGGGAGGGGAGGCGACGGCTGGAGGAGGAGGAGGAGGAGGAGGAGGGAGAGAGGGAGGGGGGATGCGAGGGGAGCGCAGCGTGCAGCAGACGGAGCCCGGTCTCCCAGCGGCAAGGTGAGGAAGAGCGGCTTTCCCGGCGGACTAAAGAGGGGAGGGGGGGTGGAGAGGAAGAAAAAGAGAGAGAGAGGAGGAGAAGAGGAGGAGGAGGAGAATTAAATCCCCAGCCACACACACACAAAGCCGCGGCGGCCAGGGCACGGGAGACGGCGGCGCGGGCGAGATGTGGGGAGCGCCGCGCTCGCCAGCGCAGGAACTTCGCCCGGAGCAAGCCAGCAACATGGCGCTGCCAAACCAGAGCCGGCAGCCGGAATGAGCATCGCGGGCTGCCGCTCCCACTCCCGCTGCTGAGCCCAGCCGAGCCGAGGAGCAAAGCCCTTCCCGCGGGCACCTGCCCCGTCGGCGCAGAGGGCGGCCACGCTCCTGCCCCCCGCGCCCCGCAGCTCCCTGCTCTTTCCGCACCACTTCCCCGACCCGCCCGCGCTGGGGCAAGCCGCGACACACGCACCCACGGAGAGGGGGAGTGGGATCGTGAAACTTTTCTCGCCTCTTCCTCCCACCCCCGACGGGGCTGCCCTTTCAGGGAGAGCAGCAGGGCCAGGCGACGGTGTGGGGACCCGCGGCTCGGACCGCGCACGCCACAGCCCCGCGGCGCGGCAGGAAGGTCAGTGCTCCGCTCCGCGAACAGCTCCCGTGCGGAAGCGCCGCCGCCGCCGCCGAGTCCCGCGGTGACGGGGCGGTCGCGGGGCTCCTCTCGACCCGCCGCGGGGAAGGCAGAGCGGCGGCGCGGCAGAAAGTTACGGCGCGGGGCAGCGGGGCTCGGGCGGGAGTGGCGGGCAGGCGGCGGCGGGGGCAGGAGGGTCTCCCGGTGCGCCTCCGGCGCTGCGGTGTCGGAGGGGAAGTTTGGAGGCAGTTGGTTGTAAAGATGCCTGTTTGGGGCAGCGGAGGCGGGGGGAAGCACCCGGTCGTGCTGTCGGCTCCGGTGCGCCCGTGTGGGGGGGAGTGGTGGCGGTGTTCCCATCGTCTCGCACTTTGTGATTGGGAAGGCGCCGGAGCAGCGGCGTTACGGGATTTCCCGTGGGACGGGGCGAGCAAGGAGCGGCGCTGCCGACTCGCGGAACGGGGAGAGCTCCCGCGCCGGGCGGGCCGGGCTCCGCGCTCCCCGCCGAGAGCAGCGCGCGGTCCGGCGGCGGCGGGCAGGTGAGCGGCGGGGAGAGCCCGCTGGCGGCTGCCTTCCCCTCGCCGGGAGAGCCCGCTGGCGGCTGCCTTGCCGTCGCCGGGAGAGCCTGGGGCGCTGCTCCCCCCTGTCCCTCCGCCCCGGCGGGGCGGGCGCCGCGGCGCACGTGGGACAGGGCGGCCCGGGGCTTTCCCGTGCGTGGAGCTGTGCTGGCGTGAGGTCCGGCGTGACACGGAAGTTTAGTCAGCCCGAAAATGTAGTTTGGAGTTGGGAGTGCGAGCCGGAGGGAGGCTCGGGGCTTGCCATCAAAGGGCCGGCCAGAGGGGGACGGCCAGGCGGGGAGGCAGCGGAGGCTGCTTTGTGAAGCCAGGGCCAAGTGGGGCGGCTCTGCGCAGCATATGAGGCATGCATTTGATGTTCGCGGAGCGAGTCCGGGGGCGAGGGCTGCGGAGCGTTCACGTTCCTCTTTCTTTCTCGATGTGTGTGTGTTGGGTGGTTCCCCCCCCCCTTCCTCCTTCCTCCCTCTCTCTCGTTTCCGCGATGTCTGTCGGATCCCGGGTTTGGTGATCGCAGAGGGGGCGAGGGGAAGGCGAAGAGCACCTCCCCCATCTACCCCGACAAGAAAAAAAAAGCCCGGACCATAGTGAGCGGTGTAAAACTGACAAAGTGTGGGGACTGACTTTAATGGTATCGCCTCGGAGCTCCTCGCAGCATTAATTCCCACTAATGAATCTTTTCCAGAAACTCCGTTCATTGCTTTCATCTGCTCTTTAGAGCCCGCAGCTTTTGTATTCGTGTTTGCATTAAAAAGGGGGGGGGCGGGGGGAGCCCAACCCGTACCACGTAGCCAAGCCCGGATTTTCCAAAGGTTTCTATTAACTTTTTTTTTTCCCCGCCCCCTCCCCGTGGCCCTACCGCGGGGGGCGGCCGGGAAGAGCACTGCCCCGCCAGAGCCGCTTGGGAACAAAGCTGGGGGCGAGAGCGGGCGGGCGGTGCGGGGTCTGGGTCCCCCGGGCAGCGCCCGCACCCCCCGCCGGTGGCTCCGCCGCTCCCGGGTCACCGCCGCCCGCGCTCCTCCCGCAGCTCCGTGCCCGCCGAGACCGGCGTTCCGCTTCCTCCGCCCGCCGTTCTCGCCGACTTTCGTCCCCGAGACGCTGGTGCTTGCCTGTCTGTCTGGAGCCCGGTGCTGTCGCCCTTGCGACACACCGATTCATTTCCTTTCGGTTCTGCTGTTGGAGCCGCTGGGTGGGTTTTTTTTCCCCTTCTTTTTTTTTTTCTTACCGAGAGGTAGCCAGCGCAGCGCTCACCCTAATTGCTTTTAGGAGGATTAGGAGCAAATTCCTCCCCCAGCCCCCCCCCACCCCCGCYGCCTCTTCCCTCCCCGCCCCCCCCGCCGGGTTGCCTTCGCGCGCCGGGGTTGCAGTTTATCCCTGGTGCAGTTCTTTGAATTGCTGTCACAAATAGGTGACTCAGAGTTAATTAGGAAGTATGCACCGGATCAATGGGCTGCACAGCTCATTAGTTATTCCCCAGCCTTTTGCAGCGTTGGACCTCCGGCTCCTCGSCCCGTATACCTCTTTAATACGCAACCTGGAGGGCTGGCAGGGACCAGGGAGCACTTCGGGAGAGGGGGGCTGGGTGCGAATGGGCGTGATGAATACGGACATTGAAGTTTCCAGGTTGGGAGGTTTGCATGTGGACGAGTGACCGGGACCGCTGCGGCTCCCCCCAGCCCCTCCCGCCCCCGCTATCAAACCTGCCGTAACGCACGGGCGTGGTGGGCCCTCGCCCGGCCCGAGATCGGAGGGACGAGCCCGGAATGTTACCGAAAACAAACAGACACCAAAAAAAAAAAAAAAGTGTGTGTGTTTATTGGAGCGTACGTTGAGAGAGCAGACAAAATCTCATTTGTCAGGCATGAAGGTGGGCTGTGTGGAAGGCTATAAATATACCGGGGAGGATTGTATCGCGGTCACTTTTCTGTTCTTCGCCATTTCTAAGGTGAGTGGCGGAGGCTGAGGGACCGGGCAGGGGCTTCTTCTGGTATTGTTTGTCCGTCTGTGATAGATCGGTCTAGACAGCCGCTCAGGCTCCCTGCGAGCTCAGGAACCGGAGCCTGAAAGGGAGAGTGGGGGAGATGGAGAGGAAAAGGTCACCGCGATATTTTTTCTTTTTTTTTTTTTTCCCCTCTTTTCTTCCTTTCTTTATTTCTTTTCTTTTTTTTTTTTTTTTTTTTTTTTGGTGGTGGTTATGGTTGTTAACCCTTCACGCCAGAGGGGATCGAGGCTGGCTATCCCGGCCTGGAAAGATGCGGTAGCACAGCAGCGATCGCAGGGATGATGTCGGAGCGGGGGGGACGGGGCAGCGCGGCTCCGGGCCCCGGCGCTGGCCCGTCCATCTAATGGCTTTATAGGAGATGTTTCCCACAACAGGAAAAGAGTTCACGAAGCGAGCGCCAGATGATTTCGTTCCCAGGAGTTTCCTCTCTGGAAACTCCGAGGAGCGCTTGGAGCCGGGGTCGGGCAGCCGCAGGGCCGGGSCAGCCGCCGCAGCCCCTCGGGCTCGGGGGCGGTGGGGCGTCCCCGGGGCTCTCCGCCTTCCGCGGCTCTGCCGTGCCCCTCCTCTTCCCGCGGGCTGCAGTGGAAATCCCGAGATGGAGGTTCCCGGCCCCGCGGGGGGAGCGAGTTTCCGTGGCCGCCTTCAGGTTCCGTCAACTTCTCCCCCGGCAACTCGGCGCCCTTCGCCCCACGGGGCCGCATGTGTGCTCACAGCGTGGGGCAGCCCTCGGCTCGTGTCTGTGCAGGCAGGGGCCGGGCGTACCTGCCTCGGGCTGTTGGGAATCCCACGGGAGCACACACACCTCGTGGAACGCAAGGGCAGGTGGAGAGCGGGGTCTGCGTTGCGGCTCGGGTGGGTCGGGGGTTGTTTGCAGCTCCTCCGTGCGTGTGTGCTTCCTTTTGTGCTTGAGACGTCCTCGGTGGATGAGATGCGATCCTGGCGTGCAAGCCTGGGCGGTACAGATTAAAAGCAGTTAAGGCTTTGGAGCGATAGATAAAAGCTGGTTTTGTTGGATTCGCCTGCAGCGCAGACCATTCCCATCCCTCTTTGTCTGAGCCTTGGTTCCGGGCGCTACAGCCTTATTGGAAATGCTCCCGAGCAGTCCACGCAGCCAGGGCAGCAGGCAGCTCAGCGCTTATTTACACGTCACATCTAAATACATCTCTAATTAGATAGAAGCAACGCCGGAAATGGCAGATTTGTTGCATATCTAATAGAGACCAGTGCAAACAGACTCAGCAGGGCTTCCCTCTCTTCTCCCCCCACAAAAAAAACCCCCACCATCAAGACCTAGCCAGTAATCTGAGAGCGAACAGAAATGACTTCTCCCATTTGAGTGCATTATGAACCACATTGGCGAATGTGTCTAATATTTAAAGCAATACTTAGGACGTGTGAGCTGAATGCCCAAATATGGACTGGGTCTTGAAACAATACTGGTGCCTTGGCTTTATTCCTGTGCTGGTGGACAATCTAGGCTCCATGTCACACTGTATCTGCCTTTACCAGGATGTGCCAAGAGCTTCAGCTTCTCAGGCAGTTCAAAATTGTCATCYCTCTTCCCTCCTCTTCCTCCACTCCATGATAATTCACTTTTTTGAAGACTGATGAAGAAGTCAAGGTCCCTTAACAGCGACTGAGCCGCAGGGGCTCCTGTACAGTCCGTGCAAGCAAACTTTCTGGATCTGTGCAGCTGTGGGACCGCACAAAGTTGTTGACATGTTTTCATGTCTCTGTTTGCGGAGAAAATGGACCCAGGCCACCACAGTCCAAAATAATGAGTGCTGCACATACCAAAGTAGTTTTGGCAATCTGTGGCTGTCGTTTACAAGGTCTCTCAACTCTGACCAGTGAGTGGCCCCTGCAAAGACAGGCAAAAGGCWTGCTACACTTCAGGTTGTAGTTAAGCAGCCACGTTGCCCTCAGACTAAATATGGCTTGGAGTAAATCAGTGCTTAGTATGGAGGACAAGTGATCTCTGATTTCTGCATGTCTTGACAGAGGTCTGGGCTCTTGCTGGGACCCTGCAGCATAGTTGGGTTACACAGGTGATGTGCAATGCGCTGTCTTTCACCCGAACACTGCAATAGATCACATTTTAGTGTGGCCTTAGAGCAGCATGAAGTCGAGTTTAGTACTTCCTCCTTAGGCTGGTGTTGCTTTAGAAATAATTGATGGCCAGAGCGGGCCTGCTCCCCTCTTTCTTGGTTTTGCAATAACCTGAGCGGCGGCACGGAGAGCCGGGCTTACCCCTTTTGACTACGCCAAGCAGCGCTCGCTGGCTGCATCGCGTGTGCGTGCCGGAGGGAACGCGGAGGCCCGGGCTGCAGGCAGGGGGAGTTCCCCTGGCCATGAGCAGATCCCGTTAATCCTCTGGCCTTTCAGGGAACCGGCTTACAGCAGCCGCTGCTCCGGAGCGACCTCTCCCTCCGACCTGACCTGCTCAGGTCCTCGGGCTGCGGCGGGCAGGGAGGTCTCTGCCAGGAGAGCGCATCCTTCGCCGGGTTCCTCCGGAGCAGGCAGCCAGYGCTCCTTTGAATGGCCGAGCAGATGAGGTGGGGACGGAAAGGAGGAGGCCAAGAACTCCTTGCAAATGTGGCTTTAGGAAAGTTCTGCTGCTTTCCAGCAGGGAATTCATTTTTCCTTGTTTGCTGGACAGCAGTTCTTGGCTGAGCAGAGATTTTTTTTTCCCCTCCTCTCTTCCACTGCTGGAAAAGTTAGCAAGTGAGACCACGCTTCCGTACCTGCCCGCCTGTTTTCTGAAACTGTTGTCTGAATTATTAGGGACTCTTCCTTTAGTCTTTGCACCCCAAACTTACCTCATGAGCTGACAGATTCGGTGCCGTGTGATTAGACATGCAAGGAAGTCCGCTTGGAGAAGATCCTGACAGCATGAAATATAATTTGTGATCTGAAAGACAGTTTCCAGTATAATCTCATTATGCACCACAGACTCCCGGTGTTATTTTGTAGAAGGCGGACAATGATCAATTTACATTGACCTAGGGCTGGGCGAGCTTTTAGATGGTAATTGCCATATTGATTTGCATGCAAAAAGAAGACCTGCTAAAATTAAAGACCGGAAGCTAAATTAAACTAAATTTATTGTCTAGGTGCAAACTAAAAGACTTGTTAAAGTCTAGGGTAGACTTGGAAAGCTATGATATTGAGAGAAACACGATTCTCATCCCGATCACTCCGGAAAATGAATCTACATGACGGAGACCGGGGTTGCAAAGCACCCATTGTGAGTGGAGGCACACAAGCCGGGGCTGTTCCGTGTAAGCCCTGACTCCCTAAACAATCGGAGAATAAAATATCTCCTCTGTCCAATGAAAATCTCGGTCTGAATGTTGGGATTGTCGTGCTAAGGAAAACAAAGCTTTATTTGGATAAGACAATTAAAGTGGAAAGCGCAGAATCCACCAGCCACACTGGGAACAGCTCGTATAAAGAGCTGAGTGTGTTCAGTAGAGCACAGGGGAAAGGGGAGGCTCGGGGCTGTGCTCCACGGCCGAGCCTGCACCGGGAAAGCCTGTCATTGTGCTTCCCCTGCCTGCTCCTTGGCCAGGAGGGGCGAGAGTGCTCCCAGCCAAACGTGCTCTCCTTTCCGTGTTTCCTGCTGCCCTTGGAGCAATCTCGAATTCCCAGGAGCTGCCCTGGCTCGGTGCTGTGGTGGGCTCCTTCCCCATGCACCTCTAGACGGCCCATGGTGGGTTGCAGCCTGCCAGACAGCCCATTCTTTGTCAGAGTGTGTTTTGCTTTTCATTTTCAGCTGGAGTAGCTCTTGGTCTTACCCAAATACTCATTTAACGCTCATGAATACCTCACCTACGGCCTTGTATGTCTTTCAGTATTTGCATATTACAAAACATTTGGGCCTGTATCCTCAGTTATAAAAGTGAGAATTCTGCCTTCACGGGAGTATTGGAGTAGCTGGCACTTGGCACAGTTGATAGCAGAGAAAAGTATGCCTGTACTTGCACAGRGAGCAGGCTGCATGCTTGGGGCAGCCTGATGGGTGTCCTTGTGCTTGTGTGGACAGGTGCCATGGGGCTGCGGGTCCCTCACCCACTGCTGTGTTTCCTCTGTGCCTCCCGGGAGTGGGGTGGCATTGCATCTAGGAGTCTCCTGGCGGGGTGAGGCAGCTTTGCGGGGCTTCAGTCATGGTTTGAGTATGGCATTTGTGTATGGTGACAGGTAGAGAAGTGAAATCAAAGCTGGAAGGGGCGTATTCTCAGCTCTCCTTGAAATTCACAGAGAACTTGTTAATGGCCCAAGAAGGGATGGGCTGAGCTTCTCTTTCTAAGTGTAAATTCCCTCTCTGAGCCAAACTTTCTCCATGTGAAAGCTCCGGGCTATGGAGAGAGATCCTACAGGGATCTCTGATCCTCGGGCAATCCCCTTTGCTCCCACGCCCTGGTGTGCTGGGTTGTGCTTTAAGCCTCTCCAGCTTGCCCACAGCAGTAGGAGACTGAACTGGGTGTTGGGGAAAGCCCTTTCCACAGGCTGCGGTCCCCCAGGCTCACCTTGCTCTGGCCTGGTCGTGCTCCCTGTGCAGTGTTTTCCTTTCGTCCCGTTTCAGTAGTCAAGCACAAAGTGGATTAGCAAAGCCCCGTGCAGAATTAAGCAGCCCGGTGTGAAGTTATGCAGAGCTCCGCCTGAAGGACTGGCCTGCAGACCTCCTGAGCTGTGCTGTGCTTTGCCGTGCCAGGGCGGCCCAGGGCCAATGGGCAGGGGTGGGATGCTTCCCGGGGTCTCCACGCCTCGCTGGGCGAGGAGAGAAATACCTCTGGCTAAAGTTGGGAGCAGCAGGGGAAGCCGGAACAGTACTTGCAAGCAGGAAGTGATCTCCCAGGGTAAACGTTTTAATGGAAGTGTAACCTGGCATTGCACAAAAACCCAACCCAGGGCGGCTGCTGCCAGCTGGGGAGGATGCAGGGCTCGGGGAGATGCGTGGGAGGCTGTGCCGTGCAGTGCCAGGGGCGCCCACAGCGGAGCCGTGTGTGCGGAGCTGGAGGCGGCTGTGGCGCGGCCTGCCCTGAGCAGGTGGCTGAAGGTTGTCTTATTTTAGCTACAGAAATATCTCTCTAGATCCATTACTGCGAGATCTCGTTTGCAATAAACTATATTGGCTCCCCTCTTTATACAAATTGCTGGTATGAAAGAAAACCCAGCCTATATGCATGGAGGCAGGCATGAGCTAGTGAGATCAGGTTTCCTACTGAGCTCCCAGAGGAGAAGTCAGCATTTGATTGAAGCTACACTTGGTTCTTGGTTCCCAGGGGACAGCAGCCCTGAAACACGAGAGCCCTCCCTCCTTTTTTCCCCCCTTCTCTCTCTTCTTCCTCTAAAAGCCTTTGTGCTGAAAGAGCCTCAGTAGGCACGAATCGCCCGTCTCTCACAAGACTCTGTTGCAGCCTTTGCTGACATTGTTCTGTTAGCACTGGTTTTTACCAGGCCAGCAGATTTCTACCTACGTATAGGCAATGAATAGTCGATGATACTGACCTGCGAGTATGTACTGGCATCTTTGGCTGGTGAATCTGATTCGGAAGTCGATTGGAGACTTATCACATTAGTGTGAAGCACCTTACCTGCCTGGAGAGTGCTGCCCTTTGGCAGGAGTCAGGCCAAGATGGAGACACGTTTCCAATAAAATGAGCTATTTTTCCTTACTGGTGCAGGCTCCCAAACTGCATATAGGTACACAGAAAGTGTTATTCCAGCTCCTGTGACCTCTTAAAGAGTTTGTGTGGGATACAAATTTCAGAGAAAGTTGCTGTGTCTTGGTTTTCCCTTACGAGGTGCACAATTTGGGTAATGCCAGGAGTCAGACTGGGCAAGGAGAGGTTTCCTCGAACAGATTTATTTTTCCCATGCTTCTGTAAAGTAAATTCCACGTCTCCTCCAACTTTGCTGCTGATGTAAAAATAAGGAAGGGCAGGGAAGGAGGTCCGAGGATTTACACTCAAATTCCAGCTGTGTCCAACAAAAGGCCCTCTGAGAGCGTGCAGTGCACTCCTTTGCTGCCAGGTGGTTGTATCATGAACGAAGCTGGAGTCGTGCTTTAGGCTCTTGGCATTTTTCTTTCCTTTTTTTTTTCCCCCCCTCCTTACGATGGGAAGGAGAAGGTGGAAGCGTGTCTCTGTCGCCCGGCTGAGCGGAGGGCCCGGGGCCGCCGCGGGTTGCGGGGTCACCGCCCCGGGCAGGGGCGGCGGAGGGGCCCCTCGGCGGGAGGTTCGCAGCGACAGCAGGTCGGACGCTGCCGCCGGCGGCCCGGTGTGCGGCGGCCGGGCAGGGACTGGGGGAAGCCCGGCTTTCCCGGGAAGGGCTGCTCGGGGGCGCGCCGCGCCGCGGGGGCGAGCTCGCCGTGTGCCGCGGGGCGCTGCGCAGCTGCAGGCGCGGCTTTCCCCGCTACAGCGGGGTTCCCCCCCGCCTTTCCCAAAAGCCAGACCGAGAGCGGAGCTCAACTTCTGATTGTGAAGGCGTTTCGTCGGGCGTGAGTGCTGACTGGAAACCCCTCTGCGCTGTGGGGGAGAGCCCCGCGGCGCTCGGGACCCCGCCGGCAGCGGCTGGCGGAGCAGCACCCCCAGCCCCGGCCCGGCCCGGCCCGCAGAATCCCCGGAGCGGCGCGGCTCCGCCTGGCCAACCTCCGGGAACAAGCACGTTTCTGGCCCCGGGGCGGGGGAGGTGGGTAGAGGGTGTTCCTTGTTTCGAGTAAACCAGCTGCAGTAGTTGATGGTAAAGCAATGAAGGCAGACACAATGCTGCTGTTGTTGGTTTGATCTCTAACTGGGGATTGTTAGTCTGGATTTAACTCTTGGCAAGGGGGGCGGGGGGTTGGGGGGGGGGGGGGAAGGCGAGGGCTGTTTACAGCCAGTGCAAATAATGTGACAGCTGTTGGAGCGCGAAAAGCCCGCGCCTCGCCGGCACTCGCACACAAAAGCTCTCGCTGCGGCCGGAGTGGCCCCGGGGCCGCCCCGCCGCTCCCGGAGGCACCGCCCGGCGCTGCGGGGCCCGGCGGGGCGCCCCGGGGCTCGGCGGCATCCCGGGCGGCGGCGGCGGGGCGCCCGGCCGCGCTCCCCTGCCGCCCGCCGCGACGCTTGAGCAAACGCCGCTGGCCGGGGAGAAGCGTTCCGCCCCCTCCCCCCCGGCCCCTCTTTCCGCCTCCGCTTGATTTACAAGCGCAGGGAGGCAGCTGGAGGAGCGGCCGGCTCCGTGCCCGGCCCCGGCGCTGGGAAATCCCTCCCGGCGGCAGGTTTGCGCCGGCCCCGGAGACTTTGCGGGAGCGGCGGGCGAGGCGTCCCGGCAGCCCCGCGGCAGGAGAGGGCAGCCCGGCTCCGAACCTCTGCCGGCCTGGGGCGCGGTGCGGTGCGGTGGGGTGGCTGGCAGCGCGTTTCCCTTCCAAACACGTGTTGGCAGAGGAGAAGTTGTTACCGCTTGAGATGCCAGCGTACGACCCCTGATAACCTGGACGTGCAGGGACCCCTGGAGTAGGTCTTCAGCGAAAAACTCCTCGTGCATGAATTGCCCGAGTGGCTATTTTCCGCTCAAAGCCTCCGCATCTAAGCCCCTCGGTTTGCCTTCTGAGCGTAGGATATAAAATGCTGTCTGTTCTTGAAGTTTGCTCCAGTACCCAGAGTGATCTCCTGGCCCTTTCAGAAGAGCCTCTGGAAAGTCGAGGGAACTTGAAGAACTGGGTTCCGGCCTATATTTGTACCTGACATAATTTCGCTACCTACAAGAATCACTGTGTTTTATATAGTAAGTGACCTCCACGTACTATTGTCTTTTTGACGAGGCTGCTCTGGGGTGGAAAGCAGGTAAGAAGAGGGGATACTTATTTCCTCCCTCACCCCCCTTTTAGTCGTTTTGGTCGATGGGTTGTCTTTATCTATTTCTCTCCAGTCAATCTATTATGTTTTTTTCTCTTTTGGCCTTGACTGTCCCCTTGGTCCTTTATGGATTACACTGTGCTATTAGTGGCAAAAGTACACCAGTAGTCATTCAACAATTTTAGCATCAATTCCTATAAACTGGTGTTTTATATGACATGTGCCATTTTTCTGCAAGAATACTGCTTGCGAAACTAGTTTCGCCTTGGAGCAAAGGCGGAAAGATAAACAAGCCTGCATAGCCAAAACACTTGCATAGCCAAAACACTGGCAATCGCTGCCTCCTTCCAAATCTTTTAAAGTCACGGAGCAATATTTTCAGGATTATGCTGCTGCCTCTGAGGAGGGAATGTCGCCGGCGTTAAAAAAAAAAAAAGCTAATGCAAATTAGAGAAAAATAATTTTCTTTCAGCGATATGCAATGTATTAGTCACTTGTTATCATGCTTAGAGGCAGACCTCATTTGCGCGTCTGCCAACTCGTTCACATCTGCTCAGAGCTGTTCAGGGCATTTTAACCTTGGCGGTGTCGTGTCGTAGTCCCACGGATCAAGAACGAGTAATTAAAGCTCTAAGCAGCAGCAAAAAATTCATAGCCGCCCATCTGCATCGCAGTTGATTCGCTGCTTTGTTTCGGTGCGGAGCGCCGGGATGGGAAGGCAGGGCCGGTGGCGGCCTCCGCGCTGCCTCCTCTCCGCCGGGGCACCGCCGCCACCGGCAACTTTATGTCCTTTATATTTCCTTTTTATTCCTTTTTTTGAAAAAAAATTATATATTTTTTCACGTGAAAACCGAGCTTTGTTGTTGGGTTTCCTCTTTCTTTGCCCCCGGTGTTTTCCGCACGCCGAGTCGGGCGGTGCTTGGCGCTGGCTGTGCCCACTATGGTCATGCGTTTCCTCTAAAGGTCTGGAGAAGGTGATGGATGTGAGGTCGGGACACGTTGCGGAGACGTTTAGTCGAGGTGCTCGTAAAGCAGCTTTCGTAACCGAGGGCTCGCCAGCGCTTTCCAGAAGTGCTCGGGAAAGCGTTTCCCATTAAGGAGAAACGTTAGCGCCATAAACCCGACATAAACTTTGGGGCGAGGCAAATTTTTATGCATTGTTCAGCAGAAACCGAGCTATTTATTTGTTTGTTGTTGGGAGGAGGAGGGGGAAATTAAAAAAAAAAAAAAAAGAAAAAGAAAAAGCCCCAACTTCCCAGGCACTTTTTCTTACATGCGGTCGCCGAAGGTCCCCGTGGCCCGGCCCTGGCCCCGCCGTGGCTGCGCAGACAAAGCCCTGCGGGGAGCGAGAGGCTTCCAGGCCGGCCGCGCTAGGTAGAACGAGAGACGGAGGCACCTAAGTTTAATATTTCTGTTGTGCGCGGCCATTTGCTGCATGAGGCGCGGAGCCGCCGTCCCCCGGCGGGGCTGCGGGGCTGGCGCTGGGGCAGGGAGGGGGGTGCTGGGGGAGCGGAGGGAGCCGCTCCCCATCCATCAGCCCCGCGAAGCTGTTGCTCCGTAAATGAGGGAACCACAGGCTCTGTCAGCCGCAGTTATGCAAAATGAAGTCGTCCGTGATCAATATCTCCCAACGTCCCCGACGGATGCGTGGGGGGGCCGCCCCCGCCCAGCGTGCCGCGGCGGCTCCGCGCTGGGGAGCGGTGTGCCGGGGTGGCCGGAGGGAAACCAAGGGCGTACATCCCATTAATCACTCCACCCCCCCCGGGGGTGCGGCGGGGGCTGGGGGAAGGAAGCGGGGCCGTGCTCCGGTATTTCTGCAAGGATAACGTTGCGGAAGTGAGCGCAGGCCTTCGCCCAACTCTCTCTCGCAGGAGCGCTGGGACTTTTGTATTCAGTGGGGGGGGGGGGTTCCCCCCACCGTGCCTCATAAGTTTCCCGAGCTATTGGGGGCAGGGGGGGCTTGCGGAGCCCGGCTAATGGCGAGCCCGTGGCGCTGCGCTCGCCCAGCCTCCCGCGGCCGAACAATGGGGGACGAGCGGGGGGAAGGGGCTGCCTTGGTGGTATTTTTCTTTTTTTTCCYCCCCCCCCCCCCTTTTCTTTCTATCCCCCTCCTGGAAAGCAAAAGCCATACGGAATAAAGGCAACAATGAAGGGCTCCCGGGATTCGAGTGCGCGGCGGGTTAATGGGCTGGGGGGGCGCAGGCCTGCGCTTTTCCTTCCCCGCGCCGGGAATGCGGCCTTAAATTACCTGAAATGCACATTTCTGCCTGGCCCGCGGTGCGTGGGTGTGTGTGCTTGCGTGTGTGTGTCCCTCTCCCACTGCTGCCGCTGCTCCGCCTGCGCAGCCCGGGCTCGGCTGCTGCCTGTTGTCTCTGGCAGCAGCAGCGGAAACCTCGCTCCCGTGCGCCTGTGTGTGTGTGAGAGAGAAGAGAGAGAGAGAGAGAGAGTGTGTGTGTGTGTGTGTGTGTGTGTGTGTGTGTGTGTGTGTGTGTGTGTGTGTCTAAAATGGCGCGGACGGCCTGGGTAGGGAGATGCGGGTGGGCGAGGGAGGGAGCCCGGGCTCTCTCCGGGGGGCCCCGTCTGCGCGGGGGCCCGGGGGTTCCTGCGGCTGAGCCGGTTTGCGGCTCCCTCTTCCGCCACCGCCTCCTCCAGTAGCCTTGTTCCCGGCAGGGCCGGAGCGGCGGCAGGAATCCCCCGGCCCCCCCCGGAGTGCGCATCCCGCCGCGGCGTGCGCCTGGGGGAAGGAGGCATCGCCCGCGCCGGGGGAGGGAGCGGGGCCGCGGGGGCGGGCGCCGGAGCGGCGGTGCGGGGCTGCCAGTGTGGCGGACGGGCTCGGTGTTTCCCGCGAATCTCTGGGAAATCCTTCATGCGGTGATGCCTGAAAGTTGGGTACCAGCCGCCTCACCTCCCCGCGCTGTGTGTGGGAGCCTTTGCAGTCTCTCTATCCTACTCCCTCGATGTGTTTTAACCGGAGGGGGGGGGGGAGGGAGCGAGTGCCCCCCGCCCTGCGAATGTCCCACAACCTTCAGGTATGGACATCGCTGTGTTCCGAGGCAGCCTTAACCTCCCGAGGCAGCCTTGGCCCCCCGAGGCAGCCCTGGCCCCGAGGAGCGTGTCCCTGGGGGTCCGGGTCTTCCCCCGGGGCTCCACGGCAGGCAGTGCCGTGTGGGCTCCGGGGAAAGGCAGCCAGGGTTATTTGAAGGATCGCCAGCCATTTTAACTTTCCCTCATTGGCCTCCTCCCCCGCCCCCTTCCCCAGTTCCTAGGCTTATCATTAATTGAAAACTTTCCCCCCCCTCTCTTTTTGGCTGCCGCCGGCGCTGAGAGCGATGCAATGATTCGCCTCGCAGCATATGGGAAAGGGGGAACGCGCCGCTGCCGCTCCGGCGCAGCGCCTGTCTGTGCAGGGTCCAAGGCGTGACAGGCGGCGCGGGGGGGCGCGGGGGCCGCCGCTCCCTCGGGCCGCCTGTGCCGGGGGCCGCCCCCGCGGAGCCCCGGTGCACCGGGGGTGCCGTCGTGGGGCCGGAGCCGGGCGCGGAGCGGCGGGCGGTCCGCGGTGGCGGTGCCCGGGCCGGGGGGGGCGGGAGGGAGGATGCCCCGCCGGCGCGGGCGTTGGCGCTGGCGCGGCGGCCCCGGGTGCCCCTGGTCGGCTCCGCCGCGCCGTGTTTACACGGCAGAAAGTCCCGGTCGCTGTTCGACACGTGACGGTGTGGGAGCCGCGGGAGGGGGGAACACGGGGGACACGGGGACGGTGGGGGCGGCTGCGGCAGGAGCCTTAAAATAGTCGCCGACCCCCTTGTGCTGCCTGCACGCTGCCTAAACCGAGATGCACTACTGTCGTGCATGACTCAATATGTATTTTAAATCGGTTTAGCGATCTCGCTGGCGCATTGTGCTTAGCTTTATGGTTAAATGAAATGCCACACGTCCCGGGTAAAGGTCAAACTTCTTCTCTAATCCGCGGATCCGTGCGGCGGCTACTTAGTCTGCAGCTTCCTCCTCTGGTTTACAAAACGTGTCACTAGCGGTGATGTCGTGTGGAGATTGCAAAAAATAACCCTCAGTATATTTTATTTTTATATATATATATATGTATAAAAAGCGCAGCCAACCCTGTTCTTTAAACACTTGTCTAATATTAGATCGCTGGCTGCTGCCAGAGCTTTATACGGCGCATTGTAAACCGTGCAGCAATACGGTGTCTCTGAAGTCTCCTTTCTAGCCGTGGCACAGGTCGTTGTTTCTATAAGTCGTAAATATGTAAGCCGGAGGTACAAGATAAACGAGGTACCTAAACACATTCATAAGCATCAGCCCGTATTTAAGCTTATAAATACCGTGCGAGCGCTGCCCTTTAAATCAAGCTCCAGATGAACGGGGCTGAGGGCTAATCGAAGTAGATCGCTACGAGTCCCCGATTGCTTTTCACTTCTCAGGGATTTTCACAAATCTAGAAATGATCCTTCCAGTGGCCTGGAACCGAGCGGCGACGGGGCGGGGGGGGGTGTGTGTGTGTGTGTGTGATGTGGGGGAGGGATCAGAGCCGGGTAATTTATTGCATCGGTTTTAATATCCGAAAGGCCGGGTTGTTTGCCGAAGCGCCCGCCGCTCCGTCGGTGCCATCGGCTCTCGCAGAGGTTTTTTTTAATACCCCGCGTAGCCCTCCCCGCCGGCTGCCGCTGCGCTGCCGCTGCCGGCTCCGTGGCTTGTGCAGTGGAAACTGGCGGGCTGCCAGGCGGAGCTCGGAGGTGGAAAAGAGTAAAGGCGCCAAAAGGGAACTCGTGCGCCGCTGCAATTCTCCCGACCCGCTTCCTGGCTCGCTGCAGCCGCCGGCCCCGCCGGGCTTCCTCCAGCCCCCCCGCCCCTCGCTGAGACTTTCACCTCGCAAACTCCCCGCCGGGCACCCCGGGGTCATGGGGGTGGAGGGGGAGGGGAAAGAGGGAGGCTGCCCTGGCCCGGGTGGCGATGCCATCCCCTCCTCTTTCCCCCGGAGGCACGGAGAAGTGGAGTCTTCCTCCTCCTCCCTCTCCCCCTCCCCGCGGGCATCGGGTTTTTCTCGTTTCCACGCCAGGAGCGTGTTAACAAAACTTTGCTGCTGCTGGCGTCAATGGCTGCCAAAAGTCTGTTGACGTTGCGAGGGAGACCCAAACGTTTCCCTTTTTAATCAGCTGCCCGAGCGGTGCGGTGTGTGCCTGTGCCTGCCTCTGCGGCGCGGGGCCGGCGGGGCTCGGGCAGCGCGGGACGTGGGTGGGTGTTCCCGGCGCGGCTCGGCACGGCTCGGCACGGCACGCCGGGGCCCCGCTCGGCAGCACGCCGGGAGGCAGGTTAGTGCTTGCAGGCGCTTTTCACAACTGGTTTCACACGGCGGCATCGCTGCGGAACCGCGTGTGCGTTGCGCGTCTCACTCTCCCCCCGCCGCGCCTCCCTCCCTTCCTCCCTCCCTCCCTCCTCCGTGCATCACCGTCTATATTTAGCCGCAAATGGCTTTATCGGCCAGACACCTCCCGGAGGAAATGCCGTGCGCGCTCCGGCTGCCGAGCCCCGCTCCGCGCCCCGCCGCGCAGCGCAGCGCAGCGGGGGCGGCCGGGGGGGCTGCGGCGCCCTGGGGCGCGCTGGCGGTGGCCCGGTGGGTGACAGGAGGAGGGGAGGGGGGGATGTTTCCTCCGTGCGCTGAGGCGCTCAGCCCGCCGTCGAGGTTGCATAACGGGACCGGCTGCGCCCACCCCCGCGGAAGCTGGGTATAAATAGGTGCGGTGCCCCCCACGCCCCCGCCCCTGTCCCCCCCATCCCCGTCCCCGCAGCGCAGAGGGCTTGTGGAGCTGCCGGCGTTTGGCCGAGCCGCTGGAGTCCCCTGCGAGCCGGCATCCCCGACAGGCAGCTGCTTGTGAGGAGAGAGAGGAGGGGGAGGGACAGGGTGTGCGAAGAGTTAAAAGTCTGCTGCTCGTTGCAATGAAATTATGGCTGGCAGTGGCGCCGCTGCTCGTTCAGCAGACCTCCACTTTTAAACAGTTCACAAGAAGTTCATCAGGGCGGCGATGATTACAACCGCACACACGCGCGCACCCGGGGCGCTCAGCGGCGAGGGGTGGCTTTGGGGAAGGGGCTGGCAGCCCTCGGGGGCGCGGGCTCTGACCTGCCCAGTGGCCCCGGGGCGTCCCTCCGCCTTCCTGCGAGCGGGCGGGCTTTGCCCTCGCTCGGGTGCTGCTGGTGGTGGGACATGGGGCCTCTAGATTACCCGCTCTGGCTGGGGAAGCTCTCGCCCCTCCATGCAACTTCAGCATTTCACTATCTGCACGTGTCAGAGGATTGATGGGCTCTAGTTCAGGCACCTCGCCTTATCTTAATGATACATTTCCACCGAGGAAACCAGGCGGGCACAGGCGGCCCCTCCGAGGAGCCATGGCCCCGAAGGGAAGCGGGGCTCGAGGAGCAGGGCCGTGCTCCGTCGAGGCCCTCTCCGAGCCGGTGACTGTCCCTTGCAGATGAGGCAGCGCACGGGGTGGCTACTAACCTTACGTAAAACCCTAAATCACTCTCTCCATGCTGCTGCTGCCTCTATTGAAAACATTACGAGCGGCGCATCTGGAAACCAGTAAATCTGTCCAGAAAACGTCTTTCCAGTGAAATAACTCCTTTTGAATGATAGCGCGGTAACTAACCTCCGCGGATTTTTGTTTCCTCGCGGCGGTTTGTGCGGACTTCATTAGGAAAAGCTAACCGTTGTGGAGAAAGGAGGGTCAACACGCCATTTCATTAATATACATTTGTTCCAGACGTGGAGTTTTGCACAAAAGGCCTCTCTGAGGGGAGAAAAAAGTGTTGGGGAACAAGGCTTTCCTGCCGTTTCAGTTCTTAAACCTCTCTGAACGTGTGTGAAGTATTGTGTTAAAGGCCCAATCTGGGCTTCTTCCCCATTAAATGCCAAAGTGATCATTTGCATATTTTGTAGCCTGACAAAGGAAATGAGTTTGCTGGGGAAGCATGGATGCTTTGGGAGACGTTAGGCATTAAACTCCCAGTGGTCAATCGCCCGTTACTGGCTTGTGTGTGTGTAAAAGGAGTATCATGCCTCCTGCTTAAAGGCTTCTATTTTTGTGAGAGAGGAAGAGCTGAGGGATATCCTGTGCATTAAAGGCTCCCCCTACTTATTAACCCAGCATTTAGCAGCAGGATGCAGGCTGAAGCTCAGTCAAAAGAAACGACTCAACCTCCGAAGAGCAATTAAAATCTTGCACTGGAATAAATCATGTGCCGCGATAATCCTGTTAATAAAACGCAGCTTGTCCTGACACTTCGCTCATGCAGCAAACTAGAATTTAATGCGAGCGGAGGTGGCATTAGGCAAGGTAGAGGGGAGGAAAAGCCTTTCCCTCTGCCTCTGGACGCGAAAATGTGGTTACCTTTCACCTGCCTCTCCGGCTGCACACGGCGCCGATCCTCTTGGACTGCTAATACTTCTCCAGTGAGCCCGCTAATGATTTCTTTCCCTGGAGTGAGCAGGCATCATTGAATTACTGAAAGCACTCGCAGCAGCAGCAGCAGCAGCAACAGCAGCAGCAATAGCAGCAGCAGCAGCAGCTCCGATGCAGAAGCCACCAGGGCTCCACACTTAATCAAATCAAGGGGTGGGGAGTTCGCCAACCCGCTTACTATTTTTAACCCCTTTCTCCAAGTTAGTCATGTGCAGACACGAAAGGGGAGGTTTTTATTTAGATGCCTTCTGTAGCAGTGTCTCTTCAGTTTTAAGTCCTGGCGTAAAAGCCTTATCAGCAATCAGCGTAGCTAATACACGCGGTATGTGGTTGTTCTTGCCGTGCTCTCCTGCTCCTGTGTATTCTAATGCAGGGCTTTTGTGAGTGCCTGTGGGGAGTTCGAATGTTCCCCCAAGCCCACGGGGTCTCCCTCCTTGGTTCAGTCTATGTGAGATGAAGATCTGGGGACTGGCGTGTACTTGGCTGGCTGAGTCATTTCTTGTGGAAATGAAATGCTGTGGAGAAACTTTTATTTGTCGATAGTCTGGAATGATTCTTAATTTTCTGGATGTGCGCTGGGGAAAAGATCTATCTCCTCTGACCTATAAATGCCCTCAATTTGCTCCTTTATTGCCGGGTATCTCCCTTAGCGGTTAACGTAGGCAGCTCACTCCCCGCACCAATCCTGCATTCATTATTAATTACCCGGAGGGAGGCTGGCTGCTCCGCTGTGATGTTTGCACTTCCTCCTAGACAAATCTGCTCAACTTTTTTTATTCTCTTTTTTTTCTTTTTTTCCTTTTTTTTAATAGAATATAAAACCGTGAAGAAAAGCGTTGATTTTTAAGAAGACGTCATGCTTTCTGCAACTCCCCTGTATGGCAATGTTCATAGCTGGATGAGCAATGAAAGGGTCCGCATGTGTGGAATTAATGAAGACAGGTAAATATTTAAGCTTCTGGCAAGTTAAACCACGCTGTAATTCTGCAGAGTGAGGTCTCGGAGTTTGCTCGCTTCCCTAATACTAGAGCAGATAGCTGCCACCTTGCATTGAGATCAGCCCAGCTTGGAGGGAGGGCAAAGGGGGAGAATCAAGACGTGCCTGAGACCAGTAGAGCAGACACTGATTTACTATTGAACAGGCAACCTGGGTCAGTGAAGTGGGGACGCCCCCAAAGCAGCCTTTAAAGGTGCTTTTACAAGTAATTTATTATTCTGCATTTGTGAAGGGGAATTAAACCAAATAGTGCACATGTTCTTCTGGTGTTCTTATGGTGACTCTGCAGCAGAGGGGCTCCTGCTGCGACTTGGTGTTCCCTGCCTCCGGGCCAACAGCTTGTCATGTGAAATAGGATCAGTAGTGGCCTCCCTGTCCCCCAGATCAGTAGTGGCTTTTCTGTCTCCCACAAGTGAATTTCTCCTCCCCACCTTTTTTCTTGCTGAGTATAGTTCAATCAATGATCAAAATTACAGTCTTTAATGGGGTGACACAGGCACTGGCCGGTGTCCTCTGCCCTTAAATCCCAGCTTTTTAAAAAGCAAAATGATGCTGAACAGGAGCTGCAGATACGCCTCCGGTTCTCTGTGCCAGTTTTGTGTGGTTTTAGTGTTTTTCTGTCTTCTCAGCCCCTGTTCTGACTGTTGTGTGAAAAGCCTCCAAAAAGCTGGTGGAAGTTTTTGGTCTTTGCAGGGAATACTATTTGCAAACACAAGCTGAAGGAAAACAGCCAAGCGTCTCGCTTTGCTTTCTCACTCCCGCTCCCTCCCCACTTTCCTCCCAGTTGTTTAGGGATAATAACCGTACGTGCTACTTGCAGGAAAGGTGAATCTTTTAAAAACAAACGCATTAAAATCGCATTTGTGCTTTATGGTGATGATGTGCCTTTAAGCACTTTGATTGAAAGGAGTTCTATTGGGTAATGCTGAAACTTTCCTTCTGCTGCATGTCAGCGATTTTTAGCCCTGGGATTTGGAATTTGGCACTAAGGTATATTCTTTATTGGTGATTTCTGTGATAACAAGTCCCAGTGCTACAACACTGGTATGGCACAGATGTGCAGCTGCTTCTTTAGCATGGAAGAGCTGACGTTCATATGATATTAGCGTGTGTGTTTTAATTTTCTTCTCAGCAGTGTTTATGGGTGGTACATGAACAGGGTATGTTTAAAATGGGATATTCTCCCCTTGGAAAAAGAAATGGGTAAAGGGCAAAAGAAAAGACCTTGACAAAAATTGCTTGTATTGGAAGAGGCCGCTCTGAGATGTGCTTGGTGTGTTCTTGGTGTCAAAAACCTTTATGCTTATTTTCAAATGGTCCTTCCTTTTCAAAGTAGTCGCTGTGCATGGGTATAGAGAAGAATAAATATGTTTACCTCATGGGACTTCTCCAGGGGAATCAAAATGTGGAGGTGATATAATCTTGTACTGATCTGAGATGTGCAGGATGTTGTTCAAATAGTAAGCTTCTGTTTTTCAATAGGAAAATTCCGGTTAATGATGCTGATGCCCCAAAAAGCAGACTGGAGTTGAGGGAAGAAAATCACCTGAATCACAGTGTGGTAAGAAGTTAAAAGCTTTATGCTGCAGATGAATCTGTGCCTGTCCTCCCCACCCCAACTCCTGCCCCTGGCTGTTATTATGTGATCCATTTGGAGAAATGTTTAAAACACCTTTCTGTTGCAGCCCTAGTGAGCTTGGGCACATGTGAGTTGTTTCTGTGAAACGGTGAAACTGGGGCTTTGTTTATTTATCTCATTAATCTCTTGATGCTTTGTGATGTGTGCTGTTGTATGACGATGTCAGATTCTTAATTTTGCTGTTAGGAATAATGCCATGCAGAATAACGGCATGTGTAACAAAAGTAGTTCATGTAAGCACATCATTAAGTACATCAATGTTTCAGCAAAGTTGGTGGGTTTTTCATTTCTTGGAGTGTACATGGGAAGCAGCAGGTGGGAAAGAAATTCGACGGTGGACCTTTCTTCACGCGGCATCCTCAGATGCCTCACCCCATGAGTCATGTGGTGGTGGCGAGCCCGGAGCAGAGCTGCGGCTGAGGGAGAGGTCCTGGAGCAGGAGGAGGAGGAGGAGACGCGGCTCCATCCTTCTCTTTCTGGTCTCCACACCACAGCCCACATCCTCTTGTTCTGGCAGGGCTGGGGCTGAGGAGCCAGTTGTTGCACAGGAACAGTGTCACTGAACATCATCCCTGGGCCGCTTCTGGCTGCTTGGGTCCTCACACCTTTGATTCTGGCTGTTGAATTTTGGATTTGGAGAGATTGGTGTTGATGTTTGTGGTGTTATACATATTGCTCCGTAGGTTCCCGTTCTCCCATTTTCCAGTGTAATCAGCCTCTGTACGTTTTCACCACAAACAGCATGTTTGCATTGTTACTGTTTCTCTTCCAAAATGCTGATCTATCTGTAGCTTGAATGGTAGTCATGTTGGTGAGATGTGAAAGTAACATGCTTCTTGTTCTGTAAAGGTGGATGCGACAGCAGCACACCGCATTGACAGTCTTGCAGCTCTGAGTATGGACAGGTCTGGACTCATGCGAGAAGGACTCAGAGTCCCCAGTAGTATTGTCTATTCCAGTTTGTGCGGACTTGGCTCGGAAAAATCACGGGATGCTACGAGTTCGATAGCCAGCCTTGGATTTACTCCTGAAAGAAATCCAGAGATCCAGTTTAAGTCTAATCCCCCTGAAGCAGTGGAAAGCGCAGCTGTCTCTGGAAAAGCCCCGAACGGCTTCAGCGCTATATACAAAACACCACCTGGAATACAAAAAAACTCTGTCCCGACAGGGGAGACGCTGGGTTTGGACCGAGCTGCGGGTGACAGGCAGAGTCCCCTCGGTGTCAATGGTGCTAGTTACCTAAGGCTCCCCTGGGTAAACCCCTACATGGAGGGTGCAACACCCACCATATACCCTTTCCTTGACTCACCAAATAAGTATTCGTTGAACATGTACAAGGCATTGCTACCTCAGCAGTCCACCTACAGCTTACCACAGCACCTGGCTTACTCGCCCGTATGTACGAATGGTGAACGTTTTTTATACCTGCCTCCCTCCCACTACGTAGCCCCTCACATCCCTTCGTCACTGGCGTCGCCCATGAGGCTCTCGACGGCTTCGGCTTCGCCGGCAATCCCACCTTTGGTGCACTGTCCGGATAAGAGCTTGTCGTGGAAGATGGGTGTGAGCCCAGGCACGCCCGTGGACACGCACGCCTACCCCCACATCCAGAGCAGCAAGCAGCCCCGGGTCCCCACCGCCAAGCCGGCCCCCGCCAACCTGCCAGCAGATCCTGCGCTCCTGCTGCCGCACTCGCCCCGGCCGTCCCCCCGCCTCCCCCTGCCTGCCCAGGTGGGGGATGCCTACGCTGATTTCCACAAACACTTCCCCGGGATCACCACCTCTCCGTCCTCCGCTGTTACCCTCCCAAAGCCCTACGTGAACATCGGTGGTGAATTTCCACCCTCTCGCCTCTCCAACGGGAAGCTTCCCAAAGGCAGTGATGCTGGGGAGGCACCCCTGCCGTCTGCCCCCCATGCACGGAAAGCTGGCCATGACCGGAAAGACAGCAGGTCTCCCCCACTCCTGGAAAAGCAGACCCCGACCAAAGACGTCACCGACAAACCACTGGACTTGTCAGCGAAAGTGGTTGATGCAGAAACTGCCAGCAAGTCGGAGCATGGTAAGAAAATTATGCCAACGGTGCTGGTGCATGGAAGGGCAGGAGGGGGGACTCACTTGCCGGGCAGTGACATCGTTCAGAAAGAAACCATTTCTCCTGGGAACAGCTGCCCCATCTACAGGCCTGAAATTATCAGCACGGCACCATCCTCGTGGATCGTTCCTGGTCCCAGCCCCAGCGAGGAGGCTGGGAAGAATGTCCAACTGAAAAACAAAGCACTGGACTGGGTTATGCCACAGCCGCGGAGTTCCTCGTGCCCCAGGATGGGTGGTACAGAGGCAGTCGTTGGCAGCGTTTCGGGGACGGTGTCAGCGGGGGGCCGGCCAGCGTCAGCGTCACCAGCTCCCAACGCCAACGTGGATTGCGCCAAGACGGCCCGGAGCTCTGCGGAGAGCACCGCCTCGGTCATACAGCACGTCGGGCAGCCCGTCGCCACCCCTGCGAAACACAGCAATAAGGTGGCCAAATCCTGTAGTCAGGAAGCCAACTTCAAGGCGACCGAGACTGCCCTGGCCTCCAGTCCCATCTTCCTGCCGCCCAACGAGGCGTTTCGCTCCCCGCCTCTGCCCTATCCCAGGAGTTACCTCCCCTACCCAGTGCCAGAGGGGATCGCCATCAGCCCTCTCACCCTCCACGGCAAAGGACACGTGTATCCTCACCCTGTCTTGCTGCCCAACGGCAGCCTGTACCCCACCCACCTGGCTCCCAAACCTGGCCTCCCTTACAGCCTGCCAGCCGGGAGGGGGGAGTTCATGACCTACCAGGATGCGCTGGGAGTGGGGATGGTGCACCCCATGCTGCTGCAGCATTCAGCTTTGGAGATCAATAAGGAGGAGAAGACGGAAAGGAGGTCACGGTCTCATGAGAGGGTCCGCTATGAAGACCCAGCTCTGCGGAGCCGGTTGCCAGAGGTCCTGGAGGGTGGCGRGAAGATGCATTTTGAGGTGCCCAGTGACAAGAGTGTGAAATTGCACCAGAGCTCTGGCCATAGTAAAAACTCATCAAAAAGCGACAAACACCTCTTCCCGGATCTTCTGCGAGACGAGCAAGAGGCTAAAAGCGAAGCAAATGTAACGAAAGCCAGCTTTGCTACAGAAAGCAGTAATCAGACTAATGACCCTACAAAGCACAAGGTAGAGCAGGCGGCGCAGCACAGAGATTTTATTGTAATGAGAGAGGAGTTTGGAAGAAATAATGATCTTCACGAAACCTATAATTTCAAGCAAACCCAGAGTTCATCAGTGTTCGGCTTAAGGAAAGAAGATTTATCCGTGAGCCAGCCTAAGGAGAGAGTGGCGGTCCAGCCTTCGCCTGTTTTCTTGGAAAGCGCACACGAGAGCGATGCTCCGGCTCTGGCTTTTGGCAAGGTGCAGGAGGACGCGAAGCCATTCTGCATGGGGACCGCGCCGCCGAGCATCGATGCCAGCCAGACCTATACCAAAGACGGAGCCGACGATGCGGAGTCTGCCGATGGCAAAATACTGAAACCCAAGCCGTCTAAGTTGGCCAAGAGGATCGCAAACTCTGCCGGTTATGTAGGTGATCGATTCAAGTGTGTGACGACCGAGCTCTACGCCGACTCCAGCCAGCTCAGCCGGGAGCAGCGCGCGTTGCAGGTGAGTCTGCGCGGTCCAACGGCCGCCGCGCTTTTTGTCGTTATTTCTCTGTTGCAAGTCACAGTTGAGTTTTTAAAGTTGAGAGAAGGCGACACAGGTGGGGAAACCAGAGAAATTTTTTTGTTGGGGCGTGCTCGCCAGAGACGAGTTTTAAATAGCAAAGTAAGTTTGTTAATGAGAGGGAGACGATGTAAAGAATAGTATGTATGGCTTATAGGTGTGCACGGGCTAGCGAGCTTTAAAGGGCTTTTACTAAGATCTGATAGAAATGTTAATGCACGTTAATGAAATGTTTGTGCAGTGTCGAGGGGAGTCGGACAGGCATGCATGTTACCTTGGCACTGGCTGTAATTTCTCAGCTGGCCTGTAGTGCCAGCAGGCACAGCGTACCCAGAAGTTGTGATGAGTATGCCAAATGTGCTGTTGGAAGGAGAGGAGTCGCAGCCATGTATTAGCGGGTCTCAGGCTACCTTGGTGCCAAGCGAGCGCGTAGGAAAGGGTAGGAGCGGTATTGAGGTTGATGCTAAGGGATGATAGACAGGTATTGTGTAGGAATATTCTTAGGGTGTTTTACTTTTAATGAAGGGATGAGTTAAGCCAAATTGTTTTGCATTGTTAAGAAAAGAATTGGTTTATGCTTATAAAAATGGATGAAATTATCTAAATGATCCATTGAGTGCCCATTTTAATTACATAGATGGAAGGATTACAAGAGGACAGTATTTTATGTCTACCTGCTGCTTACTGTGAGGTCAGTTCTTCAAATTTTTATTACTAGACTCTTACATAAACCTTTGAGTTAAATTTCATTTCCAAATACACAAAGGGAAGTTTGTGGGCCATGGTCGTCTTTATTCATTGTACGGTTTTGTGTTGTTGTTTTTTTTTTATTTTATTTCTTTTTGTTTTTGTCTCTTTTTACCTCCAAAGTGGAATGTTTTTGTTTTATATACAATATACATTTATATATAATCTTTTATATATATATACTTATATATGAAAGAATTGTATGGCTATTTGCTTATAAGATGCTAGAACACTGTTTTACAAGTCAGGTGTGTTAAACTCCTGCCTTTAGCTATCTATCTGAAACCTTGGTTTTGAGTCATTTTTTTCTTTGGAAATGCTTTCATATAAGGTAAGGTAAATGAAGTAATTTTTATTGCAAGACTTTTTTTTCATATCAATTCTCTTTCTAGCGTGCAATGATGCGCTTCTCAGAGTTGGAGATGAAAGAGAGAGAAGGCCAAACAGCTACCAAAGACTCAGAAGTCTGCAGATTCAGCCAGGCAGACTGGGAAAACTTGAAAGGAAACAGTGAAAAGAAGCCAAAGTCTGTTGCTCTGGAAGATGCCATTGCTGACCAAAATGACAATGACAGATGTAAGCGAATTTAGATGGCTTTCTGAAGCGTGTATATGTCTCTGTGCCATGGCAGCTTGCAGCAAAGCAAGCAAATCTTCGTGTTCTCACGGTGTTGCTGGTGAAAGTCGCTGACCTCATCCTCTGCAGGTGCTGAGTTGCCATGGCTGGTACCCTCTGTGCTTGTTTTGGGGTTTGCAGATTTCTGGTTGCCATTGTACCTGCTTTTCAGGAGATAGTTAACTGTCTGTCACTGCCTCAGAGAGATCCTCCTTTTAACAGATGGGGTGCCACATCAGCCAGTGAAAGCAAAGGTCCAAGCTTATGTTTTAAATACAGAAAGGAGATGGGGGAAGAGAGGAAAGCAAGAGGAGTTCAGCTTCCTGAAGCTGCAGTAGCACTGAAGAGATGCCAATATTGCAGCTTTCAGGCAAAGCGAGGAGGGAGGACAGAAGAGTGATGGGGAGTGGGAAAGGATGTCATCTGCCAGGCTGGCTTATCCATAAAAGCTGGTGGTAACAACTCCAGATGATAAGAAGCTTGTTTGCTTGGGTGACTTCTTGCTGCAGTGGCTGGGGAGGTGTGTGAGGCACAGGTTCTTGCAGGAAGAGTCTGAAATTCTCCATGGGGCTGGCAGTTCCCTCTAGGCTGTGGCAGGGTGCCAGAGGACTATGGAAAATGTAGCGTCCTAAAAGTTAGATAAACTTAAAAATAAATAAATGGTATTAGGGGATTTTTTGCTGTGTGCAAGAAAGATCACTTCTTTTTTGTTTGCACTCTTGGTAAACGTGTGGCTTCCGTCAGTTTCCACAATTTTTTTTTGTTTTGTTTTACCGAAGTATTTAAGGAATGGATCGGTTCCTTCTCTTGCTACTTTGTTTTGAACAACTCAGAAAAAAAAAATTACACTGAAAACATTGCAAAACAAGAGGAAACTCACTGCAGACTGCAGCGTGTGTGTGTGTGTGCACTGTGTAACTCGCTGGCTAAGTGTGCTCTTCCGTAGGTGGAGATTCATGAGTAGGGCTAGTAGAAAATTTCGTTCAGGCAATTTAATAACTTTGAATTATTGTTCTGGTCTTTGGTTAATGCTTTTGGCAGAGAGCATGCCGGTCAATCGTACTTGCTGGGTTACTCACCTAAATCAAGTTACTGTGGTATTGCTATCGCTGAAATAACAGCCTCGACGAAAACTGGCCTGGCAGAGAATAGCAGGGGAAAGTTTTAATTGTGGAAGTGGAGAGGGTGCCAGGCTGGGGAGAGGCAGGCTCAACTTCTGCAAGCTGAGCTGGCTTTTCCTTCTCCAAGACAGCTTTGGGGAGGAAGGCACAGCTGCCTCGGTGGTCCCCATGCTAAAGCTGAGAGCTGAGCAGGCTGTCTCCCCGGCTCTCCCCATTGCAGTCTTCCTTTCTCCTCAGAGGACTGGGGATGCCCTGGTGATGTCCTCTGTCAAATTCCACCCTGGGTGTGCTGGAAAGCTAAAAGAGCAGTGGCAGCAGCAGTCCTGCTGGTGTGTTCTGGCTGCAGGGCAAAATGAGTTCAGCAGAGAGAGGGACGATGGGCTGTAGGGTTCAGAGAGGGGCACAGGGGATTAACAGAGAGAGGGAAGGTAGGCTTGCTCGGGGGCATGCTGCTTGGGGAGGGACAACAGGGGTCTATGGAGAGGAAAAGGTTAGGGCATAATTGTTTGCTGAAACACCTCCCCCCCCATCCTTGCAAAAGGCTGATGGTGTGGTTTGTCTGTAAATTCACCGTTTAGTGAGATCTCTGGCGCTTGAATCTGCTGGCTAAAATGTGTTTGAGACTGTTAAATAACTGTTGGAAGCAGGGAAAGTATGTTCAGTCTTATGTTAGTTCATTCCTCTCCTCTGCTAATTAGCTCTGACTTAACAGGCTATTTCAGAGTTTGGCCGAATGTCTAAACTCCTAAAAGCGTGGATCTGTTCTGCTGAGGGAGCTCCTTTTTGGTACGCCCGCCTGGGCAGCAGCAAATACTTACCGTTACAGATTCAGGTCTCAGTAAAAGATTTTTATCGTGGTGGTTCACCTCCTGCCCCTCGGGATAGCAGCTGATAAATCAGGAAGCCGAGTTTCACACCTCTTGAATGCCTCTACTGTGGTGGCTTGGGCTCTCTGTTGGGGCTCGAGCCACCAGCAGCCTTAATGCATCTCTCACCGAGCGACTGGCGAGGGGGCGATGAGCTCTGCCTTCTCTTCCCCCTGCAGTTATCACCAGCGAGAGCCAGGGCTGCTTATCTCTTGCCTTCCCTTTGCCTTCAGTTCCTGGCCACACTGTTGGTGTGTTTGGCTTTAAAGCTGCCGAATGGGAACGAGCTGATGGTTTGCAACCTCTTTTCCTTTCTGCCTCTCGCAAGCGATCTTGCTGCTTGAAAAGTTGTTTCCCCTTGTTTTGTATTTGTCTGGCGCTAGCTGAAAGTGAACTGGCTGTGCCTTTACCTTTGTGAGCGGGGAATTCAGGAGTGAAACCGGCGAGCTGTTCTGCCCCCCGCTGCCAGCACTTCACCTGCCCAATGCCGGCAGGGAAGAAGGAAACTGCATCCAAAGCTGTGACTGTGGCACGGAGCCATCTCCCAGGGCTCCCCCGCTGCCGCCTCGGCACGGTGGCAGCCGTGCTTGGCATGGAGCACCAGAGCCGATCGGGGCCCTGGCAGCTGCCTGCCCCCTTGGCTCCTCTAAATCTACCAGCGCAACAAAAGCCTAAATAACACAGGCAGGTGATGCTTACAGAGGCATCTGATGGGATGGAAACTGCTTTTTTTTTAGCTTGTCCTGGGACTTGCTGATATTCCTAGCTGTACTGCACACGTGCAGACTTTTTTTGGAAGCAGACGAAGGCACAATATCCGGTTCCTTAAACTTTTCCTCTGACTTGGCAGTGCATGGCTTTGTTGTACTGATCTTAAGCTTCATCGAGCCTTCTGGAGAAGGGTAAAAGAGGTGGGCTTTTGTTTTGTTTAGTTTTTTTTGGTTTTGCCTTTTTTTTTTTTTTTTAAAGGCCCAATTTAAGGGAGGTAGCCATCTTAGCTAATTAATGAGCAGTTAAAGCCGAGCAGTATAGTAGAAGTGCTTCAGTTCTCTCCCATCTCGTTTAGGTTTTGCTGGGCATCTGAGACCGGGCATCTGAGAGCAGCCGCAAAGCTGCTTTGTTGCCAAGGTGACTTGTAAATGTTGCTGAGGCAATGCTGCTCCAGTGCATTTTCATAGCACAAACATGATAAATTATGGGATGCATATGTCATGAGTCATAGGATTGTTCAGAGATCAAGTGATTTAAGCTATTGGCACGGACACACGCATCAATACGGGCATGTGATGATCGCATGTCGGTTCGTAACAAAGCTCTTCCAGAGGTATTGAAAATCATACCGGGGTGTGAAAGATTGAATAAATTCCACAAGCTGTGAATTTCTTGATTGGGGAGCGTGACTTTACCTGTTTATTTAATTTTCCAGGATGGAAGACACTGCTTGTTGAAGCCTTAGCTGGGAAAAATTACCCCAATATGTTAAAAACTTGATCTTAAGGCATGAGGTCATGAGGAGAAAGTTAAAAGTAGTTTGTATGTGTGGAGGTAAATGATGTGATGTGCCAAAACACATTGCACAATCGATCTTAGTATTGTAGTGAGGTACTGGTGTCCCTTTGCATGATAATCCCCTGCTTTTCTTTTTTCTTGCTGGGCTGTGTGTATACTGGAACAAATGAAAAATGGAGGCAGTAAACATGTCCTTTGCCCTGGTCAGTTATTACCTTCCTGCCACAGGACATAGTGCAAAAAAAATAGGGGAAAAAAAAAAAGTCTGTGCACTGAGAGTGGTAGTTGCTTGTTTGTGCAGTGTGGTAGATTTGAGCAGAGTGAAACAAATGTGGAAAGCTCCCAAGCAGAGGTGCTTGGAGGGAAGAATGAGATCAGCTGGGTTCCCTCTGCCCCATGGGATACTCAGAATTGAATATGAAAATGTCTTAGGGAATTTCTTACTGTTGTTGTGATCTCTGTGCTGAATGCTGGGTTTTAGCATTTGGATAGTCATTACCATTCTTGGATGAATAAAGGGTGCCTTGCATAAGTGAGCGCAATGAGAGGTTGCTCCGGGGAAGAGGAAAGGCTGTTTTTAGCTGCCATGTTATTTGAACAAAAGAATCTGCAGCTTAAACACTAAGATGTGTTTCCTTGTTTGCATTGCATGGGAGGGCCTGGTCTCAAGCAGTTGACAGCAACAGGAAGATGGAAAAATGAAAGAAAGTTTTTTTGGGTAGCGTGTTTGTGCGCGTGTGTAACTGTTTGTCGTTAGATTGTAACCCGTGCACTAAGAAGATACTGCTTCAGACAGAAACCAGATGTGAAGAAGCATCTTCTTAATTCTTGTTTCTAGTTTGGTAGGACAGTGAGAAATGGTTTGAGTTGGTGCTAGTTGTCACAGCTGGTGTGAGACTGGCAAATACTGGAGGCTTGAGGAAGGAACACATTTAAGAGTTTAATCTCCTTACTCACAGAGGTGTGTTGCTATGAGAACTCAGCATTTATCCTGTGTTTCTGGCTACCTCGTCACTGTTTGAATAATGATGATATGAAAACTCCCAAGTATTTTGTTGTTGTTTTCTTCCTCAGGCAGAGAAAAGGATGTTGTAGATACATGGCGCGGGAGTCGGGTGGTGGGAACAAAAGCAGATAAATTCTCCTCATCCTTGCTGGGCATGCACATTATGCTTATGTTGCCGTGCCTCATGTTGACATTTATATCTTAATTTGGGGAGACATTGCGTCTGATCCCGGTTGCTTGCAAAACAATTTGAGGACAGAGTGGAATCCGGTGGTAAAACATTAATAGAGCCTGCACTCCGTGAGGCAGTCACAGCTGTGCCAAGGGGAAAAACCTCTGGGGATGCGACGTGTCCGTGCAGGCTGCGAGGACAGCCTGACAGAGCCGGTGGGTCCTGCTGCGTCCCGAGCAGTGGCTGACCTTTGTTCTTTCGCATTGAGGATCCGGCTGCGGGAGCGGCGGTGTTGGAGCAGATAGGCAAGGACGCGTCCCGCGCGGCTCCCTGGCCTCGCCGGGGCTGCGCTCCCGCGCCGATGCAGGATGATTACACAACCGGGATTAGCGTGCGGAGATGCCGCTTCCCTAATGGCCTTAGCTGCATCGAGCGGGACGGATTTCAGAGCCGCGTGTGCAGCGGGAGGTCCTTGAGAGGGATTTCTGGCTCGGCAGCCGCGGAGACGTAGCTCCGGTCCCCTGAGGGTCCCTCTCGGATGTGAGCGGGGAGCAGAGGCCGAGGTGTCGCGGAGCTGCTGGCAGCGAGGGCTTTTTGGATGAACCTCCGTAGGGGTGTGCTGTTCTTCCCAGCTTGGGGAGCCCCCGAGGAATGCTGACAGTGACAAGCTGCTAGTGAGGTCTCTCCCCTCTTTATTTTTCAGCGCAGTCTGAGCGAGCGGCGCTCGGCATCCCTGTGCCAAGTCCTCTTGCAGATAGAGGAGGAATTAATCTGCAGCAGGTCGCTTTCGGTGGTGGCAGGCTGGAATTAGCTTGCTGTTTCCTGCAAGCCGTAAAGATTAAGACCATCACCCCCCCCCTCCTACAGCCTGCTACTTCCTCTGACCCTGCAAGAGCTTCTCTGGGAATTGGTCAGGATGTGCCTGCCTTTTCTCAGGCCAGACAGTGTTAGGAGCAGGAAAGCTATCCCAATGAAGCGACTCTCAGCATGAACCATGGCGTGTAGCCGTTGGTGCTGCTGGAGATGAGAAGGCTCTGAACAGCAGGAGCGTGGCTGAGAGTGCCCTTACCTGATCTGTTCAGGGAAACTGACCACAGACGGATAATGTTTCCTTATGAAAGGAGGAAAATAGCAGATTGCATTAAAAATGTAAAATGAAACCCGATAGAGGCATTTATTTCTATAGTGATGCTTAAAACGTGGCTGGTCCAGCTGCTTTTATGCTGTGTGAAACAGGACTGCTGGTGCTTTTGGTGTGGTTATAGGGTACAGCTGTGGGGCGGCATCTTCATGCCAGATGTGCGAGCACAGGGTATTGCCAGATTCGTTCTGATCTGGGGGGACACTGCGATTTAGAGGCATGGCCATAGTAAGCTGAGATACCTGTTGTCTGGAACATTTCAGCATTGTTGGCTGGGAGAAGTGTGACAAAGTGCATTTTAAAGTCTTGGAGGGAGCATGTGTTGGCCAGACGGCCTTGTGGAGAGGAGCATCGCCAAACAGCAGAACAGCCTGAGCGTCCCGCTCGTCTGCAAAGAGTCAACTTTTGTTTTGATTTTTCTTGGCCAATATCTTGTGCTGTTTTATAAGCAGCCCTGCAGGCAGCTTCCCAAGCAGCGTAATAATTCCCAAAATTATGCTGGGGTGTTCTCTGGTGCCCACAAACATGTCCAGAGCTCTCGGTGCTACTTGGAGCCATCTCCAAGTTGTGGTGAAGAGAAATCTCATCAGAGAGGTTTCCCCTCCCCACCCCCCCAGCCGTTCCATTGCTGACAACAGGTATTTCAAGGACGGTCATGAAAACAGAAAGGGTTGGCAGAGCTGTGGGAAAGTGCTCTTAAGATAAGGTGGGATAGAGTTGGGCTGCCTCCAGAGGCTGCTGGTGGTGGGTCTTGGAGGGGACAGGAGGGGAGAAGGGGCTGCGGGGGACCAATGTCAGCTCTGACAAGGGGTGAGAGCAGAAGCTGAAGGCCAGGTTGTACAGGGAAATAGACTGAGTAAAGAGAGGGGTGATCAGTGGGAGGGAAGAGCAACAGAGCTCTCAGGAGTCCAGGTAGGAAACCAGCAGATGTGTTTGCAGGGAGGGAAGTGGGAGAAGGAGGGAGAGGAAAAGGGACAGTGAGCCGATGGGGAAGTAGGATGGAGCATCCAATTTGCCAAACAGTGGCAGAGGTGCAGAGTATTGGTCGGCCAGGAGGGCTAAAACACATGGGAAAACCAACCTGTTAGTGAGAATTGTGAATGGGAAGCTGATTATCTGTGTTGCAGTCTGTACTGCATGTCTGCCTAACCTTGTCTTTGCTAGTTTGGTTAAAGCTGAGAAAAAAACCTTATTCAAGATGGTGATTAAGTGTAATTTTAAATCAAGCATCCATTTAAAATTGCTTAAGCTGTCTCTGAATTTGGGTGAACAGTACTGGAGGGAAGCTGAAGTTAGGGCAGGCAAGGCAACATGGGTGTTTTTGTGGCTAATTTGTCAGACTAGTTTCTGGTAAGCTTTTCAGAGCTCACCTGCTTGCTGTTGCTGGAAATACTCCTCAAAAAAAACGAGGTCTGTTTTAAAAGGAGGTGACAGAGATCATGTGAGGTACAGTGACTGGCTGGTTACTTGAAGTGAGGAAGCCTTTTTATAACCTTGGATTCAAGTAGTGCTTTTTGCAAAATATCACAGCTATTCTTAGTGGTATTTCTGTGTCCGTGTGTGCGTGTTCTGTATCCCATTTATATCTCCAGAAGAAGGGACGAGTGCTTTTAAGTCAGACTCTGCGATTCGATGGGAGAAGTTAGTGAAAGATTAGGAATTAAGGGAGGACTAATACTTTGTTATCATCAGAAGGTATTTTTGAATTGGATTGTTCCTTGCCATGGTTTAGGGGGGGTCGAGGTTGCTTTCTGAAAAGAGTCTGTTCTTTCAGTATCTAAAGATGTTTCTTTCTTTAAAAAAGCATATTGTGATGTTTCTATGGATACAAGTATTGTGAATATTGTGCTTCTTAAATTAATGTAAAAACAACACAAAGTAGTGTGCTTTTGGGGGGTTTGTGCTTAACTCTTGAGAAAACTGCTGCCTTAGGCTGACCAGAGGAGACTTGTTCCCAAGTACAGTTTTGTGTTTATTTGCATGCCTCATGAGCCATAAGTCATGGTGGAGATAACATTGAAGAGATCAGAGAGCAAAGCCTTCTCACAATGAATTGTGTTGTATTTATTAGGTCTTGTGGTGTTTGTTTGTTTTTTATTTTTAGGTAACTTTACTAGTACAGAAAACAACCGAGGTCACTTTCTTGAAACTCCAGAGGAAAAAGATCTCTCAAATGAGAAATGTTATTTAGAGAGACATTCTGTATATGAAAAAGCAGAAGACCAGCCAGCAGAAGATATTGGCCAACATTCATGTCCACGTCTGGACAGGAAGCGTAAACACTCTGGTGAGAGAGTGCAAAATGATGGCAGCCAAAATGAAAGCTTTGTGGATGAGCTGCAGGATGAAGTTATATCAAAAGCAAAAAAGAAGAAGAACTCCAAAGGTAAGACAGCATTTTGCTTTGGTCTCTCTCAAGGAATGTCTTGTGAAAGGAATGTCCCTTTGGCTTAATGTGTTTCCATTTTTGAATTTGCTAGTTACTAATGTGAGCACTGTCATTTCACTTTAAATTATATATATGTATATATATGTATGTATATATATGTGTATATATATATGTATATATAAAAAAACTTAGTATATAAGGATAAAGCAGTAGTCGTTGGACACTGTAGCCACAGCAGTGCAAGTTACTGTAGTGCATGTAACCCTTAATGAGCAAACCTTTAAAATGCATAGTGTGGTGGTAAAGCTGAGACTATATGCCCCGAAAGTGAAATGTAGCTTTTGTTTTAAGTTGAGGGGGCTTTTTGATTAATTTTTAGTTATTTTTCCATTAGATGACTGGCCTGAGAGGGAAATGACAAACAATTCCTCTAACCACTTAGAAGAGCCCAATTGTAATGAGGTGACCAACCTGAAGGTGTGCATTGAATTAACAGGGCTCCATCCCAAAAAGCAGCGTCACCTGCAGCATCTTAGGGAACTATGGGAGCAGCAGGTGTCACCAGAGAGATCCCCGTCCGGCAAGTTGGGCCGGCAAAGCAGGAAAGATTTAGCTGAGGCTGTTCAGCCAGAGGCCACTGCAAAGGTCAAAGACTTCACAGAAGAAAGGCACACCAAGAAAAGGTCAGAGGCCAAAAGCAATAGAAGTTGGTCTGAAGAGTCCCTCAAAACAAGTGACAATGAACAAGGTATGCAGAGACTACTAGGGCAACCAGCTGGCTTTAGCATTTACAGTGACGCATGCTGCCACCGATGTTAAGGAATTGTCGAGAGCTTCTTTTTCTTTCTTTTATTTTTTTTCAATTATATATTTATTTCTGTAGATGTCCATTTGTATAAGGACTGACACCTCCTCTGTAAGAATTGCACTGTAGCTGATATTTGTCAGAGAAGAAAATGTGTTTGTGTATGTGTGTGTGTAACTATGTGTTTGTGTGCTTGTGTGTGTGTGTGTTTTGGCTTTAAATACTTTTGTAGATGATGTGGAGATGAAGTTTATGTCTCTAGAGGAGAGCTGAGGGGGGCATAAAACGCAGGCATGCTTCTGGATGGGGGAGGGATCAAAGAGGCTGCTAGCTGGTGTGAGGGTGTTTAACCACATGTAGGATTTGAGGGGCTGTGAGCCTCTGAAACAGCATCAGCACAGCTACAGCAGCTCTTGATCTCGGGAACCCAACGCCTCCAGCACCCTCAGCACTGCTGGCTTTCCCTGCCTTTCCCAGGCCATATGCTCAAGAGCAAAGCTCATCCTCCTTCTGACAAGGATGCTTTACTGGTTCGTCCTGAACATGTTCTGTAAAACCCTGTCACCCCCCTTTCTGGCCCCTTGGCAGAGGTCTTCCCAGCAGCTCTTTCCTAAGGGGTTGCTTCCTCAAAGCATATTTCTTTCCTTTGACTTGTTTCTGGCTCCTTTACCCCTCACTCCACTTCCTCCTTTTCCCCGTCCTCTCCTGTTTCTGCCCATGTCTTGGGGGAGAGCCTGTGGGAATAACCTGCCAAATTTTCACTGGGATGGACGGGTCAGTCTTCTGTCTCCACTGTCCTCAGCCCCTGGGGACATTGTCTGCTCTGATGCTTTTCTCCTTCCCTGTGACATTTTGCTGGCGTAGCTTGGTTGGAGAACTGGTGGGGAATGGAATCATGCAGCCCACATGGCCAATCCCCTGCACCTTGCTGTGAATCCCTGTCTCCTCTGGGCACAGCAGTGAACCCTTGTCTCCTCTTTTGACTTGTCAGGTAAAAGGCTGAAAAATATTTTACTTTTCTTCCTCCTCTCCTTCTCTTACCCATCCAAGCCCTCTGCTTGTTTTTGAGGAAAGACTGTTTCTGGGAGTGGGAGCTCTGAGTTGGACGTTTGGGCTCCTCCCTCCTTCCTGGGAGCTTCATCAACTGGAAGACATTCACATTCCAGCTGGCCTAACCTGTAGTTTAGCTGAGATCCTCGTAAAAGAGAGAATCATGAGGAGAGTGGATCCTCTTGTCCTGTGCCATGGAAAGAACCAAGTCCAGATCATCCTGTCCCAGTGAGGATTTTCCTGGACAGTGTCTCTGAAGCAGTCACAGGCGAAAGTGTCAGCTCCTCTTTGGTCCTAAAGCTCCTCATCTGTCCTTCTCCTTGGCAGGATTATCTGAGGGCAGAAACCCCCAAACTTTGATGCTTATTGATGGGGAAGGTTCTCCAAAAGGATTTGTGGAGCAGGAGATCAAAACTTGGTTTAAAAAGAGCTTTGACTCTTACTTCCTTGCTTTATGTGCTGCCTTGGTGAGCGTGGTATCGGCTCAAACACCCCTGCCCATCACCTGCCCCCCTTTGTACTTTCAGAGAGAGATACCTTGTAGAGATGAAACGAGGGTCACTAACAAGAAGCTGTATTGTGTAAGGATGCTCTCACTTTCCCCTGCGATGCCTCCTGTGGCAGTGACAGGCTCATGACCTCGGGAAAGAAAAAGAGGTGGCTCCCAATTTATGCACCATTCCCAGAGGCATTCAGGTTCAGTTTCCCTGTGGCTATGAAAAACCTCTTGGGTTTGGAAGCTGCTATAAAACCATAAACTTGACTAAATTACGCCTCACTATTCATTGTGCAGAGGCACTGGATATCATTCAGATAATTTTGCTGATGCTCCTCCAGCTGTCTTCAAGTGTAAACTTTTGACTCTCTTTGTTCTTAGTTGACTGGGATGAGGACGGTTTTCCCCATTGTGTGACAGAGCATCCTCTGTGTGACAATCTCATGGTGATGGAGACTTCCAGCTTGTCTGTCTTGCTTGGGACTAGTCCTCAAAGTTTTCTTAAGCAAGCAGGTATTGTCAATATGAGAATATACACTGTCACTTGCAGCTTTGTTTTTTCTTAATTTAGGGCTGGGAACAGCTGTTCCCTGTGCTCAAGCACTGCCTGCAGACGTGACAGTCTCTGCTTGGGAAGCTGGGTGTATCCCAAGGAGCGGGCTGTAACACTGCAGGCTGCCTCTGTGCCTCTGAATCCTCAGTCTAACAGCAGGATGATTTGCCACTCCTGCCTGCAAATCTCTGGGAACATGGAGGGTTCTGACTTCTGGGCTTGTTACCCAGTTGTGTTCATCCAAAGCAGCGTGGGCAGTAGGCCCAGGGAGGTGATTCTGTCCCTCTGCTCTGCTCCTGTGAGACCCCACCTGCAGTGCTGTGTCCAGTTGTTGGGCCCCCAGCATGGCAAGGACGTGGACCTGGTGGAGCAACTCCAGAGGAGGCCACGAAGATAATCAGGGGTCTGGATCCCTGCTGCTATGAAGACAGGCTGAGAGGATTAGGGTTGTTCAGACTGGAGAGGAGAAGGCTCTGGGGAGACCTTACAGCACCTTCCAGTGACTAAAAGGAACTACAAGAAAGCCGGAGAAGAACTTTTGACAAGGGCATGTAGTGATAGGACAAGTGGTAACAGATTAAAGCTGACAGAGGGTAGGCTTAGATTGGGTTATTAGAAAGGAATTCTTGGTTGTGAGAGTGGTGAGGCACTGGAACAGGCTGCACAGAGAAATTGTGGCTTCCCCATCTCTGGAAGTGTTCAAGGCCGGGTTAGATGGGGCTCTGAGCAACCTGGTCTAGTGGAAGGTGTCCCTGCCCATGGCAAGGGAGTTGGAACGAGACTTTAAGCTCCCTTCCAACCCAAACTATTGTATGATTCTGTGATCCTGCTTGTGAAGTGACGTTCCCACATTCCCGTGCTGGGTCTGCGGGCTGCAGCAGGTCCGTGAACATGGGGATGCCTGCAACCTCAGGGCTGCTTTCCCACACCCATGCCCAAGGCAGAAGCCACGGTCTCTGCCGGGGTCCCAGCTGAGCAATAACCCTGCGCTGCTGGCAGTGCCGTGCCAGCTCTTCTGATGGTCCCCCGGGGAGCCGCAGCCGCTCACCCGGTGCGAGGAGAAAGCCCGAGCAGCGCGGAAACAAAAGCCCTGAGGAGAGGAGCCAGGGAGATCTCGCCCACCGGGAAGGGAAGCCTGTGCCAGCCCCATGGAGCTGCCTCGGGCTGCAGGCAGCGTGGCGGCCGCGGGCTTGGCAGGCAGGAGGAGCAGCTGCCGGGGAGGGAGCTGAACAGGCGAGCATTCAGGTGACGCGGCAGCAGCTGCTTTTCCGCGCGGACCTCTCGGCGGCCCGCTCCTGCGGGAACGGAGACAGGTCCTGCTCTGAGTCAGACTTGCCACAACCCACATCACTCAGAGGCCTGAGTTTTTTGGGGTTTTTGGTTTGGGTTGTTGTTTTTTTTTTTCCCATGGATATTTAGGTATATTCCTGCTCACTCTTGTTTTTCTTCTCCCTTCACGTGGTCAGAAAGATAGGGTGGGATTCCAGGATTAATCACTTGACTCTTTTCTGCTCATGTTGTCTTGCATTTCCCAGGCTGATGCTTGGCTTTTTCTGTGGAATGCTGGCCTCTTGCAATGTTATTGATCCTGAAGCTCCTGGGCATAGTGTAGCTACTGTCCATCTCTTAGCTCCGGTGCACATTTAGCCTGGTGCCTGCTGTCACTGCTATGGAGGGTCAAAGTGAAGCACAGAGCTGATGTGGAGTTTGCAGGCGGGAGTACACATTTTTTGTGGTGATTAAACTTCTGCTTTCAATGCCTCGGCATCTCTGCATGGGAAAGCCTGCAGTTCTTTGAGATAAGCTTCCTGTGTTTTTTTACTCCATCCTTTCAGTATTTATGTCCTTCTCCAGGCCTGTGAGTTTTTCATTCTGTTGCAGTTTTTCTACATGCAGCAGTTTGTTCCATTTGCACTCACCAGAGCTCCTCACTGCTGCTTTCCATCTTTTTTTTTTAGTAAGTGATTAAGTAGGTAATGATGATACTTCTGTATTGGAATTGGGCTTTTCACGTGCTACTCAATTAGGTTAGTTGGGAACAGGAGAATTAAACACTCCTTACTTCATGCTGTCGACAGAGTTGGAAAGACAGCCCTGCATCCATAGGCTCAGCCTACGGCTAGGTGCCTTCCTTCAGTATTGCAAAGCCGGAAAAACTTCCATGATTTTTGCTGAACAATCTGCGCATCATGTGTCCCATAAATTCCCTGACATCTGCTCGGCAAGCCGTGGTATGCATCTTTTTCTAGAAAGCGGCTCAAAAGAACTGAGGGATTTCTGTTTTCATCCGTAATCTAGAAAGCCTTCTGTGAGTTGCTTTCACAGATCTATTTAAAGGAAGTCTAAAGTGTGAAACTGCCCACCAAGAGGATTCTAGATTTTATTTTCTTTTTTACTGACTGGCTCTGGACTGAATCTCTTTAAGTAGGGGTGTCTCTCCTCTGAGCACCTGCTTTTTTGCTCCTGCCATCTCTTCTGTTCTGAAAGTAGCATCGCTTCAGAGACTTCTCGGAGAAAAGGAGACTCTTTCAAGTTCTCAAGGGTTTTTTCCACACCTTCCCTCGGTGGTGTGGTATTGTTTGGCTGAAGTGTCCCTTCCTTTCCAGCAACCTTTAATTTTTCTGCAGAGGAGTTGGTTCTGAGGTCACCTCAATTCTCTTCCCAAGGGAAATTCAGACTATAAAAAGTCAACTTTCCTGTCCTTGTTTTGTTGTAAACCTGCTTGCACTCTGAAAAAACCCCCAAAACTAACCATGTTTTTTGCATGTGGCCATGATCCAGCTTGTTGGAGCTAACCCCTAGAGAAAACCCAGCCCTGCCAGTATCCTGCCACAGGCAGCAGAGCGCTGGCCTTACTGCCCCATTGTCCCAGAAAGACTCACTTCTGGATGGAGTCCTTGGGAAAGCACATCTGTTTACTTTTCCTGCAAAATCTGTGTGCTTTCTGATAGAGAGCTTGCACAGAGCTTCTGCAGGGACGGCTCCTTGAGTACTCTTTCTTCTCTTGGTTTGTTTTTGAAATCCAAAATGCTGCCGAGGAGGTATTCCCGGTCTTATGGCCGTCTTGGGCCCAAGCTCAGCGTTCCTGTCTGTGCTGTCCCATTGAGATATGATCCATGCTCCCACCTCTCTTCCCGGCCCCCGTTCCCTCGCCATCCTTCTGTCTGCCCTTACACCCCACCGAGACAAGCCGGGATGGGCCCAGGCTGCTGGAGGAGTTGGTTCCCCTTCAGATCAGGCAGTCCCAGGTAAGGAGGCGAGTTTTTCCCCCGTGGTGGCCAGGCTGCGGCACTGCCAAGCTGGGCTGGCACGCGTCCGTACGGCCCCGGCGCTGCCCCGGCACCTGGCGCGGGGCATTCCGTTCGGGGATTTTTATTAGAGCCCCACAACTGTTAGCGGAGCGTCAACGGGCGAGATGCTATTTACAGTTTGGATGTGGAACGCTTAAAATATTAATGATTTGAAAATGTAATTGTAGATCTCTTAAGCAGTCGAGGAGCTTGTGTTAAGTGCTAGCAATGCATTTTCCTTTTAACGCACCATGCGATGTGTAATGCCTTTCCTTCCCATTTAGGCTTGCCCGTATTCCCGGTGTCTCCGCACATGAAGAGCCTTTCATCCACCAATGCAAACAGCAAAAGGCAGGCTCAGCCAAGCTGTACTCCAGCCTCGAGGTTGGCTGCCAAACAGCAGAAAATTAAAGAAAGCCGGAAGACAGATGGGCTGTACACAGACGAAGAGGAGGATTTCCAACATGCATCTCTGCTGCCGAAATACAGCGAGTGTGAGAAGCCATCAGGGAAACGTCAGTGTAAAACAAAACACTTGGCACTGCAGGAGAGGAGAAGGAGGTCATCTCTGACAGGGGATGACACCACAGATATCGAAAATGCTGAAGATAAGGTATCTTTATTTAGACTTAATTGTCCACCGGCCTTTGAGAGGGCAGAGCCAGCCTGCTTAAAACTAAAGTGCTGTCATGCATGCAGGGTAGCGGGGATTGCATTCAGATTTGTCTGTGGATGCTTTGCACATTCTGTATTTGTTTTCTTAATCTTAGTTAAAGGCACTGTTGCAGGGGTGAAGCATCTTGTGTTTAAAAGCTGTAGCGGGTCTTTCTTAAAAAATTAAATACGAGTAGAAAAGTGCAATTCCTTGCTGACAAAACACAGTCCCATCACTGTACTGCGAAAACAGAGATAAAAACCCCCACCATAATGGTTTTGACAGGTAACGGTAACGAGGAAAGTCAGGAAGCGACCGGAGCCCACTTCAGACTGCGACTCCTCGCCAGCCAAGCCATACGAGCAGAAGCCGTACGAGCGCCTGCAGCAGACGCCCTCCCTGCTCCCYGTGTCGCAGCCCCCACAGCTGCCCATCGCCAGCCCTCCCCAGGAGACCACCCCGAGCCGGCCCATGCCGCCCGAGGCGCGGCGGCTGATCGTCAACAAGAACGCGGGGGAGACGCTGCTGCAGCGGGCGGCACGCCTGGGCTATGAGGTGAGGCTCCCTCGGCACTCGTGGGGTGATGGTTTCTTTTTATTTCTAAAAGTTAAAATCCTCTTCCCGGTTTTATGGATGGAAATTCCGCGGAGTAGCAGCCTTTCAGTTGGGTCGTTGAAATTTGCAGCCCCCGTTCCCCTGCTGCGTTCCCTTCCCTGGCTTGTGGGGTTCGGAGGCAGGTTGCTGTGGGAATGGCTCCCCACCGCTGCTGGGTCAGCTGGCAGGGATGCAGGGTGAGCAGCATCCTGCAGGAATGAGCAAAGGGTAAAGTTTTATTGGTAACCCTCACTTCCCTTTAAATATAAACCATCTGCAAACAGAACGAATGTCTTTTATTTTTTTCTTTTTCCCCAAGTAATCTTTATGGTGATCTTTAATGAGCTGTATGTTTTCTGCTTTTGTTGTTCGTCAAGAGCGTGTAGTTTAGGAGAAGTGTTTTATTTTTTGTTCTTCTCTCCACGGAGTATCTGGTATGTGACACAGGATGTAGCACTTGGAGTGTCCTCTTGCATGATCAGACGCATCATAGGAGCACTCTGCATGCTTTATACTTGGCGTCTGGAGCTGCTTGGTGTAGCTGGAACAATGTTGTCTAATGAAACGGGCCCCCTGTTGCTACAAAAATCAGAAACCGATGAATCCCTTAGCTCTGCCGTTCTGAAGCACGCTTTTATTGGGGAAATACGGGCATGTAGGTATGAGCGTCGCTGCTGCTCGATTTCAGATCTTGTGCAGGGGTGTTTCATTGCAGAGAGCCACTGCTGCCTTTGCCACAGCTGCAGGGTTTGCTGTGATGGTGTTTGGACCTCGGAGCTGGGCTTGAGCCCCACGTGGGAAGGTGGCATCAGCCCAGGTCCAGGTGGGGTCTGCCCAGCCTCAGGGATTTGCTGAAACCTTGAAATGCCCTTTGTATAGCTGGAGAGCTTTGTGTGGAGCAAGGCCTTGTCCAGCTCTGGAAGGCTTTGTTGGAAAGGTTTTGTTTACCCTAGACAAAGGCTTCTTCTAACCCAGGGCACTTCAGCTCTAGCTGGGAGGAGAAGTGGTTGTAACAACATTGCTGTGGTATTCTCCGTAATTTAAATGGTTCAATTTTCTGTGGATCCAAAATCAGAATGTGTCGTAGCATGTGCTCCAAGCTATTGGTGTGTATTTTCTTCCTGCGTGGGGTCTGTCAAGGGTGAGTGTGCTTGGGCACTTCGCTTTCTGTGCCCGGCACCTCTGCTGAGCAYGGCTCGATGGGAGCAGGGCCCAAACTTAGTGATGGGCCCAGGGCTCTCCGTTGGCTTTGCTAGCAGGAGCTCTCTGCAGCATTGGCTGGGAAATGCTGGCAGCAGAAAGCTGGGAATGCCCAGGCTCRCCAAGGTGGGGGTAACCTTGTGTGCCACCATGCCTTCCGATTATCAGCTGACKATTTGATTTTCTGATGAATTCACCCAAAAGTTCAAGTGAACACGAAGTTTTTAATAGGCTTAGTTCATTTGATTTGATTGTTTGGCTGGTGTTGACTGTGCAGCAGTTTTCTGTTGTTGGCGGAGCACRGGACAGGGAAAGAGCCTGGTCCATGGACCCAAGCTACTGCCAGGATGTGACATTGTCTGTGCCACCCTGTTGGGGCTGCGTTTGGCCCGTGGTGAGCTGGGATAGTTTGATCAGCTGTGGAAGTTCTGTAGCTGAAGGGTTTTTTGTGGTAGTGGCAAGACTTCCATAGTTAGTAGAAAGCTGAATTTCCTCTGTCTGCAGAAAAAAAATTAGAACGGTCAAGAAGTAAGAAATTCCTCTATTTAAAAAAAAAAAAAACAAAGACAAATCTGGATGAGTCACCTATCTAAAAAAAAAAGAAAGACAAATCTGGATGAGTCAAGGTAATATGCTGGTCTGAGCTGTGGCAAGTGCACAGGTCTGTTTTCTGCCACCCCTGTTAGCAGGGCAGCAACCTCTGGTGGGCACACGGGGGCTTCCCGAAGCCGCTGCGCTGTGAGCCCGGTGGCCCCTGGCCAGCTCGGTGGCAGGGGAGGCAGGCGAGTTTGCATCATCAGGGCYGCAGCTCGCAGAGGGACACCGAGTGCTGATTCAGGACTCGGAGCTGGAAGTGGCTGGCACCGCAGGGCACCACCGAGCCCTGGCAGGAATGCTGTATTGCCCTGAGACCGGATGAGCTCGTGCCTGCCCTTGGCAGCCTGCCTGCCTTTGCAGCAGGGATGCCCTGAGGCTGTGCAGAGATCCCACTCCAAACCCTTCAACACGCAAAGGTGCTGGCAAGCTGTGTGTATCGCTCCTGGACCCGTGGGGAGCCCAAATGCTGCTGGGCCGCGTGCCTCTGTCCTGCTGGCAGTCCCACGGTGCAGATGTGCCCCAGATCGTTGTGGGAAGCAGGACACAAACGGATGCGATTTTGTGTGTAAAAGATGACGCGAGYGTGAAATGTCGAAGGACAAATGCGGCTTGTGTCTGGTCAGATAAGTTGCAGGGCTGCAGYCAAGAAGGCTACTTAAAGACAGTGCAGCAAATGGTCTTCGGCTCTGGAAATCCCTGATGAAGCCGGTGGGAAGSTTTGCCTTTTCTTCCCTGGGCTTCTGCGCCAGGCCTTGCTTCAGCAGGATGTTACCAACCCATCCCAGTGTATGGGCACTCTCGAATCCGTTCTGTTTTCCCCATTTGAAACAAATGACTTGAGATAATGGTAGTCTTAAAACTGTAATTTACTTTTTGTGAAGAGGGAATTACAGGGAGCGTAGAGTCTTTTTGGGGAAAAAAAATTACAAAAGGCTTGTGTAATGAGTTTGATGTGAGAGGAAACACTGGCTGTCTTTGTGCCGCTTGTTGCTTTTTGGTGTGTGTCTGGATGTGCTGGTTTTGGCTGTGGTAGAGTTAATTCTCTTCTCAGTGGCTGATATGGGRTAGTGTTTTGGATTTGTGCTGAACACAGTGATGATAATACAGGGCTGTTTTTGTTATTGCTGAGCAGGGCTTACATAGATCCAAGGCCTTTTCTGCGTCTCCTACTGCCACCCTGGTGAGGAGACTGGTGTGAATGGGAGGTTGGGAGGAGACACAGCCAGGACGGGTGACCCAGACTGACCAAAGGGATATTCCAGACCCTGTGACATCATGGCTCAGTTTATAAAGTTGAGCAAGGAAGGAGGGACGTTTGGAGTGATGGCATTTAGTCTTCCCCAGTCACCGTCACACGTGATRGGGCCCTGCTCTCCTGGAGATGGCTGAACACTTGCCCAGCCATGGGAAGCAGTGAATGAATTCCTTGTTTTGCTTTGCTTGTGTGCATGGCTTTTGCTTTCCCTATTAAGCTGTCTTTATCTCAACCCACAAGTTTTCTGGCTTTGACCCTTCAGATTCTCTCCCTGACCCTGCTGGTGGGGGTGTGAGTGAGTGGCTGCCTGGGACTTGGCTGCTGGCTGGGGTCAAACCATGACAGTGGACTTGGAAAGTTCTCTGGTCAGTTTGGCACTAAATCCTTCCTGGGAAGGCAGTGAAATTAGAGGAACATGTGGTGTGTGTGATAGGGGTSGGGGAGAGATAAAAACACATCAAGGCAGGGTTTATCCAGGCACAGGGAATGGGATTGCCCTGGGGATATGCCTCATACAAGGGGCTGGCCGTGAGTCCCCAGTGTCACTGCCATAGGAGCAGGAGCTCCTGGGCATCATCCTGCCCCTTGACAGCTCCCCCAGGGCTCCTACATCCTGCTCAGGAATGAGCATYACTTCTGGGCTTTGGTATGCTGTTGGAGGGAAGTATTAAGGCTTGCATATAATGCCTCACCCAAGGGTTGTGTTTCAAGGTTGGATGGGAGGGAATAGTGCTTGGTGGTGCCCGGGGCATAGGGGATATGCACGGGGATGCTGATTCTTCCCTTGGAAAAGAAGTACATGCGCAGGGCACCTCTTCGTAGATGGGGATGGAGAGAGCATATTTGCATATTTTAACGTGGCTTTTTGCAGTTTGGCTAACAAACTGCAAGCAGCAGAGGTGGAGGTGGCTGGTTATGCGTTAGTTTGACTCTTTGGATTAACTGGGAGTGATTTTCAGATTGCTGGTTTAAATAGAGCACCTGAACAGACATTAAATTACCCTGTGGCCCTCACAGCCTTCCCCGAACCTTAGTGAGAAATGCCTGTGAAACCAAAAGTGTGTTTGTGGCACCACATGTTCCTGTATTCGGCAATGATGGCTAATTTTTTTGTAAATTGAATAAATCATGTTAAAAAAAGTTAATGAGGCATTTAATTAATTAACAATGTAGAGTTTTATGGTCTTTATGGTTACGTTTTGTGGTTAATGACATTCTTCTTATAGCCTCTTAACACAGAATTGCCCGACAAAATTAGCTTTTTTGTCCAGTAGTAGGTATTCCACCCTAGGACGAGCCTTTCCTTTTTACAGAAATAGATGAAAGGTCTTTTATTTTGAGTTGCAAAATCTATTTTAAATGGTAACTGCATGCTAAAAGTGGAGCTGAATACAGCAGCTGCTTCTGCTACCTATATCCATCTGCTAATTTGCCTGGCAGGGTGGTCTGGTTTTGAAGGAAAATTCATACCTCCGGAGTATAATTTTGCACAGCCCTTTCTTACGGGCTTGAGCATGTGCAGGGTAAAGAGCACCCGTTCTGGACTGATTTTTGGCCTTTGGGGTGATTAGCAGGAGCATGAAGAGCCCCTGTTGGGTGAGAGGTGGGACCGTGGGGGTCCCGGGTTAAACCGGTGGGTGCATCAGGTGCATCACCGGTGGCAGGTGGAGGGGATGCTCTGGAGCCTGGGACAGGCAGCTCATTAGCTCTCAGCTCTAGCCTGGTTAGTGAGGGCCTGCTAAAAGAGCAGCTTCATGCTGTATCCTGGATACCGGCTCTCGAGTCAGGTGTACCCAGAGCACAGATTACTGCGGGCTTTCCGGTTTATTTTGAAACGGGAGGAGCAAATGCATTGCCCCCGACGTTGCTTTATTCTCTTGTTTTGGCAAAACAAGCACTCAGCCCCTCCGTGCCGTATCTGGCTTTTGCAAGGATGCCACTCAGCCTTCGAGAGGAGCAAATGCAAAATTGATGGTTTACCACTAATCCAGGAACGCGGGGGCTATTTTATACATTGAACATCTCCTGGAAATGTGTTCTGTTCTGTTTCGCTTTCTTTCGCGTCTGACACAAGTCGAGGAAGACTCGCACCGTCCTAAATTTTTGGTTGAGTGATGGAGCAGTCATTGTTCCAAGGCTGCACGACAGCGTGGAGCTGAGTCTGGCCTAGGCTCTGGAGCGTGGTGTGTTTGACTGCAAGATGAATTGTGTTAAATTCACATGGCTTCCTGCGGCGCCGGGCTCGTTATTGGAACCTGGCGCCTGGCTTCGGTTCTGCATGCAGAAAGCCAGGGTGGGTGAAAATGGGATTTCCCCAATCTTGATAGAGCCGGGCTGGTTTTTGTTTGCCGATAGCAAACCATCCTTTGTGTGTCTGAAATGTGTTTTGTTTCGGGTCATGCACTTTTTAAAGTCGAACGGACGTCGGCTGTGCTGCTGTTGCACTTGCAGAAATTTCTGCTAAAAATTGCAGATGTAAGAGTAAAAACCTTCCCACTAGCTTTACGTGTGGAAGTTTTGAGAAGTGGAACGTTGTGAGTTTTATCTCCAAAATTTCCACGTTCTCCCTCTGACAATTCCTGACATGTTGGGGGTTTCAGGGTCCTGCAGGGCACAGCGCTCTCGGTCACTTTGCCCAAACTAGTCTGCTCGGGGAAGTTGTGGTCTCTGCTAAGTCTCCTGAATAGACAGGACTGTCAACAGCTCCCACTTTTATTTTCCTTTTGACTCACCGATCTCAAACAGGGTAACTTAGGCACATCACAGGCATTTTGCCTTTTGTCCCTTTTCCCCGCCTTTTCCTTCAAGCAGAGAAATCCGTGCACTTACACAGCAAGAAATAACTCGATGTTCATCTGTTTTTTTTCCCCCCCTGTTTCCAGGAAGTGGTTCTGTATTGTTTGGAAAACAAGGCGTGTGATGTGAATCATCGTGACAACGCGGGTTACTGTGCCCTGCACGAGGCCTGCGCCAGGGGCTGGCTGAGCATCGTGCGGCATCTCCTCGAGTACGGCGCCGACGTGAACTGCAGCGCTCAGGATGGAACCAGGTGAGCAGCGCCCCCGGCACGGCACCGGGTGGTCACCACCTCCGGGCAGCGGCCCCCGTGTCCCTCTGTGCCTCCCCTTTATCCTCCCCTTCTCCCGCCTCCCCATCCTGCGTGAAACGCCCAAAGCGGGTAACGCTGCCTGGTTGCTGGTCCTTGGGCGGGGGCGTGCAGGACCCGCTGACCTCCTCTGCTCTCTGGTTAATAAAGCAGTGGGGGCACGTTTCTGTTGTGAYTCGAGTTCAGGGTAATTTCTTTTTCTTCTGGGAATTTTAATAAGTTGTGCTTTGGTTGGTTTTTTTTTCGGGTTAGTGGAATTGCCAGCTGCAGGGCAGGAAGGAGTGATACTTGAGCTGCAGCCCTGCTCATGTGCCCTCCAGGTCCTTTGAGTTGTGCCAAAAGAGTGGGTTTTGCCTTGTTAGCAGGGTGACTTTTAAGAGTACTTCAGGCTTTTGTGGCGATCGGGTGTGTGAGTCCTTCCTATATATGCTATATAAAAATGTTGTTTGCTGAACTATTAAACTATCTGCTCATTTGATATTTAGGATTTACTTTTTCTTTCTTTTTTTTTTTTTTTATTTTAATCCCGAATTAGCCTTTTTTTAGTTTCCTTCACAGAATAGTAGGGGTGCTTAGTTCCTGTGCTGGCAGAATAGATAGCGAGCTTTTCTTTTTTGCTTTGTGGAGAAAAAAATGCAGCTCCGGACCTTTTTTTAAGCTTCTTGTGTATCTCCTAAAGCACCTCTTTGACCACCTCTGCGAGGCTGACCTTGGGGTAACTTGTCCTGAGCATATGCAGAGCGTTATTCAGTCTGTGCATTTTGGAGACAGGTCGCTTTGTATTCTGCGAATCTCCTGCAGCTTGTTATCTTAAATGGTTTATCGCCTTCCCTATCACCATCCAAATAGCCAGGGAGGTAAAATTAGCGTAACTAAGAGCCTGCTTCTTTTGTTTTTAAGCTCTTTATTTATTAACTTGGGAAGGGAGGAGTCAGGAAAACAAAAAGAAGGCTGGTTAGGATGGTCCATTAAAAGTTCATGATGGTCCATTGTTACCGGCCCATCACCAGCCCATCACAGCCCAAAGGAAAGCTTTTTGGAGAGACATTAAAACCCCGACTGGATTGTCAGATTCCCCCTCTGTCGCCCTCTTCTTTGTAAGAATTCTGAGCTCTCTAGGCTGCCAAACAGCCTCGCATTTTCTGCTGTCTTCAGCTTTAATACGTGACCTGTGCAACAGCGGCGAGCTGCCGTAAAAAGAATCCTAAATTWTTTTTTTCTCTCTTGCTGGAATAACCTATATAGAAAATTATCCCCGGGAAGTGTCTGATCAGTCTTAATGACCCGGCAGTTCAGAGTCCACCTTTGATTTCTGTTCACAGACGGAGCTGATTTTCAAGAAAGAAACTTGGCCAGTGTACCCAGTGAAAAGTTGTTTTGGGGAAAATGCATTTTAGAAATGAACATCATGATGATCTGATCATAGATGGTAACGTCAGAACGCAGCTTGCTGTTGCCTCTCTTTTCTGAGGGCAGACTTACTTTTCGTTTGGAAAGCTGCCCAACAGACAGCGTGAATCCAAAACACATCTCATACACAGATGAAAGGGTCTGGATGCCCTGAGCTGGGCAGGACAGAGAGCAGAAGCTTCTGTAAGGAAGTTTGGATCAGTGTTATGCACTGCCTRTTGGCAGGACCAGACTTCTCTGTCTCTGTAGAGTAAATCAGGACATTTATAAGACAAATCCCATTTCTCTCTTGAAGTTTTTCTCCTTTAACTTTCGGGGGGAAAGAAGTGTCAGTCTTCCTCAACTGTGATGGTTTTAAAATTCAAATTCTTGAATGTGTTCAACCCTTAGAAAGACACTAAAATTTTAAAAAGAACAAAAAAAATACCCCACAAAAAAAGACAACAGCCCAAACAAACCCACCATCAAAGACTTGTCCTTCTTCCCTGCTTTTTTAATGACTCTGAGTATGTTTTTTATTTTCCCCTCTGCCACCTCACCTATCCAAAGGTACTTTTGGTCCTGCTGTGGAAGCTCTCAAGCCTGCAGACCGTAACAGTGGATGTGGTAGTTCTGTTCAGACAGAAAATGCAAAACAGCACGGAGGATTGATGTAACTGTGTGAGCTTTGATGTAACTGCGTGTGCTGCGTTAGTGCAGTTGTGTTAGTGAGGCAGCCTGGGGGGTCACCTGGGTCCCAGCTGCCTGGAGCCTTGGTCTCTCTTCCTTGCTGCCTGTGCTGTCAACTTCTTGGAGGGGACACTGGAAAGTTGTGGCTGGTGAGGATATGGCTTTAGTCTGCACAAAATGTCCATGTGAAGGATGTAGGAAAGTTCTGCGGAGTCCGTGCATCTCTCAGCCCTGCCTGAAGCACTGCGGGTGCTCTGCTCAGCGTGCTGGCTCTGCACGTGYGTGTTTTGGGATGAGGCAGGCTTTCAGCCTCTGCTTCCTGATAGTACCAGAAATCTCGGTGAAGCCAGAAACAAACAAAGCGCCAGACTGTAGTGTCAGGGCAAGGAGGTGACAGCGTTTGGGGCTGTAGGAGTGGTGCAGTCCTTCCCTTCACCCCAGCTCAGCACAGGATGTCCCTCTCTGCCCTATTCACAGCACATCTGGCCGGGCTAAATGTGGTAGGTCTTGGATGTTTTTCCCCTTAAACTCTGTGCTGATAGACCACATGCAGCGCCTGCAGACCCTGAATACACAAGCACTCTGCTGCTCAATTAGTGCCTAATCAAAGATTATTGTAGAACCCGGAGATCTTTAAGACCTGTCTCCGAGGTGCTGCAGTCACTGAGGGCTCTTAATCGTCTTACCTATAAATAATAATAGACCGTGCTTAAGAGGTGAGCGCTTCCCTTCCCCGACAGGACCCCAGTAAGTGCAGTAGCTCAACAAGGGGTGTTCGCAGACCGGTGCCTGACATTAGCAAGGCTGTTTGCCGCTTGCATTCGGCCTTATCTCTCTGTTCTTCTCCTCTTACCTCTGCAGCATGCCCTAGCTGAACCGGTGCCACTACAGAAACAAAGCCACATGCCAAAAATACAGGCATCCGCTGCCTGTTAGCGAGGGCTCTGCGCTGCTTCAGAGTTCGTTCGCTGGGTTCGCTCTCTGCAGCCACTTTCGCCGTATCCTTCCCGCTGGCAGCTGATGAGCTCAGCCTTTTTTAATTTTTTTTTTTTCCCTGCGAGGACCATGCCAAGATGGCTCTCTTCCTGTGTCCTTTCAGCTGGTCTTGGCAGAGCCGTACCTTCCAGCAGCTAATTGCGTTAAAGAAGAGCCAGCCTGCGTAGCTGCCCTCGTGCAGCTTGTGCCTCGCCTCTTCCGTGGGGCAGCCTCGTGCAACGGAGTGGATGGAAACAAAAACAAAACGCCAAAATATGGCATTGCTCGGCGAGTTACAAGACCTCTTACTGCAGTGAGGAAAATTCTGGTGGTGCCTGAAAGGCTGAGAGCAAACCCTGACTGGTCTAAATAGTTTATAATTTTGGTGGTGGAATGATAAACCCCCAGTGAAATGTTTTCCTAACTCTAGTGGCGGTAAAAATAGTGGGAAGAATTCGACAGTACACAAGAGAGGGTTGAGATGTGTGTCTCTTGTAGGATATTGCAGCTCTCGAATGTCCCCAGATCCTTCTGGGGCCTTTTGAAGGGTTTGTTTTAGAAACGMGCTGTACCACGTTAGCTGTACCATTAGGGACAGAGAGTGTTTATTTCCACGATGCTCAGGGCGGAAAAGGGTATGGGCAAAGCAGCCCAGGAGAGGACTCCCAGGGAATCTCTTTTTTCCACATCTGAAAAAGTTGCCTATTCCAGTAGTTGCTCTTGCATCCTACAAAGAGGATGGTTAAACTCTGCCAAGACTGAAGAATACTCCCTCCTCTGCTGGCCCTGCTGGGAGAAGCAAACAAATAGCTGTGCCTTTGCATGGTCCCACTCCTGGGCTTGCCAAGAAGCTGTTCCAGCCAGTAAAAGAGTCTGTCAGTGCTCTGTTTTGGCCTCTGCTCTCCTAACTTATCTATGGGGAATCTCCTTTTTTCCCGCCTTCCCTGCCAGTGTTTTCTTTCCTTCCTTCTATTTATTGTTCTTCCTTCTTCCGCACCGCTTTACTATGCCTTTCCTTCCCCATGCCTCTATAAAGTCCCCTCTCATGCCTGGGCAGGCTCCCTGCATACCCTTGGATGACAAAGCTGTGTCTGCCTGCCCCACTGCCTGCCCTGCTGCCTCTGTCTGCACCACCACGTTGGGCTTGGTGACTTATAGAAAGGGAGGAGGAGTTTCCATCACAGGGTTACACCCCATGTGCTGCGATTTTTCCTTCCTGGGGAATGCCCAGGCACCCTTTAATAAACTCGTCTGAGTGTCATTAAATCAATTGGAACACTGGGCGGTGATTTAGATGCTGTTTTTAATAAGTTAAGGGATCATCTTGAATTCATTACTGCTTCAAAAGCCACTTAGGTAAGTCAGTTTAAAAAAAACCCCGAACACAAACAAGAAAACCCACAAACCAATAATCCCACAACACTCCTCAACCCCCTCCCAAAACCAGAAAATCGTAGTTCTGAAATAAAATTCAAAAAGAGTTCAAAATTAAAGGCTCCAGGAAAGCGAGGGAGTGGGGGAGAAAAAGCATTCCCAGCACTTGGCAACAGCCGTAACTCTCGGCTGTTCCCGGTGCCTGTTGCCAGACCTTCAGCCAGGGATGCTTCATGCCCAGTGGGGGACAGGAGGGTTTGCAGCAAGGCTGACCTTTCCTGCTGCAGATGCTCAGAGTGCCATGACCCAGCAGCTCAGGCCTCAGATTGTTGCTGACAGCCAGAAACACATGACACTTCTGCGGCTTCCGTGTCGGCACCTCTGTTATTTGTTGCCTCCTGCTTTGTGTCACCTGGGATGTGACACTGTGATGTAGTACTGACCAGATCCTGGATGTGATGCTTCCCCTGTGGGAAGCACTGAGTCAGTAGGTGGAGGTGGGAGGGTGAGACTTGCGGAGGATCCCGGGAATGCTGGCTCCTCCAGCGCTGTCTGTCCCAAAGATGTCAGATATTTTCAATGTTAAATTAGAGACCTTCCCTCAGAAGTTGAGAAGGGATATCCTGACCCTTTGCAGGTGATCCTCATGGACCTCTCTGGTCTTAAAATGTGAAAGTGGCTTTCCAAAGAGTGGTATGTTGGGCTTTGAGGGCATCCACATGTTGTGCTCTCTGCTGCCAAGGGTCTGAGGGTTGCCACAAGCTGGATTGAGGACTGTGCTCAGCAGCTCGAGGATCACCTGCTTCTTCACTGTGTTGGTGGCATGGGCTGTATAGGAGGCAGGCAGCATGGGATAAGCYCTCTCTCCATAGGGAATGAGCCACAAAGTCCCCAAGTGCATCTCCTCATGTTGATATATCGTGCACATGTCAAAACCAGTATGACATGCAGCTTTCCAGCAGGATGGGGGCGAGCAAGAATCCTTCACGTGTAGTAGATGTTAATCACCCTAAGTCACAGCCTACTGGAAAGTACTTGGAGTAAACACATCTGGAACATCTATTTGAGACTTATCAAAGTGCCCCTCCTCCCCCTCCTCCCAGCAGTGCTATGTGATAGATGGGAAAAGGGTGGTGTGCAGTCCTCTTCTGACTGCTTTGATCCTCCCCTCCTCTGTCCTGAGCTCACGTGGATGCCAGGTCATGCCCACAGCAGTGGTGACATAGAGGGGACGTTGCCACGTGAGGCAGGAGTGGTGGGAGGTGACCTCTTGGCAGGAGGGAGTTGAAGCCCTGGTTGTCAGCCGAGYGCTGCTTGGCAGATCGGGAGACGGAGCGGAGAGGTTGCTTGGCTGTGCTTCCAGATGACTTCCCCGTGTAACATCATTCTGAAAGCTTTCCAGGAAGGCAGTATGTGATCCTGGATAAAGTCCTTCCTTGCCTTTTAGTACAAGCTCCCTGAGAGCTTGAAAGCCTTGTTGGGGGGCAGCAGTGTTGACAGCCTAAAGGAGGAGTGTTGAGCTGAGTTTGGACTGGCACGATCACTGTCCATGCATTTGACTCCACTTTTAGTTCCCTGCTCTTGCTGTCTAAGGGAAAGATGGGATTTTAACACATCTTCATTAGTCTGAAGGGTAATATGTTCTGCTTGCAGACAACTCCCCGTTACGTATAATCAATTTTAAAAGCAAAAGTTAATGCGATTTATAATTAGTGATAAGGAATTCTAAACCTGGAATTGCAGGCATGTGTATTAATGAATAATCCTTCTGAAGGCTCACAAAATCTATGCCTGAGCTTGTATAGATTACTCATGCCGCATGAAATGCGTTAATTTCTGGGTGGACTACACTTAAAATAACGTGKTTTTTTTCTATTCTCTGATTAGAAGGGTTGAATTGTGCTGCAAATGTATTCACAAGTACTGTTTAAAGAGGATCTTCCGYGCGGAAGTTTAATTCCCAGCAAATTTTCATAACTTATTTCTGTGTACATAATTTAGGAGCTTTGGGTAACTGATTTCCGTGCTTGCCCAGAGGCAGGCTGAGCGAGCCTTGCTCCACAACACGCGGTTAAATTGGCAGAGATTTGGAATGGTAGAGTGACTTGCAGCAAAATGATGTTTGTGAGGCTTCACGCAAACTCCTGCGCTCTGTTACAGCAGTGTAATTATTTCACTGGCCCTCGAAAGGTGTACAGCAAGGAGGAGACATAACAGAAATACCTGCCCTGAGCAGTCTGACTGAAGACAAGAGGGGAGGGCATGACGTGCGAGTAAAACCGACAATAAGATGATTGGCAGCTGTATTAATAGTGTTACTTTCTATAAATAACTTCGATCTGCAGTCAGAAGTTTCTTGTCGAAAACATTTGCATAATACTGTTGAGTCAAAATGTAACGCCGTAATTTCTTTTTTTGTTTCGCACCAGACCGATCCACGACGCYGTCGAAAACGACCACTTGGAAATTGTCCGCCTGTTACTGTCTTATGGTGCTGATCCAACACTTGCAACCTACTCTGGGAGGACCATCGTGAAGATGACCCACAGTGAGCTCATGGAGACCTTCCTCACAGGTCCGTGCCCACGCTGCTTGGGGCTTYGTGGTCGTGGCAGATGTGGGGTTGTTCCCTGGCCCCCCAAAGTCCCTCCCACATGGCGGAGGTGACTTCGTGCCAAGGAGCTGTGGGGTGGGGTGGGCTGCAGTTGCTCCCTCTCTACCTGCAAAAACCCAGTGGCTGCAGGTGGGAAGCACAGCCATGCTTGGGGGCTCCTTCTAATTGAAACTCTTAATAAGTCGTAAGGATTATGCTGCTGTCAGATTTGATAGGTGGGTAGGAGGTCAGCGGGCTGTTTCGGTGCCTTCAGTTTTCTGCTTGAAATGAAAACAAGAAACTTGCCAATTCAAATAGCTGTTTGTTAAACATACTCATGTTTTCCCATGGTCTTGCTTTTTATCTTAGAGTGGTTTTGTTTTTGCCAGTTCTGCCTTGTTTTATATTGTAAAACTAAGTTAGTTTTTATACTGTAAAACTACATTAAAGGCTCTTGTCTTTCAACATRTCCATGTTGTAATGTGCTTTTAGGGTTTTTTAACTCTTAGTTTAGGATGAAGACACTTGCATTCCATAATAACTTACGCCTGAGAATGTTTGCAGTGTTCACAGTCAATGACTTTTAAGTACTCATCTGCTTACCTGTTTAAATGGTGCAGTATAGAAGGCACTTAGGTGTACCAGGACTCCAGTAAAGTCCAGTATTTTTGATTTCCTACCATTCTGAATCCCAGCATCTTTTCATCAATTCAGCTTGTAAATCTCCCAAATTATACCTGTAGAAAAGAATTACATATTCTGAACATATCTGTGTGGAAAAACCTTTTTCATCYGTTTGTTTGGGGCCGCAGTAGTGTCCAAGTTGGTGTCCAGAATAACTGTGAAGGCCAAATAGTGTGGTACACCCTATCTTCACAAAAATATGATGCTGCTCTCAGTTTCTGAAGCTTAAGGTTGTGTCTGTCCCTTTTAGGTGATTATTTGATGTGGTGGGTCATTATTTATGTGGAAGAATGGTGTATATATGCTGTTTGTAGCATGTGCACCAGGAATAMGGTGTGGGATTTTTTGATGGAAGGTATGGAGGATGCATATTGGGGCTGTGTGACGCGAGGTCTGCTAAACTTGCCAGCTTTTTGTTCTCATCAGTATGTTTTTGTTGTTGTTTTTTCCTCTCCAGAGTATTTAACTGACCTGCAAGGTCGAAGTGTTGATGACCCTGGTTTGTACTGGGATTTCTATGGCAGCTCTGTGTGCGGTGAGCAAATGTTGCCCTTTATTTCTTTGTATGCAGAGACTTTAAAAACATGGGGCACRTGGGGGTGGGGGCTGTTTTGTTGTTATGGTGGAGGAAGCTAGAAAGGAAGCAAACTGATTTTGTTTACAGGTCACGTTATTGGGGAAAAAAGCAAGACCTGCAACAGTCTTTTCATTGCTGACTTAGCACCTTTATTCAATTTTATTTAGATCCAAAAGATGAATCTGGATTTGATGTCTTGGCAAATCCTCCTGGCCCGGGTGATGAAGATGAGGATGGCTTCAGCGATGTGTTTGAATTTGAATTTCTGGATGAGCCTCCCTTACCGTGCTACAACATTCAAGTGTGTCTCTCTCAGGGGTAAGAACAAATACAGGGTTTGGGGTAAAAACAGCTGGGATGGTCTGCTTGGGTTGGTGGCAGTTCGTGTTGGTGGGGAAAAGCATTTGCATTTATGTGATGTAAATGAGAGATCATTACTGTAACTGCTGAGTTTTTTTGGAAATAAACTAATAAGAGGTGAGAGGGGAAGAGGCTGATTTGTCAGGGCTGAATTTTGAGTGCCGTATTCCCGAGTGGGAAAGGTGATGTTTGAACACAAATTCCTTTCCTCATCCCAGACAGGCACCTTGTTCATAACTTCCCAAAATAGAAGTGCTCCTAGCACTTAAATTTGGATATTGTGTTTGTGAGATGTTAATTGTATTTTACAGGCTTTTCTGTTCTGCCTCTGAGTGGATAGGCTTTTGTTGGTGACAAAATGACACCATTACTGCTTTTCTAGACTTTGTAGCAAAACTGGTTTAAAGCTCTGAGTTGGAACAAATAAATAAGCATCTTAGGGAAGATTCTGTGATACTTAACAATAAGCAAAGACCTGGAAAGTTCTATTATCTATTATATTCAAGATATAAATGAGATTTGTAAATGGCTGTTGTTTACCATTTGCACCAATTTTGATGACAGCTAGTTTTAAATATTGATCATGCAGGAGTGTGGGTTTTAGCATGTTTTTGTCACTTGGGTGATGGATATAACTTAAATTCCCTGAAGTGGACAAGTACAAAGATTGAATTTAAAAAACGTGTTGTTTATCTTAGAAAAAAACAACTCGCTGTTGACTTCTCTTTAATATTGGCATCTCTGGAAGTCAGAGGTGCTGAGTTTTGTGGTTGTAACTATAAGCCATCTCCTAATTTGCTAAATGACAGCTGGTGTCAGCTGGGCAAGTCTTTAGCTGTACGAGTTGGGATGGCTGCTGGCCCACATGGGCACTCAGGGGCCCAGGTTTTATAGGTTCCAGTGCCCCTGCGTGCCTGGATCCCTCCTTCCCCAAAGCTGCGGGCAGCATCGCTCTGAATAAATACATACACGCCTGCTCATGTGTTGTATTCGACCCTGGGCAACAGCCTTGATTTCAGAGGGGTTGTTTGTGGGCGTGGGGTCGGGGAGGGTTTGTCACACAGCGATGTGGGGAAGAGTCAAGAATCCCGTGACTCGATGCCAGTTATTGGAGCCTCTTTCTCCTGTGCTCCCGCAGGCCACGGAACTGGCTTCTGCTCTCGGACGTGGTGAAGAGGYTAAAGATGTCATCTCGCATCTTCCGCTGCAACTTCCCCAATCTGGAAGTGGTCACCATCACGGAGGCAGAGTTTTACAAACAGACTTCCCTCAGCCAGTTGTTCTCTTGTGCTACGGACCTTGAAGCTTTTAACCCAGAGAGCAAAGAGCTGTTGGACTTGGTAGAGTTCACAAGCGAGCTCAAGACTCTGCTCGGCTCCGAGCTTCACTGGTTGCACCCGCACGAGGACCCTCCCTTCGACATCCTCTGGTGAACCATCAGGCCATTTAATGTACAGTGCTCTATACAGTTACTTCTTTATGTATATGTGTTCAAATGAAATTGTTTCTGTAAAGAAAGGACACTATTAAATATGAAAATATCTTTCCTTTATATAAGAGATCTGAATTCCAGTTGGATGGATTTTGGAAGAATTTTTTTTTAACTTCAATCAGTTTTTACAAAATTGTTATATAATGTTTCTTTAAATGCACACAGGCTTTGGGATAAGTTTGTTATTACTCGGAACACATTTTTTTTTTAAAGAACACACCCACACACATTGACTTTGTTTCATACAAAGCACTGATTACACAGAACATACTTTTTCTAGGTGATGTGATCAAAGTCGTGTGGCTTGTTTGGGAGATAGAATTCGGTAAGGCACTTGGTGATATTATTTTCTTTTTTTTTGTTTACAGAATTACCTGCTTTGGCCAGGTAAAGCACTATTGAATATAATTCAATAGTTTGTAATATAAATTAAACCATATCCATACGCATCAACTAATTGTAAGAACTTTTATATCCTAATTTAAAAGCTGTGAAATTTAGTTTTCACACATCAAACCGGATTGTTTATATATGTTTAAACATTTTATGCTCTTTATTTAAAGAAGACTTTGAACTATTTTTTCTGTACCTTGTAAAATATTGAAAAACTAACATATGTTGAAGTTGCTTGAAACTGTACATAAACTAAATTTTCTGAATTGTGTGTTTATGTTTGAGATCTGTGTTTTAACTTTGTAAGTAAATCTTCTGCCTTTGTATTTATATTTTACAAAAATTTTCTTAAAGGCAATAAAACTGTTGAGAAATGAAGAGGCTAAAGTGACTCCCATTACTTCCATGCCTGGTTGTGACATGAGCTTCACCTCGTTTATGTTTATGAAGGAGTTTCCAAAGTGGAGCAGGGCTGGCACAAGTGCTAGCAAGCAGCTGGTGAAATCTGAGGTAGAATCTGTATTGACCTTCTAAATTCCAAGTTGCAAGAAAACATCAGGCAGGCGCTTTTGGTGGCACAGAAGTTTAAAAATGGTGTTCACAATACTTTCTGCACCACCTTTTAAAGAATTGTGAATAGGTTCAATTGTTTTCCCTCCTTTGTCATCCTTTTAATTTGAATTGCCTGAATTCTCTTTGCAGCAGAGTCTGTGGAGGGGAGGAAAATAGTACCAGGGGAAATGCTTTAGTTTTAATGTGGAGCATTAAAGCCGTGAGCACATTTTGGAGGGATCTAAAGGGACAGTGACCAGAATGTCACTTTTGCATAGCTTGGGAACTTGCATCTAAGAGGCTGGGCTCCCTGGGCTTGGGCAGACACTCTTTGCAGGGCTTGGGTCTGCCCTTCCCCTTGTGGAAAGAAGTCCTTGCTGTGAACCCAAACTCCTGAGTTTTACTTTGGGGCTGTTTTTATCAGTAGTGTGTCCTGTGATAGCCAATTGCCTCTGAGGTGTTTAAATTGTGCTGCTCTTCTGTTGAGGGCCAGAACCCCACCAAAAGGSTCTTGAGCAGAGCACCTGCTCAGTCTGAGAAAAGCATCTGGGAAAAGATTTCTCCGTTGTCCTGAAGGTAAGGGGGAAGAATGCCTCATTTCTGAAGGTGCACTCGAGGGGAAGACTCGGAGCTGGTTCATCTCGTGGTGTGTTGCCATTGAGTCTTTTGCCAAACGTTTGTACTGTGTGGCTTTACAGTGGGGCTGTTCTGTGGGTAAGGTGGTTTTGTAGCTGAGCCAAGAGGTGAGAGAAAGGTCTGAAAGCTGTCTGCTGCAGGAAGCTGAAGCCCCATTTCTGCACAGGACAGGGAATTTTTAGTCCTAGTAAATCTAGTGACATCTTTTTTCCAGGTTTTGGGTAAGGAGGGTGATGGTCTCTCCTGCACAGCTTATATGTGCACGCTAGATTTTTGTTTTAAAAGAGTCTCCAGCTTTGCAAGGAACTGAAACACAGACAGTGTCTAATGCCAGCTGCTTTCACCCCCTGGTTTTCCTAGAAAGAAGAGGTGGGCCAGAAAATTTAAGGCGGGGAGAATGTTAAAAGCAATTGTTACAGACACCTTTATCTGATCAGCTGCATGGTGCTTGGATGGCTTGAGCTGAGTGTAAATCAGCTTCGTGCCACGTCCAGGGGTGTGTGGCAGACACCTCACTTCTCTGAGCCCCTCGGGCACACAGAAGGTCGATGCGGCTTCCTCTTTTGGCCAGCTCCTCCTCCAAGAATCCTGAGCGCGTGCACCTCGTGCATCTCTGCTTAGTCAGCTCTCCTCTGCCTCCACCGAGTACAGTTGGGCCCTCTCCACGCTGGCTCTTGCGTGGTGCTCAAATACAGTAACAGCCTCATGCTGCTGTAATGCGAGCGTGTGCCCGCCCCGGGYGGCTGCGCTCTAAAAATAGGGTCATGGCAGGGAACACCTGATCCCAGCGCTGTCCCCTGACGTAAAGTAACCATATTATACTCTGGGATGTACTTTTTTAAAGAGACTTTGCTGTGTGAGGGTGCTTGAGGGAGCACAGAGGGTTCAGTGAAGCAGGAGGGCAGCGTCCCACGCTGCTGGGGGCGGGAGGCCGGCTTGGCTGCCCCAGTGCTGAGTGGTTTGGGAGAGRCTGTCACGGGAGAGGCTGGATGCACGTGTAGTTTTGTGGTAGGCAAGCCAAAGGGAGAGTGACCTAGGGGAGAGGAGAGATGGCAGTGTGCCAGCARGGAGTGAGCTTGGTGACAGCCAGTGTAGGCAGGGGAGGTGAAACACTGGCCAGCACTGGCACCATCTGGATCCTGCAGAGACGGGACTGGGCGAGCTCCAACCAGCACGGCAGGGCAGGGCTGGGAAGGGGCTGTGTGCAGTGGTTCTGTTTCTGAACTCATCCTGTGCATCCTCCTTGGGCCAAAGATTCTTGCTTCACACTGCTGGCTTTGCTCCAGGTTAATAAAAAAACAAGGAAATGGAAATGCAGCCTTTGGGGATGGTAAAACCCTGCTGATCCTGTTTCTTGCCTTCTGCAAGGTGAAAGCGCAGTGTTGATGCTGTTGGGGCCAAAGCCAAGGTATTTCCCTGAATTTCCCCTGCTTATCRCTTGGATTTGCCTGTCTGGGAGTTCGTGCTGCCCTGTGGAGGTGCTGGACAGCCACTGGTGCAACAGGGAAAAACCCCATCTTGAGCTAAAGCAGGCAGATGAGCCTCACTGAAGAGAGGTTCCTTTGTCAAACTTTTACTTGTTGCTGGGGCTGGGAAATCCCAGGGAATACCCAATTCCAGGCTGGCTGCCTGGCAGGGAGGCTGAGGGGAAGCCACAGCACAGGCAGTGCAGGGGAGGTTTCCCCTGAGATAAGCGATGCTGCTGAGGACCAAAATATTGAACGCCTCCTTCGCCTTCCTGCCTCACCCAAGAGCACTGAGCTCTGCAGAGTGGGGTCAGCCCTGGGAGTTTCCCGTTTGGGTAATTTCTCCCTCCAGCCACACTTCTCGCTTCTTCTGCTTTGCTGTGGTGCCTGAGCTGGAGCCTTGTGCCAAAGACTCTGATGCGATGAGTGGCAAGCAAAGGTCAGAGGAACTGTTCAAAAAGCATGTAGAAGTGGTGCTGAGGCACATGGCTTAGTGGTGGACTTGTCAGGGCTGGTTTAATGTTTGGACTTGATGATCTTGGAGGTCTTTCCCAACCTTAATGATTCTATGATTTTAGTTTGCAGGAGCAGAATGGAAATTATTTTAAAAACTGCTCCCAGGGGCCAAGCTCACTCCATGAATCAAAAGAGTTTGAAGCTGACTCCTCCCTTCATTTCTGTGCTAAATAATGAGACTATAGATGAGACCCATCATTTGTGCATTAATATAAACAAGGTGTCAGGGAGTGGTAAGTGCAGGCAGCTGCCATTCCCAGGCTCTGTGGGGCTGCTGGTAAACATTCAGCGTAATTTCTTCAGTTTGCACAGGAGAAAGRCACACATTACTGCTTAAAACTTGCACAGATCCAATGTAACTGGAAAAATAGTATCTTACCTGCTTCAAATTGTTTGCAGAACATCATATTTTCATTTCAGAAAGAGTCCAGTGTTGGTAGGAGAGGGCTCGGCACCACCACACGAGACAGAAGAGTTGAATGACATAATTGTGAAGATACAGATCTTTTCTCAATGTGCTCATTCACCATTGTATTTCTACTAGAAGGAGGAGCAGGAGAAGGTGACTGGAATCCAACAAGTTTCACTCRGAGTGATGTCAGGGGCAAAAATCCCCAAATAGATCTGAAGATGAAGTTCTGGGTACACCACCATGATGTCCATCTACATCAGTCTTGCTAGTTCCGCGTTTGTTAGCGTGCTCTGCATGGGTGCCCCATGACTGCACGGTGAAGAGAGTATTTTTCTGCAGGTTAAGTGTGGTGGATCATTAGGGCCAGCACTGCCTTCTGCCCTTGGGGTGAAGAGAGCTGTTGCCTGTTTCTGGTTTGCCAGTCCTGAGGAAAATCTTGTCCACGCCATGTGCACATTTTCCTCCAGCAGACTGACGTGACTGTAGACGSTTGCTCTCTTGAGCCAGGTATGAACCACAAATCTGTCACTAAATAGATTTTCCTTTTGTTGTCACATTAATTTGCAACTCATTAATAGTGACAGCAGTGAGGTACTGCACTGATGCAGATTTGCATATTCATGGATAACTTATTATTAAACAAATAAGATTTCCCTAGCTTAGGAAGCACCCAGAGTAATGCCACATTGTGCATTATAACAGCCTGAATGTTTTATTTTCTTTTTAATATGTTAATAGATGCAAGGGGTGCTCTTTTTTCAAGTAAATGTGCATCTATAAAATAACGTGTAATTTGAAATATCACAATTGTTTAAATAGTAATCCATTAACAAACCTGCCAATAATTGAGCACAAATACCTATTTAACGTACAAATCAATTAATCAATTCTAAATGCTGGCTTTGTCGCCTGATGACCGTAACGCAGGCAGTACCGGCAAGGCACAACCRAGTCGCTGTGAGGTGAGCCAGGGGTGGAGAGCTGATCCCATGTTTTATGGTTCATTACAGTCAAATTGCTTGGTTTCACAGTCGCTTTTGTTCCTTTGCCCCAGAGGAGTGGTGGGAGAGGAAGTGAAGACTGAGCTTGGTGTGGTACCTGCTGCCACCCTCTCRTCTTACTGGGCATAGCCGAGGAAAACACGGCCATCCCAGCTCCACGGGGACCCCTGCTCCCTCTTTTCTCTGCCAGCAGGCATTCCCACCTAGACAGCAGCTATGGCTCAGCCCTGGGGAGGAGGAGGGCAGAGCTCTGCCCCCAGCATGGCAGGGGAGCAGTCAGCAGAAAACTCCCCCCGGCACTGTGGATTTCTCCTCTTACACTGAAGAAGCCACGGTGAAAGGCCCTGGAGTTCAACAGCCACGCAAAATCTGCAGGTGGGAGGAATGGGAGGTGTGGAGTGTGGGGCTGTCCTGCAGGCAGGTGTTTTAGTTTGCTTGCTGCTAACAGTGAAGGTCCTTTGCCCACAGAATAGCACAACTTTTTTCTGCTGGTCTATTCAAGACTATCCAGTGTGCATRGCAAACCCCTCTTCAGGTCCCTACTACCACATCCATATTTTTTATTCCTTTCTGGCTCCTTAAAAAATTTGTAGGGCACTGGGCATAATTACATGTGTGGAAACCAGCTGGTTATTGCAGTTCCCCTCRGTCCCGAAGTTGGGTTTTTTCCTGWCCTAACTTTCCAGAGTCCTTTGACGGTGTTGCCTAACCACGAAATGCGGTTCTTACCCCATCCTGCTGTTTCCTTGTGAGTCACAAGCCACCCCCTTTSAACCACTGGCCCGTGCTCACTGCCTCCCCAGGCTCTGGAGCTCCTGTTTCTGGCTAATTGCAAAGAGTGTATGGCCCTGAAGAGACAGAGATAAAACCAAGGATGGTGAAACACAACCATAAGTCACCCCAAAGACCTGCAGGTGCAGAGCAGGATGAGGCTGTTTCTAAAACCCATATACAGCAACCTCACAGTGCCCTTCTCCAACAGGGGATAACTTAATTTTCTGCTGTGGGATCTGCCTTCATCTCCTTGCTCAGGTCTTTCCCTGGCRCAGTGAGGGGTGCCAGTGGGTCTGCAGCCTGATTTGCACTGCTCTGTGGCTGCATCCCTTTCCACACACTGAGGATGTAGAGGGTTAGGCAACACCTGTGGCAGATGCTCATGATGTCAGAGACAGTGTTTAGTATTTGTAGCTGTCGAAATTTCAAGGAAAAGGCTACCTAATGAAAACCCTTCTCCAATATGCCATAAAACTCCTGTTTAAGTAAAGCCTATGTGAAGGCAAGTCCTGACAGGCCTCCTGAAATGAAAAGGGCAGATTATTTAACAGCTGATCAACACTAATAGCCCTTGGCAAATACAGGATGCAAATTCAGTGCTGGAGCCAACAGGCGCCAAAGGGACTCCTCCGACAGCCTGGCCTGGCTGCTCTCAAACTGCTGCTGGGAATCACAGAGCCCAGCACTGGGAGTGGGGAGACCTGGGCTGCCACTGACACGTGTTATGTCAGTGGTCTGCARGTGCTTGTGTAGGAGAAGTTCCTCCACCACCACAGGAATCTGATGGGCATCTGCTGTCTGACCACTCAGTGGGGCCAGGCTTGGGCTCCCTTGCTGAGATGCTGGAACTGGTGGCATAAAGCGCTGAGGGAACTGAAACAAATAGTTTGAAGCTGAATATCTTAACTCCCCACTCCATGACATCTTAGGGTAAATATTTTAAGTATCTTTGTGGCAGTCTGTACAAACGTAATTCTCCTTTCTGAACTGGGCCAATTGGGCAGAGATAAGCAAGGATGGAGTTGGGTGCAGAGTGGAGTTCATCCTTCTGTCCCCGGGCTCCATGTCACAAGGGTGGCTTTATAGCTGCCTGGCTGCCCTGGACAGCTCATCTTCCCCAGCCCGGGGAYCCTACCTGTGCTACCCTTTGGCTGCTGTGATCACCTGGGGGCTTGGGACACCTCCCTGCAGGCCCAGCTAAGCACACAGCAGTGGCTGGGAATGTCCCACATGGGCTGGGTGTGCTCCCAAAACCAGCAGAAGCCAGACCTAGAAGCCCCTCAGGGTGGGCGGGTACAGGGTAGGAGATCACCCTGGCCCCATGGAAGGGGAGGAGGCAGTGCTGCTTGAGCCCGGAGCAGGGCAAGGGGTCAGGGACAGGCAGGGAACTGTAGCCCTTTTGGTGGCAGTGTGGCATTGCCTTGGCTCAGAAAGCTGGGTAGGCCTGTGCCTCTGGAACCGGGATGCTCTGCCCATCCACCAGCTGGTGCTCCCAACACGGCCCTTAATAGCCTTAACAGTGACCAAACGTGCCTGATCCCCAAGGGGTTACCTCTCCTGAAATGGCTGCCGTGCCCAAAGAGACAGAGTGCCTTTGAGTACCGCTGTTTCCAAAGGCTCAGGAGTGAGCTTGATTAGCAAAATCAACAAAGAGATGCAAATACGCTGYAGCAAAAAGGTGCTTTGAGAGTCTGGGAGTCAAGGCCCCGGGTAGCGGGAAGCGGCAGCTCCGTCTGTTGGGAAACATTAGAGCAGGGAGGGTGTGTTATTCCCGGGAAACCAGCGGCTCAGGCCAGCGCACGGCTCTGCGGACACAAAGCGGCGTCTCCGCCTTCAAGGTTATTTAATGGTAAACAAGCGCCGTCGGCGGGGAAGGAGCCGCTGCCGCCCCAGCCCTCGGGCTCGGGCTATCTTGTGAGCACAGCAGGAGATGYGGCACGGGCAGCCCAGGCTGGAGAATCCAGAAAGCCCCTTCCCAGGCTTCTATCTACGGCTGCAGATCACCTCAAGAACGCAGCCTCACGCTCAGCCCACTTTTGACTTGCGGGGGCTTCAAACACCCCTCCAAGTTTCTAACATTATAGCCGCTCCTGCTCAGTGTTCGCTTTCACTTCACCCGTGGGAACTCGGTGCTCTGTGGGCTCCTCAGCTTTGCTTTGGAGGCAGAACAAGACGAATCAGCCCCATCCCTCACCCAGCCAGGGCTGGAGGGTGAGGATGTGGAGGAGGAGGAGCAGAGCGGGTCTGCTCGGCAGCTGGTGCCAAATCACAGCAAAACAGCCCCAAGGACGGTCCCTTTTCTGCTGCCAGTGGCTCCCAAGTGCACAGGAATGCAGTATCCCAGGCAGTCTGTTTGTGAAGGCGTGAGGCAGTTTTTAAAATACACAACGGAGACTTGTGCGGGGCTTGGTCCTTTGTAAAGTAAATTTATTTGACAGGTTTATTTCTTTATCAGGTATTTGTCTAACCCCGTGACACTGAAAGAGCTGATTTCCTGGTACGAATGTTAAAATGTAAACTCCCAGACATGCGTACTGTCACAACCGGTGTCCAAAATATCCTCACCTTGGTTTTTTGTTGAGTGTCCTGGTGTGACAGCAGGAGACCCAGAGGTGCTGGATAATCTGTGCTATGATCACACCAGGACACCATGACGTGCAAGAGCCAGGGAAAGAGACAGCCGCGGTGAGAGGACAGGAGAGAGGCTTCTGGCCAGTCCTGGCTGAGTGGCTGGTGGATTCAGGGGTTAAAAACGAGCCTTTTGCAAGCGGTGCCTCCATCCAACAGGATGGAGAGATTAGAAACACCTAAAGCGCCTGAAGGTTTGCAGCACCGCTGACTGATCAAATAAAAATATGTGAATCATAAATCAATGTAATTTAAAGCAGACTTATTTAGAAATTGAGATTGGGCACTAAGGGACTTATTCAAATCAGTCTGGCTTGCCATTAGCCCTGCAACAGTACCGACTCTCTGGGGGTAGGTGGGGTGGGGGTGCAGAGGTGCTGCCTCCCGTTTGGATCAGACCTGGGCAGGGAGCTGGGACAGGGCGACTGGGGATGGGGAGGTGCCCGGGGTGGAGGAAGGGACTCAGCTGCGTGCTCACCCGGGGCTGCTGCCTGGCGCTGGCCACGGACAGATGACAGCCAGACGGCAGGAGCAGGCTGTGCAGCGTGGCTGCAGGATGGCACGGGGTCTCAGCGCAGCCCAGCGTGTCAGGGACCACGGTGGGTCCCAGCAGAGACAGACGCTCTGGCGAGTGCCTTCCCTCGCTCACTTGGCTTAACAGGGAGCTTGTGCTGTGCTCCTGCCATCGTTTGCCACCTCCCCTCCTCAGCGTGCAGCAGTCCTGAGCATCTGAGGGGGGACATGCTGCAGTCCTGCACAGTCTCTGTGTGTGTATGTGTGTGTGTGTGTGTGTGTGTGCAGGGGGTGTTGGCTGCTTGTTCCCAGCCCCAGCTCTGCAGGAGATCCTATTACCTGACCCAGAGCAGGATCCAGGAGGGGGAAGGTTGGCTCTTGGCTCCGTCTTCCCATCAGGCTTGCAGTCACCCTGCAAACACATTAGTTTTCCTAAAAAGGCACCGGAGAGCTTGAACAGCAATACCACCGTGGCATTTATTAATTTTTTAGCATAGCTCTCCCCCCACCTCCACTGCGATTTGCATACCTGTTAATCCTCTCCCTGCTGCAATAATTCTGTGAAGGATAGGGAAATTATATCTGAGCAATAACTCCTTGACTCTGAAGCTGTGSAAGGCCCTGCATGCCATCGTGAGCAGAGCAGAGACTTCCAGTGAGCAGAAGCAGGAGGTTTAACTTCCTAAGAGATGCATGCCACCTACCAGACCCAAGGAAAGCCATCCATCTCGAGTACGTGGAACCCAGCCCTGCCAGTCCCAGATGGCTCTGCCTCCAGGAAAGCCCCTGCCCTTGGCAATATTTTGCCTTGACGAAATTACTGTTCCCTACCAGCAGTGTCCCCCCTGCAGCAAAGTTGCTTCCCCTGGGAGAGAGGAAGGAAAGCCCTGTGCTCTGGAGGTTTCATCACTTCTTCCAGCCCTGCCTGGGAAGCTGGGAACACCACCAGCTTCCTGCTCATGCTGGGACTGAGCATCCCACAGCAGGGCTGTGCTGCGAAGCGAGCTCTGACCYCAGCACTTTGGATGGCTTCTGGTGAGTTCTGTGACAGTTTTAGCCAACAAGAAGCTGCAGACCCTAGCAGCTTAATTCATCGCTTTTCTTACTGCTGTCTTTATCCTCTACCCCCCAGCTTTTTATTTCATTTGGGTTTGTGGAAGAATAACAGTGAATAACACTCTTCCAGTGAAAATCCTAAAGAGGAGTCAGTCATGTCCAGGTCCAGGTCCAGGTCCAGGTCCAGGTCCAGGTCCAGGTCCAGGTCCAGGTCCAGGTCGAGGTCCACATCCAGGTCCAGGTCCAGGTCCAAGTCCGGGTCCAGGTCCGGGTCCGGGTCCAGGTCCAGGGAGAGAGAACAAATTCCTCCCGAAATCCCTTGAAAAGCTGAGCCAGTTTTTCTTGTCATCCCACTTCCTCTGTGACCAGGAGGGGACAGGGCAAGTAGGCAGGGGAGGAAGGGCAGCAGGGTGATGAGTAGGTGGTGGAGAGCTCCAGGGAGCTCACTGCCCTTATTTGGAGCCAGCAGCGTGGGTGGACAACAGAGGGAAGCACAGGAGAAGAGCAGGAAACTAAGTTTCAGGAGGAAACTTTTATCACATGATAAGTCCCCAAGCAGCAAGCATCCCTCCGTGAGGGAGTGACTAAAACCACAGCTTGCTGCAGCTCTGTTAGAACTGTGCTGTGCTCTGGCTCTGCTGSAAAAATAAATAATTTTTAAGGTCTGAAAGCTGCATCTTTGAGAGCTCTGGCATCCTTGTGTGCCGTATGTGCCCCTAAGTACACAGCTGTACAGACTCAGCAGGCAGTAGTGAGGGAGGTGAGAGAAGAGAGGTGATGTGAGCATCACCTCTGTCCTGTGACCCTGAGGAGCAGCCCCTGCTGCTTTTTGCCAAGCACAGGCAGGCAGGATCAGAGGCATCAGGACAGCAAACCCGGCCTGTGAGCCAGGGTGAAGAAAGCCCACACCACCGTCCTGTAGGGCCACAACAGGGAGTGTCCCTGGRCTCTCCAGGGACAGGCACCGAGCTCAGAGGCTCATGCCTCTGTGGGCAGGGGGGGCTGGGAGGGTGGGCAAGGCACACCTGGAGCCGCAGACTAAGGCAGGCAGGCTGGGTGTCTGTGCTCACACCGTGCCCAGCCTTGAAGTGCCTGAGGCAGAGGTTCACCAGGCACACTGGAGGCTGTCTGCACTGTTTGCTCCATCAGGCACTGGCAGTGGGGTCTGGGAGGTTCCCCTTTCTGGGCTATATTAAGGCACACACAACGGCTCAAGCGTGGGGTGAGAGGACAGCGAGGAGTTGTGAAAGAGCAGCACGCTGGAGCCTGTGAGCAGCTAAGGCCTTTTGGCAGTGTTTCAGAAAATGGGGTGGTCCAGTTAGGGAGTTCAGGAAATTGTCTGAGTTAGATTAAACATTTTCTAAAACCTTCTGGGGTGCTTGAAAGCTGACTTGAAAGTTGGCAAAGTTAAATAAAACAAAAGCTAACACATTCCCCTCAAATTATTTTGTTACAGACCTAGTATAAAATAAGCCTATTTTTCATTAATTTCAACATCCCCTTCCATCTGAAGGCAGGAGTATCTGCACAGTAAAATCCTGGGATGCTTGTACGGCCATGCAGGGGGCCACATGTGACACATAAGAGCTCTAGAACACATTCCAAAAGCCACAAACCACGTGACCTTTAGGCAGAAAACTGAATTTCTCTCTAGTTGAAGCCTGGGGGTAAAAGAGTCTCTGTGGGTCTGATGCACACTGGAGTCTTCCTTCATCACCAAGCCCCTGGAGTGCCCAGCAGCAGAGAGCCTGCTCTGGACATGGTTCTTGTTCTCCTGTCTCCTTTATTCCTCAGGAGACAGGACTGCCAGAGTTTGGGCAAGAGGAGCATCAGCTCTCACATCCACCCTGCACGACAGCAGCAATGGAGGCAATAGTGGGGTTTCTCTCTGGAGAGGATGGGACATGCTGAAATGCATGGTGCCTGAGCAAAACAAGAGCTCCTCTGCCCTCGTGCCCTCTGAGAAGGCTGACCTCAAGCTGTGTGTCTCCCCTTCCCTTCGGAGAGCAAGTGGTGTTTGAGCTGCCTGAAGCAAAGGATTTCCACTGCTCTCTTCRGCTGCACGCAGCCGGGAGCTGCAGTGCAAACCCACACCCTGCACCTATCCATCCCCCTGGTGGAAACAGAGCCTCTGATGCAAAAACCCCACCAGGCTGGGAAACTACTTGCTCCTGCCTCTTGGGAAAAGTTTCTGCTCATGGAATCGGAAGTGGTATCAGGCACAGAGCAGATGTTGGCAGCTTCCTCGCTCCATGGAAATAAGGAAGTAGGAAACCCATTTAGACAAACAGTTCCACATAAATCTTAGCCTGATGTTTCTTGCCTGTGCGATCTCTGCAAAGGGTAAATTGAACTCTGCTTCATTGACGAAGCCCAGTGCTATTAGTTATACCTGTCTTTATGGCAGAGATGCTTTGGGTGAGAAAAGAAAAGCAGTATGGCCCCAGGAGAGAGAAAGAAATCAGAACATAAATGCAGGTATCAAAGCAGAAAAATGCAGAGAGTGGTATTAGCCCAGGGTATGTCGGAGAAGAAAACAAACTCTTATCACAGCAAGAGCAGAGGAAGCCATCCCACTGAAGGGAGGAGACAAGGAGGACAGCTGACATCCTGCCGAGAGGGAATCTGAGGTCTGGGGGAGGGAGAGCACAACCCCAAAGGCATGGCATTGGGAAGGGATGCGGCTCTTAAAGACACAGCTTCCCCGAGTGCCTGTGCTGACAGGCAGCCAGAGCGAGCCAGGCACACGAGCAGCTCCCGGGCAGCCAGGGAGGCCGAGGGCAGCTGCGTGAGCATCCGTGTTTCCAAATGATGTGGTCTACAGGATCCTTGCCATCCACAAAATCCCGGGAGAAAGTGAGAGCCTAAACACCCACYCGGAATCTGGTCGGATGAAAATGAATTATTAAAAGAAGATTTATTGCCTTTAAACATTTATTAACAGCACAAGGAGAACAACTTTCTGCAGGAGCAATGCTGGGAGGYGGCAGCGAGAAACGGAGTTTTGGAGGAGGCCATCTCCAGGGAGGAGCTGGTGGCTTGTCTCTGACCATGCAGGGGTCAAAAGCACCCCAGCCCCCACCCAGTGCCCAGTCCCTTCTGGCAGATGCTGAGCATCCAGAGGACAATGCAGAGGGACCAAGCAGAAACAGTAGGGACACTTCCCCTTTCACTGCACAAACCTCACGAGTGATGGGCACTTGGCTAAGGCCTKCAAAAGCCACAGACGCCTGTTTGCTCTGCTTTTGGAAGGAGCAGTCACCAACCCGCCCTCAGGCACTGGATTTCCAAGATATCACTTTTTTTTATAGCCAGGAATCGAGAAGTGATTCCTGCTCTGACCTCTAGTAGAGGAGGAGTGACGCTGCGGGGATGAGGCAAGGAGGAATGATCCAAGGGAGGATTCCCAGCAGTGAGTCAGAGGGGAAAGAGACTGAGGTGGAACTGGTAAAAATAGTTCGGGGAACGGGGGCAGGTCCTAAAAGAAAAGAGCTTTTGTGCAAGGAGGATAAAATAAAATCAGAAAGGGCTGGAGCAGCACTACAGAGATAGAGCTGAAACTGAAGACCAGGAAGAAAAGGCAGGAGGGGAACACAGAGAGGTTCCTGTTAACACCATTGTAACATTTTGTAACCTTGTAACACAAAACCCAACATTTTAACACCAGGGCTTATTGGAGGGCTTGCTATTTCCAGCCACCTGCTTCTGTTGTCTGCACTGGCAGGTGGGGTGAAGACACTTTCCCTCATGACTTCAACTTCCAATTGTGTTTCTTATGTCCAAAGGAGGGTACTTGAGGCAGAAGAGCTAAAGGAGAACCCTGCTCCTGTGTACAGACACACGGAGCCCACACAGAGCCCCACCTTTGCACATCTCACYTACGGCTGGGTAGAAGAGGGAAGATTACCAGGGTAACCCTCAGGAACCTGACTGCAGGAATGTTTTCCCATTGTTAGTGGGACTGTGATTGCATTGTTTAAGGTAGCCACAATTGGCTGGCAAGGAGAGCTGAGCTCTGTACCTGCACTCCATGTAAAAACATTTTGCTTCCTTTGCTGCCTGGGGTCTTGCTAAGAGAGGGGTTGAAGACAGCTCAGTGCTTCAGGATCTGGCCCTGTCTGACGACCAAAATTCACCTCTCAGTGCTCATTTGCCTGGTGTGAGCCTGACCAGGCGAGGACAGACACAGACCTGGCTTGCAGGTGGAGTGGTGSCCCAGTGGTGCCTGTCCAGAACCAACTTGCCAGCCCAGGGCAGTCGTGTGCATCAGTCCCTCTCAAACTCTCCGACTGATAATAGACAACTCACAGGGCACCACRAAGAAGACATATTTTCTAAAATGCAACCACTTTGCCCACTTCTGATGTTAGTCATGCTCTGGTAAGTATTTTCTTGTGAGTTCACCTCACGTTGGAGATGGTAAGGAGTAAAAATTCCTACTGGTGTCCCTACCCATGTGAAATACTAAAAGCCAGAAACTACCCTGCCAATTTGGATTCCATCCTTCAGTGCCCAAACCTATGAAAATGAATGCAGCCATTTGTCTTGTCACTTCCCTTCTTCTCCAGGGGATCTGTCACACAAGCGAATTACAATTACAATGAAATGAACTAAACCCAGCACTTGGACTTCCCACAGGTCCATCCCTGCTCTTCACCTGCTGTACATCTCTGGCCAGCCACTTCTGTGGGCCCTGCTCTGCCCACATCAYGCATTTTTTTTTTAACTTTTGTGTTTCCTGCCTGTGGTTGAACGTCCTTTCATGCACATAGCATTTAATTCGTGTACGTTAACAGTGACGTTGGCCACTCCAATGTTCTCTATGCCGCAGAAGCAATTTGCTCATGTTGATTTACTTTTCAGAGCTCCTTTAATTTGTTGACTAAGATGTGAACTCTTACTTGTTTCTTTTGAAGCATACAAAGACTCCGAGCTATGACCCAGCCCAGAGGAAAGGGTCTTGGAGCTCTGACAAAAGCTGCAAGGGAAGTCCCCCTCTGATCCCTGAGCTGTGGTTTACAAACCAGATGGTAACTTTAATGTATGGATGGCCTTTAGCCACACTAAGCACTTCTTTGCAGAAGACCTGGCCTGATGATAGAGGCTCTGTATTTGCAAACAAACAAACTCGTCAAGATAAAAACAAAGTTCTGCTTTAAAGTGTGTTYCACTGGGAACAATACCAAACCCAAGTCCAGCCATTATATTCAAACGGCAAGCAAACTCTCTCCTCAAGCCCCATATCCTGGAAATCCCATTATCTCAGCAACAAAGACTATCAGRGACCWGGCTCTTTGTCAGAGCTGTGCTCTYAGAGCTGAGTCACATGGTGTCTGCATCAGGGTGCTTTGTAGGTGGGGGAACACCGCTGTTCGGAGCGGGCAAAGCGCTTCCACTGGGAATGCAGATGTAGCAGCAAAGCTGGCTGGATAAAACTACAAAAACACCCCTGCCAGAGAGCCAAGGAAGTAGCTCCAGCAGCCACCAAGCTCGCTGTGGCTGGTTAGCTTGATGTGAATGTGCCTGCATGAGGCAGGATCACAGCGACGCTCGCGCACAACTGGCGTGGCTGTGCTGGCAGACACACTTGGTGCTGAGCCACCTACATCACGAGAGATCCCGTGTGTTATATTAGTCCTTGCCATGGTGTGTACAAATACTCATCTATAAAGTAAGATAAAATAACAAACTCTCTGATGACTCCTGTACGCTTGATGTGAGACGCAAAAATGGGACTTTGCTGCATTAAAAAAATTAGGACAAGACGCTAACTCATCGATATTCTTATTGTGCTAGTTAACCTGCCTCAAACAGGTACACAACAAGGCCAAGCAATTGTGGAGGGTATTTGAGCTGAGAAAGAAAAAGGGAAAAAAAAAGAAAAAGTTCTCTAAAGGAAAGTTCAGATACATTTCAAAGCACTGCAGCTCTAAAAACACCAAAGGAGTTTTATCAAACTTCCCAGCAAAACTTTCCTCTGAGAGGAAATAGGGCAAGTGAGATTTCAAAGAGAGACATCTGAGATGATGACTGAAAAAACCTCCAACCCTGAGCCTCCTGAATGTGCATTTGTCCTGAGCTGTACATAGCATGGCTACTGTCAGGCTGTAATTAAGATGAGAATATGCACTAAGCTCATTGACTAAAGTTCTGGATTAATCTTGGCTATGGTTGAGACCTTAGATTCACCCAAAGCAGCTGAGTTATCGCAAAGCATTGATTCACCAACCCTTAAAAAGAGTGCAGCCTTAAAAAAAATATTATTATTTAATTTTTCTCCTAATTAACAGCAGGTAGTGAATAGGAAAGTGTTTATCCTCCTCCCCACCTCAGTTCACTACCCTGCTGTGTTATGACAGATGGAATGTTAATTAACGTGACCTGGCATCGAATATTTAATTCGAGACAGAGTATCATGGAAACATCTGACTGCCTCAGGGCTGGTCACCTACCAGGTACACCCTGGGATACCCTCCTGTGCACTGTCCCAGGGGCATCCACGGCTTTTAGCTGAGCTAATCCAGAAAGAGGCAAAAGGCTGTGCCCGCACTGGATTTTCTGGAGGGGCTGGAGCTGCATGCTGAGAGGAAGGGGTTCCTCAGGAAGGAGAGGTTTGTGGAGATGCCTCGAGACAATCAGTCCCTGGGTGACCTTTCCATTCAACAGCAGGCACCTCTGCAGTGGGAAAGTCCCCGCTCAACGTGTCTGGCCTCCTCACCCTCTTTGCAGGCCCAGCACTGCTCTTCCTTCACCAGGTGCTTCACTGACCGAACGCTGCTCCCTCATCAGTGTGCCCATCACCCCCAGTGTGCCGAGTACCCCCAGTGTGTCCAGCACCCCCAGKGTGYCCAGCACCCCCAGKGTGCCCAGCACCCCCAGKGTGCCCAGCCCAGCCTGGAGCCAGAGGTCAGGACTCCAGCTGGCCTCACCAGCTGCCAGGGGACACGACCCCGAGCACAGGCCCTGCCCACGCAGATCGTCCCTGTGACAGGCTGCCCCCCCAGCACATGCCTGAGGTCTCCTCCGACAGAAAATGCAGGGAGTATTTAAAGGGAAACCACACGGAGCATGACTTTACAAATCCTCAGACTAAGGCCAGTACATCCACGTGGTTGCAGAGTAAAGCAACAAACAAACAAACAGTCCGTGGAGGCTTTTTAGAGGTCTGTGCTGCTATAGAAGGACTTGAAAGGGGATTTGACTGAAAACTTGACGTGAAGAAGAGCACCTGACTCCACTATTCTCACTCAGTCGGCTCCAGCCCAGCGRAGGCAAGGAGGAGGAAAGTGCTGAATTACAGGTTATCAGATTATTTTTTGCAGCAATTGGTGAGAGGTTATAAACAAAAGTAAAAGAAGAAACTTGTTCCCTAGTTCTGATGCAGGCACCAGGACASCAGCTGCTTGGAGACTGAGGGGTGCTGAGCCCCTCTGCGTCCTCACCATGCTGAGCTCAGTGGGAGCTGAGTGCACACAGCACCCTGGAAGGTGCACAGTTTTTATAACAGTGTCGAAATGTGAGCACCTCAAAGCGAGATGTTGAGCCTGAGCAACTGAGCTGTGAATTTAAATTGAGGGTGTTCCTTTAAAATAGTGCTGTTCCTTTGCAAATACAGGAAGATCCTGACGTGGTAAAGAATCCTYGCCAAGCTGCCCCCAGCCCTGTAAGTGAAAGATCGAACTTTCTGTTATCTTTGAAAATACTAATTTAACAGATGAGTTGCCAGATGCTATCTCTTAAGAGATTTGGGACAGCGATTTCTAATAACTTTAAAAAATATAAGCAGTATCATGCACGCACACACATACACAAACACGTCTTGAAATGCAGGAATCAAAAAGCCTCTCTAGCTGCAAAAAACTACATACTGTTATTGCCAGGAGCAGCCTTTCTGACCACAGATATCTAAAAGACAGAGTGGTCTTTGGGTACTGTTTAGTTCCAAAGGGGCTATAAAAGGCAGATGGTCTCATTAGAAACAATTTATGCATATATATTTCTAGGAGTTGTACACTGCCAGAATAGGTTTAGCTCTTTCACCATACCGAGGAAAATATCACCACTTGCAAATGTTTCCAGTTTGCAAAATAATGACCTATCCAAAGTAGCTAAGCAACTAATTACTCAAATACTAGAAGGTTATATGCCAATATTATCACATTGTTGGTCTCCTGGGCAAACAACTTCACATTCCTCAAACTGCCACACAGTGTCATTAGATTGTGCAGGAAAGTCCTTCCTTAATAGTACAGCAACAGCAGCCCCAATGCCCCTGTGCTTATGCCATCATTTCAACTATTATTTCCAATCTCCAAGTCAAATCACTTATTAATTAGAGAGGCAACTCCAGCAAACCCAATTACCCGCAGGCAGTTTCTTTCCAGATGTGAAGCCCTTCTTGGAGATGGACCACRATGCCAGTTGCTGGGGAATGTTTGCGATTTTTCTCTCCAGCGTATCAACTTTTACACTCAGCTCTGGCAATACTTCCCCTGGCTCCTGCCCATGACGTGTCTGCTGGATGCATTCCTCCCCCAACCTCCAAATCCTGGAGAATTCAGCCTCGGGATGTGTAGAGACAGCCATGCGCAGGCATGTGTACTTTGTAAGGCCTGTACTCAATGTCTTTGAAAGTTTCTTGTGGGTAGAGCAGAAAGAGCACAAAGMAAGCAATGATGAATTGTGCAGAGAAGAGGGGTTGGCTCAGGAAATTGCAAAAGACAGCAGTTCGAAGACTTGGTTTCTGGATTCACTTAAAACAAATAAATACTTTTGATGATGGATTTTTCATCAAAAAGGCAGAGAGAAGATCCGTTTCAGAAAGTGTGTGGGGGGGAGACAAATATTGGGTCTGTCCTTCAGAATAGCTGAGGAACTAATAAATACTTGGGACCATATRAAAGAGGTTGCATGTGGGATATGAGGATGGAGAATGGGGATTAGAAGGATGTATCTATTTTCTTAGATAACCTTCTCCCGATATTTTATCTTCAGGATGGCTGARTTCCAGTTCAGACACTCCCTCGGGAGACGGTCACTGGCACTAATTATGCCCATACAAAACAGAAGTGTGCTTGAGACATGAAACTATAGAAAAATCTGTGTCAGCATCAGCAGCTGCAAATTATGGTCTAGTTTCCTGAAAATAGCCTTGCCTTTGCCAGGCGCTTGTGGTACCCATCCCCACAGCACCCAACAGCCTCAGTTTGTAGCATATATCTGCACTGCCTCAGAATTGTAACAAAATATTTTGCCATCGCTTTCTTTTCCACACTCACTTCAGGTACTGTCCTGGTCATCTTCTGCCTTACCCTGCTGCTGTGGGCCAGCAGATTCCCTTGTAAAGAAGCTGGGATTACCAGCCAGACCATGTCCCTTCATTCTTCTCACCTTGCCCTGCGAGACAGGGTGATGCTACTTTGCAGTCTGTGAACTCAAGCACGGAGGCCAGTGGCCATATTCGAGGGTATTTACGCATCAGTGCCACATGGAAAATCTGCAGCAAGCAGAGACTCAAATCCATATCTCCTAAATCCAAGGTTAGTAGATTAATCATTTCCTTTCAGCCATCTGTCCAACAGCAAAGTATTGCTGAATTTGTATTGGATTCCTCCAGGAGGAATTAACCACTGACAWGCTTTTACCTTACAGGTGATACAAAAACACAAAAAACAAGGGAAAAAAAAGGAAGAAGAAAGTAATTACATCATAAATATGTGTAGCTTAAACCCTTGGCTTAACGTGACCTCTCCAGGACTGATCCTCAATTTGCTGCAAGTTATACTTGCTAATAGAAGACAAAACGTATGGCAYCATTGAAAATAAGTAACTAACTTAGAAAAAGTTACCCTCACCAAACAACACAGGAAAAGAGAGGAAAAAAGGGATGTAAGTTGAAGCTTGATCTTCCTAAGTGTTTATGAATCAGCCTACCAGATTCCTGGGAGCAATTCCTGGCTGTATAGCACCACTGGATAGGTGCAGCAGGGAGCACCCAGTATATCTTTATGTCCTGGTTCATGCTCTCACCCATGTGAGGTGATCCCCATAGCAACCTCCTGCCACGGCAGCACAGAGCCTCGAAAGGTCAGCCCGGAAAACAACAACAGTATTTCACAAAATCTCTAAAACAAATACTATTTTATTTCAGTGACATGGAAATTAAACACACTCTAAATTCTATCAGGCCAAGGACGTTCAGGCCTCCTTTCAAAGCACGGCAAGGGAAGCTCCCCAGCCTTTCTGTACTACAGAGAATCCACCTGATAGACACGACCTGAAAGTGAAATTCCCAATAAAAAAAGAACTGGGCAGAGCATAACTGAGTCCTTCTTGCATAGGAGTAAAAGCTGCAGGTCTACCTTTTACAGCCCATCATACTTGATGAAATAAAAGAATTATGCAGAAGACCATCTACAGCTCTACAAGCAGATCCTCCTTATTCACAGGAAGGCCAACAAAAATGCAACCTGCAACCAAACTGATCCTTCCTCACACTGAGCACATCGAGGAAGACACAAAATCCTCATCTAAAACTGGGAAACCAGCTAAGTAGCATTTATTCCAGCAACTATAAGCCAGTGCCATTTATAGGAAGTTCATACCTCTTTTAGCAGTTGTGCCAAGGGGGCTTTTTAGCTATTAATGGACTGTCAGCCACTGCAGCTCAGATATCTGAATGGCTGGGAGGGGCAGGTGTGGGCACAGGCAGGTGGGGAACACAAACTTTCAACCTTTCATTCACAGAAGAAACCTCTCCTGGCATCTTTGACCCATGATCAACCATTCATATTCTCGCAGGACTGCCCTCCCCGTCAGAACTGTCCTCTGCTGCTGTGACTGGTTGGGGTAGGGAAAGCCAGGAATGAAGAGCTATGGGAAGACCAGCACAGCATCTCTTGGTGTTATCACCGTCAGGTAGCAAACCAGATGTAGGCACTTAGGGGGAGAGTTTCCCAAAGCCAGTGTGCTTAGCTCTTGGAAAGTGAGTGCTCTGGAGAGAGAGATCATTGCTCCCGATGCCCTGGAGATGGGAAGATTCACACACCTATCTATTTTACACTGGAGGGTTATCTCCAGAAAGGTGTCCTTTCCTGATTCTTTCTGCTCCTGTCATATCTGTCTCTGTTAAATCAACATTACTGGCTCAGGACGTGAGATACAGCCAGAGGCAGGGGCAGCCAAATCAGGTTAGGACAATGCAAAATTAGGACTCATCCAGGAAAAAAAAAAAGAAGAGGGAGAAAAAGAAAGGAAACCCTGTGCATTTCAGTGCTTTGAGCTTGAGCAGCAAGTATTCCAGGGAAGATTCTTTCCCTTTTCTTCAGCCTTTGTTTTCTACTTGGGTGTGCAGGGGCTGTGAAAGCTCCAAGCCCAGAATCTGAGCACTCCCCTGGTTAGGATATTATAGCAGGACACTGTAGCCCAAGTTGCTCTTCTTTTCTTCTCCTCCACCCCCAGGAGTACTCCGGGCCTGAGGAGTTTCTGCAAGGTGTCTGGGTATAAGAACCCCATTTATATTGGAGGAATTGACTTTGATCAGAGGGCTGTGCAGTTCCTTACTGTGGCCTGGTATCAGAAGGACACGTATCCCTCTTTGTCCCCCCTTCACTTCAACTGTGTGCCCTTTACTGCCATTCCCAAAGTCAGAGAAGAGAATTTTGGCCCAAGCCTTTACAGAAGATAAAGTCTAAATGTCAGGTGTCTCCCTAGGCAAGCAGCAAACATTCCTTTCACCACAGAGCGCTAGAGGATGAAAAATTAAATCCAAAAGAAAGCATGAACCATCCATATATCACTCCCTAGGCTTCGCAGTACTAACCTCTTACCAGTGCAACAAACATCCTGTGCTCAACCTGAGAAACAGTCAAAACACTAAAACATTTAAAAGGCAGTAAACCAGGTCAAGGAAAACAACCTTGACCACAGCAGGTTACTTTTAAGGAAGTGACCCCATCTTGTGACAATGGAAAGGGCATAAAAAGGGGGTGGAATCTCACCAAAGGCACAACCCATAGCCAGAAACTGGTGATGGCAGCCAGGGAAAACCAAGGCAGAGCTGATTACGCTGCTGGTATGACAGAGAGAAAAAAMCTGCTGGTTTCTAAAATTTTTCTAGTGTCCAAAGTGCAGGAAGGCATAAAGTGTTAAGAATAAGAAGAGATTTGGAAAGTAAAATCATGGGGTATATATAGCAGGAGGAGACAATAGAACAGCTCTGCATAATGCCGTCACCTCTAGTACTTAGATGTTGTTGTGTCTTCTCACCTAGGATATACTCTGTTTGGTGCAAGGGTCACCCCGTGATYTATTTTCATACAACATCAGACACAATGCTGCAAAGATAGAAATAAATATTACAATTTTTTTTTTTTTTTTATAAGTCATTAAATACAGGTGGACAAATGAATAAGCTGAATAAAGCCCTAAGCAGTCTCAGTCTCCATTCCCAGCAGACTGAATCTACCTCTAATGAAGATCTAAGGGATCTGTTTCTTGTTTTGGCAACCATAATGTATGTAACTTGACCTGCCAGGAGAGAACTGTTGGCTTGGATAGCACGAAAATCCATACGAGATTCGTGGATGTACTTGTGGTGCCTGAGTTGTACAGAGAGTTTGGGAAGTCACTCCTGTGGAAGCGTAGGGGTTATATTTGGGATGCTTGTAGAAGAATGTGCTGTCTGTAAGGTGTACGGGTGGGGAGCGCTCGGGAGAGGTGCAGCACAGCCCTGGACCCAGGGCTCATGTGTTTGCACATGTGGAGCCAGGCTGGTGGAGAGATGTTTGTGATTCAGAACATTTGCTTCTGCCATAGGGTTTGTCCATTGCAGCAGTGCTGGAGACCTGCCTGGGTGATAAATGTCAGTGGGGCACGGGCAAGTGGTGAGTACAGATGAAGACCCTGTCACATTGTGGGTAACAGAGCTGGCCTCTGACTGAGGGGGAGGCAGCTGCAAATGTGGTAACAACATATCCTAAAAGGCACCACACTGGCTCACGACTGGGTTTTAAGGTCTCCCTCCACCAACGGTCTGATCACACCTCCTTGCTGCCTTTCCACTCAGTCTCCTGCCTGTACAAGATCAATGATTTGTACCTGGATCTCCAGGTGTGTGCAGGCTTCAGGTGTCTGTGGCTGCATTTGGGAGTGAAGGGGTCTGTCTGTGTAGGGTGTGGAGCRAGTCTGGTATGCGAAAGAGGCCAAAAAAGAGGGGAAAAAAGGGAACCCTTTGCGTGGTGTGAGGTGCTGTCTCTGGCGGCGTGTAGCTGAAGGGTATGTCTTGTCTGTATTCTGGCAAGGCTTGCAGGGGCTGGCCCTCGTGTAAAGGGTTGTCTGAGCCCTGTGTGCAAAGGAGGGAGGGCAGATGGGAGGTTGCAGAGGGGCTGTGGGTGGGGGGAACGGTGTGTTTGGCTGCTGGGCCATWTGGCCAGGTGCGTTGTGCCTGCCTGTGTGTGGGTGTCAGCAGCAGGGCAGGCACTTGGGAAGTGCTGACTCTGGAGGAGTCAGTGGGGGCTGGCTGGAGAGGGGCTGCGGAGAGCTGGGGGGTGCGGGGAACAGAAGCTTGTGGGGGACTCTGTGAGCCTCAGAGGAGCAGCACTGACTGGGTAAGCACTGCCACAGGCAGGGCACTGGGAGCAAGGTAATGTGGGCAGGGTGTGGGCAGCACGGGCAGGGTGGGCAGCGGGGCAGCACGGGCAGCAGCGTGGCACAGGCGGGCCAGGCAGGGTGTGGGCAGCAGAGGCAGGGTGCAGGCAGGTCCCTCGGGCAGCAGAGGTGACAGCGGGACAGCGGGCACCCAGCCTGCAGCCCGCCCTGGCTCTGCAGCCACCCGGAGCTGCGTGGGCAGGGTCGGGCCGCCTGCAGGGGCACTGCCCTGCCCGGGAGCTGTCGTGTGGCTCAGCCCTGTTTGGAGAGGCGCTCTGCCAAGGAGGGGTGGCCGTGCCGTGTGCCACGCATCACTGTAATACTTGGCAGTGCTCTAATTGCCACCTCTGGAGGCTGTGTCCCATCTCTGGCAGGAGTGTAGGAGWCTTGGCAAGCCAAGGAGAGCACTCGCTGTCATGCAGCTTAGCAATACAGCCCTCACCTCTCYCATGTTGTGTGCATTAATCCTCACAGGCATTCCCATCGAGAGCTGTTCCCCTCTCAAAAAGGGGAACTGGGAGCTTGAAAAGATTGAATGATCTGTTCAAACTATTGGGCAGAGCTGAGAATGGAGCCTAAATCTTCGAGGGCCTCCTGCTGTGCTTTAGCCACAAAAGGAATCCATCCTTTCCTGGTGTGCTTGTGCAATGCATTGTTTTAAAATAATGTCCTTACGAGGTTGTACAGATGTTTCTGGGGGTTGCATTAGATCTCTTGAGAGATCCCTAATGGGGAGGATGTGGAGGAAGCACAGAATGCAGCTTGGGTCTCCAAGTCTCAATGTGTTTGCAGAAGCATGAAGTGGAATCATATAAATGCTAAAAATGCAAGACCCTTTTCCTCTAGGCATAGATAAAACCCAGTATGATTTTAAGTCATATAGTAAATCTGTGCCAGAAATTGAAGCAAAACCTACTGATGCTGATGTTCAGTTGATATCAACAGCCCACCCTTTTCCACAGGTAGTTTAGCCTCAGGAAAGAGACAAAGTCCCTTTATCTGCCACRCTAGAACATCCCCCACTGCTGCACACTGTCCCTCACCATCCACAAGCTCATTGRAAGGTTTCACTCGGAAAGTGGCATCAGTAGAAAGATACTCTGACTGGTTGTTATGTCTTTCTCTACTGACTTTCTCTCTTTAGGTGGATATTAACTCATCATGAACAAAATTGTATGTTCTTGTCCACCAAAAGGAAGAGAAAGGAGCGATGAAGAAAACCGGAGAAAAAATGAATGCCCACATTAAAAAAAAAATAGAAAAAGGGGCTGGGTGAGGATGAAGACATCCATCCCACAAGAATAAGAAGTTTTCCACTTGGGGATGCCAAGCAGATGACTTGGGTCAGCACTGTCATTTTCCAAAATAGTGGAAGGGTCTGTAAGGTGCCCAGGGGTGCAATYGTTGCGAGCTGCTGGAGACAGGAGTAGCAAGAGAAGAGATGGGGACTTTCACCGAGATTTCTTCTGCTGGTGTTGTGCATGGCCTCCATTTGTCTCAGTGGAGGATAGGGAGGAAATCCTGMAACTCTTTATACTTGAGGTGTGAATATTTCTCCTCTCTCCTTAGGTTTATGGCTTTTTTTTGACAAGTAGCACAGCAGAATATTCCCCTGAGGAGAACGGACTTTCCCTAGAAGCTTGTTCAACGCTGGTGTAAAAGGATGATCCTGAACTTCTCCTTGTCATGAGCATCCTTTCCAGCCATCTGTGAACCTCAGTCCAGTTCCAGTAGGGCACACASAGCCCTGTGCTGCTGGAGCTTGGCTTTCTCAAAGCAGCAGCTCTTGCAGACCGGTGGCCCTGTGGCCAGGATAAACTGCAGCCCAGGCAGGAGGAACAGACTCAGCCTCAAGCCTTGCCTTGCTGCTCTGCTTTCCTTGRCCCCACATAGTCCCTATGCCTGCATAGGGAATCTGAGACCCGGGGCTGGCTTGAAAGGGCCTTGGCCTGACCTGCTCCAAGAGCCATTTCTGTTCTTACATGCAATACTAAAGCAGTGGTACCAGGTTTCCTGCAAAGACTTCTTCTACTTTTGATGTTTTTTGACCTGTAGTTCCCAAGGCAGAGAAAGTCATTACAGCCTTCCTCTCTGCATTTCCATCCATTCTGGTATCATTATTTCTAGTGTCAGGGTACTGGAGCCCTATGGAGACCCTCCTGCTCAGATGGCGTTCGTGACTTGTCTTCTTTCAGAAAACACCTGGACAAGACAATGGAAAGACAAGAGATCAAAACATGATTTGGTGTGCTAAGTTTTGTGGAAAAGTGGGAAGACCAGCTCTAAACACTATGCTATTTGCAGTCTGTTTCCATTTTGACTTCAAGGTTTGAAATCCTCCTGCAGAAACATGTATCTTTCCAGGAACTCCAGTATCTTGAACAAGGTGAAAAAAACCCGGCATTCCCCATTCCATATTCCACCCTCTGCCAGTTAAAATCTGTGGGTACAGAACAGTAATCAGAGAGGTTTTTCTCTGGGGTAGAGAGTGCACAAAGCACACAAGATCAGAAAGCTTTCTTAATGTTGAATTTGAAGTCTGCATCTGTGGTAAATTAAAAGAGAACTGCCACGCAAAGAAAAGCAGATAAAGAAGCCCGCATTTGTCTAGTGTGTTGGTCTTTACAACTCAAGAGTTCAACACTAATGAGTTATGGGTTGGCCCATGAAAACATAATGTGTAAATTAGGAATTTAATGATGTGTAAGATTAAAAGCTGTGCGGGGTTGCATTTATTTAAGGCTGCCATCTTGTGTTCAAAGAGGAATTACTTTATCAGACAATGTCCCTTTCACTAGGTTTAAATTGATTCCGTTATGCCTGTTATGGAGGGTACTCAAGTGCCCGAGACTGCCAGCTGACAATATTTCCCACTAAATGCCCTTTCTGCAGCTCCGTTTGCAGCTTCATAATAGCAAACATACCGTGCAAGCCATAATGACTTCATCCTAATTTCCAGAAATAAGTAAGTGTAGATTTCCCTCCCTACATCCCTACCCACACATTTAGCTGCGGGAAAGCTGGGATTAAAGACAAGAGAGGTAAAAATGGAGGTCCTGCTTGTCGACTCGACTTGCTGTCCTGGTGCTTCTCTGCCAAGTCTTCTACACCCACCCAAAACCTCTTCCTTTTTAAAGAAAAAAAWCCCCAAGCCCAAACCATACTAAACAATGAGGGGCACCTCTACATGTTCATTTTAATTGCAATGTGTGTAGTTAACTTCTCGCTACTTGCAYGGCAGTATTTTGTAAACCAGGAGTCTTAGTTCTCAAGTCATGCCCTGCTGATGTTGGTAACCAACAAGGGGCTCTTTTAGGAGCTTGGCACTGAGCCAATCATGCATGTTAGCGCTTCCTGGGATGGCAAATGGACTCTTGGTAGGAAGGGCTCAGTCTGTTTTGTACACTGTGATCTGCACCGTTTCACATTGCATAACTCCTTCGCGATGCAGCAAAGAAAGAGAAAGGTGGTTGAGTGTTCTGCTTAACTGCAGAGCCTTGATGGAGARCAAGTCTGATCTGATTTGGTTCACTTACATACCAAATTTTTCAGATAAGGTCCAAATCAGCTGAGGCATTCAGGCTTCTCGTTAGGTAAACCGAGAGGCCCATGTTTCCCACTTAGCTACTTCCTGAGCTTGTGGGCAAGTTCCACCCACCATCCATTGGTTAGAGCAATCTTTCAACAGATGGAAAACCTGTTTTCAAAGCCTCACCCTGCCTACTTTGGGCAGATCTAGGTGTTTCTCCCAGTAAAGTGGCCTGACCAACAAGCTCAGGGCTGTATACCCTGATACTAGAGCTAGGATGATTGCCAATTCCGTGGCATCTCCCTGAGCTATAGCTGAGCAAGGTGYATAGCTCCAGGGAAAAGTGAAGTGAAACAGCAGCATGAGGAGAGGCTGTACCCATAGAGATTCAAGCCTGGGCCAAGTGGATTTTTAAGACAAGTGTCCCCCCTCCCAGTGAGTGTCCTGAACCCATGGATRTTGAGGAAAATATGACAGATGGTTAATGGCAAGGCAGGGGAGTAGTGAATCGCTAGAGAGGATMAGCTTCTGCTGCAAGTCTGAAGTTGGGAAGTTTATGCCGTACAAGAGATGTGGTTTAAGTCTTACCCCTTTCCTCAGCATTTCCTCCTGAGATAGATGGGACTTTGTATTTAACATTTGAGCTGCTGTGAATGCCTTTTTMATCTGTCTGTGTTTTTAAGGACAAGTTTAGGACAAGTTTGTATCTATCTTTGTTTTCAGCTGATCAGATATGGATGACCCCAGCATGAAGCTACCTCCGTGTTTGTGTGCCATGTTTGTGTGCAATTTATTCCTCACTGCTTATTTACAAGAGCCATTATTTTTAATAGCTGAACGGTATAGATTTTCATACTTTACTTTGTCTTCTTTAATTGGAGCAGAGACCATGCCTTACTATCTGTTTATGCAGTGTTTATCATCGAGTTGCTCAGAGTCCCAGGGGCAGGCTCAACAGAAATATTAGCAAGAAAGATATCTGTAAACATGCTAACAGGACATAGTTCATATTYCTGTTTTCAGCCTTGTTTCCTAGGGACACAAAAGTTACACAAACACCCTGTTTATCTGCTAGTCCCCCAACTATGAGCTTTTTGAGCTCCACTGGTCAGCATGGAATCAAATTTGGCAGAGGGCCGGGGCAATGGCAGTACTCGTGGAAGAAAGACACCAATTAGTACTTCCACCAAAGGAAAGCTGGAGAGAAGATGCTACACATGTCATCTGACATCTGACAGCTCCCCYCTCTGAATCTACATATTTTTGGTTGAGTCACAGCATGTGCTGTCTCTTGCCAAGCTGAAAGGCTGGAAAAGTGGTGTGAGGGTACATGGGAGCATGGTAGGAGCCACACAGGGCRGGAGGAGGGCACTGCAGAGATGAAAAGAAGGCTGGGTTTGGGGGTTTAAGGAGCATGGAAGAGACCTGAAGCTAGAACAGACTGGAGACCATGGACTGGGGAAGGATTTGGGATGTTACCATGGAAATTTCATAGTGAGAGAAAGTTTCAAGTGTCATGGAGARGACGTTTTGAGGTCTACAACTGAAATTTGTAAGGTTTTATTAGTTCTGCATACAGAGCAAACCACTTGTGACCGGTACACTTCCTTTGTAGTTCTAAGTGTTGAGAGAATTTTTTGGAAAGGTKTGCTTTTCTGTCTGTAATCTAGCAACTGTTTTATAGAAGTTCTTATGAGGGAGAGAGTTGCTCCAGGAAGCTCCCAGTAATGTTTGTTTATTACCTGCACTACGGGAGCCTGAGCCTCGAATGCAGCAGGCGCCATGCAAATATGCTACTGTTACAGTAAACGCAGGAACACTGCTGCAGGAGGCAGGGAGGCAACTTTTTCCCTTGAGTACTCCACACAAAATAAGGATTTGGTGGTAAAGCAAACAGATTTAAATGATGCCCACAGGGAAAAACTTGATTTTGGCCAAGAGAAGCTGGCTCCAGTACCTGCTACGTACAAAAACCAGAGTCAACCAAAACATTCTTCTGGGCTGTCTTCTGCCAGCTCCCGAGGTATCCAGAGGAAATTCGGTGTGTGCTGAAAACCAGGTTACTACAGAGGTTGTTCACTTGCAAGAATAGCCTGAAAGCCTGTTCTGAAGCTGAACGCCAAAATGTCTTGGCAGTTCAGTCATTGACTGGCATTCCTCCTCAGCCAATGCATGTGCCTGCTGCTCTGCTGCCTATTTTTAACAGGATGCAACTATTTATCATGTTTCTGGCTGAGATTTTTATAGTTGAGGCTCCTGCCATCCATCAGCTCCAGACGATTTATGTGGGATACGGGTTTCTCTCAGGATCGCTCCGAGCTCTCCAGACTAACAAACTGGCACACGACTCTGCCATCGGATCTGGGGAGAACTCGAACGTCGCGGTGCAGTCCAAAGCCTCCATCTGGTGCAGCCACCGGTGTGTGTCACACAGCCCCTCTCCTGCTCCCAATGGCACCGGCACCGGGCAGGCAGCGCCGGTGGGAATGTCTTACCTGCTGCCTCCGCTCCTCAGCATCACAGCTTCGCYGGCGCGCAGGGCTAGGAGCAGGCCCGGGTTTCCTTTGTGCCTCCAGCCCTTTGATGCTGCATCTCTAACATTTTATTTTAATTTTTAAAAAGGTTTGGGTCAGAGGTGAGAGAAACAGAAACGTCCTGGTTTTGCTGTTTCTAATGTAAGGCAGAGTCGGGGGAAGCGGTGAAATCCASCTCCTCTTTCCTGTCCCTCACTGAGAGCTTTCCATTGACTTCAGCAGGGCTGGGGTTTGCATCCCCTCTGCTTTTAAGGCTTTGCTGACATGAATTTAACAGGCTTTGAGATCCATGGGTTGTGCAGGGGTTGGGGCATCCTGTTTCTTATTTTGCTCCAATTTCTTTTCAATAGATATAATATTGCTACTGTTAGAAACGTAGGGAAGAAGAAAAATCAAATAATTTTGTCTCTGCCATGACAGGCTAAAATAAAGCTTTTAGCAAGCATGAGCAAGAGAACCTTATCTCTTATGCATTATAAGACCAGATTCCAATACCTTTACATCTGTTTTTTAGGYCACAAAATAACCTGCCCTGCTCATGGTGTAAAACATACAGAACACATGAAAATATGAAAATCTGGTTTATATCCACCAGCAAAAATAAAAATGTGTATTTATTTTCAATCGGACTCCCTCCCAAACGGTGTGATGATGGAAACTACCATAAATTTCTGAGCTGCTTTAATGAGTCAAGAACAAACCCCTTTTATTTTACTTCATTACTCTTGCAGGCTCTCACCACAACACTCCAAATACAACAGAAACTGCTGCTGACAAGCCCTCCTTTGGTGTTATACACTGTAGAAAACTCATCCCTGCCCCTGTCCTGCTGTCTACACATCGTTTTCATGTATGGATATTAATTTATGTGTTCAGTAGAATACAAACGCTCCCCTGTCTCTATAAGTTATAGAAGCAATCATCCAAGGAAGCATCAGAAACTCTAGAGTCAATTCTGGTGTCATAATTTCATACTTTAACCTGAGATGCCAAATCATGGGCCTTTATAGATGAGAAGCGGGTGTGTGAAAGCACTCCCTTTTCAGAATCGCAGACTTTATTTCTCTATAAAACATATTTATGCTGGGAAATAATAAGTGGCTAACACGGCAGGAGAAAGGGGGATCTGTGTTCCTGGGATAGCTTTGGGAGCTTGCTCCGGTTCTGGGGAAAGGGAGCACTTGGAGTGCTCTTGGGCAGGGGCTGCTCCTTCTCGCTCTGCATCCTGTGCACGTAGCACAGCGAGACTCCCAGGATCAGCCACGGTCTCTGATACAGATGCATTAATAAATAAACAACAGCAACAGCAGTAATAACGTTGAGTAACCCTCTTAGCCTACCCTATAATGTTATGAGCAAGCTCAGGAGGGAGGGTTCATCTGAGCCTTCTCAGTCACATAAATCAGCCAGCCTGGCAGAAGGTTTCTGATGCATGCTAAACCCCCACCCATTAAGTCCTTTGGGTTCCCGATTTTGCAGCCGTTGTCCCTTGGCTAAACCTGACCATTTCTTGGGCCGCTTCATCCTCTCTTCTCAGCTAATTTTACAYCGCACACTTTTGCACCTTGACTTATGATACCTTTCAGCATTTTCCTCCCCAAGGTAACACAAAAATCCTCTAGAAAGGAAGTCATAGAGCAGTAAATACTATCTGGGATAACATTTCAGTAAGAAGAGCTCTTTTATGGACCACCTAAAACTATGCCTAATGCAACCATGGTCAATCCCTTCCCCTATTTGATTTGTGCATCTCGGGATGCAATTTTTTCTAGTGGTGAAAAGGAAATGTCTTCTGGGATTTTTGTGTTTCATTCCTTTCCTCTTTCCTCCACGCTGAGCTCCTGAAGGTGATCAGCTCATCATGCTTTGTCTCCAGGCATTTCTGGAGTTACTCCAGCCACTGGCCACAGCTGGGGGCTCCTGAGAGTTGCCAGTGTCTCATCTTGCTCCTGGTGTAGATTACAGCCTATCCAAGGCACATCAGAGTCCTGCCAGTCGAGGGTGCTTGTGACTGACTCAGATTCCCAAACTCAGACCATGATCCTTTTAAAACTGTGCTCTGTCTGGAAACCATGCAGCACCTTCTCCCAGCATCCACAGCTTTTGCTATTACAGGATTTGCTACAATGCTCCGGAGTACCAAGTCATTTTGGATGATAACATATTACCCCACTTACAGAACCTGGTTTAATTACCCAGTGCATGTGTGGAGAAAGCAGGGGATGGGACACAGAAGAAGAATCTTTCATGTAAGGCAAATTCCCAAGCAACCAGCTAATAGGAGAACATTGAGGATGTTAAGTAGATTAGACACATCAATAGAATCTACATAAGTGATGCCAAATTTAGTAACAGCAAAGGGGAAAACATTTTTATTTTAAGTTAGACTCTGCTAGAGTGGTGGCACCAGGTCTGTTCAGGGTTATGTACTGTTTCTTTGTTAGCACACAAAATACTGAGTGCTGAGGAAGAGTTAACTAAAGTAAATGGGCTTGAAATTTCTGCAAAAAGAATGATGTAGTGTACCTGTGCATTTTATAGCACAAGGTGAGTAGTTTAATGTCTCAGCCAATATCAAACACTTCATTTGCAAATCTTAGTGTGCTGGGCTCCCTGGTGATTTGTGTAATAAAATGGGATGGTTAAAGGGCATGTCCTTGCATTGACTATTCCTTCTAAATTTGAAGGGCCCTGCCGCTATGTAAATATTTACTATAATTAACTGCTGGAGTTCACTAGTTCCTAGTTTGCAAGAGTTGTCTGAAGTTACTGTTATCCATAGACAGAGAGATGGTATCTGTAAATAGCTGTTTTTTCCTTACTGTGTCAGAGTGCGCTGGGAGGGGAGGTTTGCCTTGTCCTGCTTGTCACACTTGACCACTGCAGTCATAATCACCCTGTTTTAGTATCCACTAGCTGTCAGTACCTCACTGTAGGCAGCCTAATTGGTTTGTGGATTATCCATAAGAAGCAGGAAGTTGGAACTGGCCTTGTGCATAACAGACTGAGCTGGACTCTGGCCCTGTGCTGTGAGGACGCAGCTCTCTGCTTCCAGACCAAAACGGACCTGGACCCCGAGTGTCCCCAGAATGCTGAGTCTGTACTAATCATCTCTGCAAACCTGAGGTGGTTTTGTAGGCAGGGCTATCGGGGTGTCTCTGCACTGTGTTCCCAAAAACACAGATTGGGGCTGGAGGACAGAGGCACTGCATAAATSCAGCTCAAACCCGGATAGGTTTAACAGCTTCACCTCAGTACAGACACTGCTGCGCCCAGGTTTTTTCCTGAAGAGTCACTCGGATATCCCTGCACGGTGCTCCACAGTGCTCTGCAGCACTTCACCTCGCTGAGGGGCTGTGCTATATTGAGCCACAGAGCCAGCAAAGGCCAGCGCTGGGCTGCTGTGGCGGCCTGGAGCCCAGAGCGCAGCTCGGAGACACTTGGGAGCTCCTGCTAACCCAGGTCTGGCAGAAGTAGCCCCAAGCCAGAGCTAATGAGCTCTGCTGGATTTGACCAATTCTTTGTGGACCGTCTCAGCTGTCTTCATGTCATGCAGACTAACATATTCGGAGGATTCTCATTACTTATGTTTCTTCATTGCCTGGGGTGCTCCAGCCCCTCTGACTATATCGCTCTGTAAAAAAAMGAAAGAAATCAATCTTGAGCTTACAGGTGGAAACAGGAGAGGCAGAGGAGGCCAAAGGGTAGCAGATGTTGCATGTGGTGCCACGCTTTTCTTTGCGCCGCATGCCAAAACATTCTGGCTGTGCTTTTTATTCCCCCGTTCTCCCTTAAAATCTCGTTTGACGCATTTGGCTGCTACGCTGCGCGGGTATATATGTGTGGGCTTCTGGAGCTGTCTCGGAATCTATGCCCGGGAGGAGGAAGGAGTCTTTAAAAATTAATACTGCGAGGCAGCTTTAGTGGCAGCGTTGGCAGTGCAAGCGGAATCGCTAGCAGGGAGAGCCCGGGATCTGCAGCAGGGATCAGGACCCGTGGCTCTGTGCCAGCAGAGGTGACACACTCTCGCACCCGCTGAGAGGGAAACTGCCTGCTAGCAACGTTGGAGTTTGACCCTTCTGTGAAGCTGTAAGGATGAAGGCTCTGAAAATAACCACTAAAACCTCCCTTGCCTGCTCCCCGTGATAGAGGCCCTCTCTCCGTCTCCCTTCATCTGCTGTGAGATCAGACACTCAACAGCATTTCCTGGCGTGCTTTGCCTTGCCCTCCTCAGTGTGTGCCACAGCGCCTGGGGAACACAGGCTGGGGTGGACTGCATGATCTTTTCCCTAATGCAATATCATCTGGCTTTAGTAGTTTGAAGGATTTAAATCCTGGCCCTCTCTTTACCTCATGTTCAACCCTTTCCCGTGTGACTGGACACCCAGCCCAGAGCAGCGATTTGGCCCTGCAGATGCAGCCGCAGCGGTGGGCGATGTCTGCGCTGTGCTAACACTTGCTCTTGCTTTGGCCAGCCCTGTTTATTTTTTTCCAGCTGCAGGTGCCCTTTGGCTTCGTGGAAGGGGTCAATGCTGCGAGCAGAGCTGGCTGGGAAGGCAGGAACGTGACCGCTATTTTTCCCATTTCCCTTTTTTTTTTTTTTTTTTTTAATCTCAGGCTTTATTAAAGCTTCTAGCATTTCATCTCAAATACATCTAGAACACCTTTAGCAGTCCTGGCATGCAGCTAGAGCACAGGGACATTGAATTGTCTGTCTAAAGGATTTTGGCTGGTGTGACCCCTGCATGTCTGATGACTAGGCTGCGGAGGGAGACGCGGTTTTATGACATTAAATATTAACAGCTGGATATTAATAATGAAGGCTGACAGCTCCTTTCCCAGTTCCTGAGGTTGTTTCTCCCCCAGCTGCAAGTCCAGCAGGATTTGTGTTTTTKCACTGCTTGAGCATTATGGTCAGGGCCCCCCGATCCCAAAGGGTCAGGGGAGGTAAGAAAAATAGCAGGGCGGTGTCAATGCTGTGAATAGGAGTCGTGGGTGCCTGACTGGGCCCTGCACTGCTCGGGCTCTGCCTGCCTCTGGTTAGCCTTGTCACGCCATGCTGATTGGAAAGCAATTTACCATTAAAGGCAGAGAAAATGTAGGAGGTTAATAATAAAACAGGGGCGGGGGGGAAAAAAGTGGCTTTGGGAGACCTAACAGCAGATCTTCCTGCATTGCTCGAAGCCAGAGGAGAATAAGCTATTCCAATATGTTTGTGCTTTATTGCTGTCTGGCCTGTGCAAATAATGCAGTCAAAATTTTCATACCAAGCCCTCCAAAATTACATTTTTCTCTCTTCCGTCCTCCTTTCCATTTTTTTGTTGTCAGCTGTAGCTTCTCCCCAGCCTAGGACAGCTGAAATGCTGCTTCAGTCTGCAGCTATATCAGTCTCGTTCCTAAGATAATTTACAGGAGACACTAATGCACAGGGCAGACTATTCCCTTCCACCAGCAGCATCACCACAGCTGAAGAAAGTCATGTCTATAGCTCAGATCAGGTGGCTGGAGGATAGAGGAACACAAGTCCTTTCTTGAACTCGTGACCCTCAGGCCCTGCCCTGCAATGTGCTAAATGTTGCTGAAAAGTCACCTCAGAGGAATTTGAACAGGGCTTTATTTGAATAAAGAAATATGGCACAGAGCACACAATGGTTGCTAATAAATCACAGGTTGGTTTTATTTTGCTTGTGCAACTCTGCCTTATTTTTTTCCGTATTGGACTTTTCTCCAAATTACATTTTCCCAGTTGTGCACTTTTGTTCCTTTTACTATGTGACAAATGGAGGTGCTGTTTATTATTTATTCTTTGGCTTTAATGTTGTGCAAGCTAGATCAATTCAGTTTTTGATAAATAAGTCTGCTTTTTGCAGAAATTACCTAGTTGGATCAGTACTCTTTTGTTCTTTCTCTGCAAAGTCTGACCTCTAACCCTGTCTACTCTACGGTGAAACTCCATTTATCCAGACCACTTTTAAACTCTGTCTTGGTCAAATCTAGACCAYGTCCTCTACTCTGACCCCTGTAAGAAATACCAGCCTAGTACCCTTTTATGGAAATAATTCCTAATGTTCCCCATGCCTGTAGTTAAACAGAGTGAGCTGACGCTTTGGATCGACAGTGCATAACTGCAGTAAAACTCAGTTTTATTCTGAGTAAAGTAACAGCATATTGCTAAAMTACATGCAGGGAGAGCAGGACAGAAGGTTTGGGCTGCATGAGGTACACCTGGGTCGTGGTGTGAGGTGCTGGGAATGAAGAGAGACCTTAGGAAAAAGCAAGGATGCTTTCAGCTTCTCAGCTCTTCTGTGTGCTCAGGTCTGCCTCCAGTTTGGTATTTTCTCACGTCTGAACACAACTGTGTTTGCTGTGTTTTTTGACAGAACATTAGACATGCCTTTTGRGTCAGTCAGAAAGCAAAAGGGGTTTTGGACGTTTACCTGTTGTCCATATTTGAGGCACTGTCCTTATAGTGCTGCTAAGTCCAACTAGTGTAAAATCAGAAGTCCAGYTGCTCCCTGAGTCACGAAGTAAAAAATCTTAGTGAGGAAGAGGGTGTATCTATTTTTTTGAAACATTAAGGTTCACAAAGTCAGGAATCTATATGAGGGAGACAAGAAGGCACAAAGAAGTATATCTGGAAAAGAGACCAAGGTGAGATTCTTGTGTACCCAAATCTTGGAACACAGSCTTTAAAGAGTTTTGGGTACCACAAGGTCTTTGGTAAAATTATGAGACTTCACAAGTTGGATTAAAATTGATCCCAATTTGCTCTTGCCTGCACTATAGCCAAGATTTGTTCAGTTTTAATGATTTTTTTGGTGGTGATCACATTTAAACACAGTTACATGCTGTAGTAAGACTCATCCTATGGACTTTTTTCATCTGTATTTTCCATCCATGTACCTGTACCCTGTTCAGAAAAGGTACAGGCTGTAATGAAATAAGCACTGGCCTCACCAGCTCCCTCCAAAACGAAGGCCTTGGCTGTGGCCTGACAGGGATGAGTATACTGGGGAGGAAGAGCTTTTGGAGTTCTGACTGCAGATTGTGCCTCTCCACTTAGCTCGAGGGATTCTCTCCCCACCCACCTCTTTCCTTAAACAGCAAGAGGCTGTGTTCCTTGCTGGCAGGAGCAGTCTAGAGCCTGTTCCCTGGAGGCAGAAGTGGCAGAAGAAGCAGGATGGGGAGCGTGGGTGAGGATGATACCCAGCCCTGGTGAGACTTTTGTTGGAGATCTTAGCGACAGCAGCAGAAACCCCGTGAGGGAGGCGATGATAGGGTGCTAGGGGGCTACAGGGCAGTCCCTGGGGGAGGACARGAGGAAGGAGACAAATAGCCAGGGAGACCCAAGGGCCTGCAAACCAGAGGGTGACAGAAGTTTCTTACAACCCTGTATCTCTGAAAGCTGCCTCTGCTCTTGCTCAAGATGAGCAACGGCAGCTCTGGGTAGTGAGTTAGAGGGTGTTGCCCTATAGTTGGAGGCAGGATCGGTCTGCAGGGAAGGGGTGGTCTCCTTCCTTACAGCCTGACACATTTCACTTCCCTGTGTGCAGTGGGTGCAAACGTTTTGATGCCCAGGGGCTGAAAGAGTGCAGGCACCATGKTATAAAGGCAAAGGGATATAGGGATCATGCATCAGGAGATGGCTGTTCTGGATTTCTGTTCCAGTGGCTGGAGGTTAGGGATGAGAGGCAAGGGGAAGCTAGACGTGTTTAATTGCCTGTAACTAATCAGGCATGTACACTCATCCTTCCCCTCCTTGKTCTTCTGAAAAAGAACCCCCTCAGACTCTATCCTGATTCCTGTGGAGCCAGTGATGAGGCAGCTTACACAGACATGGACACTGAAGTGCAGAGCATCCCTGGCCTCGTGCTCAGTCCCTGCAGTCAGGCTGGGTCTTTAGGGCTGGCACCATCAGGATGGTCATCCTTTCTGTGCCCTCTCAGCAAAACGAAGAGCAGCTTTGACAAACCCCAGGAATCATTAGGAGAGGAACCTAGGTCTATTTATCATAAAATCATGTAGTATTGCTGTGGCATAGTGCTTTCCTGAGATCCTGAGGTGGGAAAAGGGTGTAGGATGAAGGGATGTTTGTCCGTAGCAGGAGCTTGAAATGATATGCAGTGACTTCCTTCATACTCAGTATTGGTTTCGAGCATCTTGGCACCTGGATTTTCAGTGGAAATAATTAACTATGACAAACTAGAAATTTTAAATCAAGTTGGGCAGAGGTAATTTTGGATAAAATGGGAGCTGTTCTTCACAGGAAAAATGTTGACGGCACAATTCCCAGTCCTCGTAGTGACAGGGAGCAAAAGGCAATTAAGAAAAGTTCTGGGGAAAAGCTCGTGGCACCCATTCACATATTTAGCTGCTCCACCAAAAAAAATATCAGTTTCTCACTCGAAGGGGAGCCTCCTCAGCATGCACACCTTCCTCAGGAGCCTGCCACYGCTGCTGCTGCCCAGCAGCTCCCAGCAGGAGATGGAAACTGTCTGGAATGAAGCAGTGGGCAAATCTCTGTGCATCCTCTCCAGCTTTGAGCTGGCTGCTCTTCTGAGTCACCGTGCTGGGGGGGTGGAACCCCTGGGCTTAGAGCAGCGATCACGATCCCYGATTTAGGGTGAGACTCTGGCTTAGAGAGAGACACGAAAAGCAAACACACAGCGCTGCCCTAGGGAGTCCGGCTGGTTGGCAGCATTAGCAGTGAGGTGGCTATATTAGCATTTTAATCAAATAACTAGATATCCTAGAATTATATGTTTGAATCTCTGTAGGCTAAACATAGCTTCAGAGGCAAATAATTTCCATGTAATTTTAGGGTGGAGAATGTCCTTTGGGTAACAGCTGCCTGCTCTGCATGGGCATTAAAAATCCTGTGGCACTTTATTGAAAGCAGAGGTTTGTCTCAGAGGCCTCGCTTAAAACATCCCTCAGCGTGCTGGCTGGCTGCCCGGCCGCAGTCCCGACACCCAGGAGGGCGTGCAGCTCAGGGGCAGATACTGCAGCTCCTGTTCACTGCATTGTTTGTAGGGTGCCATGGGAGCCTCGACACAAACACGGACAGCTTGCCCAGGTCACAGCAGGAACGACCTTGCTGGCATGGGCCTGAGCGTATTTGCTTATGTGGTACAGAGGGTGCCCAAGCCCCGGGAAGAGTGAGATCTTTGAGGACAGGAAAACAGATTGCCCRGTCACAGGCTGGCCCAAATCCTGCCCCGTCAGCGATATCCCACGGCTGGTTCTACTGACCTGGGGCAGTCCACTGCTTCCTGCAGTGGACGAACATCCACAGGCCCGGGTTCAGTGTGAAAAATTTTCAGGAAGATTTCCAGGCTGTGCTAAAACTGACCGTACAGATTTTTTTTTTCCTGTTTTTTTTTTCATAACGTCAGAGATTAAAACAAGTTCTAATGATAAACCATCTGGAATAGGTTTCTTTTCAAAAGAAAAGAATGAAATAGATGTGAGTTGGCAGGAGCTTTCAGAGAGATTTCCCCCACCCCCCTCTGTTTATATATTATGCAGAGAACTCTACAGGAAAATGGGATAGATGAAGTTGAGCATTTCATGACAAGTTGTCACATTCTGTGCATAAATTTCTCTAAAGTGTTAGGCACCAGTGGTGGGAGGAGATATTAGGTCACTCAGTGCTAATCCTGGAAAGTTTAGGGGACTTTGCATGTCCTTTGAGAATGTCCCTTTTMTAGAAAAACATCACCTGTCCAGAATTATTCCTTCATGGTGCATATAATCCATCCATTTGTTTAATAGAAGTACCCATAAAAACCCAGAAATGACCCAACAACACTCCCAATATTAATAATCAGTCCTATCCTGCTGTTCATTTTTTATATCTTCCCACTTTCTATTGCATAAAGTAATGAAGAACTAAAAGTAATACTCAGTCTGTTTTCTTCTGAAAAGCACATCACAAATACTAACCTTCATTCCTTTCTGCCTGCTTTCAGAGGGTTAAACATCACTTTTTTGGAGGGTTTAAGTACTCACAGTACATTTGAGGGGTTTTGAGTGACAGATGTTAAGAACCTCTGATCATCTATGGGGAGTCCTATTAACTACTCCCCAGGTTCATGTGAGGGACATATCAGAACCAGCATCAGAATCTGGATGGTCCCAGCTCCAAACCCTGTTCTAATAACCCCCCATCTCTTTGAGATGCTGTTCTTAGACGATGGCAGAAGGGCATCACATTTCTGATGAGTCAGCATCTGCAGGGGAGGCTTGCTTTAGGTCATAGCTCTTCTGCAGTTATAAGCTCCTGTATTACTCCAGCATTACCCCTGCATGGCATCATTGTCTTTGATCCCTAGGAGGAGGGTAATGCTGGATCGAGTACTGCTATAGGGGGTTAGGCAGAAAAAAATTTGATTTTTTTTCCTCTTAGCAGTGTTAGGACAYATTTTCAGCCTCTAATTTCTCATACCCCCTTCCCTCACCCTTCTATTTCATGAAAACCTCTCATGAAAGCAATAGTCTTTCTGAAGGTGTGTTTGGAGTGTTATTGCTTAAGCCCACAGGGAGAGCACATCCCTCACATAAATTGTGGTTGATGGAGAATCTGGACAGTGTTTATACTGTTGCACAGGCACTGTCTAGATGCAGGTGTGAATTTCTAAGGTCCCCAAACCCGCAGTTTTCCCAGACATTTTTAGTGGTACCCTCAGCAGATTGTAAGTACTGATAAAACTGGGAGAACTGCTCTGTAGAGCCCAGGACATATTTCCCTCCGACTCTATAAAACCCCTGGTGGAACTGCCCTGAGTAAACCTCACTGTTGTGAGTGCCCCCTCCACAGCCTGCCCAGCTGTGGAAAAGTCCCTGGAGTAGGGGACTGCCAGGAGCAGGTACAACATGGTGCACTCAGCCTCTTCTTGGTGAGAACAAGGGCTCCAATCACCCCAGAACCAAAGCCAAAATCACTTGGTCAACCGGTTTGCTCTCACTCCAGCCTCAATCCTAATATTAAACCTACGCCCTGCTCCTTGCCCTGCTGTATTGTCTAGGTGAGGAGGAAACGAGAAACTTTGTTTTCATTCCCTTGGGAGTAATTAGAKATCGATGTGCGGGGAGGGATCACCCAGACAGTAAGAGGGGTTATTGTGTTTCATAACTGCATCTAACCGAGGATGTGTTGTGCAGAATTCAGAGTCAACAAGAGTCTCTGGTATCAGGGTCAAGTCAGCACATCCTCCGCAACCAGAGTAATTCAGCTCAGAATGATACCTGTGTGGCAGAGAGGACTGGGTGGCCCCTCAGACTTCAGCTCTCTGAGAAGCCTGGTAAGGTATTGCTCACTGGCATGCACAGCAGTCCTTTCCAAATGTGAACCCCTGGTCCTACATTTTCTCTTTGCACATGTCTTATCAAGAATGCAAGTGGTTAAGATTTCCTCCTCCTTTTTAAAGATCATATTTAATTTTTCTTTTTTGCTCTAATGATTTAGATGAAATATTTAAGCTCACTGCTGCAAATCCCCTTGGGGCACCTGCCAGAAGGTTGTGAAATCTGGGTGAGGGATGGTGGAGGGGTGTATGCTGTTAATTAGTGGAGGTTGGCAACCCCCTAACACTTCAGCTCACGCTCTTGTCGACGGCTCCGAGGTCTGGCTTTGCAGGAGCCGATTCACGCAGGCATTTGGAAATAACCGGACTCTGGCAGCAACTCCCACTCTGACAGAAGAGACCATGACAGCCAGCAACCAGTTTAATAGGTTGCTGCAGCCAGAGAAGTCCTTTGGTGAGGAGCAGCRAAGTGAAGAAAAACAAAGCTCATTCCAGCCGCTGCCACAGCAGACAACAATCAAGAGCGAAGAATCATTTTATTGCGTACGGAGCAGGGGAATGAGGAAAAGAGAACGAGATGGCATTTTCTTTACAGCTAAGGGCTTGATGGTTTCTTTCCTTTTCCCCCTTCCCATTACATGGGATAAAAATACACGGAAAGAGAATTCCACAGATTTTCATTCTTCTTGCAAGAAAAGACGGCACAGCCAGAGCTTCTTCCTCACATTAAGTTTTCAGAAGAGAAGTCAGTTTGCCTTTCTCTGGCTCCTCATAGTGGCATTTTTCTGGCTCCAGCARCCTAATAGGTTGATTGCTGAGCCTCTTCTGTTTCAATTACTTTTGATTGATTCTCAGGTCTATGTCAGCCACTCGGTGCAGCCACCATCCCAGGAACAAATCTGCAGCAGCTGAGGATGAAAATAGCTTCTATGACCACTTAAGAGGGGAGTTCAAGCATCTTTTCTAAGCTTGAGGTTACTGTAGCCTTCCCTCAAAATCATCTCTCTGGCCATCTCTCTGCTCATGACGAGGTTCCTGTTCCCAGTGTCTCGCTGAGCTGTGCTTAGCCTCAGCTAGGAAGGAGGGTGAAAGGAGCTTTAGTATCTTTAGGCTGCTCAACTTGCAGTTGCTGGARGGCAGTGATGCTACCCCTCAGGAGAGGGACTGTGGCAGGAGTCCCTGTAGGTTTAGGGAGAGGAGGGGACAGGGAGATGTGGGACATAGAGCCTGTAGGATGAGTCCTGGGGGCTTGCTTTCTTGTTTTGGTATTTACTGAAGGAACAATGAGAGAGGGAAGGGAGAGAGAGGGAGTAGGGATAGGAAGTGGAGGTGATGATGTCTGGTTCCTCACAGAAACAGCCAGCCTTTGCAACTTGCTTTGTACACATCTGACTCTTTTCTTAGCAGTAGCATCCTCAAGCCTTCAGACAGGCGAAAGAGTAGTGAGGACAGATCAGAGCTTGTCTGGATTCCTGCATAAGTCAGAAGAGAGCRAGGACGAACGCAGTCTTGAGAATTGGGGCTGTTTGTGTCAACAGTGGGACTATATTTCTGTATTTTTAATTTCCTACTGTTGCTATCCAATTCAACTCAGCATGGGATCACAGCATAATTCAGGCTGGGCAGGACTCTGAGGGGCTCAGAGCAGGGTCACCCCCACACCAGACCAGGCTRCTCAGCGCTGTGTCTGGTTGGGGCTTGAAACCTCCCAGGATGGAGCCTGCACAACATCCTGGGCTGCCTGCTCCACTGCTAGACTGCCTTCGTGGCAAAATTTTCCCCTTGCATCTAATCTGACCTCTCTTGTGTCAATTTATGCCTGTTGTCTCTAGTTTTCCTGCCACACATGCCAGTGAAGTTTCCAGCTCCCTTTTCTTAATGACTTTCTGTAGGTACAGGGAGGCCTCAGGTCTGCATTTAGTTGTCAGGGGAATTCCCGGACCWCCACAGTGTTTTGAAAACGTTAGAGAGTGACAGTGCAAGGACAGGTGCCAACTCCCGTGGCACTCTTGGATGCAACTGTTGAATCTCATGGACTTGAAGGATCCCGTGCAAGGCAGCAGAGGGGCGTTTGGGCTGTGGGCTGACAGATCTCATTGGGGCCTCTTTCCTCCCACCCCAAAAGAAGGCAGCTGTGGTGCCACGAGGTGATCCAGCCCCACGCTCCTGCCCAAGCCCCACGAGCACTGTGCTCCCAGGGATCCTGGGGTCCCACTGCAGGTGAACAGCCAACCAACAAGGTGCTCCCTCCACTCCTGTTCCTCCCCTACCCAGGGGTGGCAGGGAGGGAAACAGACTGCAAGGGCAGGTTAATATGAACGGACATGCTGTGAAAAATGGATACTAAATTATCCCCTGATCCAATAAACCTCTCAACCCACGTTCTCAGAAAAGCCTCGGTGAGTAGACAGCCCTCACGAGTTGCTCAGCAGCTCAATAAAGTGTGTCTCTGCCYCGTCAGATTGAAAAGGGAAACGAATGGCAGAATTCGGGGCCCTCCCCCGAGGACGACTTGCTCCTGCCTGAGTGGCTCTGCCAGTGGCACCAGTTCCTTGGGACACCAGATCCCTGTGACAGCCCGAGGTGAACACATCGCAGCCAGCTGCCCATAGCACGACCCTGAGCTTGGGAGGGTTTCCCGCCTTCCTCCTTGGCTCCCCGGTGTTGTCACAGGGAGGGGTTTTACCCACACTGTGGGATTGCTTTGGCGTGCAGGAGCCCTCAGAGCCTCTGCAGCCAACCCCAGCAAAGCGGCTGTGGCAAGGGGGAGCGGATGGAGGGTCAGCCTCCCGCCCCACGCCAGCCCTGCCACGCCCCCCAGCCTGCTCAGGTGTCTGGAAGCAGCTGGGAGCACCTTTCCAGGGCTGTGTTTGCCCTCACAGGAGGCTACAGCCGATGCCCCGCCTGGAGAAAGGGATCGATCCCGTTATGCCAACGCCACTTTGTTGTGCTGTCTCTGGCGGGGGCTGCTGCACCTCTGCACATGGGTGCAGGATGATTCATGAGCCTGCAGGTGTGTTGTATCTGCGCTCAGGCCGTGCTAATCCTGTTTAGTCATTTTTCAGAGGATTCCATTTAGATACTGGGCTGGGGCTCTGCGTGCCCTTGACAATACCGAGCAACACCATTGCTCATATTTAAACTCTCTGACATAGCTTGTGATGGTGAAATTAAAAGAGACAATGACATAAAGCTCTCACCCAGCAGCGGTTTTCCTCCTGCCAATCGCTACTCTTGCATTTTCCCTCCCTTGCTGAAACCCAAGGATAAGGGGCAGATTTTGCAGCTCACCTGGAAGAGCAGCAGGTCTGAGCTGTTCTGGACTGACSTGCGTGCCCAGCCTGTTCAAGCTAAACCTGCAGAGCACAGGGGAGCACCGGGCACCGCCTGCAGTGAAAACCCACAGCAACCCTCTCGCAGAGTGTAAAGCAGGTGATTTGTGCCAGCAAAGACTTTGGCACACTGGTGCTCACCCAGCCGGTAGCAGAGCCAGAAATAGCCCAGGCTGCTGGGGCACAGCACCCGGCTCCGGCCACCGGTCCAGCTCTGACTGGACACACCAGTTTGCTGTCGTGCCCTCTCCTGCCGGCTGGCAGAAGGAGAGGATTGCTCCCCAAAACGGCAGCTGAAGACACAGATGTTCTGTGTTTTATCCTGTGACTTTTGATACCAAGCAAGTAAGTCACAACTGGCTTGCCACGCTTTTTTTTTCCCCCCACTGTTATCAGAGCTGAAAATATGGCTTCGATTAACACTGCAGCAATGGGAAGAAAAGGCTTGTCCTGCAGTTCTGGTTTAAAAATAAAAACAAGCAGAGAGAAACATTTTATGTCCCTTGTGAGTAGATGGAGGCTTTAATTTCATCTCAGGTTTCTACCATCATACCACTTGACAGCAAGTGCTGCAGTCATGAGGATCTAGATTTGGAAGGGCCTTAATGGTGTCTACTTTTCATTGGTTTTAGTGAGCAGCAAGTACCTAGAAACCTTTACTATCTGGCCTAGGATTTCTGTGACTATACCCTCAGAAACTGCTTCTTTCTATTGGATATATTGTTTCCTTTACTGTTTTTAAAGACTATAGAAACAGGGCTTTGTGAAACTTAGCAAGTAATAGTAACTGGCCATAACATCTAAGTAATTATTAGCTACCCACAGAATAAATGAAAAATTAGTAATCTTTCATTTAATTTACCTAGAATTAGGTAGTAATCTTCTTTCCTCTTTGTTGCTCGCTATTAATGGCTTCCTAGTCTACATATTAAATGGTTATCAAGGCAGTGCTCCATTGCAGAAAATCTGTACCATTAAAATTTGAATTTATTGGGAGCAGAGAATAGGTCCACTTGAACAGAGAAGAAAAATTGATAAGAAGTTTTGGTTTACGGGGACTTTGTCCCAGTCTGAATCCAAACAATGCTTTTCACATACTGGTGGTCATTAGTGTCACTTGAAACTGGGAGCAGACAAAGCCTTTGCAGGAGCCAGGGGCAGTGCTTGGCAATCCATGGACCTGTAAGGCAGCCCCATGGCTACTGAATTTTCAAAGGGGGTTACTTCTACCTTAGAAGATATATAGGGTCTACAAATTAAAAATGTTAAAACCCAGGGCACCAGGAACAAAAGAGAGTACTTGGCATCCATCAGACATGGGAAATGCTGAATGTGAGATGAGGAGCCATGCCTAGGCTAGTCATTGCTGTGTAATGAGGAGGCAGAAAAAAAATCAGTCTTTCCAGCTCCATGCCTCATGAAATCCAACTGAAATCAATCCACAGTTTTGCCAGTCATGAGTTTTTCAGCAAACCCGAGGTCAGACCGGTGGAGTCTCCATCACACAGCATCGGCTGTTCTCTTCATCTCTGTACTGCAGACAGGAAATCAAGAGACAGAGCTTGACCACTGCAATACAGGCAAACATTTGGGCTCAGACTGGTGATTAAGTGTGCATTAAGGCCCACTCCTGTTTAGCAAAGTCCTTATGTACACGATTTAAGTGCCACTGGAGCTAGAGACACACAAAGAAACACTGAAATTCCTTCCTGGATCACTCTTAACTATGGTATAAATATTTAAGAAGAAATTTAAAGACTCTCTGGGTTGAACATTGTTCTTACTATGTAGATGGGGTTGGAAAACTTGGGAGTTGGAAGTTGCCATTGCAAGTTGAGGTGCATGGTAGGTGCTGGAGGCAAGCAGGCGGCATGGAAATGGGGCTTTCTGAGGCAGCAGGAGAGCAAAAGTGAGCCAAGAGAGGTTGCCAGGGTCTGCAGATTTACAAGTGCATTTTATATGTATTTAAGGTTGAATGTTTATATCAAGATTGCTGCATCTCGGTTGGGGGTGATCCTGGGAAACTGAAAAAGTAAGAGCCAAAACAGTTGCCTCTTTTCTCCCAAGATGTGTTCTTTTCTTCTCTGATATAGCCTCCCAACGTCCACAGAGGTGAAGGAGGACAGGGACCTGCTGCAGGGTTTTGAGCTCGTGGGGTGGCAGCACAGTGAGTAAACCAACAGCAGTGCGGTTTCAGGGATGTTTCACCTCTCCTGTGTAAAAGCACACATGCACATCCATCCAATTAATATTCTTGGTACAAATGGCAAGTGATTGCTTGAACTGCTAGACAGGGAGGAGGACCAGGTCCCTGCCCTGAAGAGTTTGCAGATGAAATGTGAAGAGTACGGTGCTGCAGGCGGAGACGGAACACAACATGAGCTGAGGCACAGTTGTTATTCCTGGCACACTCTGAAGCCTCCTTCCCAGTCTGTTGCCTGCCTTTGATGTGAATCATTTCTCCTTTATTGAAAAGCTCTCTTCCTGAGGTGCTCCAGAGCCTTTTGTGCTCCTGGTTTTCATCCTACCTCTCTAGGTGTTCCTGCATTGTCTTCTTTCCATGCTTTTCTCCTCCCTACTATCAGACTTCCCTAGGACATTGCCTTAGTCCCTCTCCTCACTCCTCACTTTGTCCCCAGGATAGCTTTATCCTGCCGCCCACTTCGGTGATTGTTTTTGTGCTGACAGCTCACAGATCTATTTCCTCAGCATTACTCAGTCCATTCTACAACAGCTCCTGCAGCACCTTCTCCTTTATGTCCTTTTTCCCTCTTCCCCCGAGGATTGTCTCTTTCCAGGTTGGCCCTCAGTCCTCTCCTTTCTTGCATGTCACCACGGGAGTTGCAACAACCCTCCTACACGTCCCAGAGGGTGAGTGGCTCACAGGAGTGTGTCTTCTCTATCCCCTTCATCCCACACAGCAACGTGGGCAGGCTTAAGAGCAGCCCCCATGCTCAAGGTCACCGGGCTTTGTGGTCCTACACTCCTTGGAGAAATCCACCCCCTCGGAGAGCCTGCCTTTGTTCTTGTAGTTTGTCCTGGCTACTTTGTCTGCTGAGCAGAACACTCACAAACCCTGCTTTTCAGCTAAATTTCATGCCCTTCTGAAAGAAAGGCCTCTATTTAATCATTCCAGCAGTGTCTAAACCCCCTAATTCCTTCCACATAGTGACAAACAGTTCTGATTATTTGTAGAAAAGCTTGAAAAGCTTTGAGCATATTTTATAACCCACAAAAGGTGCCAGACTGGCAGCTATGGAGACTTGTCCTCTATTTATCTCTGGAGCTGGACAGCACAAGCAGTACACATTCCTCCAGAATGTCTCTCTGCTCACATTTTGGAAGGAACGTGGTGGCCTGTCACCTGATGAGGAGATGGTACTTTCTGTTCAGTGTTTGTTCAGTGCCTGGAACAGCAAGAGTCAGGTTGCTCATGGGAGCAGCTGGGGAAGCCCAGAGGGACTCACCACAAAAAACCCCTGCCCTCCCAGAGGCTGTGGGTGATTTGGTGGGTGTGAAGCTGTGTCTGCTCCTGTCTTTTCAGGCAAGCCAGGTCGCATCCAAAGTCAATCATGTTCTCTGGAAGTGCTGCTTAAGGGGCTATGAATTGTCATCTGGGGATGTATGGAGGCAGCAGACCCCATGCTTCCTCATTAGAGCAATAAATGCAGTAGATTTGCTGGAAAAACCCCTGGAGCTTCTCTTTTGCCACCAAAAGAAGGATTAGAAGATTAATTCTGAGAACGCTTCACTGCAAAGCTTAGCTGTTCCTGTTGTAAACCCACAGAAAGGCAAGATCTCACAGATTTTATCTGCAGGAGAAGCAGCAGAGGTTATGGGCAGCCTCACCAGCTCCTGGTGGCAGTGCTTTCTCAGAGGCCAAGTGCTGCAGCAGGACCTGGAGCCTTCCTGCAGTGGCACTGTCCTGCCTGTGCAGGAGTTCAGTGCTCGTCCCTGCTTTGCAGCAAGCGCCAGGGAAATTATTCAGCAGAGAGGTAGATAGCTTGCAGGATCTCTACTCTTCATGCTCCCCCTTCTCCTGCCCCACTTTGCAGCAACACACACCAAACACAGATGTGCAGTGACATTTTTAAATTATGCACTGATTTTTTAGGGTTGTGCAAAGAGAATATTAAGCACTCATTGCTACCACTCAGGCTGGGCCTTATATTTTCTCTATGTGCACTGATGTTAAAAATACAAAGAAGCAAAACTTTGGAGCACAGCCAGTTTGGATAGAGTTGTTTTTTCTTCCTAAAATGAAGCGTAGCTTAGTTAAAGGACTTTTAATTTGTCAGTAATTAAACGGCTCTGCACTTGTTGAGGCAGTCCTGGATGTAGGTACCAGGATCAGCCAGCCTTGACCACAAGAGGCTAAGACTTTCTACCCTACCTACAGCGTGGATTTGCTTCCCAAAGAAGAAAAGTCCTTTCAGTACGAACCCTGATATTTTCACTGGCAGCAACACACCTTTGCAGCAGGTGGGGCACCAGGTAGCCCTGTGGATTGAGKGACATGTTTGGGTTTGGCCTGCTTTGAGCTGAGTTTGACGTGGAGGTGCTTCCCAAAAGCAAACCAGGCACAGCTGGTTTCTGCTCAGCCTGTCGGTGTTGAGGCAGAATTCAGCTGCTGCTGGCGGTGCCGGGGCTGGATTGCAAAACACCTTCAGTGCAAACAAAGGGGAGGGATTTCTGTCAGCGAGTCAGATTTATGTTCCCCTCAGAGGGTATTTTTGAAGCACGGCAATGAAAGATCAAACAGTATCGCACTTTTTGCAAGTTCATTGTATCCTTGAGGACGTCACTGTGAACTCAGTTGAAGAAGGGCACGTGAGAGTGTTGGTACAGAAACAGCAGAATATTTGACCTCTGGTTAGGGCCCCTGCTTTAAAGAATTAAAAAAAAAAAAAAAGTGAGGTCTTTATTTTTCATCCAGAGCAGTCAGGGCAGAGTTTCAGCAGAAGAAACCCTGTGCTGTCCTCTGCAAAGGACGTGATTTATTTATTTATTTCAGAAAGCTGATGGGCTACAGGCCGTCAGCGTGTACAGGGCAGGGGAGCAGGATGTTCCCGCCCATGGGAAGAGCCAGTCCTGCAGGACTGAGGGACAGAGGAAGGGGGAGCTTTCTGGTTGCCTTCAGGCAAAGCTTTCCTTCTCCTGCACCATCATTCTTGTTCATCTGTTCTTTCGCCCATCATCATGCGGCAACACGAAGTGCTCTCCTTGTGGGAAGGACTGTGTTCCGGTTAGGGGGAAGGAGGAATGGGAGAGGGAAAGCTGAGACAAAGATGTGTGCTGTCTCCCTTGCCCATGGGTAGCAAAAGAGGTGGAGGCTTAATTTACCAGAGGGAAAGTGTAAGGGCAGGTCCCTGAAAGGCAGCAGGGGCAGGAAGGTCGGGGCTGTACTGGAGTCACAGCTTTGGAGGGCTGGGATCAGGGAGAGAGCCCTGCTTTGCACTCAGACACTGAGCCTGTGGCAGATACTTACAGTCAGAAGAAAGCTCTGATGGCCTGAAGGCTTCTTCCCCCAGTGTAAATGCTCTGGAAAATGTGGCGACAGAGGGTTTCCTGTGGCTAACTTTTCTTTTTCTCGGGGCCTGTGGTTCTGCAGATGGCTTCATAAAATCCCCCCACAACCAGTCTCTTCTGCTTGTCTACCTATTATGTCTCTTTGTCATACTGGTCTGTGATTATCTGGTCATGGTTCTACATCTACTAATCCCAAAGCAAGACCCACAGGGCTGAGGTTGATCCTACCTGCTGGAAGCGGATGGGCAGGCTGTACTGTCCAAGCACGGCTCTGTGTCCTCCCTGGAATGATGAGGAGTCAGGGCTGCTGCCAGTGGAGGCAGGTGAAAAACAGACCTTTCCCCTCCTTCCTTTCCTGCTTTCTATTTCTCCTCTTTATTTATGTTAATGTGTTCTGCACTGGAGCCATAATTAAATACATATTCATATAGAAAATGTACAAAGCTTCTGCCTGTGCTGTGAAGCTCTCTGGAGCTTAACTGCTTGAGACTTGTCACAGGAAAATATTTCTCCCCATGAAAACAGGCTTCCTACAGCTGGGCTATATTATTGCCTTTTAATATTGCTGGCTCTGCCTACCCTGGGAAGGAATTTCTGACAAACTCCTACTGGAGATACAGCTTTTGCCGGTACAACTTATACCAGTTTCCTAAAGAAACTGGGGCTTTCATTGCCAGAGGTATCTCACTGATGTTGTAATTTGTTCCCACACTCTTTGCTATGCTGGCAAAACTTGAAAGTGCGGTTTACTGTTTTTCTTTCTCGGTGCCTTTTCTCCTAAGTTAGCTTTTCTATCCCTGTGCTTACCCCAGCTGTTTCCTTGGGCACATCTGATCATCTATTGTCTTCAGAATAGCTCCAAGTAATGAGAGGGGTGGGAAGCTAATGCTGTTTGGAGGGTCTAATCAGATGTTGGCTCCCTGTAACAGAGCTGTACCAAAATCTGGAGCCTGATTACACGTCAGAAGGGAATGCAATGATGGAGGGAGCCAGGAGAGCAGAAATGGGGTTTGGCAGTTGGGTTTAAGCAGGAAGTTGGGTCAGCCTGGCACAGAGGAGCTGGAGGGAGATTGAGTGGAGGAAGCTTCCAGCAGAAGGCAAAGGCTGTGGACAGTGAAGGCCGCTAGCAAAGACAGAAGCATTATCAAGGCAAGGCAGGCCATGCTCACCATCATGTGTCAAGGCCATTTCCATTTCCAGTACCTCAGCCTGATGCTGGAATCAGTTTTGTTCGGATCTGGCCAGATGACAGGCATCGTACATAAATCGGTTCCATCTCAGGCATCTTCTTAGTCAAACACTGCCCATTATGAGTTGGGAAATGGAGTCCTGAATGTGTCAGTGATATGCCAAAACCCCAACCAGCATCACTGCTACAAACCCAGGATCCCAGACCCTTGGCTTAGTTTGTGGTCTGTTAAACAAAACATTCTGTTCTTCTCTCTTTGTGCTGATGAGATTGAGGAGAAAGGCTTCAAAGTTTGAAGTAAGTTCCTCCCACAGTTGCATTGTTTAAAAAATCCCTAGTGCAGTAGATATTTTCATTGTCTGGAGATTTCACTGCCTGGAGAATGGAAAAGATGCTGGGATTACAGATCAAATGTCTACTGGATATTACACCTCAATCCTTCCTTTAGAGCAACCACCCTACCTAAGAGGGTCAAACACCTTCTCTTGCACATGCATATGCCTCTCCTCATTTCCTGTGGTCTGACTCATCCTCATATACGTGATGCAAGCCTTGGGAGATTAAAATAGTTGTGTGATGAGGTGACATACCAACTCCCCACCCCTCTCAGAGGCATGGCAAGTGGCAGTATTGTGTGGGAGGGAAAGGAGCAGCTTCCTCCATCCTGAAGGGAGACTTCCCATGTTGTGCAGCAGAACAGGTCAGAAGCAGTGGTTTCCTGCAACAGCTCTGCACTGGTTCCCTGATCCCTGCAAAGTCACATAGAACTCCTGGATGCTCACTCTGCTGGAATGTCCTTGCAGCTGGCAGCTGGCTTGGACAGTGCTGTCTCCAGGCTCCTGGCTCAGTACTGGAGGGATCAGAAGATGATGTTGAAAGAAACAGATTAATTTTGGGCCTTCATGATCTTGTTAATGAGAAGAAAGTGATGTGCTTTTGGGTAACTCCTTGGTGTGCAGTGTTTCTTTTCAGAAACTGCACAAAACCCTGTTAACTGAGCAAGATAGTGATTGATCAGGCCTGAGCTTCACACTCATTTCAAGCGGACATATATAGCTACTGCTACTGAAAGCAGTGGTCTCACAGACAAAAAAATCAACCAGACTGAGTCAGAACAAAGCCCAGTGTCCTATTAGTCTTTGCTCTGCCAGTCAYCAGCAGAGCAGCTGCACACAGAATGTTTCAGTACCTGATGTATTGCTGTAGGCTGTCCTACAGCTCAAGTGCAAGAAGTTCAGGCTATCTTGGACCTCAGATAATGGGAGAAATCAGCTTTACACCCAGAAACTGGTCAAGCCACCAGAGTCAATGTAAGGTGTGTTCCCAACAAGACTGCGGAGTTTAGACCATGCCCTAGAAGTTTTATAAGGTTGTCCATAACACAGAAGTGTGTTAGTAGAGCCTGTGGTTGGTCCATGTCTGTGAGAAAGGTTCACTTGAGTTTTTCTTACTTTGGAGGACAAGATCACTGTCAACATGTTGTAGCCATGAGCAGAGAGACAGAGCTTGAATCATGTGTCCTATAATTGAGAGGTCCCCTTTAAAAAAACAATCAAAGCCCCAAAGTCACAGTGGCAATAAGCAGCTGCTGTAGGAAGCAGAAGAAAACTCTCCTGCTGGTCTTGCTTCCTGGTGCTGACTCACTTGTGGGATGCGAAAGCATGAGAGGTCACACAGTGACCTGTGTGAAGGAATTCGTCTGCTTTAAAATTCACCAAGGAAAAAAGTGTCTGCGAGAGATCAGTTCTCCTGAAGCCAAAGATGAAGATGACCCCAGGGTGAGGACTTGTGGCAGGAGGCAGGGGAGGCTGGGACAGCTTYCTCTGGCAGGGGGATGGCCTAGTCTGTGATGACCCAGCTGTAGTGTCAGCTGCTGTCCCCTGCCAGGGCCAGGCTGCAAATCTGTCTCTCCTTGACCTCGCACAAGACTACAGCCCCAACCATCTCCTGCAGCTCAGTGGGTGCAGAGAAGTGTTTCTAGATGAACCATTTGCTGCTGGTTGCTTCACACTCAGAAGTGTGAACAACCCACCTCTGCTTCTGCCCCAGCCGTGCGCGGTTCCTGTGGTCTGGAAATGCTCCATCTGGGCCGTGCCTTTCCCTCTGGGTAGCTGCCAGCACTACAGAACCTACATTTTCCCCGTCTGACTGGAAGAGTGGGTTGCTGCAGCCTTTTTAAGATGTCTCTAGCTAAAGTGGTTAATCAAGGGCCGAACAGGGCTTGCGTGGCAGGTTGACAACATTTTCCTCTGAGGTTCTGCTATTGCAAAGCACAGCTCAGTTGGCTGAGAGAATATGCCCCAAAAGCTCAGCGCTGCTGCAGGGAAGTAATACAAGAAAAGATAAAAGTACTGTCTCATAGTTATCATTTTTCTATCAGTGGTTCCTTATATATTAGGCATTTCGGACATGCAGTGGACACAAGCAAGTTAGAGTGTATTGCAATGCCTGCATGGGTGTCTTGCAATCGGACTTCACCAACCCACTGGTGCTTCCTCTCCTAATGTGTGGACCTGGACACAATCCCTTCATCTACTCTGAGCCTGAGGATGTGAAAGCTTTTACTGTATTTTGTGAGAGATGGTTAAAGACCTGTTTCTGAGAACAAAAGCAATTGGGCTTGCRTGACTCTTATCTGTTTACTGACCAGGAGAAGATAATCAATACTTCAAACTTAAAGCAAAYCCAGTAAGACACAGAACTTCACTTGTTTCTCCTTCGAACTTCTCAGCGCACTCTGGTCTGAGTCTTTGTCATTTGTTTTGCTGCTCCACACTGTGCTACCTGCTGGGATTATGTCTTTACTAGGTATTGCTTCCGATGAAGTAGTGCATGAGGAATCACATAATGATCAGTGTGCTGTGGTTTAGGTGTGCTTTAAAAACAAAATTTAATGCTTGGGATTTTGTTGTGGGTTGGGGACTTCCTTTAAAGGCTCTGGAGATGCTCCTGGGAGCCTGAATTTTCCCTAGTGGTGAGTATTTCTAGGGCAAAAGTATTTGTCTAGAGACCCTGTCTGTCTCTGTGTTTGGTCCCTTACCATGCTGAGCCATTGCTGGCTCTTCAATAATACTAAAAATAAGTAAGGGTTATTATTAATTCCTAGGTTCATTGGTTCCCTGAGCAAGGTAGATAACTGGTTATTGGTAAGTCTAAAATTCTGCTCAAAGAATTCAGTATAGAATGAATTTTCTATGCAGGAAAAGAAGGATAATCAATGATGCACATCAATGGCTGGGGATGGGAGCGTCCCAGGTAGAAAAATTATCATGTGCTTCAAGAAGCTTCAAACATCGTTAAAATTAGAGGTGAGGTGGGTTAACCCTTCCCTCTGCTTCCTCCACTTCAGAGGAGAGTCAGAGGAGGAATCAAACGTTATAGCTCACGTTGTCAAAATCACYCCTGGAGAAAAAAAGCTCAGGATGTACAATGGGCTTAAAGTCAACCAGACAAACAAAGAGCATGGAGGTGGCAAATCTTCAGATAAATAAATGAACAAGCAAGCAGATAGCCTTGTGAGGATGTCTGTCTGAAACATGCACTTAGGGAAGTTTCCAAATCCTAGAAAGTCCACGTTTCTCCCACCTCACACGTCTCTCCCTGCTCTTCATCCCCTCACAAGACAGCAACAGAACCCCCCTGCCTTTGATTTACAATTAAATTAAGAATTACTTTGGTAAAAAGCGGTGCTTTTCCCCGCCTGCTTTGTTTTGTGCCTCCAGGCTGTGCAGACCCCCATGGCTCGCTGTGCAAGAGGCAGCGTCACACGGCGTGCGAGGAGCTGCAGGAACTGAAACCAGTCCTATGATTTATAGCACTAATAAGGCTCAACTGCCATTTCTTGTGGTTTCCTCCCAAGTTGTCTTTGATAATTTCTACTTGTACCATGTTTATTGTTGCTGCTGCTAGGGTTCAGTTGGCAGGTAACTTGCACTGTTTCGCAGGGTCTGCTCTTTTTTGGCTCTCTTTATTGTGTGATTAATAAACATTTCTGTTTGGGGAGTGCCAGAAGGGGTCAGCTAGGCACTGTCCCCATGCTTCCGCTGTCATGCTTGCTGCTGTCAGAGGGATGAAAGATGTGCTGTGCCATGAGGAGATTACAATTGCATGGTGACAACATCTCTTTCCAGAACACTTCCATGGCAGGAAGGCTGTGGCAGCTCTGCTGGTGGCCATCTCATGACTGCCCAGCCTCAGTAAGGCTGTTCAGGCTCGCTTCAAGGCCTCTAGCTCATAATGCCACTCACACTGGGATGATTTCTGAGAGTTCATGCCTTGATGTGTTGCTGGAGGGTATCACCTGTGAGCACCTGTGAGGGAGTCGTAGCTGGTTCTTTCTCTCCAGCACAGATTGGCTGTGAGATGCTGCAGCAAAGACAAGGCACATCTGCCTCTTCTCCCATCAGCGTGGCAGAGTCAGTGCCAGGAGAGGTCCTGTGGACAATGTGCAGCTGCCTGCTTTAATATAACCCCTCAAACTGCCCCGGCATGAACTTGCAGGGTCGGCACATGGATGCCTCACCCTGCCTGAAGCAGGTCTCAGTGGTGGGGTTGTCCCAGCCTTTTGGTTGCAGTTGGCATCAAGAGACTGCAACAGAGGAGAAAGAGGATCCTGCTGCTGCCAGGGGAAAAAAGTGGTGTTGGGAGGATTGGAAGTGGAGACACTTCTTGGGGAATGGCAACAGTGAAGGTGCACTGCCTTCACTGCAGTCTGCTGGTTGCAGCAGAGTTCGGCAAGAGAAAAGCTCTGTGTACCCTCTGATTTATGTGTTTCTCTTGGGCTCACTCTTGGACTGCTTTCTGCCTGCTTTCGTAAACTTGGCTCGAGTAGAGACTGTGAAAACAACAGAACATTATCACCCAAGGATACTGGAGAGTCTTTGCTGACATTCACGGCTCTGCTTTGATAATTTGCCTGGTGGAACATGTGTGGAGGATTACAGGCTACACCACAAAGATGCTGATGAAGAGTGGCTGTGCCATCTTTCTGTGCTCCTGAGCAACAGCAGCAGTCCATGGCTGGCTGCAGCTGCACAGATCATGGCACAGCTGGGTCTGGGTTTCCCCAGCTTCATCTCAGGCTGCACAAAGCATGAGAGGACACTGGTGGAACTGGAATTACTTGCTGATCCAACAGGCCAGTCAGGCTGAAAACTTCAGCCAGAAGAAACACAGCTGCCTACTCTGCTCTGCCTGGATCCATGTCTCTGTGAGAGCCAGGGAAGACAACAGGAGGGCTGAGTGAGGAAGGTGATGATCACAGAGATGAATGCAAAACTCCCTGCTATTTCCAACCTGCCCAGATCTTCAAAGCTAATGAAGTCACCAGATTGCCCTTGACAGTTGGTCTGTTGGGCCACAGATCCTTTCTTTGTCAGACTCTCCCATTTCAGTTGCCAACTATGCAGCAGAGGGCTACTACATGTTAGCCTGAAGGGGAGAGGAGGGCCCTCAGTGTCAGGTTTATCACAGCCATGGTGTTGCCATCAAAATGATGCAACCCTAACGGCAGAGCACCTGAGATTTGGGAGCACCTTGAGCCCAGGAGAAGGTAAAACCGCAGAGGAAAAAAGAAATTAGAGGTGTTGTAACATGAGGGAAACAACAGGAGTTTCGCAACGCAGATTTCCATACCTGAGCGAACTGCCTGTATCTGCTTTCTGGAACCTGTCATGTTCCAGGATGTGTCTGGTTTTAAAAAGCTTGTGGGAATCCAGCTTCTTTTTTTTCATGGTCTGAGTTCTTAAGGCAGTTTGGTAACTTCTCTTTGAGCCTTCCTAGGAAGAGGCACAGAAGTCTTGGCTAGAGGAGACTCTCAGATCCTCAGCCACTGAGCTCCGCTTCTTCTCCAGAGCTACATCCRGGGGTGGTTCTGGCTGTGGCCATAGCATCTCACTGAGTCCTGAAAGGAAACAGCTGAGTCAAATCAACAACTCTAGGACCAAACACTTCCAATAGCAAGGGAGTTAGATCCATCTGCTGCTTTTTGGAAAGCAGCAAATTATTGCTTCTTCCCCTACTGCACACATACACACACAAACACCCACAGACTTCACAGTCTGAAGATCTGCTGTCTTTCCTGCTGGAAGGGCAATTTCTACACTCATTTTCTATGCTCATTTGCCAGTAAAACCAGCTCTTCTCTCAGATAAACTTTTGAAATAATTCTTGCAGGCAGCTAAGAGGACTTGTAGTTATAATACTTGACATGAATCCTCATGACACTGCACTGGAGTTCATTTCTCTTTCCTGCTATTCCAGTGAAGATGTAGTGGGACAACTGAGGCCATTCTGAAGGTCAGCAACAGAATCACCATTCATGGCTCTAATTTGCCTTCCAGACCATGTAGGAGGCTCTAACCTGGGTTGACGTTGTGAGAAGCTTCACTGAACTGTTTCCATCATCTGATCGCTTGTGGCACAGCAAAGCTTTTGAATCAATCTGCCAGTTACTTATACTTCAGAAAAGAGCATTCATAGATGAAGTGGAGAGTTTTCCAGGCATTAGCAGGTAGAATGGGTCAGACAAAACTGCAAGTCACTTTAAACCAAGGAAAACRTTTTGTTGTAAATATTTCTACAGTTCTGATTCTTTTTGTTCAGACTTTTTAAGATTAAGAAATGTTCCAACTTTTTTTTAATTTCTTTTTTTTTCCCCCTTTTCTTTCTTTTCTTCTTCTTTATCTGTCTTCCTGTTAGACTTTTTCTACTTTATAGAATCATAGCATCATAGAATGGCTTGTGTTGGAAGGGACCTTAAAGATACTCTAGTTCCAACCTTCTTCCATGGGCAAGAACACCTCTCATGAGACCAGGTTACTCAAAGCCCCATCCAGACTGGTCTCAAACACCTGTGGGGAGTCTACAATGTCTCTGTGCAACATGTTTCGGTGTCTCACCACCCTCACAGCTAAGAATTTCTTCATAATATATAATTTAAACCTACCCTCCTTCAGTTTAAGCCATTCCCCGTTGTCCTATCACTGCAAGTCCCTGTGAAAAATCCCTCTCCAGCCTTCTTGTAAACCCTCTTTGGGTACTGGGAAGGCTGTTAATAAGGAGTTAAGAATTATATAAATAAAAAAGTAATTAATTAATTTATTTAGCTTTGTTACTAAGGAAGCAAGAATAAGACAGGGRAGGAGGAAAAAAGGGTCAGAAGACATTAGAATATTCAGGTGGCACTTKAAAATAAAAAATGAGTGAGATTCAGCTGCCTAACCTTAGGCAACAAGAGATGTATGAGTTACTTCARGATTCCCTTCAGCTGCAGCTTTCCCAAGGCGTGATCTCTGTTGGGTCCTCTGTCACATCTGCAGATGTGTGCAGATGTCTCCCGTGCTCTGCCACATCCCAGGGGCAACACACCTTGGCCTGGGCAGCAAAATCACCTCGGCTTCTGATCTCCTTGCTGAATAGAACGGAAATTTTCTGACAGATGTGTGGAAGTTTTAGGATTCCAAGAAACACCTACATATTTTGAGGGACTGAAAAATAACATTCTGCCTTGTACAAGTTTATTAAAGTCCCCTTAGAATCAGTGTCAAGGCAATAACGCGTGGTGTGCTGGCCCAGCTGTATTTCCTGCCATCTTCTATAAATGTGCCATTAGCTGGCAGGCATGCACAGAATAGAGGTTTCCACAAAGCTGTTCTTTTCAATGTTAAATTACCTCTTAGTGTGTGTCCTGGGTTGTGGGGGTGTAACCAAAGTATGTATTCTATCACCATCCACATCACTTCTTGATAATCTGGTTAATGATGGGTAGTTCACATTAGCTGGAGGACACACCTGGTCCCTCAGACTATAAGCTGAGAGGAGGCAAACCATGTGAGGTGGGGTATTGTTTCTTATCTGAACTGTGATAACTTCCCCCAGCAATCAGCAGCTGTAAGGACCCAAGCCATTAGAACTCCAGAAACATCCCGTGGATCCTCATAGGATTACATCATTTCCCTTGTGGAACTCCCCACCCTGGGGGAGGCACCACTTAAGCACCACCAGATATAAGGAAGGCTTGGGGACTGAGAGAAACCACCCCCACTGGGTACCCAGCAGAGAACCCAAACTCCCACAAGAGGACCAGACCTTTGCTAGGACCGGGGCTGGGGGAGGCTCTGGCAGCGATCCTGGGCTGGGGTCCCCGTGCAGGAGCCTTCCCGGGGGCGAGGTACACGTGTGCTGCTGGCAGAGCTGGAGGAGGCAGGATGAGCAAGGGCAAGGACGATGCTCCACACGAGCTGGAGAGCCAGTTCATGCTGCGGCTGCCGCTGGAATATGCCTCCACCGTGCGGCGAGCAGTCCCGTGCGGGAATGTCACCCTGAAGGACAGGCTCACCACTGAGCTGCACACAGACAGGTGCCATGGGATTGTCCGTGTGGATCGGGTGCCGCTGGCAGCCAAGCTGGTGGATCTGCCCTGCACCACTGAGAGCTTAAAAACCATTGGCAAGAAAACCTTCTACAAGACAGCAGATATTTGCCAGATGCTTGTTTGCGCTGTGGATGGTGATCTCTACCCGCCTTTGGAGGAGCAAAGTGTGAGTGCTGACCCCAAGGCAAACAAGAAGAAGGACAAGGACAGAGAGAAGAAATTCATATGGAACCAGGACATCATTCTTCCCCTGAAAAATGTACGGAAGCGGCGATTCCGGAAGACAGCTAAGATGAAGTGTATTGAGTCTCCTGATGTGGAAAAAGAAGTGAAGTGTTTCCTGAGCACTGATGCTGAAGCTGTCAGTGTCAGCTGGGAAGTAATTGCTGAAGATGAAACTAAAGAAGTGGACAACTCGGTTCACTCACCAGCTTGGACATCTCCTCCCCAGGGATGTCGGGACATAAGCAAGGCCATGGTGCCCCAGAACACGATGAACTGCGGGAGATATTTAATGATAGCAGCAGCAGCAGCGAGGATGAAGATGAGAGGGATCATCATGATGATGAAGACCTGAACATCATGGACACTGAGGAAGACTTGGAGAGACAGCTGCGGGACAAGGTGAATGAGTCTGATGGGCAGCAGCAGGAGAATGAGGGGTCCAACCAGATTGCCATGGGGATCCAGAAACAGATTGAGAACCTGAAAAGTAAACTCCAGGAGACTCAAGACAGAGGAAGTGCCAGGAGGACCTCACTACGAAAGTGGAGAACCTTGCCCTCAAGACCCGTCTCCAGGCCGTGCTGGATGAGTTCAAGCAGCAGGAAGAGCGAGAGAAGCAGCAGATGGCATCCCTGCAGGAGCAGCTGGAGTCCCTCATGGAAAAGTGAGGAGAGGGCCTGGGTCTTTGGGAGCTGTTTTGGTTTTGAGACAAATTTAAGAGAGGACTCTTTGGAATGTGTTCTCTTCTCTAAAAGGATTCCAACAATCCCTTTCCACCAATAGGGAATGAATACTAATAGATGAAAGTGAAAAAAAACCAAAATGGTTTATAAACGAAGAGAATGCCTACCTACAAGGCAAGGGAAAGAAAAAGTAAATAACTGTTAAGCACTAAACCATCAGAACTTACTTCCCCCCACATGCACACAGAAACAAAGACCCAAAAAGTGTCCAGAGAATGGGGCCAGTGCTGGAGGAATACCCTTTYCCGACATGTGGTCCGAGATGGCACCAGCTCTCACGCTGAGGGAAGTAGAATTTTCATGGAGCAGTGCCAGCAGCGGGGGAAAACCCAGTGGCTCCCTGGTGTCACCCTCTTCTCCATGGCAGTCATGGCAGAGGAAACAGCTGGGTTGGAGCCTTTCGGTGTGCTCTCTCTCCCCGGCTTGGCTCTGCGGGGCTTGGGGCTGGACTGGAGCACCCCTGCTTCCTGCCGGTCCCAGAGCAGCAGCTGTTCAGTTCAGCTCAAGGCAGCCAAAGAATTGCTAGTCCAGTTTCTCCAAGCCAGGGAAGGGAAAAGTTTTTTGCCTGGGCCAAAAACCAAGTCAGCCAAGCAGAAAAAACCATGATGCACAGAGCCGCAGAAAGCCTGGGCAGCAAGGCTTCAAACTGCCCGTGCAGCAAAGGCAAACCTCTGTCCCCCACCCAGCCCTATACAGCTCAGGGCTCTGGCTTTTAAAGGTACAGAAACCATTTTTGGGCATAGGCAGAGGATCATGGAATAGCCTATCATAATAAATCACTCCAAGACAGGAGCAGAGCTGGAAATGGTGGTCACCTGCCATACTGAAGTCTTTGTTTAGTCATACCCTTCTGCTGCCAGATGTGCTGGCGAGCAGTGATAAAGGGTCCATGTCCAGAGCTGATTTCACATCCACTCTGCTGGGTTTGCCTGGTGGAGCTAAAGAATTGGGCTATGCCTGTGAGAGCAGCCAAAACACGGGATTTACTGTAAATAGTCAGCACTGATCTCCCTGGGACAGCACGGTGCTGCTTTCTGCATCTTGTTGAGTCTTGGGCTTGATGGGCTGTGGCCTGGCAGGAAAGATCTGGTCCTCCTGTGGGAGTTCAGGTTCTCCACTGGGTACCCMGTGGTGGTGGTTTCTCTCAATCCCCAAGCCTCCCTTGTATCTGGTGGTGCTTAAGTGGTACCTCCCCCAGGGCAGGGAGTTCCACAAGGGAAATGATGTAATCCTATGAGGATCCAAGGGATGTTTCTGGAGTTCTGATGGCTTGGGTCCTTACAGCTGCTGATTCCTGGGGGAAGTTACCACAGCTGAGATAGGAAACAATAGCCCACCTCACATGGTTTGCCTCCTCTCAGCTCATAGCCTGAGGGACCAGGTGTGTCCTCAGCTACTATGAACTACCCATCATTAACCAGGTTATCAAGAAGTGATGTGGATGGTGATAGAATACATATTTTGGTTACACTCCCACAACCCAGGACAGGGTGTTAAACCCATTTTTGCCTTTAGCTTGTAAGGTGTTAAATGCAGGAATATGCCTTTTCTCTGGCAGGCTCAGTCTCTTGCAAATACACATGCCTCAAGATATTGCATATATAATGATTATAACTATAATTTTAAAGGKTTTTTTTGTGTTCAAAATATGATTGGTGTTGCTCGTAATAGGATATTCACTATTTGCCTGAAAACCTCATAACTTAAATAAGCATTTACCATCAACCTAATCTAATCAAATCGTAATCAATACCGATACTGTGGGATCTTGTAAAACATGACCCACGTGGCAGGTTCTGCCACTTGTTAATTATGTCCTTGGAGGCAGCAGTCAATAACTCCCAAGGGTTAGATGGTTCCTACTTAGGTGTTTTCATGGAGTACCACTGACATTCAATAAGGACTTCTGCAACCACAGAAAACTTTATACTATGACAAATTAAAAGGCTTGGGAAAGATAGCAATTAGAGAACTGTTAAAAAAAAAAAAACCAAAAAAAAAGCTGTCCATAGAGCCCTGCAGAGCAGGACTACAGGGAACTGACAAGACAATTTTTCTTTTTTCAGAAAAAATGTTTAAAAGAGACTTGTGTCTCATCCAAAACCAACACAGCAGCCTGGACTAGCATATAAGTCAYGGCAAGTACTTCTTTCAAAAAAAAAAAATCTAAAACTTTGGCTTGGGTATTTCAACACAGTTTCACAGAAAGCAGCTCTTCCAGCATTGGCAGATGAGAATGTGTCCAAATTAGTGTGTCTGCTGATATTCAAAGCAGATAATCTTGTTCTTTTCTCTACACTTAATATGAGAACATTTGTGGTGAGAGTAATTTATGAAAGAGAAAAACTTTGAAGAGGAAAGGATAAAAGCAAACATAAACTCACTGCCTTTTCTTCTCCTGGAGAAACTTGTTTTTAATTTTGTTTTAAGCTGCTGATTGAAGTGAGTGAGTCTTACGAACAAACACATRTGGTTGGGTTTCTGTGCCACGGTTTGACCACCTATGTTAGTTTAGAAGAGCATGAGGAGAGAGCTGGATGGCTGCACGCACCGTATATCCATCCCAACATTTTGTTACAGGTGCTGCTGTTCTTTCCTAATTTCACTGATTTATCTGCTTACAGGAACAGATTGAGTTGTTCATCTGTGCAGTATGAAGGAAATGACCCCTTGGAAACAAAGACTAGGGCTGTATGACAGATGAGAAAGCAATGGAAAAAGCACAGGAGAGGCAAGTGAGGGGTAGCATTGGTGCCTTGGTCAGTGATTCATAAAGACCTGTTTCAAAGGCAGCATAGAATTCCATGGGCATCCAAGGGGTGGCTACTCACCCACCTCCTGCTGAAGGGGCAGGTCCCAGCTCTGTGCTCGACTGTGAGATCAATGTAAACTCGCACCTGCCTCTGTCCACAGGCAAAAATGATGCAGCACATCAACCATGTGGGTGCTCCTGTGCTAATCGACGCATCTCATTCAAGCTCAGCCTGCGTTCTGATGGTGCTGTGTGTCATGCCAGAGTAATTTAAGGATTGTGTGCCACTGGAGATGGCTGTCTCCCAGGAAAGATGGGAGAACTGTGTGCCCTCCTGGTCTACTGCAAAGGCATAGTGAAACAGGTTAGTTTTTAACATGTCTGAAACTCATCTGGCTCTGCAGTACAACAAACTGAGAACTTGCACACGGCCAGTGGCTCTGCATCAGCACCGAGGCATTTCTTCACTAGGTGTGGCAGCATTTTTAGCCCTTTATAACATGGTTATATGGATAAGTTTGGTCATGTCCTACCTGGTAGACAGTGGCCCTTTCAGAACAGAGACAAGCAATGTGACATTTCAGGTACTGCTGCAATCTTAATTGCAAGTCATTCTAGTAGCTCAGGTGACTAATGTAATAAAGACACACACGTGTATCAATACAGACAGCACACGTTGCAAAAATGACTTTGCCAGTCATTACTCTCAACTAACTAAAAAATACTATGATGTGTATTGTGCTGCTGAAGTCTTAGTGGCGACTCTGAACAACGTCAAGCCGGGCCYCACTCTTAAAAATAGCAGCAAGGTATGAATAAGTGCAGGTCTGTTCAACAGGAAAGAAGAAAACATYGCCTCAGTAGGAACAGAGGAGTTTGGTTTGGTTTTGTTTCTCTTGCTGACAAACTGCTAAAAAAAATAGCTTTGTTTCAAAATGAAAATTGCCTTTAATTCAAAGTGAAACATTYGAACACCCACGGGAGAAGTGAGAGGAAGGGGTTAGATTCAAAGGGGGAGCGTGGAGGTGAGATGGCTGTCCCTCTCCTGTCTGGAGGCCTGGCCGTCAGGGCACAGCTGTGCTCACTTCAGGGCAAGAAGGAGGCTCAGTGAGTCAAAGATGCTAACATGACCCCAACGCTGTGCAACATTAAACACTTAAAAAGGTTTTTGGGTTTTGAATTCAGAGACCTCAGCCTACTTGGTTACCATGGCAAACAATCACCAGTAGAAGTCTTTTAACCTTTAATTAAAGATACACAAAAAGGAGGAAAAACAGTTTAAGCACTTGAAAAATAAAGTATTAAGTAAGACTTTCCTTTTTAAAAGCGTCCATTATTCCTCTTCCCTTAGCTGTCGACAGTTTTTACAGCAATCTTCCTTCGCTTTATTTAAGTTCATAGCAGCAGAAACTGTTCTTGAGGAAAGAGAGACACTCACTGAGATAGACTGGATCTGTTGCTCCTACTCATTTTAACTCTGCTCACTTGAAGACACACAAATAYGCACAAGGGGAGAGAAAAGGATTGCACACATAAAAAACATTACTTCCTTCTCTGGTGTTGACTTTTACTTGCAGCCTCACTGCTAGAAAAGGACAAACACAAAACCTGGCCTTAGCCCCTCTGAGATCCAGGAGATCTGTACCAGTGCCTGCCTCTTCTGGGCACTATTTTTAGGAGTTTCCCGGACTGTCGTTCACAGCTGGGTTGCACAACCCCTACCCTTCCTGTCTAGGCTAGTTTGTTTAAACAGGAGATTGAAGGAGAGAGAGCAAGGAAAGGAGCATGTGAGGAAATGACAAAGCAACTAAGAAAGGGGTCATGTCAGGACCTCATCTTCCAAGTGGGTTTCCAAGACTGAGTTGAAGTTGGTGGAGCTAACAACAGCATCTGTGTCTCCTGGCTGGAAGGTCTGATCAGATCAGGTAACTAAGTGCCAACAGCGTCACGGTGTTAAGTCAGGTCTCAAAGCTGGCAATGACAACTGTCAGATTTCTATTTTCTGTCCACCTATTCTATCATCAGTATCAAAATAGATGTTCCCAGAAGATGATGAACGTGCCAGTAGCCACCAGCCAGGTTTAGCTCCTGACACACCTGTTTTGCTCCATTGATTTTGGCATTCATCTTATGTATCAGCCCTGACCTCAAAACAGCATTTGTGTGATATCAGGAGGACTTTCTATTTGAACTAATTTGGTCTTCCTATCTTTAACTTGTGCTGACTGGACAAGTAATTTTCTTCAGCAGACAGAGCTGTGTTTTTTTACCTTATGAGATTTAGCGAATGGTTCTGGCTGACATAGTGCTTGTGCAGGACATGCAATGCCTTCTGCTGCTGCTATTTCTGCACTTCTGATTTCTGAGGTGTGTCACAGCCTTGAGCACCACATCCTGGTGGGGGTAATCTGTCAACAGCACTTTCATGATCCTTAATAGTTCAGTACTCACCAGCACAGCTTGGGGAAGCCAGGTGAACCATTTCCATGTGAGGGCCTCAGCTGAGGGTCTAGAAAGACCTTCTTGCAGACCAGGACACACCAATGGCAGACAGTAAGAACAACCCACCTTAGTATGCAGCACAGCACAGCCTTATGGTATTCTCCTGAGAGATAAGCGATGCTGGTTCCAGTTCCCCCAGGCAGAGGAGGAAATTAAACTCAGGACTCCCACATCCTTTATGAGTGAATAAAAAGTGGCTGTCTTCCTCTCAGCTTTGTGAATATAATCCTGATATTTTTTTTTCCAGGAAAGCAATTTGGTAAGTCCACACTGAATCCGACAATCGTTTCAGGACAATGGAAAAAGCATTTTTCAATGAGAAGAATAGTGACTAAAAAAAAAATTCTCACAAACATAGTGACAACGAAACAACCAGACAGACCCCACTGCCCTGCTGCTTTATATCCAATAGCTGTGGGACGTGGAATCTCTATTGCTTGGAGGCAATGAGGGAATTTATCTGGCAATGTGAAGTCTTGGTAGGAGAAAAACATGTCGAGGGAGTAATGAAATGCTCTAGGAATGGTGGATGAAGCCCGAGCACTGGTGGGGCTGCTTTGAGTCCGGACACAACTGCAGTGGTGTACAGGAAAACCTGTGAGGATCACAGCCACTCTATTTGCTGAGATGTGGCCAATGTCCCTGGTTCTAATTAGGGGCTGGAGGCCTGAGAAGGTTCAGACTCTGTATAAGAGTTCAAAGGGACAGCTGTATGAGGCCCTGTCAGCACCTCTAAGATTGAGAAAGGAAGCAGAGGAAAAAGGGTTCTTTACTTCTCTGCCCTTCTTTACTGAACTCAGAACTGTGTCTACTGGTGGACGTGTTCAACACGGACAATGAGAACCAACAGGAGTCAAAATCTGAGTATTGAGGTGCTCTGCTACCACAGAAACCCCACCTGCAGAAACAACCCCAAATGTCAAACAACAGTGGGCTGTTTCCCTAGCATCCTGTCATTCCAGTTTTCTCCTGATGGACGAGTAGGTCACTCTGGATGTGTGTGTGTGTGCATGGGAGACTTTGGGGGAGAGTAGGCATTGAAATGGGTTGTGTCTCTGTAAAAAAATGCTTGTTTTTTCAGCCAGATATGTTCCCTCTTCTAGCTTCCTGATAAGCCACCCAGATGTTACCAGCAGCATGAAGGAGCAAAGAAATTGTGTGGCTGGAAGTGGAGGGCAGGATGGAACAGCTTCTGTTGGTCTTAGCCTACATAACAAGCCTGTCTAATATGTCCAGGCAAACATAGGCTCCTCTACTCCTTTATCTAGAACTCATTCTAAATGCCACACTGCTTCATAGCTCCTTTATTTTAGGGGAGGGAGAGACTTCATCAGGTGACAGGCAGAGTAAATTAGATTGCAGATGTCCAGGCCACTGTGCAAGAGCACACATCTGCCTGTGGGAAAGCCAGGTGTTCCTTAGCAAAGGGCAGTGGAGGCTGCTGGTTTGTTCTGATGGGCACCTTCCTCACCCCTGCAGCCAACACGAGCTCATTCCTACACACACACATGCTGTGGTACAACCAGGTGTGGTAAGGAATAGAAAAAAGAGGCTTGTCTTGCCCCAGTGGCCATAAAACAGAATTGCTGCTGTGCTGGCCAACATGGCCAGTGGCAGCAAAGCTTTCTTTATCGTGCCTGCTCTTAGTGCTGCGCACTGGGTGCACTGAATGTTCTGGGTAGAGAAGGAGCAGAGATTTGCTGGAACTGTGCTTGATCAGCTTGGAATAAAATCTCCACAGGTACAGCAGTAATGACTCCTGGTGTGCTCACAGCTCTGCTCTGGGGATGGTGCTGCCACTGCTTTCCCCAATGCCAGGCTGGGACATGGGATAGAAAACAAAGACTTCTGTGACCAGCTGCACAGCAGCACCTTAAACCACTCTGAGTCCAAATGAAGGTCAATAAGGACAGCAAGACTACTCACTGATGCCCTCAGACACCAAACTACAGCTCTGTGAGGGGCAGTACACAGAGCAATGGCAAAGTCTTACAAACTACAAACTCAGCCCTGCAGCTTTAGCATAATCCCTTTGATCAGCAAGGCTGGGGTTACTGTAGGGCCAGCGGTGACATAAAACCAACCAATCAAGCAAGACCACCTACATATTTAAATTGACCTGCATTCTTTGGGGCAATATGATTTTCTTTAAGGATTTTTTTTCTTTTCTGCATGCCACTCTGTTGGGCACTGTTTGCCCCTGCACATCACTGCTGTGATAGATGCAGGCATTGTTATTCAGGTACTTAGGCCCTTAATACTGTAGAGGATCAATAGCAAGGTTACCAGGCATTTTGTTTTAAAATAATCTTCGGAACTCAAGGAACTTTCCAATAACTGTTATGTACTTCTGCTAAAAAAAAAATTAAAAAAATTGAAGAAACCAACCCCCAAATGTTTTTAAATTTTACAAGTAATTTAAAAAATGCACAAATATTCTTTCATTCCTTTTTTTGCAGAGAGGGAATAGAATCAATTTGCCATGGTTATGCCTCCTGCCAATTGTTTAGAATTTCCAGGATTTAATCTTTCATCCATGTGTGTATCCACTATTTACCTTTGAATGAGATAATGCATAATGCATTGGGCTGTGTGGAAATGAACCAGGAAAACCTGCTTTTTTTTTTTTTTTGGAAAGAGAGAAAGTTGTACTCTCCCTTTATGGCCTAGAAAAATTAGCATCAACGTTACAACAACATCGAAGGCACAGGGAAGTACAAATTACCCTAGTATGAACTCAGGAGATGTCACATGTTGTGGAGAAACACATTCAGTGCAGTGGGCCTGCATCCCTCCTCTACCAGTTTAGTACTGGTGAAATAGCATCACTGCTCTAACAAAAGCAGATGTGGGATGTTCACTGCCTCCTACCCCTGAGTGGGACTGGGTCTTTGCTAGTGCTTAAGAATCCCAGAGAGGTTTAGGAGTTGTGCAGTAACATGATCAAAATGCAGGAGGAAGGTGTGGAAGTCTGTAAACACATCTACTACCAGCAACAGGGCTGAGGATCTTGTGGGTAGAAGGAGATCACACCAGGGTCATTTTGAACAGCAAGTAGCACCAGAGTGTTGTGAGGACACAAATACCCTTGATTTGGATGCTGCTCTTTGCTGTACGTGCAGCTGAGAGCTAAATAACTGAACTGGATTCTGGGTTGTTTTTTTTTCCCTTGTGAAGAAGCAGTAGCAGCAGCTTTGATGTAAATCGAGCCCGATGCTATCTCGTGCCCCAAGTGTTGGGTCTGTCTGCAACCATCAGCAGAGAGACAGAGAGAAAGCCACACTCTGACATTCCTCTTCTCTCTGCTTTGCACATGTGTACGTACATCTACGGAGCCTCGAACYGGCAGAGGTCTTTTACGAGGTTTCCTGTCTAAGGAGCAGTGRGTGTGAGCAGTAGATGGCCTCTTATGGGGAATGTTGTCTTTGCTTTCTTCTAATGCTAAGATTTGCTGCATTTTCTCTGCTGTCAGATGTTTTTTTCTGAAGAGCTTTTACTGACTAGAGGGGGGATTAGACTGCTCCTGAAGCACATGCACAGGGGAATTGCTCATTTCTGGCCTATCTGTTGATATCTGGCTAACTGTGACAGAAGCATAAAGAAAAAGCAAAGAAATCAGTGGCATGGAATTGGCTGGGTCAAACTCCAATACACTGCACTACACCAGAAGTTGGAAAAATTGGTTGTGGCTTGTTAAAGTAGCTCTCATCCTCTTCCTCAGTGATCAACATACTGTTCCTCCTTTACAGACAGGCCACAGAGGCCAGAGAGGCAGAGAGGGAAATGGAGTATTCAGCTTCAACACCATTCCCTTGCAGCCCTAGGTGAAGAAGGAAGCTGTGGTGTGAGGAGCCCCACAAACACRTAAGGAGGGCTCCCTGAAAGTTGTCCCTGTAGAATCAAGACCGTATTGTCCTACCTTTTGCTAGAAATGCTATTCCTTCCTTTTTGAAATGGTAAGCCTGTGTGTCTTTCTTCTCCTGGGAGAGAAGAGAGGGAGAACTTTACAGTCGCTGAGGGAACACTGTTGGAGAACCAGCATAAGAGTGAAGATACTCAGGACAGCAGATTGAGTTAATTGGTTTGTGCCATGCAGCTGATGGTCCTGATGAAGGTGCATTTTCCACTGAGAAATCATTGGAGTACATGGATGTGCTGCTTGATGCCACCTTATAGTTCCAAATCAATAAGTTGCCTTTCAAAATAGCTTTTATGCAGACAAAGGCCAGAGGAGATGTGAATTTCATCCGAGACAAGCAAGTAACTCTGACCTTCCCCTCACTGCAGAATTGTAACAGGCAGCTCATAAATGGTCCTGGTTTTACCCATCTGACCAGGGCAGAGGTGGGAATGCTGAGCCTGAGCTGTGTTGCCCCCTCCTGATTCCACAGTGGTTCTGCTCAGGCCCCATTAACTTGGTTGGCTTGGACTTGAGAAAGCTGAGTGTGGTAGCCTCATAGAGAAATAGCCACACAGAAAAATGTAATTTCCGAGAGAGCAATCACTGAGGGACTGCTATGGAAAACATGGAGCTCTAGCTCTGGCAGGAGATGAGTAACTTGCCAGCAAGGTCTCCCTCCAGCAGGCAATTTAAAAAATGACCTTGGAGAAGAATACAGGAAATTAATTYGTCTCTGATGAGAGGTTTTGGAGAGTCTCTTGCAATTTTATGCATGCTGGCTAGACAGCCTTGCCCTGGCAAGCACTCTTCCCTGTGCCAGGGACGCAGATAGCTGCAGACTTTTCCATCGGACTTGAGAGGGGCTTTTAAACAAGGCTGTTCTTGAGAGGCAGAATGAACTGTGAAGGGGCCTGGCAAGGCATGCCTGTTATGCTTGTAACTGGCAGTTGCAGATGGAAGGAAAGGAGAGGGCTTGGTGGATGGTCAGATTAGGATTTGCGTCTTTACTGTGAGGAAGTCTGTGATGTGTGGAAGAAAATTTGGAGAGAGGCCTTCAGCGTGCTGGTAGTGGATTAGCAGCTGGATTATTTTCATGTCCAACACGGGTCTAGAGACAGGGAGTACAGTGAGACTCTAAAGAACAAAGGTCAGCCAGTAGCAAGCACGTCAGGATGACTTAGTCAGCCTTCTTATGCCTGGCTCCCTCCTAAACATCACATTTGAGAGCACTCTGTTCAATATCAGGTGTTTTCCCTGCTTTGCATGAAAATAAGAAAAAAAACCCTCAAAGAGAGGGCTTGGGAGTACCTGCGTGTCCCAAGAAGAGCAAAACCTCCCACAAGCAATTTTCCGAAGCAGAGGAGAAACTGAGTTGCAACGTCTTCAGAACTCACAAATGAAGGAGATGCAGTCTTAGCCAGAAGAGGCTCCTCAAAGGCAACTTGAAGAATGACCCCCATTTACTTAARCACTTACTCCTGTCCTCTTTCTCCCTTCCTGTATGTCCTGGCAGCCTTCCTGGTAGCCAAGCACCTACTCTGCAAAGGGACAACAGTCTCTCAGTGAAGCTTTCCCRTGCACTAATCACTTGCTCTCTCTATTTTTGCTGGAAGAGGGTGGGATGTGGCCTGGAAACCCAGGGGTCTTAGCAGGAAATGACTATTCCTGCAGTCCTGAAAACAGAAGATGTCAGGGTGGAACTCTACATCCCTCTGTCACCATCCCTCTGACACCCTCAGTCAATGACTGCAGTGGATGGTCTCAGTCAAGAGTGACTAATAMACTACCCATGTTTGCCCCTAGCAGATGCTTGTGGTAAGTGTGTTGGCTAAGGTTTGGAGTGAAATAAAATACACCATGTAACAGACAGACACACTTGCAGTGAAGAAGAGTCACATCACAACTTTTTTTTTGGGGAGGATGGGGGGAGGATTTAGCCTTCACTGAGTGAAGGAGTTGCTGGTTTAGTCAAGTCAGGAACAGGATGAGACACACTGGTCTAGTGCACTGACATTTGCATTTCTGAGTGAGAGTGCTTGTTTTCACTGAAAGAGCAGCRAGACTGCCTTTTGAAACATTTAAAGGTAGTTAAGCTTTTGGAGGAAAAGAAGCGAATRTATTCTGAGGGGAAGCTTTGAATCTCCCTGGACTTACCAGAAAGGCTACAGAAAGACTTCGGCGTTTCTATGAGTGCAATCTTTTTAAACTGTGTGGTCTGTTTTGGGGGCTGTAAATAAATACTTAACATTTGCATTTCACTTTTGCCTGACGTAAGAGTGATTTAATGGTAACTGCCTAACAGCAAAACATCACTCATCCAAAATGAAAAGAACGTGTCTTTCTAAAGCAGAAAAACTCAGGTTGAGAGCAAGTATCAGAAGGCTGGGAGAGAAAGATGTCTTTTCCACTGACTAGCACTGACTCGGGGACCTCTCTGGCATACTGCAAAGGAAGAAAAGGTATGCTTGAATGCTTAAGTCCTGAATGAATTTTGCATAAAGAAAAAAGAAAAGYCAACTTTTGCCCTCTAAGTACACCCCTTCCCTCCCTTCTCTAAAGTCCCTTGACACTCCACTACTAATTGCTGGTGGCTACTACCTTGCACTGGGGCTGCACTGTGCCAGGCGAAGGAGAAAGAAGCCTGCCAGGGCTGTGTGGAAGAATTCCTGGGCACGTCCAGTCTCCAGGCACAAGCACAACCTATATCTGTTCCTGGATTTAAAAGCACTGTAGAAAAGTGCTACACAGGCACAGTCCAAACGCACTGAGAGCTAATTGGGACACGAAGGAGGACTTAATTCTTTTGAAATTTCAAGGCAAATATGTACCTTTCCTCCAAGGAAAATAAAACAAATGTTATCTCCTTCCATAAGGGATGGAATCAAAAGCAATCAAAAAGTCACCCTTACAGCACATGACAGCAGCACAGYTGGATCCCCGCTCAGTCTTTTAGCTCTCCGTGCTGCCATGCAGAGACAGCAGAGCTCAGCCTGGTGACTCCAGGCCCTCAGCCACAGCCTGTTGGATTACCAGCACAGGGTCCTCATGAATTTTGCACAGCAGCAACTCTGAACCTTATATTACATGTGTGCATTTGTGCAGGAGACAGAGAGTAAAATCAAACGGGGTATGTAATTAGGTATTTCATAGCACATCACATCGTGCTAGRGTTTAACAGGCATATCCAGCACTGGCTAATGACCAAGGTCCATATGCCTCCATGTGTCTGTCTCTCAACTTCCATATGATACAGAAGCCTACAGACATACAGTATGAATTTAAATTTGGGCATGGTCTGTGCCCCTAGCTGGACAACTTTCTTGTTGTGTCCCTGTTCTGGGTAGCTCCTTCTGGGAGCCAGTGCCACAGCTCTTAAAAGCAGTGATGGTGAGGCATCTGTGAGGAGAGATGCGAAAATGGCTCACGTAAGTGTGGCCAGTTAGTCACTTCATTGCTAATGTAGGTGGGTCAAAGTTTATTTGGACCATGCCTACTCTGCAGAACTTCAGAATTTTTGCTTTTATTCTATTCCCTGCCTGCCAAGCAGCATTCATGTTAGCAAATGCAAGAGTCCTAAGGTGAAGAAGCAGCAGGTACAGAGCTCTTTGAAATGCTGGAACCCCCTGCTCTGCCTGTGCCCTCATCTAGGGTTGGCAAAGAGCTGAAAACAAAGCCAGGTGCTCACAGGTGTGGCTGACAGAAGTCACTCAACCCTGTCTGGGGTTGATAAGTGGTCCAGGGTGCAGCCAATTCCCACCAAGAGAGCAGCTGAGGATCTTGGGTGTAGCAGCATGGCTCACAGCGTTCCTGGGGCTGTGACTGTGCCAGACCTAGCCAGGAAAATCACCTGCAAAATGTTCTGTGTGCAGACAGAGCCTTTGGAGGAAATRTAACAGCTGTCTGGGAGAGTGCAGGTTGTGTTTTTATCCGGGAGCCTTTGCCAGCCAAACTGGCTTTCTGCACCCATTGCAATGGCAGCCTCTTCTTGTGGACAAGCCCCTAGCGTGGCTGAGCAAGTTGTTTTCAGGGYTGAAGTTTTCCAGTATTGGCTTTTCACCCAAAATCCGTGGTACGAATCTCAGGCCTGGCTTGAGCTGGCAAGAGGAAAAATGTCTTAGCATCTCTCTAATGCTCTGGAGCTCATCACAATCTCTGTGACAAAGGTGATAATGCAAACTGGATTTAGCTTCTCTTTAACACAGTTTGTGAAACTTATGTTTGCCTTATGCAAACCAGTTTTAAAGAATAGTYGAGTCCCACCTCTGGCAGCCAAGTGAAACTGCTATTGTCTCTCAGGCAAGAAATGTGTTTATAGGCAATRTTTTTGAAAAGTATTAGTGTGATTTTGCAGGCCAGTGTAGACTATCCCCCAGGGCTGAAATCATCCCTGTGTTTTTAAAAAAATAGCAGAAATAGAATGGGTGTCATAGCTGACTAAAGTTTTTGGAAGATTTTAATTAGAATGAACAATGAGAAGTGCAGAGCATCATGCTGGGCTGGCTCGGTTTGAGGGGGTGATGCAGCTGTGCCAGTGCAGTGTCCTGTGTCAACAGCCACTCCTGCCTTTGAGGGCACCACCACAGCACTTGCAGCCCAGGTGCTGGGCCAAGCACCCACCACGGTCCTGAGCCAGCACAGCTGAAGCTGCCTCGGGGTCCCTCACCCTCACTCTGTGGTCCTTGGAGCAGCAGCAGGTCTGGGGCAGCAGCTGCTGGATGCCAATGCTCTGTTGCTAATCTTCACATGCACAGTAAAACCAGAGGAGTTGCACCTCAGTGTTACCTGGCTTGATAACATCTTCGAGCTAAGTGACATTACTCCCACACTCCCCCTCCCCACCACTCTTCCCCCATCCTTTCTAAGGGGGAAAAAAAAAAAAAAAGAAGAAAAGAAAGGAAGCTTGCATTCTGATGCTAGGTCAGTGGATATGGGATAATTCAAATTCAGCACCTTCCTCCAAGCTATGTGGTACCCAAGGGACAGTATCTTACTCTGCTCCTTCCTATCACTCTGTGCACTTGTAGGGGCTTATGGTATTACTGCAAAACACTCTAGACATGCACAGCATGAAGAAACAAGTTGAAAGGTACATTTGGATGCTCCAGACTCAAATCAGATAAACTCACAGGATTCACGTGGCCTCTGACACCAGGTGATTGCAAATGGTAATAAATAGAATCCAAATTCAGGTTGGCACATGTTTTCCTAGCAAGGGGACTAAAAATAACTGCATTTTAACAGACTAAGTGGTTAGAGAACTTTGTTAATTCARACATAAACCTGTTAGCATAAAATATTGCCGGAGGTCTGAAATGGCCTCAGACAGTTTACATTTTTCATCAGGATTGCTGTTAGAGACAACTAACCCTTTCTCTCCCTAAGAATAATGCTGCTTTTCCACAAGGCAACCCAAAAGCCAATCTCTTTGTACACAAGAGAAATGCCTCTAATCTCGACTTTATTAGACTGATCATTATATAATGGCTTTAGAAACTCTGGACAAAATAGAGCAGTGGGTTTAGCTGACGGTAATGTCAGATTGCTGTCAATAATCCCCAGCAGATGCAAACGTGTGACCCTTTTTCCCCTTAATTGTTGAATATTTATTTTTATCTTATAATGTTAATAAGGTTTATTGTGCTACAGAGAGAGCTGATATCACATGACCTTCATCTTCCTGACTCACAACAAAACCAGAAACATTACACTGCCTGTCACGTCCTGTTGCTTAATGATAATGTGTAGGTTAGTTGCTTTTCTTCCCCACACAATATTATTTATTCCTTTCGGACTGCCTTCCCTTATTTGGAGTTGCCACAGTGCTGAGAAAAAGGCGTGATTGAAACAGGAGGTTCTGGAGCATCTTTTCAGTATRAGCAGAGGGACCAACAACAAAAAAATAAATATGCAACTAGTCTTTAGTCAGTGCTTGTTCAGTTTATGAGTGGCATTATAAGATGTGATTGCCTAAAAGAGCAGGGGACTGGTTTTGGCGAAGCAGGAGGGACTTCACCACTCAGTCATCCTAAATAAGACCTAGATAAAAGCCTGAGTAACCCTGGTCTTAATAAACAAAAACAGACTATGCAAAAGACATGGGAGGAGAAAAACCCAGACAATTTTAATTTTCTTTGGAACAAAATGAGCTCCACTCATGTATATTTGAGATGGCAGGAACCCAAAGTAAAGGTTTGCATCTGGTCCTCTATTTGTGCTGTGCTGAGCCAGGATCCCCAACCCAGATAACTCATTTTGGATCAACCATGTTGGTGTTACATAGGATCTAAGGGTCAAATTGAAACAGACAGAAGAATGCAATAGCTTGGAGAGTTCGACTGTAGCTTAGGCTGCACCTTTTCACAGCACTGCAAGGAAAGGTGAGGCTCATGGGCAGGTGGATTAACTGGATCTTGAATTCACACAYGCAGGAATGAACGGCTGCAGTTCCCAAAGTCCTGAGCAACACTGCCATGTCCAGCAACTGCTTCCCACTCCCTCCACAGCAAGGGGAAAACCAAGGTGTGCCTCAGGCCAAGCATCTCCCCATTGCTGGGGCAGAGCAGCCAGTGCATCACACCCAACACTTGATCCCAGGTCTAAACTAAGCAGAGATATGGAAACCCCTGTCAATATGCCTCAGAAAAGCATGTGCAGGATGGAGGATGCACAAYAAAGAAGCAGAGAGTAGCTGGGCAGTTCAGCCCCTGGGGCAGCTGTCACCAGCCTCTGAACACGGCTGGCTGCGAGTGGTCTCGCTGGGAGGAACGGGGATGAACCTAGAGGAGGTCCCCCACCTTCTGTGGGCAGGCAGGACCTGGCTCCGGCTTTGGATCAAGAATTTGGCAAGGGGTGCAGGGGGAARCCCAAAAGATTTAGCATATTGTCTGTGCCAGAAATCTCCAGCTGCACAGTTCTGAACACAAACTTTGTATACCCTCAAAACAGCGAAGATAAGTGATTTTTTGGGTTTGTTACATGTTTTAAATGGAGCGAGAGCCTTCAGCTATTCCCGCACATTCCCTTTTCAGGTTCATTAATGAGACCTATGGGAATTGGATTGGGTTCTTTTTCCCTGTTATTTGGACTGTGAGAAAAAAACTCGCAGAAAGGAGAAGCTATTTTCAAGCCATGTTTTTTTTTCTGTTTAGCAACTGAAATGTTTACCAGGCTTCTGTCATTAAGTCCAGATATTTGGGGTATATATTAGAACTGTGCAGAGGCTAGTCTAGATTTTCGTGTGCGGTTAATTTCACCGAGATCTCTGTGATCAATTATTTACACTGCTTTTTTAAACATTATTTTATGGTATGAAAATAATATTTCATGGTATAAAAATAACGTTTCAGTCCATGTGGTCATGATACAACATCGTACTTCTATTTTGTTCAGAGTGCTTTGTAAGCATTAGTGAACTGGATGTTAGGGTACACTTGTGAATTAGGCAGCACATCCCAGTTACAGTGACGTGAAAACCGTGTCTGCTTCCCAAATGTCTTTGCACCAGTATAACTATTGGGATGAGAGGGGGGGATAATTTTTACCATGGTGATAAAAGCCCCACAACCCCCAAACCTGGTTGCAGTTATACCAAAAACGAAAGTATCATGTCTGGGCCTGGCTGCCCCACAAATACTGGTATCAGCAGTCCTACCCTGACTAAGCTGGCATAGGCCAGGTCTTGGTTTTCAGCCTGTTACATCAATACTGATGTAGCTAATGCATGACAGATGTCGTGGTGAAATCACAGACCCATTGAAGTCACTGGCAAAACTCCCATTCATTTAGATAGTCCCAAGGCTTTGCTCAGCACAATTGAGGCTCCATGTGCAATACCCGAAACACAGGTCACCCCCAATTACAACATGGCTGTTTCCTCAACCCAGGATAAAGATGGTCAGAAAGCAGCAGTGTGCACAGTGCCAGGATGTGCTCCTGTCACTGGTGTCCTCAAGCACTGATGSGCAAATCCACAGGGGGGAATTGCCACAGAAGCACTTCTGCCCACTACTTCTCTTCTGTCACCCTGTAACATCTATGTAACACCTACAGAAGTCGCTGCAGTTGGCAAGTAAAGCTTTAGCTGGTTTTGAGGCAATTTAGTATTGAAAAGGAAAGAAGAAGGGCTGGTACTGCAATAACTTTCAGCTTCCCACTGGCTGCCCACCAGATGCCTGGGGACTGGAGACCTGGAAACCTTGACCCTGCTGTGTGATGTTTCACCCATGATGTGAGCCAGGGGATTCAGTGCACAGCCTCTGGGAATCACAAAGAAATAACACTGCAGTCACATTCCCTGAGCCAGGAAACGGGTACAGATACCCATGGACCRCTTGTACTGCCCCATTTTTCCATGCTTTTGAGCTGTGTGTGCCTCCGTGTCCTGTGTGTGGCTATGCAAACAGAAGTGGCCTGGGCCGCAGAGGCACAGTCTCAGCTCTATCCTGTGTGCAGGCACAAGAAAAGCTGTTCCCTGTCTCCCTTAGGGAARAAAAATGCTGGTCTGGATTTTTTTTTTTGGTGGTCCTCCTTGCAGCAGTTGGCACACCATAAATAGTGTGCTTACTGCTCCCTGGGAATCCATGGAAGGTGTTGATTYCTCAGCTGAGCACTGTTTAAGAAGAAACAGCATCCACCTCTGAGTGGGCTGAGCTGCTGAGAAAYGTGCTCATGTGCTCTGGCTGGGCTTTGTGGTGCTGCGGTGCTTTTGATACCCAGTTTGTTTAAAGCTAGGCAGGGTACCTCTGCCATACACTGGGGTGAAGGGAAATCAGAACCTAGCGCACCCATAAGGATGACTGGGTTATCTTCTTTCACCAATAAATCAAACCAGCCGGCATTATGGACTGCAACGGAAAAGATGACACTTCTGTCTCCTGCAGAGGCAAAAGCTGAGTGGTAGATTTTCCCAGCCTCACACCAGTTCCTGTCTCCCACCTCGGTCCTTTCGAAGTGCTGCAATGGGAAAGCTCAGCAGAGGGAAGGGAAGGCGAGGCAGCACGTCCAGCCCCACCATGTATGAGGAAACTCCTTACCAGTGGGAACACCAGCTGGAGTGAAAGGGATGGATCACCAAGGCAGTATGATCCAGATCACTTAATGAGATGGGCACAAACACAAAAATGTGTCTTTCTGAGTAGACAAACACTAGGACTTACATCCAGAAGCAGAATACAAATCACAGTCCTCTGACTGCGGGGAACACCACATCTAGAGAGGATTGATGAAAAAGATGAGCGTGTCTAGCAGTTCAAGAAGGTTGTGGATGAGGTGAGGATGAGTCTAAGAAAGGCCAGAGAACAAAATGACTAAGTACTGGAAAATGTGGCTTGAAGTGACAGACTGGAGAAGACACTCCATCTGTTTAGCCTAACGAAGACAAAGTTGAGAGGATGACTTGATCACAGCCTCTAAGTACTGACATGGGGAACAGAAATGTGATAATAGAAGGCTTTTCAATCTAGCTGACACAACTATAATATGATCCAACTGGAAGTTGGAAGCCAGACAAATTTTGACTACAAATAAGGTGCAGATGTTTAACAGTGAGGGTAATTAACCAGTGGAACTAATTACCAAGGACTGTGGGGACTATCACCAACAACTTTAAATCAGGATTAGATTTCCTTCCCCTCCCCCTGCCAGAGATGTGCTCTAGTTCATTCAGGAATGAATTCAGAGATGTCCTTCAGCTTGTGTGTTACTCAGGAGATTGGGTTAGATTGTCAAACCAGTCTGCTCTGCCTTTGGAGTACCCCTGCGACTCACAGGCCCTTGAAGTACGTAGACACGGTGCAGAAAACATATAGCACCTGCCCAAACTGACTCATGACACTTCTTTTCATACCCTGGGCTGTTAAGCAGTAAGGGGACAAATTGGTAAGAGTGGGAGGAGAAGGGTGTGGGTGATGGGATCACAGATCCCCTCCCTGTAAGCCTGTGCATTATCTCAGTGATTCAGTTACTTCTTTAAAGACATAAAAAGAATGAAAGAATTAAGGTAGCAAATGTAATTGTCTGCCCTGGTAAAAGCATTGCAGGCAAAATGAGGTTTCGGGAAAGATACTGATAAAGTGTGCTCTGTGTTCCTCTTGCTGTGCCACGCTGAATTTGGCCAGGGCAAGGAGCACCCCAAAATCAGTAGAGGAAGAAGCAACCCCTGTCTGGAGTGAAGTCATCCTGGGGAGCACCAGTAAGCCAACACATGGCTCCTAGCTCACGAGTGACAGACCGTGGAACTGCCTCCATTTGCTGCCAGGTCCACGTGGACATTTCATCTAAGAAAACAAACAGCCCTGGCATCAGCAAGGACTCCGGTGCAGCAGCCAAAAGGGAAGCACGCTGGCTGGCTTGGGATTCTGCCATGGATGGAGATCTAGAACCTTCTGGGACATTTCAGAACCTTCCAGGGCCTTCTCCAGCCGTGCTGGCATTGAACAGAGCCCTGGCAGACGCGAAGGAGCGGAGCGGATGCGGCAAACCCCCCGTTCCCCCGCGGTCCTGTCCCTCAAGTCTCAGGGCCGTGTCTCCGCACAGCCTGGACGTGCCCCGTGCCGGGGGCAGGCAGGGCAGGCAGGGCAGGCAGGGCTGGGGGAGGAGGCTCCTCAGCTGCCTGCTCGCACCTGCCGGCGCTCGCCACTGCAATTAGCTGCACCCGGCCCAAGCCAAATTGGGGCCCCTTTCAAACGGCAACTCTCTGCGTTTTGTTTCCAAAGGGAAGTTCATCTTTTATGTGCATGCAAAATGGATAAAACCCAAGGAACCCTTTTTTCCCCCCCCCCTCCCTCCCTTCCCTCGGTAGGGCAGGAATTTGTTTAAAAACACCCGCTGCTGTTCATGGGGACATGCAGTGGGTTGAGGTCTGTAGCGWTCCTTCTTTTGTGGCATGGGAAAGGTTGGCTTTTTCCAAAGAGCAGGCTCGGCRTGTGGCCTCCTCATGGTCACGGGATTCCCGGCGTGGGTGGGCAAGCTGGCCCATTTGGGAAACCTGTCCCCTTCACCCTGAGTGAGGAGAGGATGGGTAGAGGGGGGGTGGGTGGGATTCTGCCAGTCGTGGGGAGGATATTTGCCCCAGGGGCACAGCAAGCCCCTCTGGGAAGCAGCATGGGTAGGAACTGATCGACGCCAGGCAGCCTTTCCCCTGCCCTCCGTCTCTTTCCCTCCTCCCTTGCTCCTCCACACTGTTTTTCCTGCATCCACATCCCGCTTCACCCATGCGTGGATCCCSCTTCCCGAGGCGGCTCCCTGCGCGGTGCTCCCCAGCCCCGGCATGGGATCCTCTGGAGGCAGAGCCCCCCCGGGGGGCTGCCGGGAGGCGCTGATCCCGCGGTGTGCGGGGGATCCGGCAGCCACCGCATTAAGAGGATTTACAAAAGAGATAAGGCACAGYGCCGAGCTTCCCTCGGTAATCGTGCCGCACACAATTCGGGACCGCGCGGGGAATTTCGGCGCAGCTGACAGGTACACAGCGCTGATCCAATTGTCCTCACAGCCGCTATTAGCCAAAATAAGGGGCAACTGGCATTACAAATGATTCCTGGGTAAATGCTGAGCTCCGGTTCTGAATGATCTCTCAGCAATAATCCGCACGTAATCCTCCACACAGAGACTCTGCTTTAAAGGCGGCTCCATTTTGAGCAGGCCTCAATAACGCACGGATGTCCCGATTCACAGAATAAGGGGGAGGAGGGAACAGGGAAGCCACCTTTGTTTTACAGACTTTTTTTCTGGGTTGAATAAAATTTAGGGAAGTGTGTGATCATGTATGTATTATTTATTAAGAGGAGATTACCCGCTTGGTAATTATTTCTTTGGGAAAATAATTTTAGCTGCAATGACTGTGTATGACTGTTTCAGGCAGGTCTGATGTATCTAGAAAATAAACAAATGAACAAAAATTTCCTGTAATGACTCAGTTCATGATGTTTATTCCTCAGAAAACTCTTGGTGACTTAATGTGAGGGAATGAGTGTGCTGACAGTTAACACCTTCTCTCTTCTCTGCACTTACTGATGTGAAAGGTTGCCCAGTCCAGTGGCTCTTATGGAGCCCCACTAGCAGGGCACCTGAGAGCCCTGCAGTCTTTGGTGCTTTGGGTGGCCTCCTCACAGCCCCATGAAGAATGTGCTGCTCCCAGAGGCACAAATCCCAGAGAGGAGCAGGTGACTCTTCCCAAAACCATCTACTCATTTTGCGTGCCTGGTGCTGGCATGAGACCCAGGACTGGGTTTTCAGAACCTCTTAGCACCCACTCCAGCACTCATGCCTCGCTTTATCTTCTTTGAAGTTCTTTCTACAACAACTTGATTGCCAGAGAGTGGGCACAGAAGAGTTTGAGTCTGCAACAATTACTTGTGTGAGTAATCCTTGGGTAATCCCGGGAGGTTTTACCTGGCTGACTAAGGACTCTCAGAATATCACCAAACCGTTGGATATATCCTTTAAAATATTTTTGGCCCATTATTTCCTCTAGGGCTTTCAAGTGGACTGAAATGGGTTTCGTAATCTCTGGTACACCTTAATTAACATCCGTGCGACATTTTAACAAATAGGCTCAGCTCTTGGCCGTACAATAGAGAAATGCTGGAAACCATATCTTTTCATCATGAATCATATTCTCCTAGCTACCTGCTAAAGAGGGGAAAGGAGGCCCTGCCAAATGCCACAGAAAAAAATTTAATATTTCTCTGCTAGCAAATTCTGGAAAAGCAAATAACATTTTCATAGTTTGTTTACTCATTTGTTCCTTAAAAGAGGCAAAGGAATCTGTGGATCAGAAGAATTTCCATCTCAAAAAATTGCTTTGGCAGCCAGTGGCTTGTAATTTAAGATTAAGTGATTGAATTTCATGCAGCCCTGCTTAAAATTCACTACCCCACACACCGTCACCGTACGCATAAAAACCCCCCACAATGGTCCCACCGCCACCTCCCCCAGCATCTATAAGATCTACTATAAGTCAGTGAAAAAATGCCCAATCAGCTGGGAGGTCACAAAATGTACTTAATAAAGATGTTGTYTGCATGACTGCTGGATTTTTCCCCTCACAGCATTCACAGCCTATCAGGCAGTTTCCGTTCCGATGCAGTGCCAGTGCTGGGCTGACTTCAATCAGGCTGCACAAATCAGCAGAGCAGAAATGCCTCCTTCCCTCCATCACCTGAAGCCAGTGCTGATTCATCTCTTCAGACCCATTCCTCCTGCCCTTTCTCTGAATTCGCTGATTGCTGAATCATTTTTTCCCCCTTTTTACCTCCTCCCCCCTTCCCCTCTGGACTGTCCCGGCGCTGAATGCAATGCGCTTCGTTTCGAGCTCTGACTGAAAGGGAATATGGAAATTAATTGGCTGAGGCTGCTCGCAGCCTTTTACACGTGCCTGTACTATGTAAGAGGTGCCGTGCAATTGCCTTTCCATTGTGGTTCCCCACCAGCCACCTGTCTCCTTGCACACGCTGCCGTGGCTGCTCTCAGCCTGGGTTCCGGAGATGGATGTCCCCTTTCTCTCCCTATTGTGCAAGAGGGAGGGCAGCTGGCAGGGCTGTCCTCCTAAGGGCTGGAACTGCCCCTGTTTGACTAAAAATAGGCCAGATTTAGTGAATTCTCCGGCTTGTGGTAAATAGCGTGTGACTGGTGCTTTGGCAAGGGCTGCAGAGAGATATACAGTGCAGAGTCACTGCTGTTGAAATGGTTATTTGTTCTCAATACTGGAAGCAGAGACTAGCTGAAAGAGAGCAGCCAGGGAATGTGCCTCCTCCATGGGAGGGCGGTACTGGGACCCTTGCAAGTTGGAGTATAACCTCGCTTCGTGGGTGTGCTCCATCCCAAACATTTTTATGTCCATGTTTCTATTGGTTTCATGCACGATTTTCTCATGGGGCTTTCTCCTGACTGTGGAGAATTTGGGTTCCTCTGGTGAAGATACTCTGTGTCTTGGATGTGGGAATGTTSTTATCACCATTGCAGAAGCATGAACTGAAGATGGTGGCCCTGCTGTCCCGTGATGAGTACTGCACATTTTCCCAAGGAGCTGTCCCATGGTGCTGTGGCTTTTCCAGCTCCATGAGAAAGACAAAGCTGGGCAGAAAGAAGGCCTTATCTCCATGTCATGCAAGGGGGAAGCCCAAAAGGAACAAAACCTTACAGCCAGCCAGGCAGGATGGCAATGTCAGGAATGCCAGGAGCACCTACGTAATGGGGGGAAGAACGGAGACCCATGGCTCAGAGGCAGAAGCGCTCTGGGTCTCTGGAAGTGCCCCAGCACTTGCTGGGGGACAACAGGCTCTTCTGAGGGGTGGATGGAGCAAAACTGACCCTGACTCAATCTGTTGCTGGAAGGGAAAATCTGAGCTCTAATTTAGGAGGATGTGGGTCATTTGTGCTGATTGTTTTTTATTTAGAGGCTCTTTGAGAAGTGGCTTTTGTGTCCCGAAGAAGGACTTCTGTGCCCAGAAGAAGCTTGTATAATTTTCCCATCTGTAATAAGTGGGTCTTTTATACAATATTGTCTCTACACACAGACTTTGTCTTACCTATGTTCTTTGACCATTACAGTCACCACAAAACTACTTTAGGGCTTCTAGGGCATTTAGCAGCAGATCAGTGGCACCAACACTACAGAAGTCTGCAGCTGCTCCAAACCGGGAATAAGAATTTTTAGGTGGAGACATCCTTACTTATGGCATCAGCTCCTGTGTCCTCATCTCAACAGACTGATGGTATGAGCACCACTAGGTACTGGTGAGTTTTTTGCRTTTTCAAGAAGTTGGGATGACTCAGACTCTTGCAGCACTATAGGTCTGATGCTGCCCGTGATTTCTCTGGCACGATGCCCATCTTTCTCTTCCATCTTTACACTGCCTCTTGCCCAAGGAGTCATGGCCTACAAGAAGGACCACTTCCTATTATTAATACAAGAGCAAGAAATGAAAAAGCAGGCACATTTGCAATGTGGTATCATTTACAGACAAGACATGATCTCAGGCACACGGGAACCAAATGAGAAACTTTTCTTCTAGTTTTATCACAGTTTTTCCCAGAGCCACTGCTACTTGCATTCTGAAAATTTACAGGATGAAGGATTTTGTCATGATATCTAATTCTAATCTGAAGTGATTTACAGTTAAGTTGAAAATCAAGCCTGTACATATCCCCCTCCAAGTGGKTTCTATGACAGTTTCTATTAACCATAAAAATGTCACTTGCTAGGAAGTATCAGCCTTCTTATAGGCTTTGCAATCATCACTACCAGATGCACACTTACCGAATGGAATAAATAATAGTCTCGTACAATTAGCCTAGGATGCAGGACATGTCTGGCTATCTCTCTTGGCTCCAAAGTGAAGTTTTCACAAGCAAACCCATATATCAGGAGATGAGATCTATCTGGATTCTCTGGAGTTCTTCACAACTTGAAATGTTGTAAAGCCTCAAGGATAAAGTGAACAGTTTTGGTGCATATCTTTGTGGTTTCAGGCTGCRTAAGCAACTGAAATACCCATTTTACTTCATTCTAATCCAGTAAAAAAAAGTTGTGTCTATCCTGTCCTTTATAATGTGTTTTGAAATACGCCACTGGCTCTGTGGAGTTTCCTGCTGTTGCACAATCACAGTAAAATTTGTACTGTGGGGCTGCACCGCAAACACTTTGTCCCCATCTACCCTTCAAGGAAATGACACACAGAGCCCTTGTTGCRACTGGGGATGTGGACGAGGGCTGCTGTCCGTGGGATGTGTTATCAGTGTCGAGACACAGATTTGAATTAATCTGGTCCTCAGGTATGAGCTGAAACGAGAGTTTGGGTTTGTGTCATGTTCTGCCAGAGCTCTAAGCCATTGCACTTAAAGTCTCTGCTGTTGCCGGGGAACTCAAGAAATCAACCTGAGTACTGAAAATGACATTTAATGGCTCCCCGTTTTAAGCCATAATGTGAACAGAAGTCATAAAGAAAGTTGTAACCTGGACCTTCATTGCTGCGTTTGCATCTGAGGATTGAAATCCAGGGGGCTGCAGAGCTGACGTGGTGGATCTGAACTGCACGAGACACGCTACCCCTGCAGAAGCAGAAGCCTTGAAGCCTTGCAGAAGAAGCAGCAAGAAGCTTGTTTACATCCGCCTAGAAGAACAAAGCCATATTCTGCTCTTCTACGCACCAATCTGACTACTGAAGTCAGTGAACTCTGACTTGTGAGCCAGGGAAAAAAATTCACCGTGTAGGAGTTTGCAGCTGGCACAACGAACAGAGATGTCAGCCACCTCTACAGAGCACCTGGGCACCTGGATGAAGTGAGCTTACAGAGCCTGGGGAGATCTGAAAGACCAAGGAGAGAAAGAAACCATTTGGTCACATTTTGAGAGCAAGGACACTGTCTATTTGAAAGTAGAATCTCTGAGAGACACATGTCCTACGACTTCAAAAAAACATCCACTGGTACAGGGAGCACCATCAATGCAGGGAGCTGAGTGTGGCTGCTGACAATCATGCAAGCAGCAGCTCCTGTGCTGCCCAGGGCAGGGCTCATGAGAGGAGATAAAGTAGACAACAGAGGGGTTTAGTTCCTTCTCCCCTCTTTGTCTGCTTTGCAAAGGCTGTTGCAAAAGCAGAAAGGATTTAAAAATGTCTGGAAGAATGATTTGCAACCTGTCAAACCTGCTGYAGAAGGAGAATGTGAAGAAGCTTGTCCTATCAAACTTCAGAAAAAGAAATCTTGAAGTATGACTTAACTTCAGCACAGGCAGAGGCATCTAGTCTGATGTTAGAAGTCCCTTTGTCTTTTATCTACCCAATGCATATATATTCCTGAACAATTCCTTGCCCATGGAATTTATAAAGATTTATAAATTAAAGTTAGAATTACAGAATATTATACAATATATAATTCTAAATGCTGTTGTCAGGGGGAAAAGTGCCTGTGGTCTGTTTGTGACTGCAGAATCCATGATGAATACCTAGAATGTTCCTCTCCTGGAAACACTGTTAATTGTTTTTCACATGATGAAATTGGTTTGAAGCAATTTCGCTGTCCCTTGAAGTCTTGTGAAAACAGAAAACAGAATATATTAGTATGGGAAAAGATGATGCTCACAGTTGTCTAAGAACTAAAAAGCCATGTGTATTCTTTAAAGTCTGTGGGATGAGGCTGCTTTCTTCACTACAGTGTTAACACATGCACCTTGGAGACTCTCATCTCAGCCAGCATCTGAGCATGCTCTTGCATTTCATCCGATGGCTCAGGAGCAAAAGCACCAGCTTATATTCAGCAGCATGTAGCTCCAAAATCAACGTCAGCTAAGCATTTTCATTGYTAACAAACTAAACATTTTCACAGCTATTATTTGGACTAAAACTTGATAAATAGCATTGGAGGACTCTGATGAAGCTAAATTCTGCAACCTGTGAACCTTCTTCTCTGACTGGGACAGATGAGAGAAAAGAAAAAAGTAGTTTTTGCATGTTTTCATCCCTGCTCTCTATGACGTGGCTGTTGAATGGCTGAATGTCACCAGAGAAAAATTGTCTTGGTGAGAACTTTGTATGGAAAGATCCAATTCAAAGAGTGAGATTTGCAGGCCACGCTGAAAGAAATCTTCATGTTTCCAAATTTCAGTTCAGTGAGTTTGGGAATTAGTTGGGCCAGTGACTTTTCCAMACTTCAGAGCGATATTAGCAACACATATACATGCTGTGTACAAAGGCACTCCCTGAAAAAAATAAAATTGAGCTAATATATTGGAAAGGTGCCAGACTGATAAAAACGGAAAGTCAAAGGCTTTCATCTGCAGAGCAGGTATGCCAAAGGTCCTGGCAGCCTAAGCTCCTCCACAGAGTGGAGAACTCAGTGGCCAAGTTTTGTTTCAGCATTTGTCTTTGTGAGGAGAGAAGGGACGACTTGGTACCCACAGGATGATCCCAGCTCACTTCATGACTGAAGCTTTACCATTATCATGTATTAGATTAACCCACAGCAAATAAAGTATTGAAATTGGAATAAAATATTGAAATTGCAGTGGAGACAATACATGAATTTTAACTATGTCATAAACCATACTTTAGATGGATATAATAATAAAAATGTTTGAGAGCTGGATGAGCTGAAGATTTTCTCTTTTTTAAAAAAATCCCAAGCAACCGAAGCCCTCTCACTCTCCACTTCCAAAAAAGTCTGTACAAACAGTTTTAGCATTGACTTTACATTGACTGATCTATGTTCAGGCCACAGGAGCACGTAGAGGAAGCCAGGAGTTCACTGGCAAGCCAGACTGCAGCATTTCCTATGGCAGCTCCTGGAAGGGGGTCCTTGCCTGAAGATTCCCACTCATGTCCCGCTGACTTTATGGATAGTCCTCAGGATCTTGTCTGAGCACATCTGAATGTTTGCACAGCACCTGACGCAAACAGGCCGCGGTCCCACTTCATTTATCAAATGATGAAWAACATGATAATACTGTAATTGAAGTCACTCACACAGACAGTAATCACCTCGTGATTCAGTACAGCACAGACCTGCGAGGTGGAAGACTGCACTAAGCTTATGCAGAGATTTCTATCTTGCCCATCAGTTTCTGCACGCGAAATATATTCTGAATTTACGAATGCTGAAGTTYTAAAGTGAGATTTTCTCTGCTTGGGCTAAACCCAAAGTGATTAATTTTCGTAATGCCAGAACAAAACCGTTCAGCCACTTTTGAGTTATGTGACACTGAAAGACAATGTATTGATAACATTGCTATTAGCAGCCGAATCAAGACTCCCTGGCAGCACATATAATAATATATTTTTATTAATTGAGCAAGGAACAGCAATACATGGAGGGGGAGGGGAGGAAGACAGGAAACTTCAGAGAGTTTATGCCCTCCAGTGAGCAACACCTGATGCAGAAACCAGGCTCTGGCAATGTACAGCACAGGGAAAGTACGCTTGAATTAATGCCTCGGACCTGGCTGATCCATACCTCATGGCTAATCTGGTTACGCGGGGTTTATTTCACAGTCGGAAGTTCTTGCGCTGGGAGAGAGTCCTGCTGGGGTTTTCCGAGCACACGGCAGAATTAATGAATGAACGAACGCGGCTTGCCAGCCCGGATTTAAATTGCTTACTAGATCAAAATCTGCTCATTTTCTCTGTCCTTATTTCCAGCCTCTCTGTCTTTTATTTATTAATTTATTTGAGAACACGGATAAAGAGCCCGCGGACGTCACCRAGGCAGCAAAGGCAGATGAAGGGCTGTTTCTCGGGCTGGCCTGAACCCTGGCACCAGGCTTTGAGCCACGGTCCTGGGCAGGGAGGTCCCTGGCAGGGGCTGCTTGGTGGCCGGTGCTGGCTAGGGGGGGGCTGAGGGTGCGAGGAGCTGTGCCTACACAGCCCCCAGCCCTACAATCCAGCTACCCTGAGTGCCCCGCTGGGCCACCAGCAACCCTTTTCTGCAGCCCCTGGGAAGAGGACTGCATGAAAGCAATGAAGCCCTGCTTGGAAAAGGSAAGAAATAAACCCGAGCTCCTTTGCAGGAAGGGTCACGTTTTTTCTATCTTTCAGATCCATGCTGCCTTTGGTATTAGCCAGTTGTCAGGCTTTAATGGGCGCTTGCAAACAGGATATCTGGAATATTTTGATTTATTTGGCCACTGGGCAGACCTCCAGCCTCCCGTCTTGACTGCGGTGTTCGTATTTTAATAGGAGTTTTAAGAAGGCTTAGTTAGGGCTATTTAAGGTAGTCCCTGAATTTTCGCGCAGACTTTCTCAGCTCCGGCTGAAAACACAGCGCCAAGGAGATGCGGCGGCAGGTTTTCAAGGAGCAGAGGGACCCTATGGACGTGCCACTGTCACTGCCCTCCCAAAGCCCCTTTCAGAAGAGCGAGCTCCTCTCGCACCGGCACGGCTCCTTTCGTATCCCGGCGCCTGGACTCCTTAACTCCGTGTCCAAGCGTGCTGCGCAAGGCCAGGATGTAGGCAGCCCTCCGCGGCGGGAGCAGGGCTGTGGGAAAAGGACGGATGCCTGCTCGCCCCCATCGCGCTCCCCAGGCCCTGCKTCTCAAGGCCAGGCGTCTCCCTGCGAGCCCCGGCACCGGGATGTGCTGCAGGCAGGCAGCGTTCGGCTGCTCCGAGCTCCAGGCGGCCCGAGACGCCTTCCCGGGCTCCGGGCTGCGCRCTCTGGAGACAAGGAGAGAGGAGACGAATGTCGCTCATCCAAGGTGAAGGGCAGTGCTGGAATGATGGAAAAGCAGCCTGTGCTCTCTGCCAAAGACTGGAGACCTTCCTGAAGATGCAGTGCTCTTCAGTTTTTTTATGCTCTTATTTTAGAGCTTATGGAAAGAAGAGGCTGATAATCAAGAGAGAGATTCTGCCAATATATCCAGGTATCCTGAGCTGCACTGCTCTGCTCTTCCTCACCTTCCCCTCCCTGTGCTGCCAGCACAGCCGGAGCAGGGATGGATGGCTCTGCTGCCTGGTGCAGTGCAGGCATGCAGGCATCTGCTACTGCAATATTGACCAGGTTTGCTTTCCTCAGCTAGAGACTGTGCTCTGAATTACCTCTGGGTGCAAGCCCAGTGTGCAAACCACCCTGCCTGCTGCTGGCTTAACCCTGCCTGTTTGGACCCCGATCCCTGAGGAGGATGAGGCAGGGTCAGCATCAAGGCACACTTTTCCTCCACACCATCCCAAAAGGAGCTGAAGGACTTCATAAATGAAAATCTGCTTTGAAGGTGTCRCAATGGTCACCCCACTTCTCTGGCAGGCAGTTTGGTAACTGAAAACCAAACTGGGGAGCAGACCCAAGCTCCCCTACCACAGCCTGGAAGCAACTAAAGCAAGGAGAGAGACTTGAAAAGGTGCCTCAGAGCCCAGCACATCGGTTGTTTGGTTGGAGGTTTTGTCAAGTCTCCTGTTGGTGTGAGGCCCTTCAGAGCCAGCAAGCTGCCGGCAGCTGCCCTCCTTCCTCACCTGCTTCTGCTTCTTCCCTTGGGGCAGGTGGAGGAGCRCACACTGCGAAGGAGGGAAGCTCAAGGCCTCACCATAAGCTTGAGCTGCTCTGCTCAGTGTGCCCACACCCACACGCCTCTCCAATAGCAACCAGCTGCCCTGAGAGGAGAAGGGGTGATCTTGGTGCATTGCATGGATCCATGCAGAAGGATGGGAACAGGAGGATCAATATCAAGGCTTGAGAAGATATCAAGGTTGAGAAAAGGCTTGCCTGGGTGATGAAATGTTCGTGAGGTGGCACGTTGATTAAGGAGGAAAGATGCAAACGGCAGCCCATCATAACTTCAGGCTTCACCAGCTTGCACTACCAAGCATCCCTTGAAATGCTAATTAAAACGAGCTGAGGGAGAGGAGCCTGCTAACAGGATCACAGCCTTGCTTGGATTGAGTAATAAATGTGTAGTAGGCACCCGTGTTTTCCTCTACATGTGTTTTCCAAGCTGAGTTGACTGTAAATGTTGCGGTTTTGTGAAACCCACACAGAGTAGGAGGCAAACACAGACTAGACAGAGAGGCAAGGTCTAGGCATGAAGCTGGAAGAGAAAAAGCCACGGCAGTCTTCCACAAATAAATAAATAAATAACTGCCCGAAATGAGGGCTAATTAACTTGCAATAAACCAACTTAACCACTTAGGGGCAGCGTTAACACAGAGTTAACATGCAAAACAAACCTGCGCTTTCTCACCTGGTTAATTTAATATGCGCCGTGAATATTCATAGTGTATGAAATCCTGATACATCAGCACGCCGAACGGTGCAGTCTGTCAGAACCGGGAGCGCCTGGCGATGGGAGCAACTCAGCCGCGGCTCACACGGCGCTGGCTTTGATCAGTTCCTGTTTCTAAACGCATTCATAGAGGAGGTAGGGCTCTGCAGCTTTCCCTCTGTCAGGGTCACAGAGTGTGTTCTATACAAAGATTAAAACCCCCCCCAAAAAAAGGAGATAGAAAAGAGCTTCGCTTAAAATAAACATAAAGAAAATGAAACGGAAAAAAAGCTGTCTTTGAGAAATGCTACTCTTGCATGCAGGAGCTGAACCCCCCATTTTATCTCCCTGGCCACATTCAGAGTCACTTTGCTCTCAGACAATACGTTTCTTTCTCTACCTCGCATGCAAAAAAAGTCCCGGTTCCTTGGATCCCTCTGAAACATTTCCTTGCATAAAAAGGAGCACAGACCTGCTTCAGGWATGTTTACGCTCCCTAATCAGAACACATAAACAAAGGAAAGGTGCTTTTTTTAGTGTGGCTTTACTAACTTGAGTTAGCTCTGGCAGAACAGAAACTACAGTAATCTGGTTTTATTTATTTATTTATTTATATTTAAAGGGGGCTAGCAGCTTGAAATCGGACTCAGGTAAACCTCATCTTGCCTCTCTGTCCTTTTAACCTGAAGTGTGAAAAGCACAACTTTTCCGTTCCTCTTCCTGCCTCCCTCATTCCCACCTTCTCCCTTCCCTTTATGCACCAGGGTGTTTACAAGCTCGGGCATGGCTTGCCAGTGTCCCGGCATCACCTTTACAGCCACCAGGTGCTCCGGCTGCTCTGGCTGGGCTCGGGGCAGCTGGAAGCTGCTTCCATGGTATGCCTGGTGCTCCTGGCAGCTGCCGGAGCGTGCCCAGGCTGTCCTCCCCTGGCAGTGAATGCCGGATCCGTGCTCCTCCGATCACTCAGCGCCAGGAACGGGCCCGGATCCGGCGCAGGCGTGTGCTCACATTTCTGCTGAATTAGCCCGAGTGCACGACAGGGAACACATGCCAGCTTTATGCTCGGAGCTGGCCAGGGGAGGACAGACGATACCTGATCTGGCATCAAGTGAGCTTGGTGTGGAGAGAAGATATTAAACATGGCATAAAGTTAAAGTAGGATGGGTAAACAATATCTGATCTGGCAGAAGAAGCTGCTGGTACAAAGTTGGCCTGTCAGAACCATTAAAATAAATTCAAACCAGTGGAGTGAGTGCCACATGGCCAAAGTGTTTTTGCTGCAGTATCAGGCGGCCCAGAGACAGATTCACTGTGCTGGCAAACTCTGCACTTGGGGAAGGGGTGGGACATGTGTCCCCACCCTTGCTGGCATGCCTGTCTGAGAACAACATTGGGGTGCATGAGGAGGCAAAGGACCAGGGATGATCCTTCAGCCCTGAAGGATGCAGGAACAGCACTTGTTCAGCGCTGCCCAGGTCCTGGCAGCTGTTTGGAAGCGGATCCTSCCGTGACAAAGGGCTTCCCCTGGTGCAGGAGGTGCTGGGAGTGCTGTGCTGGGGAGGCTGAGATGGAGGAGGAGAAAGATGTGCAGCACTGCTGCCAGCACTGCTTCTGCAGAGGGGGGGAATCAGGCTCCAAAGCCATCACCCTGCCAAAAACATCAAACTGACTGAAATAAAGTCCCGCAAGGAGAGGAAGCAAGTGAGCTGTCAGAAGTGAGAGAAACAACAAGCCCACTGTACAGGATCATCCACAGACCACCTTTCTCCACTGAAGTGATATTTCTCCTTTCACCTGTCTCAAGTGGATGAAAAAAATCAATGTTTAGGCACTTGCTTCCTTTGCTTATAAAATCTGAGTGTTGCCCCGGTTTTTTCTTCCAGGATGGCCAGCACAGCGCTGGGAGATCCAGTCCCACAGCTCCTAGGAAATGGAAGGAGAATGACGGGGCTGAGTCGTCATGCATTATGCTGAATATTTACCCCTCATGCATGCTATTTTATTTTAAATCTAGCGTGTAATATGCTTTGCATCTAGCGTGTTGCTCTTGTGTGTTTTTCCCTTGCCCTGCCTGTCTCTTGCTGGCAGCTGCCATCGTGAAACAAAAGGCAGCTGCCAGTTTGAGTGAACATCTCTCTCTCTCGCTCACTCTTTTGCCTCTTGCTCTTGGAGCTGATGCAAAACCACTTCACAGGCTGGGTGGCAGGCACTGATGCAAGGGGGGTTTGCTGCCCTTGGGACGCTTGAGCGTGCAGTGCCTCTGAGACTCGCTGCCAGAGCTCAAAGCCGTGTGCAGGCTCTTGAACCTGGCTCAGCCGTAGCCAGGGGAGAAGCAGCTGTCGCTCTGCCAGCACACCAGCTCAAGCCATCTCTGTTGCAGCAATTGCCCGTTTCACAGGATTTGATTATGCTGCTCTTGGCAAAGGTGGTGGTTTATTAAATACCACTTTGGTCTTGTGCCCCAAAGTGTGTAATCAAACGCAGGGATCTCTTGCTCTGAACCAGCGGTATTCCCACATCTGCTGAAAAAAGCCTGAAAGAAGCAAGACTGAACTGAAACAGCACTTGGAAGAAGAAACTTTTCTGTGTCAAATTAAAATAATATGGGGAGGAAGCGSGATGAGATGCCAGGACCTAGACCCTGAGGCCAGCTGTGGGCCTTGGATGCTGCAGTTCTTTGGGCAGTGGTCCTGTGCGGAGTGAGAGCTGCTACATGTGTGAGTGCATCCAAAACTCACCCAGGATCCTTATCCCTTGGCTCCTCYTGTGACTGGAGAACTCCACGTTCTAGGAGACTCTGGAGACCATCAGAGGGGCCAGTTCAGCTGTTTTTTCCAGAGTTGGAAAGCACAGAAGAGATGTTTCTGCTTTTCTGAGGAAGCCTTTACCCTGAGCTATAATGAGAACTTGCTTTGGGAAAACAACTTGAACTCTTGACTGCTGTAAATAGCCATGGCTGGGTCATGCCTCTGAGAAGGGACTGTGTCCTGCTGGGAGAGGGGCAGGGATTAACTGAAGTTGGGTGGAGCTGCGGTCACTGGCACGTCCTCCGTGTTTTCTTATCTCTCTGGGCTGTGGTGGGGGGACTGGGGAAGAAGTGAGGCACAACAGGCAGGCAGGTTGTAAGAAATCAAGCAGGACTCTGAATGATAGCGTAAAATGAAAAAGCCAAGTAAATGCAAGCCTCAGTTCCAATCAGGAAAGTTAGGAAATGAGATCTGAAACACCCTCCTGGGAGTCTGGTGTGTGCTGAAGAAGCATACTGAAATAAATTCTCATGCAAGCTGTATCACTGATTGTCAGAGAAACTGAGCCCTCGCTCCTTTCCTTTGTGACAATTTTCTTTCAGACAGCTCCTGCTTTTTTTGTTGCATGGTTTTTTTTTTTTTGGTTTGGTTTTTTCTTTCATAATAGAAATGTGTATTCTCACGTCATTCATTGTAAGCTCTTTTGTGGAAATTATGGCAATATGGGCTTGTTCTGAGGGACAGTTTGGGAAGATCAGGGTTTGTCTGATTTGCTTGACAATGTTTTCCTAAAGCACAGAGAAAAGTCAGGAAAAGAAGCTGCAGAGGACAGGTCTGGAGTCCCTGAGGAGCTGTCAGGGCAGGTGGGAAATCACAAGTGCAGGTGAGAAGGTTGTGCTTTTGGTAAATGAAGAGCAAGCTGTACTTCCCAAGTGAAGATTATTTCCTCTAGATTAAGCAGGATTGCAAATAAACAAAGAATAAAAGTTTATGGCCATGAGCAAGGGAGGGCATCTGGCACTGCTTTGTGTGCTGACTTGCCTCTCAGAGAGGCACCAGGCACAGCAAGGAAACAGAGGCATGGGCACTTCTGCCTGAGCTATTGTAATCCCCCTCACCAGAGCTCCTGATGAGTCCACGGGTTTTCTCTGGTTCCAAAAAACTGCACAGAAAGTAGACTTTATGGAAATATTTCCAGTTTGATTTATATAAGACACCCGCTAGTAAGTGGATTGTGAAGAAGCAGCAGCATAAATGAGCAGCTGGATGCCTTCAGGCTGCTCCGTGGCCCCGTGATCTTGTGCTCTGACATGCCACAGTTGTGCTGCGAGACTGCCAGAGCCCCACTGCCAGGAACTCTGTGGCTGTGGTGGGACATGGGACAATGGCACCCTAACCCACTCATTGGTTCTACCACAAGTGAAGCACGGTCCTGCTCTGAAAACTACATATTTATTTTAACTCCTGCAACACTGATGAGTTAACACAGCTGCGACAGAGAGAGAATGAGACAAATCCCTTCCCTTTGCCACCATCTGCATTGGCAAGCCAYGACTGACAKCTGGGCCAAATCCAGCTCCTGAATGTCTGTCCTTTGCCATTGCTTTGGCTTCTCCTCTTCCAGCTAAGGGTCTTTTCCTGATTTCCCTTTAGGGAGCCCTGTTTAGCAGCAATCTTGAGTTCTCGTTACATTTTCCCCCCTGCCGCAGGGGCAGGATTCTGCTGGGGGCTCCAGTCCCCCTCCCCTGGGCACAGCTTCCTTCTCCAGCTCAAATTACACTGCTGAAGTGCCCTGCCCCTTTGCTTAAGTGATAATAATCCTTACAAAAGGATTCTAAAACATCTTCATAAAAGATAAAAAAAATAATTCCACTTTCTTTCCTCTAAACTTTCCACCCAGATTTTCTCTAAGCCTGCCTTGGTCTGTCTTGTTGTCTCCAGTCTCTGTTCAGCCCTGCTGATGGCTGGGGAGTTCCCTCATTCCCGAGGCAGCAGCAGGGAGGAAACCTGCTGTGCTCTGCTGTGGGTYTGTGTCTGGGACGCCTCAGCTATCGCACCTCTGCCTCACCATCACTCTGCTTTCCCTTCCAAGACCCTCTGTCCCAGTTGCTCTACAAAATGACTTCCCTGGCCTCTTTTTTCCTCTTATCCCCTCCTTGCCTGCTGGCCTGCTGCCTGTGCCTGCCTCCCCAGGCTGGGTTTCACCACCTTTTCCTCCCGGTGCACACTCTGTCACCTTGGACACATGGGCACAGGCAAAGAGCAGCCACACATTCTGTGACATTATTTCAGGGTTGATCTCAGCTATCAGGGATCAGGAAGGTCTGAGGRATGATCTCACAAAGGATGGGAGAGTGGTGGCCATGGTGCCTTGGTGTGGACACAGATCCTGGAAGAATTCACCTTCCTCTTGCCTGGACCTCTGCACATCCTGGAGAGAGACACTGCTGAAAAACAGAGAATCAAGGCCACCTGCCTCCTTCTCCTTCCAACATTCCTTGCTCAGTGAGAAAGTATCTTATGTATGACTGACTGCCCCTGTGAAAGGGAGAGAAAATCACTCACTGCACTCAGATGGAGAGTCAGGAGTGACAATGAGGATGAATCGGATTTCCATCTCCTAAAACAATTCCATAGTCTTTCCCTCACTGTGACATCAACCAAGAAAAAAATATTTCTTCTTCTACAACCCTTTACCTGCCACTTCTTCAGCTGCAACTAAGATGTACTTGGCAGCATAGAAACACCTTTGCTTCAGTCCATCCTGGGGCATGTTTTCCAGTGGTAATTTGCCAAGCAAGGACATGCATTTCACTGCAGAATCTCAGATTACCCTCCTGCCCTCACTTACGTTCCCAGGCTACTGGGGTCATGCAGGTCCTTTGGGACCTGCTCTTTGCTGCACCCTGAACCCTGGAGGGATCATGCTGCTCACATACTGAGATGCCCTCTGCCACCCAGCCCCAAAGAGCCACTTGCTAGGGGCTCAGCCTGGGGCTCAGTGTGAAGTTTTGAGGCCAGATCCTCCCTACCTGTTCCCCCACCAGCAAAATCAACTCTCCTACCTTACTCTTTTGTGTTTTCAGCTTTTAACTGAAGCAAGTTGGGGGCACACCTTAAATTTATTTTTGAACTCAGGGAGAAGGACGAGAGATCATTTCAAGTCCTGAGGACCCCAAATAGTGGAGAAGATAACAGAAAATGCCAATTGCCTCACTTCTGCAGGAGATCCAGACTGTCTGCATTCATAGTGGGGCTGACAGCAGCCAGCCATGCAAACTGGGCAATCCCAAACCCTCTTCCCCACAGTAGCGTCCCTTCCAGAGACTGGGGTGGACGATGGCCTGGATTGTGCAGCTGGGTAAAGCCCAGGTACACAATGAGATGTAAAAACCTCGCTAGAAAGCCAACAAGAGCAGACACAGTACAGGGCACTTGGGACCCCTGAGTTGTGGGGGTCTGGACCACATAACTAGGGAAGGTTCACTTTTAAGAGGTTCCAGCAATGGGACTTGGGAGGTCCCCAAGTTCCTGGGGGACTTGGAGTTTACAGTGACAACAGGCTGCCACTCAGAAATGCTCAGCAGTGGGCTGTGAGGACACAGAGCAGAAGCAGAGTAACAGCGAAGAAACCAAGTCTCAGCCATCTGTAAATCTCATCAAACCATGGAAATCCCCTCTTTTTCTCCAGTAAAAGGCTCTCTTGTGTGGGGAAGAGGAAGGCCGAGCTCAGTCTTGAGGCCTCCCTTTTAAGATTCCCTATAACATCGCATTTCTCATCTCTGCCCCCACCCTCAGACCTGCCTGCCTGGCAAGGCTGAATTTCGAGAGCTGTCTTGTGGCTCTCACTTGCATATCATCCCTCAAAAAGAAAGGAGGGACTGGGGGGGATTTTGAGGGCTAGGATGCAAACAGGCTGCGCACTCGTGGTGGTCAATGGGTGGTCGGAGCTTGCTCGCCCTGAGCTGGGCTCGTGCTCTGGCCAAGTCAAGAGCCCGGCCCGGCACGGCCTGACCTCTCCGCGCTTTCAGCCTCAGTACTCGGCATCTGACCTGTGGATTTTTCTTTAAGAAGATGAGAGGTGGGGGTTAAAAAAACCCCACAAAGCCTCCTCTAAAAAGCCAAACTTCCCAAGCCAAAGCCAATAAAAAGCTTCCCAGCTGTTCCCGCTCCTCCGAGCCAGCCCGGGCTGTGCGGGCACAAACCCCTCCCGCCGCCGGGGAGCCGCGGGGTGCCCGTGGCGTGGGACGGGGCAGGGACCCGAGGCGAGGGCCCCCCTGCGGGTGTCCCGTCTGGAAAGCTGGGGCCCAGGGAAGCGSGAGGTGCCTGACAGAGGGCTGACTCAGCGGGAGACAGCGGTTTGTGTAACCTCCAGCAATCCATTATTACAAAGGGGCTTTCAGGAACTCCTCCGTGCCAGGCACAGCGAGGGTTATTGATTGAGGAGACAGTGCAAATGCACAGAGAGGCTCCATCCATTAGGGCCGCTGCTCTCCACCAATTAGAAAAAAATCATTACTCAGCAGCCATCAATGGGCTCTGCGCAGCGCTGGAGTGCATGCATTCAATCTGTCTTCTCCCACCTCCCTGAAAACTTAATGACAACTATTAGAGCTCCGCTGAATGCCCGGTGTGTACAGAAGCAAAAGATTCATTTGGTAATCTTAGTAATTACGACGCCATAGGAGGACACACGCTAAATTCAAACAAGGGTGTGAGGGGGAGCCGAGGGGGGAAGAGCCTGAATTCCTGTGTTGTGAAAGCCCTTGTCTTGCTCAGCCTCCAGTCCCTTCCCACTCACCTGCTGCCTCCCCTCCCCTCCTCCCACAGCCTCTCAGTGGGCCTTCTGGGCTCACTTTTCTGCCTCTTTTTTCCCCCCGTCCCCAAAAGGGAAACATCATTTTGTGAAAGTAAATTGAAGCGGGGCTACTTGGGAAATATTTGAGACCTCTGGATGAGGCGCAAGCCTGGCAACGCTGTTTGACAGCACTGCCCTGAGCGATCGAGGAGGCAAATTCCCATTTACAAAAGCCTGTGGAACTGTTCTGGAGCCCCGCTGGCGTAACACAGGCAGGGTGCAATTTATTTGCTCTGCCACAGGCCTCTCCTCACCCCACCCCCGCCACCCAGCCTTTTCATTTACACACGTCAGGACCGAGCTGAGCGAGACCCTCGTCTCCCCCCGTGCCAAGGCATGTCACTCCGAGTTATGGGGAAAGCGAAGTCCCAGGAGGGAATTTTTGGAAGAGCTCAAGGATGGATGTGACATGTCATTGGAGCTGAAAGGAGCAGTTACTTACAAGCCACGGAGCTCCTCACAGGCCTCCTCTTCTCCAGTCCGGGAAGAGGTAAGTCATCACTGCGTGAGGGGCACTGACGGTGCTCATCAGCAGCCAAGGCCCGGCGACTGCCGTCAGTCACGCTGGAGTTCCACACCTCACCTCCCAGCACAAGAACATCTACCTCACCATTGGCAGATTCCATCAGGATAAGGGACAGCTGAAAGAGCTGCATTCCTGTTTCCTTTTTAGTAGCCTCTACAGGAGCTGATCCTGCCAGGCTTGCACAGCACCAGCCAGTCCCAAAGCGAGGATCACTAATAAGGGAGAAGACATGCTCCTGGTGCCTGCCTCAGTTCCAACTTGCAGGCTTGGAGAAGCTGGGTCACCAAGCAGCCCTCATCTTGTCTGGGCTCAAGACATTATCCCAAGCATCACAGCCATGACAAGTCTTGATAGCAATGAAGAGGGCTTAATTTTCAGCTGGGCTTGAAACCGTGACAAGAGCACAGGGCTTCTTTGAACTTTTCTTGTTCTCCTTCATCTTCTTCACATGGACATGTTGTAGGAAGAATGCAGAAGTTCCTACAACACCCAGCAGATGGAAAAAATACATCAAAGAGGAAATGGCGCAAACAATCATAGGAAAATCAGAAGAAAGAAAAGTAAATCCCAAAGACTCTGCTCAGCTTTTATTTTGGTTTTACTCAGGGGAGGTATTTTTAAGTTCAGCAAGATTTATTAAGCATGGAGTGAAGGCCTCAGACTTCAGTGGGTTGTTAAGGAAAACTTAACCTCCAGACTTTCTCAGAAATAAGACCAGAACGTATTAAAGTATTCAGTGGAGAGAACACTCTTTCTCCTCCGTGTACGAAGTATCAGAAGAGCACTAAGGGAGAGGTTACTCATCTGCCCTGTTACACAACTTAGGACAGGCACAGGGAGCTCCTTCCTTGCTGAAGGTCAAATAGGCCTTCCCTTGGGTAAGTAACGTATTAACATCCTCCTTAATGTTATCCAGCAACAATGGTGAAAAACCACAAGTGGCTACCAGCCACATGCAAAATGATGTTGCAGCCTGTGTCTGCCCCTCGTGTACCCTCTCACAGAGGGCTGCGGATCACGTGGCAGGGTTGTACCCCTCTAAGGTCAACAACCAGAGGCGACTCTGCCCTGATGAGCCTCTTACATCTGCCACGAAGTGGCTTTTAATGTTAAAGTTTGTTAAATAAAGAATGAATTCTCAGCCAGGCAAAAGGGCGTATCTTGGTAAAATGCAATGACGAGATCAGCACGTGCAAGGCACCAGGAAGGAGAGGAGATGGACTTCATGGCAAAACCCACCAATGCCTTCTCGTGCTCCTTCCTCCGATGCACTGCCAAAAGGCACAGCCCATCCCGCTTCCTGCTTTTCATCTGGGGAGAGCCCCTGCGGCAGGGACGCTGGGGGAAGAGAGACCACAGCAACCAGATCAAAAGACAGGTGCCTCCCTGATTTCTATCCAGCCATCCCTGACCTTGAGGCATCCAGTGCGAATCAGAGCCAGGAAGGGCAATGTGTGAGAGCCCATCTGATCTCCCGCGCTCGGGGAAGGTGCTGGCAGCCACCACGCGGGCCGTGGATCCGGCCATCTGCCGCAGACACGGGGAGCTGAGTGCAGGCCCAGCTGGCAAACAGGCTGGTGGCCGGCTGGCCCCTGGAATAGCGAGGCAGGTCTGCAGGTTCAGCACAGATGGTCCTAGGAGACCAAGGAATTGCTGTGATGCGGAGTTTTGTCTGTGCCCCCGGGACGTGATGGAGACCAAGCTCACAGGTGAGCCAGGCGAGGTGTTTTGCAGATCAGGTAGAATGTTAGATCAGAGGACCAAGCACCATCTTGGCCCTTCTCCTTATGATCTAAAGCCAYGGAAATGCTTTCCTTGCTCAACCAGGAGCGGGTGGTGCTGGGCTGTCTGGTATGTACAACTGTACTTATCCGCAAAGCCTTGACCACTGTCCTTTGGGATTCCTTGTGAGGACCTCAGCAATAAGGAGAGGAGAAAAGGGCAGGTACTGAATCGATAGCCCTGGAAATTTACTTTAAACTGCAGGCTTTGGAGGACAAAGGAGGATATATCAGATCCTTTGGCCAGGGGGCACTTGCTGTGTTTCTCTGACATTGCTCAGGGAATGGTGCAGAGGATGACCGCCCAGAAATACATTTGCTGAGCTATTTGCTTAAACTACAGAGTCACTTGGGCACCATCATCAGAAGGAAAGCCATGAGCTCCTTTGCCAAGAGACTATTGATAACGCCCTTGAAGAGAAATCTTAAAGCTCTAGGCCTATTTGCTGAGCCTCCTTCTCCACATTAAGTATGATTATAGTATTTAGGGGGTAAGGACAGGAAGATTTAGGGTCATAGTTTAAAAAACTCCAGCTCAATAATGACACAAARCCAAAGATTGAGAAGAGGCACACGTATTACAATAAATACTTGAAATATGGCCATTTCACAAGTTTTCCATGATTAAGACTATTTTTTCGTGACTCTCTGAACAAAAAAAYGGCTCCAGAATACATGAGCAGAGTGAAAACTCTGCTGAGATGTTCCTCAGTGTGTGCCTGGGGATAGTGGGCAATTTAATCTCCAAGGTTTTAATTCGTACTAAATGACAGATGCACGTCCTGAATGTCTTCTAATGAGATGACATTTGCCCAGATTCTCTTCCTGTAATTCCATAGCTGCTCAAAGAAGCGGGAACAAGAAATCTGCCCAGGGGCTACCTGCAGATATAAGGCTGTACAGTGTCCTTTGCTGTTTTGCAGGATGCTCTGGACGATGCATTTTTGGTGTATTTATTTACATTTGGAATAAAGTCATCTTGATGGTCCAATCCTATCCCATTTGGAAATACTTCAGTTGGTACCTCTCATGGCTTCTTTTCAGACTTCTCTTGCCTTTCATTTTAGACTAAAAAATATTTATGGATTTTTAGATGTTTCTTGGTGATCAAACGGCTCCTTCTGTGTCCCTGCACCATTTTTGTCAGATAAAATACTTCTGCTGTGGCAGGCCAGACCGGAACCTTGTTTTGGTGGGATCTTAGGTGTCTTCCCCTCAACCTTTTCATTATTTACAAGCTATCTCTGAGCAGCAATATCTTTCCCTCTCTCCTGGAGAAGTGTGTCCTCTTTTCTATAATTTCCTTTTGCCACCTACAGATCGCTTCCCAATCTGTCAGCCATTTACAACTCCCTCTCATCTCATGTTTTCTCTCATCCCACTCCACTGTGCTTTTGTCAGTCATTCCTTGTCTTCCCTAGCTCTTCTGTTTCTGTACCTTCTGCTTCCCTCCTTCACCATCGTGGCATGCCTTTTATAACAGAGGTCCCTCTGCCTCCTCCTTTCCCCTCTGCACTGTCACTATGTCCCAGTAGTACCTGACTTGCTGCTCTGTGTAGGTCTCCTCATCCTCTTGTCTTCAGTTGGCCCTTGTCAGWAATACCCTAAATGCCTGTTGTTCCTTTGGATCAAAGGCAAAGCCCCCCCAGCATCCCCCAATCCTCTCCTTGTGTGAGCTGCCCTGGGAGAGAGCTGCAGGCTCAGGGGGAGGATGCAGCCCCATCCCTGCTCAGCACAAGGAAGGGCCTTCCTGGCCTTGGACCCTGAGGAGAAGAGGAATGAAAGGTGAGCTGGCTCCTTTCCGGCTTGTCACCTCTGCCTAGTTAATGTCCCTCACCTCCCCCAGCCTGCCCTGCAGATACCAGCTATCATTTATCTCAGATCGTTCAGAGGATCAGCATAAACCCATTTGCTCTCACCCCTATTTACCTTGGGGAGATTGTTGTTTCTATGTCAGGCCTGAAGGGCTGCTTACATTCCCCAAAGCTGGGTTGTTTTTCTCAGATATACTATTTTGTTTGATGAAAGGTGCTACCCCTGCCTGCATCCCTTCCACCCTTTTCGGCAAACACGCTGAGGTACAATCTCCCCACYTTCTCCCTGAGACACATTTGCTTTGTCTCTTCTCTTCCACTCAAAGAGAAGCTTCTCAGGCAGGACAGGCTTCAAGCCATCTTCCTGGAAGCAACATCCCTGTTCTGCCTCTCTTGCTAGTGAAATTCCTGTCACTGGAAAGAGTCCCTACCACACTGTCATGAACAGCAACAGGTCATACMTCAGCTCTCTAGAAAACCAGGCAGAGAGTCTCCTTCCAGCTGAGATATGAGGACTACCTGCTGCCAAAGTAGGCAAATACTTCCAAAATAGTTGASTGGAAAATATTGCTGCCAAACTCATCCCAGTGCTCCCATGGGGTTTGAAGTAGTGATGGTCAAAGCAATTAGACCATGGCATGGTTGCAATCTGAAAAGTGTGCCCTACCCAGTGCTACCAAAATTACTGGGTGCTGAGGCCACAAAGTCCACAAGRCTCATTTTGTGCTCTGCTTTGCATCTCTCCACTGCAGACTCTGTTTGCCTCTGTCTCCAGCAACTGGGAAACCTTATCTGCACACAGACTGGCCTGTGCTGCTCCTCTTTTTCTCCACAAAGTGTTGGAGAAGGGCAAAGCCCATGGGCAGCCAGGAGACCGAGAGGAGAGTGGGTGAGGGAGAGGGTTCCTCTGAGGCAGGGAGTTGCCAGTGTCTGAGGGCTGGGGTGTGAGGGAAAGCAGAGGCTGTACCAAACCTCYGGTGCCACACGCTCCACAGGTTTTGCCAGCTGATGCGGCCTCTCGGGAAGGGTTTCACTGCCCCTGTGAACTGGACTAACTAAGCAGCAGGAACTAGGGAGGGATAAAAAGTGAGACTTGCCTTCACCTGGACCTTTCCAGCTTAAACCTTTGTCCCAGAGGCTCAGCAAAAGCATAATACTTGGTGATGCTGTGGCCCTTCTCTTGGTATCGGTGTCATGAAAGATTCAAATGGCATTGTCCACCTACAAAGCTTTTGCAGAATGAATCAGTTTTCCTATGTGCCTGACTTGACACACATTCCCTGACCACTTGGAGGTCACAAATTTAATTAAACCTCAGTGAATAGTAGCAGACCTCACAGAAATAAAGGCCTTAATCCAATCAAGCCACATTTGTACTCCCTGTACAGCATCAAGCACGACCAAAGCAGAAGGGACAGACCGTGGCGAGCGAGAAGGGCCCCAAGAAGTTCCTCTGTGCAGCGCCATTTATGGATGGTAATGTGATTGTGACACTTGCAGACAATACCAGCAATTTCTCAAACGGGAGGTCCAAGGCTCGGTATTATCACGCTCAGCTAGTGCCAGGAACACGGGAAAGATCACAGCCTGTTCTTGGAGTAAAATGGCTGTGGCTCACAGGAGAGCTATCGTTTGTCAAGCGGAGATCAACTTTAACAGCAGCTGGTACAAATCTCTCGCCAAAGTCACAGGGTTGTTTGTATCGGTCACTTTTTGGGGGGAAACTCATCCACTCTTTTCTGTTAAAAAAAAATAAAATAGGGAAGAGCAGAAGCAGCCTGTTGTCCTAGGAAGTGCTTTTAATCTGCCTGTGCAATAGTAATTAATTTTGCATAACGTCTCATGCTGCATTCCACCCTGGAGGAGGCAATGCTTGATGTGTGGGCCAGGTGATTCACTGGTGATCAAGAGGAGCCAGCTGTAATTTTTTCTGGAGCTGACAGAAAAGTCTACTGAAATTTTGAGAGGAGGAAAATGTGACAATGTCATCATAAGCTGCTCATCTTCAACATATGCACCAGTCAACATTTGCAGAGAGTTGAAATTTTAGCAAAGAATGGGCAATTCCTTTGCTAAAGAATTCACAGTATTCACCTCAAGTATAGAATTCCTACTTTCCCAGTATAGTAAATGTCACTAATCAGATTAAGGTAGATGCAATCTGTAAGTAGAATTGTAGGGGGCTTTGAGGCATTTTCTGGGTGTTGCTAACTGTCAAAATAYTAGTAAATTGTGCTTTAACAGTATACACTTAAAACCAAAACTATAACAGGAATGAGACAGATATACAGAGTCAGGAGGTGGTTCCTGATGGCAGGTCCTGGTTRGGAGAAAAGGCACTTGAAATGTGTAGTAAGGCAGTGTTAAAGGATCTTATTGTTGGACACCTCAAGGGAAGGTAGGAACTAAGAGCTGTGTGCTTAACAGAAGCCTCCATCCATCCTGCTCAGAAACCAGACCAGAAAATGGAATGGGAATTATTCCTACTCCCTGTTACTCAGGCTGCAGTAGTAGATAGAGAGCATGCTGATCTTGCTGTTTAAATGCCCTACAGAGAGTAAAGGATAGTGCTTGTCCCAAAATGTTTGTAATGAAGAGGAATAATGACATTGGAGGGAATGCAGAACTTTTGCTTTGTGTTTTTTGTAGGCTGAGCTGAAGTTTTGCTGCACCTTTCCTTGCACTGGTGGAGGAGGGGGAATTTATGAAGATTAGTTTCATTGGAATCACTCAGCTTGAAAAATGGGGCTTTAAAAAGGAGAGAGTGGGAGAGAGAGAAAACTGTAATGTTTTACAAACCATTTCACCTGCCTGATGACCAGCCTAGGATCAAGCTGCAAGGTGCATGGGATAGTGCCCTGGCCATTCTCCCCCAGGAATCTGCTCAGGAGAAGGCTCCTGCCACAGGCCAGACTGAGCAGACTGCAGCCACACTGCTCTTGGAGCTGCTCTGAGCTCCCCGCGTATGCTCCAGTTCAATAGGCTTTGCCCCTGTGCTCATTCTGCTGATTAAAAGTAATCTTTTTTTTTTAAAGCCACCAGCATGTGAGCCACAAGGATTCGTTCATTATTGCTCAGCCGTGCTGCGAGATGCTGTCTAGAAGTAATTAATTGGGCAACGCTTTGGAAATGTGGAGGAAAAATATTTTCAGGGGAAAAAATTAGTGCAGGAAGAGGGGGGAGGCTTGCATTTTCCCTTTGAAGTGAGGATCTTCTGCTGAGAGGGAGGGAGGCATAGCCAGAGAAACAAGCTCGCTTATAATTTTACAACGTTATTCTCCACAGCTGTATGTATAAACATGGAACTTCAGCCTGGTTTTTTCACCTCGTTTCAAAAATACCCCTAGGAGCTGGACTTTGTTAATGAGAATTTCTTGTGGGAAAATTTGTTTTTCAGGAGAGAGAAGCCTGCCCCTGTTGCAAGCCCTCCCTGCTACTGGTGCATGCAAAGGGGGAGCCCTGGGAGGTCCACGCCGCCGTACCCGTGCGGGGCTTTCGGTGTCGTTTGCAGAACATCTGCTCCTTTCCAGCCAAACCTCAAATAATCCTGCAACTTTAACAGGAACCACAAGTTCATGCAAGGAAAAAAGGGTGGAGACCCAGCAGCTGTCAGGCAGGCCTATTTATATCCAGACTGCCAGCGCTGAGTGACGTCGGTAATTCCCTGGTGAGGTCTCTTGCCCCGGCACAGCATCAGCTGTGCTGTTCTCTCTGGCCATAGGATTAAATGGCATTAAATCTGAATAAACTTTTTAGCTTTGAAAGCACAAAGTCTCCCGCCTTCCACCCKGACTCGAGCGTGGGGGGCAGGTTTGGTCAGCTTGCCCCGAGAAAGTGGCACTCAGTAGGTTGTTTTGCAGTCACCCATTTTCACAGAGGTCCTGTGGATCGGGGATCCACCAGCACTGGGAAGCTGGCAGCACTCTAAAATGAAGTGATCTTTCATCCCAACAGGATGGGGAATGAATGGTAGGGGGACTCAGACAAAAAAGGGGAAGCCAATGGAGAAGGGAGGGATATATCAGGAACTATCAAGGGAGCTAGAGGAAGAGTGGCCAATTCTTTCCAGAGGCAGAGATTATGTGACAGTGTATGTGCGAAGTCTCCAGCCAAATCAGGCACTGTGGATTCAAGTGTACAGATAGTGGCATGGAGTATTTTGCATGACTTTGCTAGGTTTAGAACTTGGGGTCACACAACCCATTGACTTCCTGTTTTGCAACAGGGAATATTGCAAATCCAGAAAAGGCAAGTGAGTGTGCCCCTTCTCACACAAAGACCAACATCTCCTACAAGTTTTTGCCACACTCATRTGTCAGAGATGGCACATATCCAAAGACGAGGGCTGTAGAAATTGCTGGGAGAAGGAATTATGGTAATATGAATAATAATGAGCGAAAAATAAAATACTGCCACTCCCAGTGTCCACCCACTCYGGAGCCGCTCAGGCTCTGACAACAGTGTTTCATGCAAGCAGCCTTGTCATCTGTGACCCTGAAAGAGGCATAAAAGTGGTCTCTCTGCTTGCCAGTGATTTGGCCCAAGCCACCCTGCCCCACCATCAGCTCTCTGAGATGCCAGACTCCCTCCATGCACTGATGGGAATGGCTCTGGCGTGCTGGGAAACCAGACAGGACTTTGGGATTTTCGAGCGCGTGGGTGATCTCGGGTACTTCTGAAAAAGGAATGATCTGGCACTGAAGTAGAAAGAGGAGTTTATAGAAGAGTGGTGTTTGTTTGTGCATCCGTGGCTTTAAAGGAGCATTGCGTTCCGGGTCGAAAGGGCTTGGCTGGGGCTGCGAGTTCAGCTTTGTTTTCAGCCTGTCCTTCRGGTTGCATTTAATTGCATGGTTGCACGATGTTTTCATGCTATTTTAAGAAAGCGTGTGTACTCATCAAAATTATCARGGAAACACAGATTCCCAGAAGCACCCCTCGTTGTAAAGGAGCGGATAGGCCTCCTCAAACATCCCGAGCGTGCAGGCTGATCCGCCTCCCCCTCCCCGCAGCTCCCCAGCCCTCTGCCCTCCTTGTGCCCCCCATCAATAATCTGCCTGCTTTCGCCAGCAGTGACGCTTATCAGAAAGGGCAGCTCAGTGAACTGGCAGGGACATGATTCGAAGGTCATCCGGGGATCCCCAGCCACGGGCCAGCCCACCCTGAGCCTCCCAGCCAGCCCGGGGGCACAGGGCTGGGAATCAGSCCCACCGCCGCTCGGGGAGGGAGAAGAATAGGGTAAAGAGAGGGCAGAAAGAGAGAGAGAGCACAAAAGAGCTCGAGGCTCTTAAATAGCGCTTGGGATGGTTGTTGTGATGGGGCCTGGGCCCTTTTGGATGCTGTTGCTGACACTTTTAAACGAGCTGACGGCCCCGGTTCTAGAGGATTATGTTCAGTAGCGACTTGCTGTCCCTGCCAGTAGGCACAAACAAATAGCTTATTACATCGGGGCCAGTGTTATCGAAATGGCTTTAAAAAAGCAGTCAGCTTTAGTCTCCCTCTGCTCATTAGAAACTGTGGTTAATCACTTGCTGTGAAAAGACTCACCACCAACTTGCTTACTCCTCCAGCCCTTCTTTTCTGCCCGTCTCACGAGTAAATCCCTTATTCAGCTGGTCCGTCCCCCCACCATCAAGTAATTCCTTATGCCTGCCACCCACTCTGCCCGGATTAACCTCAGGTGGTCACTACATTGCACGTTTCTTGAAAAGCGCTGCCTCTGAGCAACCTCTTTTTGCGTTTTATTCCTAAGCCTGGGTTTTAAAATCCCTCTGTGTATCTTGAACCTGCAAGACTCCTTCCCCCCAGGCTCTGCTAGCAGTTTAATAGCCTCTTGTTTCTCTTAAGTCCCCGCCTTACCAAGCTGGATGTGTGAAGAGCGCTGATGGGGAGGCAATGACTTCTGGCTCCCCAGCTGTGCCGGGCATCTTCTCCACCGCTGCGGGCTCTGAGAGCACGGGCAACAAGGGCTGCTCTCTCCAAACCCTGTGCTTGGTGCCACCTGCCTGAGCTTACATGCCACCGGAGCCCGGATGCGCCTTGCAGCCGCTGCTGGCCACCCCACACCCACAGTCTTGTCCTGATGTAGTAATGGAGGTCTCCCTGGACAGGAAAGTAGGGCTTTCTTTCCGACCTGTTAACTGGGCAGCTGCTGTGGCTGCAGCTCCCTGTATGGAGATTTTTTGGGGGCTTCCAAATGCTTTATGCTTTTGTTGTCTAATGCTTGATGTCTAACTCTTGCTCTGCCGGAGGAGGCAACGGCTCTGAGTTCAGGGTTAGTGCTGCCTGGTGTCAGGTGATGGTACTGGCATCCAGTGCGGGCACATTCTGATCACCTCTCTGGTCTATCTGACTGTTTATTAAAAGCACCAAGACAACAGCTGAAAAAAGAAGAAAGTAATGCTCTGGCCCTAACAYGCTGCTAATGCAACCACAGTGGTTCAAAGCTCTGCCCCAAGCAAAAAGACTTTCTTCCTGCAAGGTGCTGTAGGCGACTTTGCAAGGAATCACTGCCTCCCAGACAGGGTTTGGTGTAAGGGCGCAGGGTGGGCTTCCACACCTCACAGGGTATCTATCCACAGATGCAGAGAAGCTGGACTGGATTTCCAGCACACCCCGGGGTCTCACTCTCACAGGAAAGAAAACTAGATCAGAGAGAAACATTAGAATGCCTTTAAACAGAGAAACCACTGAGACGCCCACGTTTACTGTAGAGGCAATAATGTTTCAGGGGAGTGTGGGAACTCTGTTTTGTACTGCAAAGTCTCAGCTAGTGGGGTATGATCTTTATATGTGTCACCGTGTGCTGTGTTACTGCCTGCAAGACCCCCTGTGTGCACTGGAACTGCCTGCAAAGGCTCGGCTGCAAATGCCAGTGTGGCTTCCATTGAACCCCAGTGACAACGGAGAAGAGGAAGATGCTCCATTTCCCTTCCAGCCATCCTCTGGCTCGCTTATGGTGTGTGCTGCAGCTTACCTACAGGATGACYGGCACAGCTGCCAGCAAAATGTGCCTGCTCTGTTGCCTGTGCCTGTAGTTTGTGTTGGTTCCTGATGTCCCCCGCTGAAGCTTCAGATCTCACTCAGGGAAATTCAGCCTCTGGCTCGGCTCCCTTACAGGCAACGCACAAACCTGTGGCACTTGGGACGAGCCCCAAGGAGGGAGGCATAAGCAAGACGCGGTGGCACCCTCTGTGGGCCACCATCCTGACTGGTCCACAGGCCCTTAGATGCCACTTGAAGCAGCAGGGAAAGCCACCCACCTTGTGCCTGCCTGGGGCTTGTTGCTGCAGCTGGGCTGTAAGGGCAGCCCCGGGGCTTCGGGGACAGTGACCGATTTTCTGCCCTGTCTTTCGGCTGCTTTCGAAGGCGTCACTCGGTGTTCGTGGCTGACACGGTGGCACAGGCAGGTCCTGCCGCGGGTCATACAGAGGTGGTTCAACACCCGCCTTGAGCTGGCACATGAGAAAATCCTGTCTCGGCGGGAGCAGGGACACACACGCCGGCAGGGAGTGGCTGTCGGGGGCGGTGCTGGCAGCCCTGCCGGCCTCTGCCAGGCGCTGCTCCGCRGCTCCAGCGATGTGCGAGCGGGCACTTGGAGCAGCCAAGTGAGACCTCAGCGCAGGCTTTCCCTGGTTTTCAACGGGATTATTCTGCACGGCAGCATTTTTTAAGCCGTTTCAGTCTTTCAATAAGTGCACTGCAGTGCAGCTGCTCGCGGAGTTTCAGAGGGTGCGCAAAGCTCCGCTCTGAATCCCGGAGCCAGAAAAAAATTGCAAATCACTTTTTTTCCCCATAACTGTGTGCACATTTTCCCTCCCTGAATTCACACAAAGTGAATCACGACACCTTACTTGGGATATTCCTTGTGCCTTAGACCAGGGTAACCCCTGCAGCCTCCCTGAAGCCCCTGAGACACCGGCACAACCAGTTTGGGGTTTGCTACCGTAACACACGCGGACCTGTTTTGGGTGAGGGAGAAGTGGCACTCGCTCGGGACGGTGAGGCCCCTTTGCTTGGCAGCCCGTGTGCGACTCCGGGCCAGGCGTGCGAGGAAGGACAGGCGGCTTTAAGACCTTCCTCTGCCGCTGAGGCAGCTGGGGCTGGCCCGATGCCCGAGTCTAAACTAAAGCAGCTTCACAACTGGTTTAATTTATGTCCGACTGCCAGTAGCCCCGGGGCATTTCTGTCAGCCGAGGCTCAACCAGCTGTAACAGCATCCTGCTTTCAGCTTCTCCTCTCGGTGCCCACAGCTTCTGCCAGCGGCTGAGAGGGACTGGGGTGCGAGTGGCCCCAGCACGGGTCCTTCTCAGCAGACCATCTTCAGGACATCTGTGCTGCTCACCCTGCTATCTTCTGGCCAGGTTATAGCCTGTGTTTGCACCCTCCRTGTAGGAAAAGCACTTCCTTCTCGTATTTGTGATGGTGCTTCACTATCTATATCTCTACATGTGACGTGAGCAGCGAACTCCTCTGCAAACCGCCCACAAATCACCCTGGAGTCAAAAAGCCCAATCACAAAGRCTACAAAGAAATATGAAAAGACCGTCTGAAACGCCGAAATAGATGATGTACAGTAATTTTTCCCGTCTCTCTGCTTTTGCTGGAATTAATCAACAATCTCTGCCTGCAATTGCTGGGAGTAATTTATTTCAAGAAATGCAAAGAAAGAGCATTTAGGATAAATATTTAAATTTCCTCTTCCAGCCCATCCTATTCTCAATCATTGTTTGTGTTCAATTCAGTCAGTTATGCATAAGCTGATGCTCATTCTCTGTGCTCTGGATATTTACATATTTTTTTCTCTACTGAATCTCTGATCCCTGAGTCTTTCTTGGGTGGGGAAAGAATTCTGTGAGTAAAATTCCCTCAGAGACTGAATTTTGGGTGAGAATACTTAGGGTCACCCAGGACACACAGAAACCCTTACAGACAGGTTTAGTGCTCCCAATGCTTGTCTCTACCTGGACTTTTTCACTTACTCCCCCTCTGCTGGGGAAGGTGAAAGTAGTGGTACTGAGGTCAAGGGAACAGTATGAGCAAAAACACAAAAAAAGCTTGGTTCTGGAGGGTGTACGCGTGCCAAGTTGTACGGACCACATAAAAAGTGAGATTGGAGTTTGTTGTAAAAAAAAAAAACCATGCAAAAGTTTTACTGCTGTGGAAACTATTTAAAAATGTTTTGCCTTTTTTTTTTTTTTAAATAGGGAAATTACATAAATTGAGCTGTGGGAATAATCAAACAAAAAACCCCCAACTTCAAAGGCAAATCTTCATGTCTTTCTAACTGATAAGTTTGATAAGATGAAGAAATGAGAATAAAGGATTAATTCTGACCTGTGATTGTTCATGCATGTGTCGGTCATGGGTTTCCCCCAGCTTCCTGTAGCCAAACATCTATAAACAGAGTCTGGACGGGCTCTGGCTGACCCCCTGCCTAACCTGTGCTGCCCCACCAAGGCTGCACTTCCCACTTTGGTGAGCTCTAATTAGCTCCTGCCTACAGAGGTTTGAACTGGAGCAGGGTGGGGGAAAGTAATATATAAACTTTAAAGGCAGCTCATCCACCACGTGCAATTTGTATTTTACACCTCATGAATTTTAACAGCTGAAGTTATAACTTCACTGTAACCCCCTGTGTGCCGGCACCTCTGCCTTGGCGGTCCAGGRATGGAAGCTGCATTGCAACTGCAGCTTCCCTGGCTCAAGAGAGGCTTTCCCTGCATCCCTGCCCTCCCTCAGCCAGCAGGGCCGGGCTGAAGGTGCAGCTTTCACTGCCTTCTCCCCCACCTCCAGCGCCGCAGCAGCCAACAGCAATTCCTTTCTTTTCGCTTCTCCTAAAAGAGCTCAGCCACTTGTTCAAGCCCTTCCTTTCACGCACACTCACGCTGAGTATTAGAGTAGCAAATGCCCTCCAGATACCACTAAGCGGCTGCTTAAAGCCAAAATAACAAACATAAAAACAAAATAAAAAACATAAAAACACTCCTGCAGCGTGGAGTTGGAAATCTCTGCACTGCTGGCAGGTTCTGCACGCAGCCGTAGCTGGACGGGCACACACTTGATCTTCTGCGGCTGTCATTTGCACTGCCATTAAAAGTCGATGTTGTGACTCTATAACAACACCTCAAAACACTYGGTGGAATCAGAAGGAAGTTCGTTTTTTACAGCATGAAAACTGCACATGCAGGTGAGAGCTGGGACCTCTGCTCCCCAGTGGTGTTTCATTATGGGCACTGAAACTATTAAACCAATTTCCTAGCGGTCGGGTGTGAGGTGCTTGCTGGATTTCCCTAGCTGAACGAACCAGCTCAGAAGCCTGCAATTCATTAAGGAAGTTATCAGGCAACAGCCTGCCCTGCTCTCTCTTTGGCGTGCCTGCAATCCCTAACTCACAGCTTGGATTTTTTCCAATTTGGTGTAGCAGGAGCCAGATTCAGTGTCTATTTATTTGGGGCAATGATGCCCCAGCATGTGGATTAGAGTTGAGTGGGGCCAGCCGTGCTGCCCTCAGTCCTGCAGATTCAGTCTCTGTTACCCAGCCCTCTGCAACCGTTGGGGAGGGCTGTAAATGAATCAAGTCAGGTAGTGGCGTAGCCCAGAGCTCTGCTGGGACCGTGTCCTGCGCTCCATGGCAGGGTTATCAGCCGAGCTGGCAGCTGGCAGCAGTGGGAGCCGGCTGAGAGCGGGCTTTGCTGTCTGGAGGGCATGGTGCAGATGGACCCCGTAGTCAGCCAGCCTGATGTGTGCTGTCAGACCTAAGTAAGCTGTCAGCCCCTTAGCTAACACACACGAGCTAACATCTTAAAGCAAGACAATGCTTTAAGACATCCTAAAGCGTCTTAAAGGCATGACATCGTGTCCCTTAATGCAACCTAAACCAGCCAAATCTGACTTAGGCTTGCAAATCAACACCCCCTTTCAGAGGGCAGCAGCAAGGATGTGTTCCCAACAGTCCTCCTCTGTGTCCTGGTTGCCACAGAGCTGTGCCGGGCTGTTTATTAATTTTCAGTCTGTACAGATTTTCTGGTGAAGGGGCAGAGCCTGAGAACTGCTGCCAAGGACGGGCTTTCCTCTGCTGTGATGTGAGGGACCCTCAGGAGCAATTGGTGGGCCAAGGATTCAGTGCCACTGCCTACAGGATGGGGAGGCACAAGTTAGCACACAGAGTGAAGGTGTCAGAGGACAGTGGTACACCAAGTCAATTTTCACTGTCTCTCATCAAACTCAGAGCTGCCTGTGAACTGGGCCCCATGCTGCTGTCCTGGAGCCACTATAAGTCCCTTGATGATTTTGCAGCAGGCTGTGCTGACTGCTCGTACATCCAGCTGCTGCCTGCTGTACCCTCCATGAATGAGAAGCAGGAAAAATTGGCTTGTGCTGAGGTCTGTGCGGCTGCAGCTGGATGGCTCCCGATGCCGAAGTTTGCCGGGTGGCCGCCAAGGCATGGCACCCTCCCAGGAGCATCCCTCCCAGGGAAAAATTCGATGTTTTGAGAGAGCTGCAGTCAGGCAGGGACAGACTTGCCCTCCTCTTTGGCTCTCCTTTTGCCCTTCCTTTGGGTGAGGTGATGACAGGGGATGACAGAGGGGATGACAGAGGGGCTGCGGATGCTCATCAGTGCTGGGCTGTGCTGTGCTCTTGTGCTGGCGCTCAGTAGTGCGGGAAGGCCTTTTCTTCCAGGCCCTTGCATTTGCAATTTGAATTTAATCCCATGAGCTAAAGATAGCTCTGGCTCTCCTATTGTTCCTCCAGCTGGCAACAGCTTTATTTCTTTGATGCTTTCAGTTCTCGGTCGTTTCCAAGGAACTGACAGACGCTTTTAATACAGAGCCTGTCCCAGCACTGTGTCACGCTGGTCACCGTGTTCACTCTCCTGGCCCTCCCTTAGGTGCTCTGCTTCCCACTGGCAAGGTCTGCAGCAGACACTGCAGATCTCCCTCTTGCTTGTACGGGCTGACTTCAGGGCTGCTCCCCAGAGGCTCCTCCAGGAGCGGGAGTCATCCTCGAGAGCAGACCTTTCATGRAAGTCTTGCTCAGATATTTGTTAATTAGTCTTACTACCATTACTTCRTCGGAAGAAATAAGTGATGCGATCCTTTCCTATCTTCTTGTTGGCTATTTGGGTTMATCTGTGTACCTCTCTAACCCACCTTTATTGTGTATATTTCTGGTAAGAATTCAGTCATCTTTTTTAGGAGCTTTTTGTGTCACGTCGGCCAAGGAAACGCATGCTCTGCAAGGTCACTGAATGCATGTTTGTCTCTCAAGTAGCTGGAACAATGATTTGAAGCGGATTAATATTGGCGAGCTCTTATCTTTGATTGCTTAGCTTTGTGTGTGGTATATGTGCATCACACACACATATATATATATATACATACATATCATATGGATCATACACATGCTGTGTATATGATTTGGTATGTCCTAATCTCAGGGACAAAAATGGGGTGCCTTTCCAAAAACTGAATTTGGGATTGTTCCATGCTAATTCGTGTTGTTAATTAGCTATAGCAGGCAGCCAATAAAGCAACACAAATGATTTCATGTTCCTTAGGAAATGTGCCAATACSAACGCAAATACTGATTTAGATGTGGAATTTTCACAGCGCCTCTCGGTGAAACTCATTCATTAAATTAAACAAACGTGACGTGGTTGCAGGCTGCCGACGAACACTTCGCGACCTGCAAGAGGGAGAGCGCTGGGTCGGTAAATCCCTCCCTGGGCGTATCAGCGGCTCTCGTCCCACTGGCAGGAAGGGTGGGAGAGCCCTGCCTGGCTGCGGGCAGCCTCCCATCCCCGCAAGCCGCGGCGGTGATTTCCCGGCTCCGTCAGGAAGCACTGCTGGTTCGCACCGCTGGCACGCTGCCGGAAGGGTTGCCTGCTGCCGGGAGGCACGGAGCCACAAGGAGCTGCACGGGACGTGAATGCGAAAAGCATTCAACAGGGACGCTTCCTTTCCTGCAGCAGAAAAAGCCTTTCCTACGTGGAGGCAATATTGCAAAAAATCAAACAGCACAAGGGGAAATCTGCCTCTGGGTTCCCAGGTAAACTAAAGGGAATATCTGCAGCCTTTTCCCCTTTTTCCGGAGATTGTCCTAATGCCACAGAAGTCTGAACRTGAGAGCATGACATCAACGTTGCATTTAAATACTTCTCTCCTCTCCATCCTGCCCCAGTTCCTGATTTGGAACAGAACGGGGATCTCAAATAAAAGCAGTCTGCAGCAAAACACCAACTGGTTGGAAAACTGGCCATGAAGGATTGCAGACACTTCAGCAGAGTGGAAGCAGGATACAAGAAGTTTTCCAGGAGGGGGTTACCAAGTGGCCTTAGGGATGGACAAACTCCAAAAGCATCAGTTATTCACTTGAGCATGTGTGTTTTGGGCTTTGAATGTCTTACAGTCATACAACTGGGAGYTGGATCTCCCCATGCAGACTCTGGGACTTCTTCCCACACAGCTGCCTGGGTGCTTTTCTCCAAGTCTGAGGAATGTCAGACTGAGAGGAGCTGTATTTTGTCCCTGAAGTCAAAGGAAGCAGACGCAGGAAGCCTTGATTGCCTTGATACAGTTGTCAGTGAATGGTCATCCACATCAGATACAATCTGAGTATCCSCAGGGTGCTCCAGGAAATGTGTGTACCTGTGCTTCACAGGTCACTGCTGTACTAAGTCCATGCTTGACCTCTGCAACTACATCTACCTGGCACCTCTTTAAAGAAAAATAGCATGTTGAAGTAAATTTTTTATCATCTGTATTACATGTGGAAACTGAAGCCCTCATGTAAGAGGATTTTGATGCTCTAATTCAAGGGATGATATAAAACTGTTTGTGAAGGCAAAGTTTGCCCCTGTGTTTTAGGCAGAGTGACACTGATGATTTTAATTGCATGTCCCCTTGGGGGAAGCAATGACAGCAGCTCCATTGATTTGGCTTCAGTCTGTGGTCACTAGCAGGCACAAAAACTTAAGAGGAAAAGGACATGTCTGACAGAAAGAAAAATAAGGGTTTTCTCCCTGTTGGGAGCCTTGTGGAAGACATTATATTAGTGGCATTGGGCAAGCCATGTCTGCACTGTAGGGCCCTGTACTGGGCAGGCTGCAGACCCATGTACACAGCAATGTGCGATGCCTCATGCTGTTTGTGCTGTCCCCTGGGGGACATCCTTAAGGAGAGAACCTCCCTACCTGTCAGAAAAAGATATATGATTTTGTTTGTCGCAGGAGACTAAAGGCATCATGTTATAGGAGGGAGACCCAACCCCTCGGCGATGGGATCTGTGGTCTGTGCTGTGGCTATTCACCTGGAGGCCACTCAATGCTGCTCATGAATGGGATTCCCAGCATCTGAAGGGACATAAGAATTACTTTACGTTCCTCTATTTATTTTGTTTTATTTTGTTTTATTAATAAAGAAATTTTATTATTACGCTACGTGCTGTTGTGCCTTTCTTATTGACAYCCAGAGAGAGCCCTGCACCTCCCTGTGCAGAATGCCCTCTGACTCCCCTTGAAGTCCCTCAGAGGAGCTGATTCATGAGGAGCTGATCCAGGATCTTCCAATCTGAGGAAGACAGGGGTTTGCTCATTCTCCGGTCAGGAGCTCAGCCCGGGAGGCACAGCAGGCAGAGTGCAGGCAGCCATGTAGGCAGCTCACTGCTACTTGTGTGTGTGACAGGAGCCAGGGTGAGAGGCCACGACGGCGTAGGGGGGCTGGACAGCTGGATCCAGGCAAGGGGGCCGCTAATTCAACCTTCCCACCTACGAGGAGAAACAGCTGCTGCCGCCGCTGCAGACAGTGCGCGCAGCAAAGCCACGGTGTTGCCTTCCCAGCCTGGGTGATCCTCCCCCTCCCGGGCCGCTGCCTGCCAGGGTGAGTCACGCTTGCCGCTGGAGCCGGGGCTTGGTCCCATGCCAGGAGCGCACTCCGGAGGGAGACCGCAGAGAAATACAGAATAATTTACAAATCCATAAAAAAACCCCCGTTGCTTCCCAGCGCGGGTCTCTCGGCAGGTGCCAGAGCGTGTTTGTAGCAGGTGTCACCTGCGCGCCTGTGCTCCAGGGGACAGCCCTCTGTGCCGGGTGACCTGGCAGGTCCGTGGTGTGCTGGGGACGGGCTGTGAGTGCCAGAGCACGCTGGTGCCGGCGGCTGCCCGTGCACGGGWTGGGGCCGCTCCTGCCACAAGACTCGTGAGCCATTAGCCTGGGCACGTGTGGTAACGCCGCGCCGCGRGCGGAGAGGAACCCCGCTAGCCATAAAATGGCATGGAAGACCCCCAGGAGTCTTGTAGAACAGAATGGTAGAGTGTAATGAATAGTCAGACATATGGTAAAAATGAATTAATGTCGAGTTGCCATCCACTCTGCCATTTTTTGCTTTCAGTTTCCCCGCTGTGCCTGTCTCCTGGCATCACTGAATCTTGATTCAGGGAGAGGCAGCCAAGTAGCTTCCTGTGAAGCCAACATCACATCCTAAGTTGGCCAACAACTTCGTAGTGCTTTCTCCTGGCTCCATCTGGCTGGGGCTCTCTCCCCTGGCCTGGTGGAGAGTGACCCAGCCCCATCGGCACAGGTCCATGTCTCCTCCCCTCTGGCAGGGGGCCAGCTGCCCTCGGGAGATGCCAGCTGATGGTGAGCACAACTGCCTTTAGGCAGGAGCTGCTGTGAGCRCGTCAGAGCAAGTCCTGGATCTCAGGTCTCAAAAGTGCAGAAGCAGTGGCCCCAATCCAGGACTGCAGGAGGTTCACCTGGAGCTCCTGGAGAGCTCTGTGTCTGGGGAATGCCAGCTGTTTCAGCAATGTCCTGACAGAGTAAAGAGGAAAGGTCCAGCCTGGTGGAGCAAACTTGCAGGAATGACTTTTGAGAGTCTGATGCATAGCTACAGACAGCACCAGTGCATAGGGGGTGTGTGTGTATGTGCATCTGTGACTGCACATGTGATATGAGTACCTTGAATAATCTCAATTTTCCCACCAAGAAGTAAAAGAGCACCAAGTAACATAAGTCAGTTTATGCACTGTAAGGACATGCTGAAAAACTAGTCCAAGAATTGAACTAGAACAGGGCAGGAACATCGTACCCATCCTCTGCCTTCCTGCTGCAGCGTTTTCATCCACGAGCATCTCTTGCTGTACTGCACACGGCACAGATGGGCCTTCTCCAAAACGAGCATGCTGCTTMTTTGCCCTTGGAACTGCTGCTGTGTCTCAATTTGAACAGGCCTGGGGGTAAAACAGAGGGGCAGGAGCGCGGCTGAGGGGCTGTGCAGGCAGGGAATTCTCCCTGCTGGCATACACGGGGCGCCTGCCTGTGGGTGCAGCTGGAGGAGTGGCTGGATGGCAGCAGCGCAGGCGGAGGCAGGCRTTGGCCTGTGTGTGTGAATGCACGCGTGCTTCCGCGCCCCAGAGTATGGAAATGCTTGTGTTAAAAGAGTGAAAGTGGAGCTACAGCCCGGAGACATGGATTTGGCTGCAGCTACACCAAAGTCTCTTCTTGCTTCTGGGTACCTCCATCCTGGAGTGGGGAGCATCGCAGCCACTTCCCTCGCCACAACACCCGCAGCCCCTTGCAGTGCCTGTGAGGCAGCGCGGTTTTAATCAAGGCTGCTCACRGAAAGCAAGCTTCCTCCCCTTCACTGAAAAATCCTTGCTGACTTAAAAACAGCTGTTGCGGTACAGATCCTATTCTTGGATTTCTTGGAAAAAAGGGAGTGCTTGTAGGGGCTGAAGGGCAGGAGACGTAGGTCGGGTACTTGTGCTCTGCTGCTGGCTCAGCCGCTGCCTTCTCACGTGATGGGAGGCAAGTCACTTATTTTTTATATTAAATAGGACGAGCGGAGAGATAGGAAGAGAAGAGGACAGTGCTATTAAGCAACCTTTGTGAAGCGATTTAAAATCCACAGTGGAAAAAGCCATAAATGTCACATCACATTCATTACTGAGCAGCGGCGGCTGTGGCCATGGCTCGCAGCAAGCCTCTGTGGCCGGGCCAGCCTTGGCAGGCTTTCCCCCGCCGCCAGGATCTGTCCCTCCCGCTGCCGCCTCCCGAAGTAATTTTTATTATCCAGCAATCACCTGTGACCCTGAGATATTTTTAAAGCCTGCATTTTTAGTGCTGCTGTTCTGCGGGCGCGGGGCCGTTCAGCCAGGCAGCGTGGCCCTCCCTGCTGCTGCTGCTGCTGCTGCTGCTGCCGCCTCCTCCTCCTCCTCCCTTGGGCGCCTGGGCTCCTTCCCTTGCGCAGGCAGCCTGCTCCTGCCGCCCACAGCGGAGATCAGACGCAGCGGCAGCTGGGGAAACAATTGGGTGCCAAATTAGAGCGGCTCTTCAAGTAATTGACTGATGGAGCAGCGCTCGTACTTAAAAAAAAAAAAAAAAAAAAAAAATTAAAAGCCCCAGTTTCGCAGTATGAGTCACCGGGGCGGCTGTGCTCTGAGCTGTTTAAAAGTCAGACCATGGTGGAGGTCAGGGGATGGAGCTGTTTTGCTCCGTGCTACCAAGGCTGTCGCCTCTCCTGGGAAAAGCCCAGGGTTTGCCCGGCCGTGCTGGGGCAGCGCTGCGAGATGCTCGGGTGATGCAACCCGGCCCCGGGAAACTCATCTCCCTGCGCCCACGTGCTCTGCCCCCGGCTCCCGCGGGCTCGGGGTGAGACCCCCGACAGCCGCTGCAGGCACTGCCGGCTTCAGACACGCGGCAGCTACAAGACAGCTCCTGGAGGGATAGTCAAGAAGCCAGGAGGGAAGATTTCCCCCATAGGCTAACCTTGCATCCTCTCCTGCTCCTCGTCGTGGGAGCAGCCAGAGCGCTGTGGGCTCTAATATCGCCGGTCCTGCCGGCACCCTGAACAACAGCCCTGGCTGGGGAGCAGTGCTGAGCCCTTCCAGACATGGAGGACAGTAAATCTGACCGTAATTGTTCTGAAAAGACCATGCAGATGAGTTCCCCCCCCTTCTTTCCCTCCATCATTAACATTTTAACAGCTTTCTTGCAAGAAGTAAGGCTAGAGAAGCCAAGGAGCGGCAAGTTTCACATTATCACAGGACTCGGGGAACTGCGGCTGCAACAAAAGCTCCCAGTATCCCAAGACTTGCAAGTCATGGAAATTATCTCTGTAGCTCATGCAGCACTGTGTGGGCAGTCAAATCCAGCAATGATACTCTCACTCATCCTCTTTCCCAAACTTTCAAGTGGAAAAGAGAAAGATTTCTGCATGTTGCAGGTGTTGTCATTATTGTAAGTTAACCTGGCATTTATGAAAAAAATGTAAGCAAGCAAATCTACTTCAAGGAACTGGCCCAAGCCCTCCTTGATTATCAAAGAGGTGACTCTGAGTGTGGTGACTTGTTGAAGGGGTAAGGATGTCCATTTTCGTCGTGTTGTGCCTTGTCTCTCACCTCTCCTCCAAAAGGAGCGAGAGATGCCAGGTTCAAAACAGGCTGATCTTTCCATGCTCCCTGGTATCAATCTTCTCCCGTGGAACGATACTCTGGAGCAAAATACAGAGCAAAAATTCTGCATGGGTTTCCCACACAAAAGTCAGGAAGAACATGCAGAGTTCAGAAGCCAGGCTGCAGACAAACCGCACTGTAAGACTGTGGCTATGGCCAGTGCACATTCACGGGCTGTTCCCAGACGTGACAGGCTCTTTGCTTTCCAGGAGCTTTTTCCTCACCCTGCGCTGTGTCAGAGCAGTGTGCCCTCACCTTGCTGTTCCCAAAGCCCTTTGCAGCTTGAAGTGTTTTGATTTAGGCTGTTTTTTGACCTGTCAGAGCAACCCAGGGACCGCGGGCTGCAAAGCCGAGCAGCSGAGCGCCGTTCTTTGAATGCTCGTTTCCTCATCGCTGATGTCTAGCCCTTATATATTTTTCATGGAAGGCTGTGTTGATGGTGCAAAGGCGCCTCCTCGCCTTCCCCCAGGTCTGATTGTTTTCTCCAGTTTTGCGTTCAAGGGGGTTAATTAGAAGCCGGTAATTCCCCCCCAGCCAGTGCGGAAACCTGATCAGGAGCCAGCAGCGAGAGGGAGGCGAGGCAGGGATTATCCCTTTGCGGGAGGCAGGGCGGAGTGAGCGCGGCTTCCTGGCCCCATTCTCAGCACGGAGGAGGGTTTGGGTCTCTCTCTGCCTAATTCCAGTGCGGATCCCCCAGCGGAAGAATGTGCATCCTTGGCTGTTCAAAAAGAGATTATGGCACATCTCTGGGACTCCTCCACATTTGGCCGGTGAAGGCATTTTATAGTCTCATGGAGTTGGGTTGTGGGGTGGGGGTGGCTGATTTTGCATCTACGCCAGCTCCACCAGATGTCTGCCCTCTGTTCCTGCGTGGATGGGGAGAGTCTCTGTGTGTGTGTGTGTCTGTGAGAGAATGGAGCGCTGGCTCATGCTATTTCCTCCCTTCCCTTGGGGCTTGACTGGGTCCCATTCTTTTTCTCTGCTGCCGCTCTAATAAAAAAAAAGTGGCTCAGCCAATTCTCTTGAACCTGAAYGCAAAAGGAAGGAGACAGGGAGTGAAAAATGTGAAATCAAATAGGATTTTTTTTCCCAACCAGCCGCAGTCACCAGGAGTGGGGCTGGGAGCACCGTGGCCATCCCCTGGCAGCAGGTTTGGGGGATAATAGTTATTCATGCTGGAACCAGGGGCAGGAGTGCTGCTCTCCCTGTCTGACAGAGCTCGTTACCGGCTCGAGTTTGCTTAAAATACAGCTCTAATTACCTGTTTAAACAATAGCTCTGTCCCTTCCTTGGTCTATGAAGACTGCACACATTTTAATTATCAGGAAGACCTTGGCCATTCACCTTTCTGAGGTATTTAATGCTTCCAGTCAAATGCCTGCCCCGATGTACTCTGTTACTACGCCACCTCTCGAACTCTTGCTGGCGGAAAACTGCAGGATGTCGCTGGTGAAATGACACTCTCTGGCAGATTTTTTTTCTGCATAATCATGGTATTTGGGTTAATTTTGCTTTGCTGGGCACATTAGTCTTTGGCTCCTAAACAAGAATATGCAGGCTCTCCGCCTGCCTTGCCTTTTCCCCTGTGCACACATGAAAAATAGGGATTGTTCTGAATGAGTGGTGATGATATTGTAGTCCTGTAAATGAACGCCAAAGGTGTTCCTGGGATAGGAACACCTGTTTTAGAGACAGTGTAACTAGCACGGGAAGGGCTCTCCTTTTCCTTTGCCATTGATCCACCCACTCCAGCATTGTGTCTTCTCCCCACAAAGCCTCCCGTTTTGGGGTATTTTTCTTTTCCTAGCAGGCAGTGGGCTGGGAAATGCTTCCAATCACAGAGCGGCACAGAAAGACATCCTGCTGAGTTAAACGCCCGCAGGCAATGGAAGCACTGCCGTCCCTGGGCAGACAAACCCAGCTTTCCTGGGACTCAACTGCACAGCCATCGGAGCCTGACCAGCAGGAGAGAGGCTGCAGCTAACAAGCATCCTTCCTCAGGGGCCCTTTCCTCATGGATGCTGGGCGGGAAGAAGCTGGGATATCCTGGGACCCAAAGTCTCAGTGGCTGCCCCAGCTGCCGGCAGTGACGCAGGGCAAGGGTAGGGCTATTCCCAGCAGGCAGCAACTTCTTTTGGATATCCATCAGTGTGCGTGGGAAAGCATCCCACTGCCACACTGGGCTCAGGTGATGAAAGTGCGGCAAGAGGGCTTTGCTCCAGCAGAGTGCCTGAGAAGGGGCCCAGGATGCTCAGAACAGGAGAAGACACATATTTATAGTCAGAGGGAAGGAGGAGGCCAAACAATGCCCAGCCCATAAGTCTCAGCCCCTGAAACCTTGAAACTTGTCTGTGAAACCTTGTCTGTGGGGTTTGAGCCAGCCGGCTGGGAGGAACCCAGAGTAAACGYAGCAAGCTGCCCGGAGGGTCTGGAGCTGTAAATCTCTGCAGCCTGGATTTAAAGAGCTGCCAGAACTTTTCACGAGGTTAGAAAAGTGCTGGGGAGGCGGCAGAGGAACACCTGGCCGTTTCTTCTTCCCTCCTCTGCTGTCCTGCCTCTTGGGGTTTTTGCCTTCCCATCAGGAGTTGGTGAAGCGCAATGGAGCCTTTTGGGACTGGAAGATACTGCTCTGATTTAGGGTAATTGCCTGTATGTCATGATTCAGCGCATCAGTTGAGCACTCGTCCACCTCTGGACATGATTAACTGGACATGATTAACTGTAAAGACCACAGGGATTTTCCATGGGACTTAGGCATGTGCTTCCCTGCTGTGCAGACCACAGTTCCCCATTACCACTACCGACTTCAGTGGGGTTGCTGGAGAGCAAACGGAAGAATTCAGCTCTTTTGTATCAGATCCGCCTTTGTTTTATCTCACCGCTGAAATCGCAGAGCTGGAATATTTCAAAATATTTGCTCAGCTGGCCACGAAACGCGAGGGTTTCTTTGGGGGGAACGGCTCATTTATTCTCTAGCCAGATCAAGCACCTCCAGCTAATGATGAAGCATCACGACACACTGAAGCCCTGCTAATGGCAGCGTCCTGAGGAGTGAAGATAAACAGTCCTTGCCGCAGCATGGGGGGACGCCGATCCCTCCCCTCYGCTGATGACAGAGGATGAGTAAAGGAAAAGGGGAGGGGTAAAAAAACGTGCTGCTCTGGATGCCCCAGTTTTCTTGTGCTTTTTTTTTTTTTTTATTTTATTAATACCTAGTAGCCTTACCAAAGCTAAGCAAAGAATCCCTTTCATCCGCTGGTCTGTTTTCTACCTTTGATGGCCAGCCTTTCATTTCGCTTTGAGGTATCCTCGCTCAGAAAGCGCCTTGCTGCCTAGCCAGCACATTTGTTCCTCTCTGGCCGGATGCAGATGTGACCAATTTGCTTCCCCGACACAATGCGAGTGGAAGCAGGGGCGGAGAGGGGAGGAAGGTCTGTGGAGCCCGGTCGCGCAGCAGAAGGCAGCGAGGAGAGCGCCGCGCTATTTATTCCCTGGCTTCCACCGGGGTCTTCAGTGTCCCGGGAATGGTAAATCTTAACTTTCATGCTATAGTGCACCGGGATGCAATTTACTTCAAAGACAGCATAAATCCCTGGCTGCCGCTTATTTCACAGGGCTGTTACATAAAAAGGGCTTATGCGCTTCGGTCCCGGGAACAGGTCGGCACTTTCTGCCGTGGATCTCGACTGAACGGCCTGCAGTGGGTCTGAAAATCTCACAAAGGCCACAAAAACCAGGCTGTCCCCGCCCTTCTGAGTCACCCAAGTGCCGAACTCTGCCATGCCAGCATTGGGAACACTCTCCCTACATCCGGCCCCACCACTGCATGGCAGTGACTCCCCCAGTGCCGGGCTGGATGGAGGAGGAATGGAGGCACGTGACAGGCTCTGGGATTATTGCTTTTTACCCTTAGGAAAAATGCTAGTACTGGGGAGAGAGGGGAGGAAGGAAGCAAATTCCTCTCTCTTTGCTACCACAGCTGTCTTGCCAAAGGAGAAACTGGGAAAGCACTTTGGCCAGGAAAAGCTGCGTGTGAACTGGGTGCTGCCCTTGYGGAGGCGGGCCGGGGGCATGCGTGGGAGTGGGAATATCTGCCCTGCCTCGAGGCTGGAGGGCTTGGCCCTCACTTGCTGTGAGCCTTTTGGTCTCTGTGAATCCCTGCGGAGTCGTGCCACTTCAGGCTGACCTAGTGAGCTTTTTGTTCAGTGGCAAACGTCACGGATTTAAACAGGGGAGAGCTAAAAGACCTCTTTAGGCACATGAAGAAGGTACATTTTCAGAAGTGACAGAGAGCCTGCAGAGCTCAGACCCTAGTGTCAGGAGTGACGTGGGTAAGTGGAGCCCCAAATAACTTCCAGAAGTGGGACTTTGGCTCTGTTTAAATACTCTTTATCCATCTCTTGGCCAGGAGAGTGGCTTCTCTAGCAGCCACCTTGCCTAGGAAGACTGGTCTAGTGAATTAAAATCGAGCTAGAAAACACACGGTTAAATTTCTAAGAATTTAATTTCTTGGCTTAATATGGGAACCCAGACATTTTCAGAATATTGCTTTTGGAGTGAAAGAGGAGAAAAGAAATCCCTTCTGCCCTCTGTAGTTCAACCATATTAATAATGTCTTAGTTGCAAAGCTGTTTACGCCTCCCCTCCCTCCCCTTCTGCCGGGGTGCTGCTGTGTGTCTGCTCTCATCAGAGCACCGCTATTAGCTGCCTTCATTGTGCGGCAATGCTTCATCGTTAGCTAAAGTTGCTTTATCTTCGTGAGGGAGAAACAAGCCGTTCCTCTCGGAACCACCCGTATTTCATGGCCAACTAAGCAATATTGCAAAAACATTGAGATTCCTCAATTTCCTTGATCGCGTAGAGCAGATGCTGATTTGATGCTGGGAAAACTGATTAGCAAACCCCTTCCTGGCTAGTCTGTCACGGCGCTGACAGCCCCAGCGCAGGCAGCTTGTCCAGCAATAGAAAGACCATTACCAAGTGCATTTTTCATGCAGCGAGAAAGAGCGTTTCGAGCTGCTTCTATGCTCTGAAAACAAATTTCCGAAAAGCCACATAGCAAAGTGCCGGGGTGATAATCCACTCCTGTGCGATATTACCTTCAAATGCGTTATCACTGGAAGTGTAAAATCCCGGCTCCTCTCCCGCCGGAGCCCCACTGTCATTAATCGAAGGCTTTGCCCGGCCGGGGGCCTGTCTAACTCACAGGGCTGGCTGTGAAACCAAGGGCATTACTGGATGATGCTGTCATGCACAGCCATGCAGGTCCCTTTTAAGGGAGCGCTGGAGCCATTGTAGCGGGCGAGCTGAAATCTGGTGTGTATAATTTCAAGGAAACCTATTGGCTTGCAGAGGCTAAAAATCAAGATCAAGAGTTCAGGGTTAAATTCAGCTGTCGGGTCTAGATAAGCTTATCTCCAAAAAGTGGCTTACGAGAGATCTGCTCTGGGCTGAAATGCTTAGCTGGTGACCTGCAGGACTGCTTCCCACCAGGGCTTACCTCCGGATCTGCATGTCTCCTGCATTTCGGATGCTAAAGCCGTGGCGGGGAGGCGGGGGGTGGATAGCATGTCAGGACAGCTGCGTGCTGGCCCCGGGCCTCCAGCAGATTTATGCGCTTTCGCTTAGCCTGGGTGTCCCAAAGAGAGCAGCGAGTGGCGAGCACTGGGGTTTTGTTATTGCACAGAGGCCTGATCTGGAGAAAAGGGAAAATTAGAGRATTTTTTCCAAGCGTTCTTTTCCACTCTCCGGGAAAAAAAATAAAAACCAACCAAACAACAAAACAGGCATGCCTGTAATCAGCTGCAGGAGCGGAACAGCCCTCTTAATTTATTTTAAAGTGTCCTTCAGGACTGTCTGCTTAATAAGCATGCTCCACGGCTGCGCTCCCCAAGGGCGGAAAAGAGCCGCTGCCTGGGAAACTCGGTGTTTTTTTTCTGCAGGATTGGATGCCCTCTGCTTCATCCCACCAGATACTGGAGAAGGGAAGAGCGCACCTAAAGGAAGCAGGATGGCTGGAGGAGGACAGGACAACACCCCTCCTGCCTCCTGCTGCCTGTAGCTCCTGTGGGAGAGGCAGCTCCGTGTTCGGGATGCTGAGGAGGGTTGCTGGCACACGGGAGGCTGCCAGGGCTGCAGGTAACTGTGGTGACAGTGTGTGTCTGCTTCCAGCCCTTAGCTCGAGAGGGCTGCTTAAAGGCACCACAAATTTGGGGTGTGTAGCATTTGAGCCGCCTGTGTCACGCGGCCGTTCGATCCTATCAGAGGTGTCTGCAGCACAYGGATACGACACATTTCTGGGAAGGGCAGTAAACGGGAAAAAAGGTCATTTGATCAATCATCTTGCAGTCTAGTGGTGTGGTGGCCTTTGTAGGGAAAAATAAATCAATCCCTTTAACCTGTCCCTATTTTTAAAACCTACGCAGAAGTTTCTGGGATGCAGCATAGTGACACGGCTCGGTGAGGTGCCCACTCACTCAGCCAGCTTGCTACCATGAGAAATTAAGACAGAAGCCACAAAACAAGTCTGGAAGGCTGCCAGCAGCAGGGAGGCAGTGGGGGAGGACGAGGCTCTTGTCAGATTAGACAGGAGGTGCACAGGTACCCCCATGAGGGTGGTCAGTATCCAACTCTTGCCTACCACTGGTCCTCCAAAGAGAGGACTGAGCTGCTCCCCATCTTCCAGGGGATCCTCTCTCTGAGCTGATGCATCCAAGCAGTGCTCCTGGCACTCTGCCACCTCTGCCATAGATGACAGCAGCTCCCTCTGGCCCCTGGCACAGCACATTGGAGCTGCCACCTCCAGGAGAATCCCACACCCAGCATTTTCTCACAGTGTATGGTTTCTGTGCGGAGACACACATACATGTGTGCCTGTGAGAAAGTTACATTTTGGCCAAAATGCAAAGCATCTTGTATTGGATGTATTGAAATGCAGTAATGTGAGTCATTGCCATGGTGCTCTTGCTACCTTAAAATGATCCAGAAATGTTTGAGACACTGAAAATTAGATGTTTAATCTTAAAAATAAAAAAGAAGCAGAGAGGCTTTAAGGGTCTGGGAATACCAGTTTAGACTTTTAACATTCCCTGTGCTTTTCTTTTGCTTTCTTACTTAGAGGCAAACCATGAAATTTTGGCAAAGGGTTTTTTTAATTCTGAAAAACCAGTTTTTGCAGTATCTAAGAATAATAAGAACATTCTCAAAGCTTTAAAAACCCAACGGGCCTTTGCTGATAGAGTCACTTAAAGATATCCACATGCTGCAGCAGGGAGATCCTGAAAGCGGAATGTCCTTCAGCTCCCGTATCCAGCCCCAGCCACACACAAACCTTCAGCTGAGAAAGTAAAAAGGAGACTCGTGAAATGAAGTATTTTTCCTCCCCAAACCCTGTAGCTTTTCATACATTGCTGTATGGAAGGCTGATGGAGATAATTCCTAAGCTAGTCACTGATTTGCCCCATAGAAAAGCCCAAGGGCTTTCTTGAAGACGGTTTTGCATTGACATTATTTTCTTTGCATTTTAAGGGCCAAAATATTTTACGGTGGTGGTGATGGTCTGTTTTCTTTTTTGTTTTTCCCCCTGAAAGGGAAAAGATGGTTTATTATGCAATCAGAGAAATCTGAGACACGGGGCCTGAGGAACAAAACGCCACCCCATATCACCAAGCTTGTGATAAAACTGTAGGATCTGGGGTCTCTGTCACAAGGCGAATCTGCTGCACTGAGTTTTTGTGTCCCATTCTCCTGAGTGGACACCGGTGTGCAAAGGTCTGATGAGGCACCGGAGTAGTAGCAGTCTCCTCCTGCCAAAAATAAACGGGAAGCGGGGAGCTTAACTCCAGCAGGACCTGGTTAATCTGTGCTTAGATTATCTCAATTGTGCCCAGGATTAGGAAATGCTTTAGCAGGGACTAATCTGACCCGGTGGACAGCAGCCTGTCTGACTTCCTAATCCCATCGCTTGACTCCCAGGACTTGACTTCCAAGACAGATGGGTCCCAAGCATCCCTGTGGTCAGGCCCTGTGCACGTGGGACTGTGCCTCTCAATGGGGTTGGGGTGGGGAGCCCGGATCCAGTTTCAGGTCTTTTGCACAGYGTTACTCTGTTTTCGGTCTTCCTTGCTTCTTTCTTTCCCTTTCTTCTACACTAACCAGGAATCAGGCAGAAGGCTCTGAGCACTGTGCAAAGCATTAGGCAGGACAAGACAGGGCTATGTTAATTACCCTGATTTTCTGAAGAGATGCTGCGGTGAAAGATGAAAAGGAAAACAGCTGATGTGAGAGCATTTCTTTCTGCCAAGTGATGCTTTGAGAAGGTCTCCAGTGATATTTCTGAGGTAGTGTAACTGAGTTGGGTGCCCTGAACCTCAGACAACCTTCTGGAAGGTAACTCTATCCGGCCTCTGCCCCCTGGAAAGGAAAATAAGCCAGGGCACAGCTGCAATGGAAATCCCCCACTTCAGGGGAAACAAGAAAAAAACAACACCAAGACAAACAAATAATAAGAAAAAAGTATGATTTTTGCTTGTTTCAGGAGAAATAAAACCTTTTTTGCACTATTTGGCAATTTAAAAAGCCCAAAAAACCCAAGAGGATGTTGCTTGTAATAAACAATGCAAAAAACCTCACTAATTTCTTGTTTGCAAAATTGGCAGAGTTTAGAGCGGCTGAATTTGGGAAGCAAAGTAGAGGTTTGCAAGTATGAAACACTCATGTGGCTGGCATCCAGCAGCTCTCCTGCCGGGAAGGAAAAGCCTCTAACACAGATTATCCACCAGTTTATGCAGCTCAGCTTCAGCGGGGAGACCTTTACGACAGCAAACCTCCCAACAGCTCCGGTTATGAAACCCCAGAGCTCGTCCCCGCGGTGCCTCCGGCCCCCTCCCCGCAGCATCACCTCCTGCGGAGGCTGCCTCCTGCCCAGCCTCCCCCTTCCCAGGGCTGTGCAATTCCCAAACTCGGACAGTGCCCAAAAGCACTGCTGAGCCATAATTGGTGCCTGAGGTGAGAATTACAGAGGCCCTCGAGAGAAAGGCAAAAAGAAAAACAAAGCCCCTGCCCCAAATGAATCAGCAACGCAGCAGCAACAGCAAATAACCCCTGCACGATGTAAAGCCTTAAAGAGATGATAAATAAAGTCAATTAGCCCACAGACTTAGCCCTGGCTTACATGGAGCCAGCCTGGTAGAAAGAAGGGCAAATCCAAGAGCCATTAGCTGAAAAAGCACCACTTCTTCCTACTCTAAAAAACCCCATAAAATAAAAAAAAATCCCCAAATGAGCAGAGGTGGTTGAGGTGATGCCAGGAAGAAAGGGGCAGCAAAAGTACAGGTCCTGCTGGGGAACAGGCTGATGGTGAGGAAGGGGCCACGCCGCCAGCAATGGACCTACCCTGCTGCCCAGGAGGGGCCCCTCACACCGAGGGTGGCTTTGCAAGCACCGTGCTCCAAGCGCCCACGCTCTGGGTGTGAAGGTAACACCAGAGACGTTCCCAAGGGATGGGGAGCTGCTTTGCCAGCGTCCCTCCCCAGCCCTGCTCAGTGTCCAGCAGGCAGGTCACAACTGCCCAACGGGGATGCAGCAAGGGAAGAACCGGTCTCTCAAGTATATAAGGCCAAGGTTAGGAAGGGATTAACACAGCCTTTCCCAGACCTGGAACTCTTCTAATCAGGATTTACAGTTGTGAATTCACTGCTGGGACCTTTTACTGTCCCACCTCCCTCTTGCAACCCCCATATCCTTTGCAAGAAATGCCCTTTTGGCACCCCATAGGTACCTTTGCACATCCTACCCTGAACAAAAATTACCTAAAAACCACAGAGTTTTGGGACCCAGATACTCAATATGCTTCTGTGCTAAACATGCCACAGTGTCTCTTAACTCCTGACAACCATTATCCAGCTGCTGAATGAGCCTTATTATGAGCAATTTTTGTAAATCATATTGAAAGCATAAAGTCAGAATGAAGAAAAAAAATGGATCTCGGGTCATGAACTGCAGCAACACCTGGCAGGTTGGTTAAAAAAAAGAGAGGAAAGCTAGGAAAATTGTTGACACAAGATCCTGGGGTGATGCTTTACAGACATCTACATGTATGTCACACCCAAGCCCAGGGCAGGGCTTACCCAGCCCTACAGCTGCAGGGCTGACACCCATCGCAGCTGCCTGACACCGGGAGCCTCTCAGCAGCTTAGCTCAGAATGTGCCAAAACCCAATTTTGAGACATGACACAAACTGGAGGGGTTTTTATCGAGCGAAAATATTTCCAGCCCAAGGAAGGCTGGGGCAGACAGGCTGTTTATGGGTAACAGCACGGGATTAGTTGGCAACTCTCCCCCTTTTGCCTCCGGTGCTTGGCGAGTCTCGGGAACTCTGCTGTGGCAGGTGAGCAAGGTGCCGAGCAGGGGAGCAGAAAAACGACGTGTGAGCCTGGGCTGGTGCCTGCCTGTGCTGTGTCACTGTCTTTAGAGCCGTGCACGGGCCATTGTGCTGTTTTGAGCCGCGGATTTCGGCCTTCACTGATTAAAAGCCCTCCGGCGGTGACCTTAACGAGCCGGGTAGCGCGCCGGTGCCTGGGGGCACTTGTCACTGTCGCTGCAGAGGGCAGGACGGGGGGGTGGGCACTGTACCCAGCACCCAGACGGTCTCCTCCAGCTTTGCCGGAGCCCAAAGAATTTGCGTGTGAGGGAGGCACAAGGCGGCAGAGCTGATCTCGGGGGCAGCGGGGTCTGCGAGTGGCAACCCCCTGGCCGGGGAGCGTGGCAAGGGCGGGCAGCCCGGGGGGAGCGGGAGAGTGTTGGAGTGGCAGCGGGAGCATTGGAGTGTCAGGCGGCATCAAAGCCAGTGCCTCGGAAAAAAAAAAAAAAAAAAAGGCAGGGAGGCAGGAGGCCGGGGGAGCCGTGCAGGTGTGACAAATTAAAGATTAGCACTGCCGCGCACGGGGATGCTCCGCTCCGCTCGGGCTCCGCTCGGGCTCCGCTGCCGCCGGGCGTTTGTCTCACCGCCGGCTGCCGCTGCCGTCACGACGCGTGGCACACTTCTGACACGTCCTCCGGCTTGGCTAGAGCGGCGCGGCCACTGCCCTCGCCACGACACGCGGCCGGCTGTCGCCCCGCCGCCCCCAAGTGTCCCTCGCCAGCCCCCTTCCAGCTACACCCACTCATTAGCAGTTCACGACTTGCAGCCTCGTCTTTGCCTGAAATCCTGCAATTACTCGGTGCGCTGGCTCCGATCTGGCTCCCGCACGGCGGTGAGACAAAGGCGAGTGGGAACAGGCAGCCCAGCTGCCGCTAGCCCTGCAGCCAGCCCCGGGCGGGCAGCTCGGCCATGGGGGGGACAGGTAGGGTTCGTGTTTCAGGCTGAAATTAAAGCAGGAAGGGAAGGGAATGGATCAGCCGCGAGCGGTTAAATAAGAGGAGGTTTTTGTTTTATKTAATGCGAGGCCATTTTGGCCAACGTGAAATATCTATCAAAATGGAGACAGAAAACAGTTCTGCCTGAAAACGTCGGGGCCAAATTGGCTTTGAGACTTGCATAGTCCTGAGCCAATTAAAATGTCATAATAATGCAATCTCAAAAAAACCACGGTGTCTGCTAGTTATGAGACATACGCGAGAAAAGAACGCATTCCCCAGCTAGAAGTGTTTATCCAAGCGGCTCTCCTTGAGAAAATCAGTCGATGAAAAGGGAGAGGGAATACTCTTGAAAGCAGCAGTAGACTACATGCAAGCCTGTGCTCTGCTCCACATTCACATTGCCCATGCTGGTGCTCCTGGAGCTCTCCAGGAGTCCAGGGGCATCTTTGCAGATCTGGGAAGGTCCTGCCTGCACTGCAGGTCTCGTGCTTTGAGGTGGCTTCATTGCAAATGACAGTTTTAGCCTCTTTGTTGAATTTCCCAGCCTTGATGAGTCTTTGGGAGACGTGTCCCCCAGGTATATCAGCAGTAATGGAAAGTGCCACTGTCACTACAGGCACTAACTCATCATTTTGATGACCCATCGATCCCCGGAAGAGTCGAGTGGAGGGTAAAATAAATGTGGTTTGCTGGGACGGGAAGAGAGGAGGAGAATATTGAAGACATTTTGCTTCACCGGCCACTGAAGTGAATGGGAAACTGGCCACTGGCTGCAGTGGACATAAGGCTGGACTAGGCTCGTGTTCACCAAAAGTCAAGAGACATGCTGAAAGGCAACTCCCAAACAGTCATCCCCTGCTAGAAGGAATCCCACCTGTGCCCCTTTGGAGCTGCCCAGAAGTGCCAAGGCTTGGTATTGCCTTGCTCTGTGGAGTATCCTGGACCTGCCTGATGCAAGAGGAGGACTCCCACACTCYCACACACTCCCCAAACTGCAAGTGGCTTCCAGGGCCAGTGGAGGAGACTGAGGCTCCCATCCTGGGCCAGCAGAGCTGTGCAGTGGGTGCTGGGGAGCAGGAGTTTCCCGGAGGGAGCTAATTCCAGTCGATGCCGCAGGCTGCAGCGAGCCCCGGCGGCCGTCCCCTCTCCTGGGCTGCCACAGCCAAGTGCTGAGCTGGAGCTCATTAGTCCTGCTGTGAGGGAAGTTAATTAGCTCGGGGAAAACGCCGTGCTAATTTGCCTAACCGGCTTTGGGGACCAAGGTTAACCCCGCCACGCAGGCTTGGACGCGCCGCTCCTGGCCGGGGCTCTGCCTCCTGCAGCCGTGCTGGGGGGGTGCCCGTGGGCTCCAGAGCTCCTCTGAACCTGTTCCCCCGGCTCTTTTGGGGCCGTGTGATCTCGGGTCTCCTGGCAGGGGGGACTGTCATCCCGAGGCAGCTCCGGCACCGCTGTGACGCCAGCCGGTCCCGCTCGGCAGGCAGATGGAACAGCCTCAGCTCTGTGCTGCGGACGCGGGCGCAGCAGGGTGAGCGTCTCTGTGCCAAGCAGCGGTGCCGTGGCCGTGCCTTCCTGTGGCTGCCACACAGGTCAGTGCGGGATTTACAGCTTGTGTGGCCATCCCCTCACACCCCTCCTCCCCGTCCGGCTGCCCCCTGCTTCCGTGTTATGCACTGATGGCTCCTCAGGCCAGGGCTCTGGCAGGGCCTCGTCTTTTCCTTTCTTTCTTTATCAGTCCCCCTTGTCTTGCAAGAGTGTAGAACTTGGACGGGGCGATTTGAACAGCGTGTGGAGCAGATGGAAGCAGGTCCCTGGCTGTGGCCAGGTGGAGGGAGCACTCAGCAGGCAGAGGCTGGGCATGGCAAGCTGAGAAGAGGTTCCTGGCTCCGCAAAACGCTGCTCCCTCTCCACCGAATGCTAAAGCAATTGGTGTCGATGGCTTTTGAACGACTGTTTTTGGCAGGCAGGCAGGAGGCTGTCCCCTGCTCCCCCACCCCACGGGAAGCCAAGCTTGGTTCAGCACAATTCACAGCGAGGGAGAGAAGGGAAGAGAAACACAGCAAAGAGACAGGGAGAGAAAAACAGGAGCAGGGTAATCTTCAATGCAAGCTTGCAAGCTGGTCTAAAAATAGAAGGTGAACTGTTCCCCAGTAATTAGCCAGGAGATGGTTTTATTTGCAGCAGTGCGATTTCAGCAGCAGTGCTCTTGGCAGGAGGAGACGGGAATGTCCCAGCAGCTCTAACCTTGCGGAACAGGAGACTTGCCTCCCCCTGCCAAGGGATAATTCCCACAGAGAGCAGGCGAGCGTGGGCTCAGGCATGAGCACATGCACATCTTCCTCTACCTGCCTGGACAGAGGGAGCAAGGGGTCAGCAGAAAAGAGGTATCCCCTCCGCAATGGCCTGCTGCCTCTCTGGGGTTAGATGCTCCTCAGCCTTTTCATGGGCAGGAATGATGAAGTCCTTTTATAGGAGGAGACAGCAGCATCCTGGCATAAGGGCTTGATTCTAAAGGGGTTCAAGCAAGGACAAGCAGTGCCCGAGATCTCAGTGGGGAATGGCATAAGGACCCAAGCTTGGAATACAGCAAGGACTGAGCCTGAGGCGCTCTATTTGCCTGCAGGTGCCTTCTGCAGGTCTTTGCGTCTAGGGGAGTTGCCAAAGGTTGTGCCCACCCCAAACCAGCACATAAAGTCAGGGCTCCTTTGGATGATGAGAAGCAGGTGTCAGGCTGGACTTTCCCAGCCAGCCATGGTGGACGCCCAGGGTTAATGCCAAGGCTGCGAGGGAGCTTCCCCTTCTGGTCTTMCTTGTGGCAGCAAGGACAGCGGTCTGCCCTCCCCTCCAGCCTGGTGCAAGGGCTCCTCACGGGGCAGTGGGCATCTCTGGGCTCCTTGCAGGTGTTCGGCTGCTGAGGGCTTGAGGTGGGACAAGTAGCAGAACTGTCCCAGCCTGGCTCCCAGGTGGCCCTTGGGTCCTAGGCAATGCCACCAGGCTGGAGAAGCCTAACAAAACCAGGAATAGTGTTAAAACTCAGGCAAAACTCGGCATTTACATCCTGCTGCTGCTTACAGTGGGAGAGGGAGTGGGACTGGGATGGAGTCAGCATGGATCCAGGTTGTTTCGTGCATTTTATAGGTTCTGACAATGCATCCTGGCTGCAGATGGCAGCCGGAAAACAAAATGTAATGAACAAAATGGAAAGCAAAAGTGCGGAGAGTCACCTCAGCACTGTGCTGGCCCTCTCCTACTGGTCCAGCACTGCGTATCCCAAACTCACCCACACCCCAGAAGGAAGACAGAGGGACTGGAGGGACATTTTGACTGAGGAGGTGTAGACTGCCCACAGGCAGCCCGTGCTGCAGCCTGATGGCACAACCCCACGCTGTGGAACCCAGTGGCCCGTGGACAGGGGACAGTCAACTCTGCCCCATATTCCACAGGTGTGTGGGGTACTGTCACCTGCATCCTGGAAAGGAACAATGTCACAGGACTGTTGCTTTCCGGACCCAAGAGATGTGTTACCACCCTTGATAAAAGCTAGTTTTGGCAGAGCAAAAGCCCAGTGGTGAGAAGACAATGTGCCATTTGACCTACAGCCAGCAGCTCTCCCTGAGCTGGGAATGAATCCATTGCTGAATGAGAGAAAACGAGCTTTACATCCCATTTCAGGCAACACCCAGCCCCTGCTGTCGTCCTGTTGATTTTGTGGCTCTGCAATCAGGTTTAACTTCCCATCTTTCTGTCTCCGTATTGCTGCCGGTGAGGCCTGTGCAAACAGCAGGGGAAGCGGGCTAATTGCCTCTGGAAAAGGAATGGTGATAACAGTGACGCTGGAAGAGCCATCACAGGCCTGCGGTTAGCAAACTGAGAACACAGGGAAAACCACCCCCCTCTCCCCTGGATGCTCCTCTGAAGGATTACTTGTACCCATAGGAGGTTGTGCTGCTCCGGAGTGCCGGGCGCTGCTGATTTGTGAGTGTCCTCTCTACTGGGACACGATTAACTGGAAAATTTACTAGTTGGGAGGTCTCTCCAGGAGCCAGTTTAAAGCCAGCAGTTCCTCTGGCTCACTCCTGCGTGGCAGAGCAGCTGTCGACACTGGATAAAAATTGAGGAGCGGGATGGGAGAGGCCGGGGCGTGTGCCTGTGCTGGTAGTGAGGATGGATGTGCAGCTGTGGTGGGGGAACGCCTTGAAGTTATGTTGGGGTGGCTGGAGAGCCCCCAGACTCTGCCCATGCTGCCTTTGGAGCCAGCACCCTCAGTGGGGCAGGAAGGGGGGGTTTGCTGTGAGGCCCCAAGTTCAGGAGGTTTTGTGGAGCCTCGCTGCTCTGCTGTGCCCTCAGCTGAGGATGGCCACAGGGTCTCTTTCTGCTCCAGCCTCTCTGCAAACTCCACGTGTTGGAGGATGGGCTCTTACCCCCAGGCAGGGTAGGGATGTGCAAGAGATTTGTCTCTTTTTTTACATATATATATGTATATATGTATAGAAGAGCAAAGTGGGGCCAAGTGTGCACTCATCTGGGGTGTGGAGAGTTGATGTAACCCCTCTGAGACACGGAGAAAGGACCTGAGCTGTCTCCTCTTTACCTGTTTTTTCTCCTCCTTCCTCTGTGTGTCCTTTGGCTCTGCTCCAGCAGCCTTGCATGTGCCCCCAGCAGCCAGGGGTGACACTGCTGTTCCCCAGCGCATCCCTCGCCTGCCCTCCTCTCTTCAGGGATCCTCCTGCAGACAGAGAAATCCTCCCAGGAGGGAAGTGGCAGTACGTAGGTTTGCACAGTGATGCATGAATGCAATCAGCCCGGCCTTTCCAGGAGCTCGGGGAGCATGTGGTGAGGGAACGCAGCCTCCCTGGAGAGATTATACCTGAGATGCATTAGAAATGGTTGTGGGGAATTTTTAAACTAACAATCAAGAGACAGCTTGGAAATGAAAATCAGTGATGGACAAAGAGGTCGGGGGCGGCAGGGGCTGCCCCTGCCCCAGAGTTGGACAAATCTGTGTGACTCACTGTACCCTTAACATCGAGGGACAACAGCTGTGCTGGAGCAAAGGGGAAACTTGGCCAAGAGTACCAATGGCTCTGAGATCTCCCAGCTATGAAGAACTGGGCTCCTCTGACCTGCTGGATGACAAAGCACTCACTTCTCAATTGCCTAAAAAACCCCCAGACAGTGASAGAGGACTAGGAGTGGCATGGAGATCAACAAATGCAGCATGTCCCATCTTGGTGCAAGCTTCCCTTGGGCTTGGGTGGTGGGTGCTCAGCTCTGGGATTCTGGGAATTAGAGGTGGCTTCCAAGCACGTTCTGGCTCCCAGACCAAACCTTGCCTTGCTCGTCCCAAATGCGCACAGGGAGGGGTGTGAAGTGTCATGTAAACTGGGTCTGCTGATCCAGAATTCTCTTGCTGGGAAAAGGCAGAGTGGGGAAGAAAAAGCTGATTATAATGCTGCCAAATTAGCAGAGCTTTACATGACAGGTATGGGAGACACCTGCAATCTCAATCCATACAGTGCAGCATTTTAAGAGTGGTTATTTATTACAAACAGTTCTGTAGGATTCACAGCCCTCCTCTGCTTGCCTCTCCTCTACACTCCATCCATGGCCTTTCACTTCCCCCAGCTGTGAGCAGCTCTGGTGCTGCAGCTTGCACTGCTCCACGCCAGGAGGATCCTACCTTAGTGGCTTTTCCCAGTGCCGATTCACATTTTGGAAGACAGTCAAGTCCTGGAGCTGAATCTGCTCCTGGCATTGCTCTAGCTGTGGGGCTAGGGCGATGCCAGCAGTGAACCTGGCTGGGAATGTCTGCAGTTTTTTCAATAAAAGGGAAGTTAAAAAAAAATCCCAGGACAGCGGAGCTGTGCCCCCTGGCAATGCCAGCTGCACGCTGCCTGGAGCAGCCCAGCCAGCACCATGGACAGATGGTTGCTGCCTGTGTTAGCGTGTTGCTCTTTCGAGGAGAGACTCATGCTTCTCCTCCATTCACCTCTGCGTTTCAAAATCAATCCTCCATCCACTTCTGTGTATTCAGATATCAGCTTGCTAGGAAGCTGTGGGCTGAACCRGAGATATCTCTCTCCCCAAAGGCCAGGGGGACCATATGGCACACTTCCAGTCTCAGAGACCAAACAGCTTGCTCAGGCACATGCTGGGGCAGGGGTGTTGAGGCAGGGATTGGATATTGGGAGGAACAGTGCCCAGCTCTGCTCTCAAAGGGTTGYGGCCTCATGCCTCCTTTGCACACTCTACTGAGAACACAGTGGTGCAGTGCTTCCCCAGACTGGGCTCTCCTGCAGCCATGGGTATGAATCTGCCTTCTGCAAGACTTGCCCTGCCCCATGCCAGGGCCCAGGCTCCAGCCTCAGGTTTGAAGTGAGCTGTCTCCCAGCCGAGGTTTAGGAAGGTGTAGAGGAGGGAGGAGAGACTCCTCCTTTGCTCCTCCTCCCCTCCCATGCCTTTGCAGTGACACAGAAATGCTTCCTAGCATCCATCAGTGAAAGATGGGACCCTGGCACCCACATTGCAAAGCCAGAGCTGCTTGCAGCTCTGAGTAGCCACAAAAGACTGCAGAAAGCCCAGGCTGTCTCCTTTCTCTTCCTGCTTACACACACACACACATGGATGCTCTGTGGGGCAGGAGCAGTGGCAGTGGGAAAGGGCACAGCAGGCAGTGCATGGGCAGGGGAGCTGCAAGGCAGCTCTGCAGAGAAATGGGATTAGCTTGGAGAAGGGAGGAAGAGAGAGGGGGGAAGGGAGAGAAGTGATCCTTGCKGTGGGCTTCAGGACTTTGCTTGACACACACTGGTAAGAAACTAATAAAAAAGAGTGGCACCTGCAAAATGTGAGCGAAAGCCGGGCGCCAGGGATGGGGACTTGCTCAGTGATGTTGTGAGGGCTGGCAGAACCCTCAGCCRTATTTAGGTGCCATATGGGATGTTAAGTGCGGTGGCCCAGGAGCAGGAGGCTAATTCACATTCCTCCACCAGTCCTGGGAACGCAAGGCCTAGGCCTGACCCGGGGGCTGCCTGCCTCATGCATCACTCGGATGACAGCGGAGGTATTTTTTTTCCTGTCAGGGCCCAGAAACCAGGTCAGTCTGCATGTAAATCTGTAACAAATCTGCCTGGGATTAGGCGGGCCACGGAGAGGTGGCAACAGGCGGCATTCATCAGATGTGCCCGCGGCGAAGGCTCCGCACCACGCAGGGCAGGCAGCGGAGGCACATTCTTTCTCCAGCAGGGCCGTTGCTACGCCAGGAGCTGCCGTCCTGGCTTGGAGGATTTGGGCCCTGATGGCCTCAGCAGAAACAAAYGCCGCATTCCAGGGAGGCCATTCCTTGAGAGAAATTAAATAATAATAACATGATAGTAATAAGCAGATCAATCAATCTCTCCATGAGCTGAGGGACCCTGGGGGGAGAGCTGGGCGAACTGGGATCAGCTCTTCTCCAATAAACACAAATAATACCAGTAAGAAACCTCAGATCTCTGGCCAAACCTTGGTTAATGACACCCGTGCAGGATGTGGGATGCGTGTGGGCTGTATGGACACGGCTTTAACTTTGCCTGTGCAGCGAACACTGTCCTGGGCTGAGGGTGAGAGGGGAGAGAAGCAGTGTGGCTGCAGCAGGTAGGGCCTTGTGATCTGTTTCCCGATCCTCCTCGAAGAGGTGAGCACTGGAGTTTGGGATGATTACAAACCAAACCGCACCTCTCCAGCGGCATTCCTCCCTGCTCCAAACTAATCAACTGAACCTCTAAGGGTTAAAGAATAGCRGCACTTGTCTCCATGGGCATTGCAAGACCTATTTAAAAATCTTGACCCCTTTGGCTCAGTTGCTGAGGGAATTTCTCAGCTGAAAATGCCAGGGCTCTGGGAACTGTTTAAACCCCACAAACCCTAGATTGCTTTTATGCCTGCCCCAGGCTGCAACCTTASATCTTTTCTTTTCCCCTCTGCAAACTGCCGGGTAATGAACCCTTGTGGCATGCCAGCTCACCTCCCCTTCTCCCAGCTGGCAGCCCAGCTCCTTGGCGATGCCCTTTTGTTCCACCGGTGCTGAGATCTGCAAACTCATTGCTAATTACTGCATCTGGGGCTGCCAGCTCCAGCGACAGCGCCAGGACTTGCGGTGGGCTCCTGATGGCCAAAGTTCGTCCCCCTGCTTATTTCCTTACCAAAGACCATTATCTCTCATTTACATCTAAACTAGTTTTTTATACCAGTTTAAACGCTGCCCCTCCCCCTGTAATCTCAATGCAAATGAATTAAAAGTTCATTCTTCCGATGCTCAAATCCTGCGCACTTTCTTTTTCACTTCTTATTTAAATCACACAGTGTTTTGAACTAAACCTTTTATTTCCTCCCAATTATTATTTCTGGTGTGTTTTCCAGAGCCTTACAACACGGCATCTGATTATACACAAAGCTTCGGAATAAAGCCCTGCTTTTTCCCTTCATTAAGGACACAAAGGATTCCTGTGTGAGCCAAGCAGCACTTTGGACACTAATACAGCTTTACACCCCAAATCACATCCTGGCTCTCTGCAGAGCAGACTGGGGAGTGGATCCCTGCCTTTCCTTGCTGCCAGCATCCTTTGCAGGCTGCAGCCAGCTCCTTCCTTCCTTGGAATGAACATCTGATTAGGCTGTGCCAGCATGTTCACCCACAAACTCCTGTCCTCTGGCTCTTCCTACACCATGACCACCTGTGTTTGCTGGCTAATCATGCCTGCTTGGATCCCCTCTGCTTGCCCCCACTTTAGGGGTCCGGGGAGCTTGGTGAGTCCACACAAGGTTTTGCTATTGTTGACTATTTCCCATGGAAGAGAGTTATGGGGACTCACATGTACAGCCTTGGGGAAGCTCAGTAATCTGTAAATCCTACAGCCCTTCCTGAACCTAAAATTAATGAACTTTGGGCCAAGTGATAAGACCAAGGATGTCAAGGCAGGCAGTGGCTGCTTGTAACCTGCATAGCTAGCCACCACATCCCCCTGGATCTGAGATCTTGTCATCTGGAATCTGCCTGAATCAAACCAGAGGCACAGGAAACCACCCCGTCTGCAGCACATTTCCCTTATTTAACATCATCATGCAGAAAGGAATAATGTATGCCATGTTTACSAAGCGAGGAGGGGAGAGCTTTCTATCAAAACGATGCATTACTGAGCTGATTAGCTGCACAAGAAGTCTCTCTAAGCAAATGGGTTTTATCTTGCTGAATATTCCAGCATTTTAAAAATAAACTACTCGTTTCTATCTAGTTTTAAAAGTGCTTCTGCCTGCAAAGAAGAGGTTTGGCAGTCACCTGGAGCTGCAAACATTTAGAACCAGGGGGGTTCAGGACAGGTTTCAAAAGCAGTTCACAGGTTGTGAGAAGCAATTTGCCAAATGGACACAGGATGGGAGCTGGATCACTGGTTTCCCCCAAAGAGAGACTTCCAATACAGAAAGGTTTTGTCTAACACACTTTGCATGGGTCTGTAAGGTGAGGATACTAGACTTGCAGCTCTGATGTCATGCCGTGCTTCTCCTTTGGGACCTTGGGCAATTCAGGTTATCCTTGTCTGTCTTAAACTCTCTATCTGTAGAAGTGAGATATTGCTGCCTGCAGTAAATATCTGCAGAGTGCTTGAATGTGTGAATTACTGTTAAATATCTGTGCAGCATTCACCTCTGCTGCACTGAGGAGCCAGCCCGTGCCAATGATCCCTACAATGTGCCTCCAACAGAGTGGGAATCCCGCGGTGCAGGAGTGAACGTGGGCTGAGAAACATGAGGAAAACCAGAGCTGCTCCATACCGGGAATTTTTTTTCATTAAATATTCAAAATTTAATGTAATTAGCTATTCTGGCCACTACAAGCTTGCCTTCAGTTTAGAAATAGCCAAGCCAGGCCACGTGCTTCCCTGAGAGCCAGGCTGCCTTTCTGACCTGCAGAGGAGCAATGCCTATGTCCCAAATGCCAGCCTGGCCACCTTTTCTTCTATTGCATCCAAAGTAAAATTAACATCTGAATCCCAGCAATCCAGGTCAGCCCGACCTCTGAAGAATATCCACCACCAGGGAGGTCATGAAACACCACAAAAGCCATGAACAAAACCACTAATTGGCTTCCTTTCAACCATATCCTTGTGCCACCAGTCCTGCCCTTGTCAAACCACCCTATGCTGCCTCTGGACTGCTGAGACACAGCCTATTTTTGCAGGGCCAGAACAGTTAATGATACTTTGTGTTACTGATTCTGTAATTCATATTGTTTGTGCTGGCAGGGAATTCCTCATGACATTTTATTTCAGCCAGTCTCCTCTGGCTGTTTAAAATATTTGGAATTATTATTTCTGGCTCATGGGTCCACCCTAGGTTGTGGCAGGATTATTCCTGGGTTGTGCACAAGCACATGGCCACCTTCAACGATGACATTGGTCTGGAACAGATAGGATCTATAGGATATATAGGATGTATCAGGTGTGGGGGTTGGGGGTGTGCAAAGTTTATCGTTGACTGGGAACAGACAAAATTAAGGCAAATGGGTCTTAAGGTGTTGTCCTGGCTGTTCCTGGTGTCGCTGGAAGAAGTACTGGGCTGGGGGACTGGGGAGCGGAGGGCCCGTGGAGTGAGGTAGGGAAGCTGGTGGGTGGGCAGGGGGAAGCAAGCAAAGGGGCAGAGCAATGCTGGGGTGCTGGTCTGGGGTCTGAGTGTCCTCTGTGGGGRAGAGCTGGGGGTTTGATCTGCACCTGAGGCCGGAGGGGGGTCTGGGGAGGGGTGCCCGTGTGTGGCGGGGGGGGACTTGGGGGCTCCCASCGGTGTGGGGCCACGGGGGTGGAGGGGCATCCCCTGCTCAGCTGTGTGTGCCGCGGCGGCGCTGCGGGCAGGCTGCTCCCTCAGCCAGCTGAGTATACCCACAAGCGCCGTGCTCGCCGGACCCTGGAGCTGCAAGGCGTAGCACAAAGGGCACGTTTTAAACACTCCTTTTAATCCCATGATCCCGCGCATTTAAGCCCGAGCTGCCTCGCATCCGAGCCTCTGCGAATGCCTTTCGCAGCACCYCCCGACCCACAGCCTGCTCTAGAGAAAAACTAATTAAAGCCGCCTGACAGGCTGCTAAATATTAAGAGCCCAATAACGGTGCAGACACAGGGACATCATCATCTGAATGACAAAAGCCGGGAGCCAGTGGTTGCTGATAGATGGAAGGGCCTGGCAGCCTTGTGCCTGCCTCGCTCAGCAGAGACATCCCACTGCCCTGGGAACACCGTCCGCCGAGATCGCTCCAGCCCTTCCCGCTCCGTGTCCCACGCGTTTCACGGCCGGGCTGAGGCCGGGCTCGCTGCCGATTCACCTCACGTAAAAGCGGCAGGGCCAGCTGGCCGGCGTGGGCTGCGGGGTCCTGACCCTCATTTCTGCCCTTCCTCCAAATATTCTGCAATTACACGTCGGTTGCTCGGGGGGGAGAAAAGCAAACACGGGGCGAACGCCGGCGCGCTGTGGTTGTTTGCTCTCAGCGGCTGTGGCACAGGCTGCTGCTAGAGAAGAAAGTGGTTGGCGGGCAGAGCTGGTGTTTTGGGATTGTCCACGTCATGGAAAGCCCAAGAAACCCTCCAGGATGACTAGCCACAGGCACAAGTTCCAGCTAGTGTGAAAAAACCCCCMAAAACAACAACCCAGGCGAAAAGGAATCTGAAGGAGAAAAAAGGAATTTGGAATTCAGCTAAATCACACTTCTCTCYGAAAATTTCATTCCTGCAATTGTTCTGAGTAACACGTACGATTACTCTRGCTGAAAGAAATGATAAAAAGTATTTCGTTTTCTCAGCTCGTTTGCTTTCTACATCTGGCAGTGTTTTGTGCGCAGGCAGTCTCACCGTGTTCCCGAGGTAGAGTGCTTGGAAATGGAAGCCGAAGAATAACAGTGCGAGATGTGTTTTTTTTTTTTTAAACTGTTTTGCAAATGCTTCTGCTTCTAACGACCAATAGATGAGCTAAAGCCCTTGGCAAAAATGATATGACAGTAAATAAGGTAGCAGTTTGCAGTGTTATTGTAATGGTGAGGAAACCTCCACGCTCCTTATTTAATATCCAGGCCCTACCTTGCAGTACAGCAGAGTAGAATATGCTGGCAATAACTTCCCCAAAGAAAAGCTGCCCTTTGATCCATTACTGTCCCCCAACTGTGCTTTCACAAAGGGGCCGGAATGGAGAAGTGTTTACCTTGGATACTTCCATGGGGATTGCCACCTGTCCAACTCCTCAAAGCTTGAAGTCCTCCAGGGGAAGGGGCATTAAATGAGCTGGGAGGCAGTGCACTCCTGATCTGAGCAGATGCTAGGGAGATGCTCTGTGATTTCGGGGCCTGATGGCGTGGTCATTAATGAGCAGCGTGCTCTGAAAGAACTCAAGACCCAGCCCACAGCAGAGTTGCACATGAGATATGCCAGGCTGTGCGTTGGCAATTATTCACACCACAGAGGCTGCTGGATGAGGATGTCGTGGCTCTGGAGTGATGTGTGGGTTCAGAGCTGTGGTTCCCACCTGGGAAGCCTCACAGTACTTCAGCTCAGTTTGCTGGCGCCCCAACAGCAAGGGAAGAGGGAAGATGAGCACAAGTGGAGCAAAGCTGTGCAGTTGGGGCACTTCAGGGTCAGAGGGATACATCTCTCCCAGAGTCCTGTCCTCCTCATCTTTCTCTCYGTGGCAAGTCTGTGGCAGACAACGGAGGCACAAAGGACTCTGCAATCTGAGACGGCCGTAAGCGTTTTGGTGTAATGAAGTCAGAGGTTGGGGGGAATTATTTTTCACGCTGGTGTAACAGATCATAAAATAACCTGTTGGGGAAAATTCAGGTGAAGTTTATCTGCCCTTTAACGTGCAGGTGTGGAAGATCACAGCTCCAGTCCAAACTGGAGGCCCTCTTACCTTATTCACTCTTCCTCTTGCACATACATGTAACCCGGGTCCCATCCCTTGGCTGGCCACCCCTTTGTCTGGTGAAGTCGAGGTGTTGATGGARGCAGGATGAAACTGCTGGAACCATTTCCCCTGTGCACTCTCTGCACATCCCACACTTTTCTATTAGTGCCCCCAAATGTGTACCAGCAGCACTGGGGGCTCAGCACACAAGTGTTGGTTTCACCCATCCTGGCCAAGTGATCATGATGCTCCCCACATATTCTCCAGGGGCTGTTTACAAATGTCCTTTCCTCTCTTGATCCCACTGGATGAGAAGGCAGGAAAGAGGACAGATCCCAGGGACAGGGCTCCTGCTCTCCAGTCACCCCCAGGTCAGTGGGTGTTGGCAGCCCAGCACAGTCCCCAGTGCCTGCAGATCATGCATCATTCAGAGCACTGGGACAGAGCCCAGTGTGCTGACTATGGCTTGCTTAGAAATTTTTGAATAAAATGGCTTTTCCATGAGACAGTGCAAGCTCATCAGAGCYGATTTGTTCCCCAGAAGCACAGCAGCTGCTATAAACTTTCACGGAGAAAAGGATGGAATTTCTGCTTGAAGCCAGAATTGGAGGAAGATATAATATCAGGCCTGCCTGGCCAGTAGCCAAATGATTAGGACAAGGAAAGACTAAATACAGATCTTTTAGCTGGCCAGAGCTTGCACTGGAACCTGGGTCTCCTACACAGTCAGTGGGTGCTAACTCCGCAAGAATCATGATGTGAGATGGGGAAGGCAAAAGAAAGCAAGAAATGCTGCAAAAACAAAAGGAAAAAACCTCCAAAACACAACCCCAAAAACACACACAAAAAACCCCCCCACAACAGAAAGAAGCTGGAAGCTGTCGTCCACCAGGGAAAATTTCCAGCTACAAGCCTGCTCTCAGCTATCCTTATGCTGAGCTGCTCGGCTAAACCCCCCAAGGGCATCTCCAAAGTCTCCTTTTCTCTTCCTCCTTCTTTGAATACATACATCGYATTCAAACACCATACATACATAAGCTGTAATACACAGAACGTATTCAAAGTATTTTACATACCAGCTACTGTTTCCATTAAACCTTCTGGGCTTTGTGCAGTACCTGCAAGAACGGCTGCAACCAAGTGGAGATTTAACAAAACCCTCTTCGTATAAAAGTTTGAGTCATGGAACCAAATTGTGTTCCACACAGGGGCACAGAAACGGTACAAAAATTAAGATATTAATTTTAATGTGATCTTAAACATTGGTCCCAATTAGGCATATGCCCGAGTCCCATTGGAATTAAGCACATCATTTCTTTGCTGAACAGGGAAGGCTGCTGAATCAGGACTCCAGACTGTAAAATTGCTCAATTGCCTTCAAATTTCTGGGGAAAAAAAATCGTGTGCTCTGAAAGCAATCACAAAATACATTTGGTATTCAAAGAGTATAAGTGAGTGCAGGGCTTATAATTAAATCCTTATCTACGAAGCTGCTACTGAGTGACTGTACATTCTGGGTAATTTTTAATGGCCTGAAACTCAAAAACCAGCATAACCAATTTTTTTTTTTTCCCTGCAGAAGACACAGCTAGTTAGCTATAATTCTGCAACAAATCCATTACTTCAAAACAAGTCCTGATCCTGCAAGCGTGAATGCACTTACTTTTAATGATGCAAGGGTGCCAAGGGAAGTCATGGCAGAAGCTACTGGTGTTAATATGGAGCAGCATGCAAAATATATAAATAAAAATATATAAATATCTATAAATAAATAAAAATAAGGATGGGGTTGAGCCCTGAAATGTGCAGTAGAGCTCTAGCCCTCCTCTTTAGACTCGTGGCTGCTTCTGCCCAGGGCCTGGGAGAAAGCCCATGGCAAGGTGACATGTGTGACACCAAGAGAGACATCAGCTGCAACCAGCCTCAGGACAGCAAAAACTCTCCCTCTTTACCCGTCAACTCCTTAACTATGCCATATTTTTTCAGAAATAGTTTGCCAACTCTTTTCTCCTGGGTGGAAAACTCAGTGGTACAGAAACAGCAGTTCAGTAAATAAAGTCCCACATTAAAGAAAGGACGGGGCAGATTTTCAAACTGGGGTGATATTTTTTTAAAGCTTGCTAAATGAAAAGACAACTTGTCCAGTTTTGCTTGACCTTTTTGGGAAAATTCCCCATGCTTTGAAGCCAAACAAGTTTTACATCCAATAATAAAAATATGAAGTTAAGGTTCAAAATGGAAACAGTGGGTTGGCTTGCTGGAGAAAGGCTCCTGTCTTTCCCGAAAGCACAGGGAGACAGAGGACGAGCACTTCTCCAGCCTCGTTTTTTGTAACACTGTATTCTTTAAAATAAAAATCTTGCCACAATTACAGGATCAAACACAAGGTCTTGCCTGAAATAAAAGGTCACATGGCTTTAACTGTAAATAAGTTTTATAAAAAGCTCTTAAGCAGGTCAAAGCATAGCAGGGGCACTCTTTGTGGTCCGGTTTCCGCCCCTCTCACAGCTCACCGCCACTGAGGTGGGGTTTTGGAGCCGCTGGACAGGCTTCTCCCAGTAGCGTAAACCGTGGGGATTACACAGAGGCCAAAATAGCCCTGCTACTTACAGACAGGGGTTCCCAGCTCTCAGTCCCGCTGCCTCCRGCACTCTCAGCCACCCACCTGTGCTCCTCACCTCCTCCCCCTGCCACTGCCATCCCAGCCAGGTGGGCCAGGTGAGCTGAGCCCTCACCCAGGCGTTACAGAAGCGCTGCCCAGAGCTCAGACACGACCCAGCTGTGGCACGAGGCCACAGCAACAGAGGGGTGGGGGCAGGTGACAATTTGTGTCAGGACCCTGGGGCTGGTGTGACGTCCTTCAGCTCGCTGCATGGCCATCAGTTCTCCTGCTTACACCACTGAAGGACTTCAGGATGCAATATCTGAGCTTGTCTTTCATGGTCCTGGGCTTTATTTTTTTTTCCCCTGGATGTTGCCTGTCTGTACATTTTACTGGCTCCTGTACATTGGTTGCTAGGTAGCTCCCACTCCTACTCCCTTCTGCGTGCCCTTAACTTACTGCTGATCTCTCCAGTAGTTCCTGCATCTTTTAATTACGTTAATACCTGCTACAGTCAAATGAAAAGGAAAAGAAAAAAAAGGCAAAAAATGCGCTCCAGGAACAAGCAAAGGCCAGTCAGCACAGCAGGCTTCCATCTTTTGGCTTTATCTTAATCCCCCCTTCCTGCTTTTTCAAACAGACCCCCTCGAATCCTTTTCCTTCTCTTGAGAAAAACCCAGGCATCTCTTGAACTCATTTCTGCACTTTGCCTCAACCGTCTCCCCTGTAACTTATTCCATATGTTTGCTTGGCTTTGCCTTCTGCCGCAGTTCCCTCTTTACTCCCAGCTCCTGAACCCTCAGATCACATCACTGGGGCGCTTTGTTGACTTAATTGGATCATCAGCCTGGCTGTAAAGCTTCCCCAGCCAACCCTGCTTCCCTCTGCTGGGCCGCTGCCCCCGCCCTGAGGCTGGATGAAACCGTATTTCTCTGCTGGATGTATAAATAGATGATGCAGGTTAAATTTAAAATATATTGAAGCTGATAACCACAGGTGCAGGGGCTGCAATTCATCCACTGGAAACAAATACTTCTTTCTGGCAGGGTGTAGGAGGAGGAGGGGACTCTGTGGCCCGGACAGTGAGGAGTGTTCTTCCCCTCCTGCTGTCCCCCTGCTCCTCCTCTGCTCCTCTGCTGCTCTCCCCCTGCTCTGCTCCTGCTGCCCTCTCCCGTGCTCTCCCCTCCATTGCCCCCTCCCTCCCCACCCTGGACTGCTCAAAGGTCTCTGCTTGTGCTGGGAGGGCAGAGGTTTCAAAGGCCCGCGGTCCTGGAGGAGGTCCTGGCTCTGCTCCAGGCTGCAGGATCAGCCAAAGTGCAGCACGTCTGCTGTGCAGGGTGCCCAGACAGGGCAGGTGTAGGGTCGAGCCGGGTACCTCCACCCACCAGGTCCCACAAGCTGCCCTCGCACCGAGCACCGGGTGGGGCATGTGTGTCCATCTGAACTTGCTTGTTGTCCTGTCTTACGCTGGTTTTGGGATTGGCTGGATCTTGACACGTCAAATCCATGCCACGGTGTACCAGTGTACCCTGAGCTGCTCCTCTTGCTGTCTGCATCCCTCCACAATGGCCAGGAGAAGCACCTTCTCCTGAGGATGGGCACCTTGGCCTCCCACCCCTGGGAAGCTTGTGCTGGTGAAAGGTGCAGGCTGCAGGGAGAGCAGCAGCCAGCACACCCCCAGCCAGGAGGCTTCAAACCGTGCTGTAACTCCTCCTTCCAATGAAAATGAGTGGCAGGTGTTCTCGTTGGACTGTGATGGAATACAGGAATTACACAGCCATAATGCTAATAAAGGCCATTCGCTGGCAGGGAGATGAAGGGGGAAGGGGGAATCTTAAACTACCTTTCTGTGTTGTTCAATCCATGGCATGGCTTGCCACAGGAGAGTGTGGCAGTTAGGGGTAATTTTTCTACCTGCAAAAAATATTAGGAGCCCTGCCTATGTTTATCAACGGTGGGAAAATGTTAACAGTGGAAGTCTCAGTTGCAGTGTCATCCTAATGAAAAGGCTGTCTTGTTCTCATATTTTACTTTTTAACATGGAAGCTTTGGAGTTGGTGTGGAACTCTGTGTCTGGGAGGCTCCTGGGGAGCCTCGCTGGCAGCTGGAGCCTGGGGGCAGTCATTCCAGTCCCTTAGCCATGCAGACCTACAAGGATCCAGAGGAGAAAGCACTCGTCCTCCCCTCTGCCCAGACAAAACCCTCCTTGTAGATTCACATATCCATGTGCCTTCGAGCCTTGAGCAGGAGGCTGCCAGCTGCAAAACCTGCTCAGATCACACTGGTGCTTTGTTTGAGCCGTAGCTGTGCTGTGCTGCGGAGCAGGTCTCTCTCTTGGACATTCCYGCAGTTTCCTTGGCTGGTCTGAAACCGTTACGCAGCTTTCTGCTCCCGAGTCTCCCTTGAAATGCCACCCATCGTTCCTGCAGAGTCCAGCTGGGAAATGAGGGCAGCAGGACCTCAGCATGTTGTGGTTGAATCACCATCCCTGGAGGTATTTAAAAGCTGTGTATATGTGGTGCTTGGGGACATGGTTTAGGGGTGGACTTGGCAATACTGGGTTAATGGTTGCACTCGATGACTTTAAAGGTCTTTTCCAACCTAAATGATTCTGTGATTCCATGTGATCAGTCAATAGGCGACTTTTCCCCAACTCGGTGCTGTAGACACCCTAAGCATAAGTGACCTATCACCATAACTGATACCCACCATCACATTATGGTTTTGTTCTCCCTGCCACATGATAAGCTTTGGGTTGCAAAAAGCTTAGGTAAAACCCACCTGACTGGACACATTTTCTGTGCTCTTGTCTGCCTGCCACCTGCAGAAATACTGGGGCTACCATGGTGCCCCTGGGCTTTGTACACCATATCCCTCACTAAGGGCATCCTCCTGCAAATACAGCTCAGCCATTGCTGCCTCCCACCTACATGCTAAGCAGTAAGCCCATTTCCCTTGAACTCTGGGTGCTACTCAGGGGCAGTGGCAGGAGGAAAAATATGGGGTGGTTACGTAATCAGGACAGAAATAATTAGGTAGATGAAACCCTAGGAGAAGTAATCCATCTTTTGAAATGGACTGGCAGCTTGAAAAATTTAGAAATCTTCATCAAACTATTACAAGCCTGAAGCATGCATGTGCTTTGTTTTATGGGTTCTTAACACATACAGGACACACAAGTATAATTAAGGATTTGCAGTCCATCTTCTTGATACTGGAATTGGACACTGGAGACTACGATAAATAATCTGTAAACAATCCTTCAAAACCAAATAGTCTATCAATTAAAAAAAATGGCTCTTGGCACATAAACCACTTATCCTCGTAATCATGTCCCCTTTTGGTGCTGAGGGTCCGAATTAAAAACAGAARACATAAGAGTTAAAACACGCTTAACGAAATATCCAAGGTAACTTTCATTAACTCTGTGCATAAWGGGAAAGTAACAGGGCTACAAAATGACTTCACCTGAGCAAAGGGCGGAAGAACAGAAAATGTTTCCTTTTACTCAAAAAAGAGTGGCACAGAAATGTTAATTGTCAAACTGTGGCAGGTGTGCATCAGACCCGTGAAAATACTCACCTGTATGTCCAGCCTGACCGTGCCTTGCTGCTCATACTGCGTGTGAGCGCTGAGGTTTCTCTCTGAGGGTGGCCCCAGCCCGCGCTCCCAAACAGCTGTTTGGCTCTGGCTTCGCTTCTAAACACCAGCCAGGACCCACCTCACTGTGCTAGCAGAGCGATGCCTGAGGAAACACTATCTTCTCCCACCTTGGTGAGGAGAGGAAATGTGTTTTCCCTTATTTTTAAGCTTGTGGTTTGTCGAGCATACTTCTGACTTGTTCTGCAGTGCTCGCTGGCCGCGCTGGAACGACACAAGCCGTGCGCTGGTGCCAGGAGCTGCAGCCCGGCCAGCGTCAGCCTGCGGAGCCTCACGTGGCCCGGCCGYCGGAGCTCCCGCTGGGAGCTGGAAGAGAACCCCCTCGGTCCCACGTGCAGCTCCCCGTCTGCAGCAGCCTGCTCCCTCGGGAGCACTGAGCCGTGARTTCCTCTTTCCAGAGGGGCGAGACGGAGGGAAGAGCAAACATACTGAAACCTGCATGCTATGGGATGTGTAAACCGCAATGTACTCAAACCCACTGCATCATATAAGTTGCCCCCTGCTTAAAACTCCCTCGCTGGCCTGATTTGACACAGTGCTGGTGACGCAGTGTGTTGAAAGGCAGGTCTCCTCCTGCTCCAGGGTTACAAATCCACAGTCTGACTCTACAGCCTCCCCATGCCAGCATCGGATCCTGGTCAGATRGGGCTTTTCACAATGTCAGTGCTGATGTAGCCCCAGCTTAGGAATTCCTTGGATGTTTCCATGGAACAGCGTGTCAAGGGCCTAAGGGGTGACTGTCTTCAGGAACTCCAGCAACCCATGACCCACAGCCCCTCCAGTCCTTCTCTGTCCTGCTCCAGGGTCCAGATGCCCCAAATTCTCCACAGCAGGCTCCCATTGCTCCCATCCTAACTTCTCTTGCCCCAGCCGTCCCCATCCCATACCTCCAAGCCCCTTCAGGGCTGTGTACAAAGGTGTGTACACCCCTCCCTGTTTGCCCATCATGTCCAGTCTTGGTCCCCCTTGGACCCCTTGGTCCCCATCTGGCCCCAGCTCCTGGCGTGCCTAGGGCTCCCCACCCTTCCCTCCCAGGGCGTCTGGCTGCCAGGAGCTGAGGGGCTTCCTTGCTTTAATAGTCACATGCAGGCTCCTGCCTGTCCAAACAGCTGCAGCAGACACATGGACACATTTTTCAAAACCTTGGGCTGCCTGGGAAAGCCTCGTTTCCCAAGGCTCTCTACAGCCATCCCTGCGAATCCYGCAAGCAGCGGTTCTCTGCACCATGCCGCATTCCTCAGAGCAAAGGGGATGAGGTTAGGTTGGGTGAAACTCCCAGGGATTTCCACTTTTTTCAACAGCTGGCTCCAGCCCCTGAAACATCTGTCCAGCTGGAAAAGACCATGGAACTCACGAGACTCATTATGACATTAGCTGGCCCCCAGTACCAGCACCAAGCCCCACCTACAAAGGCCAAGTCCTCTCCCTCTGTGGCCATCTCCCCTCTCTCGTGTTTTCCTCAGGCTCTCATCCAGCTTGTCCGCTTTTTGTGTTTTTTTGGGAGAACTCTGCCACCATGGCAACGGCTGTGTCAGACAGACTGACACACACCCATAACGCTGGAGCAAATGCCTCAGAGTTTTTGCCATTATCAAATCCTTTTACTTCTCTCACCCATTAACACTTGCAAGGCTGACATTCCTGTGTTTCCAGCGAAGCCTCTGGTCTGGAGACCGGTTTGCTTTGCTGTCACTGGRAGAAGTACTGGAAGAACTTCCAAATTTTTTATCATACTTGCAAAGCTAAAATGTGAGGGTTAATCTTGAAGGAGGCAGGAACAGGAGTTTTGAGGGTGATAAGTAGTGGCTTGACACCATTCAATGGGCAGGAGTCCATGCATGTGCCAGCTATGGCTTTGATAGCTATCCCAAAAGTAATGCTCTTTATGGGATTCTTCARCTATTGCATCCTAGTGGGTTTATTTTGACATAGCCAAACACTTTTTATTTCATCTCTGTCCAGAACAATTCATTTGGATATACAGTGGGTTCAGGAACTGTGTGTCAGCAGTCAAAGCAGCCTTTTGTCCATCTCATTTCTTACCAGTGCCAGTCACTGGCTGGAAGTTACAGGCAATTTTTTCCAGACCAATATGGAAAAACAGGGCAACCTCAGCCTAACAAATAACTGAAGATCCCTCTGTAGGTGTGGGACAAGCCAAGAATGAGGAACCAGCCGTTCTCTCTGCATTTCTCCTCCTCCAACATGTCTAGGAGAGTCTTGCCCGGGGGTGCCAGCTGCAGCCACCACAGTGTATGCGGGGACAAATTTGCTGGATACGTCTCCATCCCACCAGCAGCCAAGCACCCGGGAAACCCAATGGACTTGTGACTTCTCACTCATTGATCAGAAAGTGGCTTCAGTTCAGGTTCAGAGACTCAGAGGTCACACTGGGCAAAGGCAGATTTAACTCAGGCCATGGTTGCATTTGCAGGGCTTGTCTAGAGAAGCCAAGAAAATGATCAGAGGCCGGGGGCTCTGGCATTGAGGATGTGCATCTTCTGTGAACACAACACAGATAACAACACAAACCTTAAAAATGCAAGTCTTTGGGCTATAAATCTACTACTCTACCCAAGGCAGTTGTTAGTTTTCCATATTTATTTATGATTCATTACAATCTGGATTTTTATAGATCTTCTACTCTAAGTTTTATATTTAATTGAATGAGAGTCCTGGTATCTTTCTGCATGTGTTTATGTGGTTTTCATTAACTACTGTGCAATCTAAGAAAGATCTTTGTTAACCAAAAATAAGGAATGTTTGTTAATGTTTAATGGAAACAATAACAATAAAATTACACAATGATAATTAAAACCACCCCAACCGTAAAAGCTCCTTCTTAATGAATCATATTAAGGGAGGGTTCAAGCATGTATTTATGATCTGGGTTGTGATTTATGGGCTAAATCCTGCCCTTGTATGCCTGCTTGAGGCTTTCGCTGATTTCCATGGGGGCAGCATCTGCAGCGGAAAAAGGCAAATTTTGGATGTGTGCTGATTCAGTGCTGCCAGAAAAGAACATTATTTTACCCTGACACAGTATATGCAGAACTAAAATGTAACCCTCCTCCCCTTGCCATTGAAAACAGAGAGAATATGAAGCACGATGTTGCTGTGTGCCCTGGCGCTCTCCTGGTAACTGGCTATTGGGAGCTTTTCCAATGGATGTCCCAAAGTCCCAGCAGTGATTTATCACTAATTGTCACAAGGGACCTAAGGCTACGAGGGGTTTGCGGGGGAAACAATAACTGGTATTGGCAAAAACACTTTCCTGGGCAGTTTGTGGGACCCAGCCTATTGCACAGCATTGCATGTTCAAGAATTTGGTTCTTTTTTTGTGCTGAAATTTCTCTATGCCACACCAAGAGCTGGAAAAGTTTGCAGTGGGTGCAGCCCTCTCTTGCTCTCCTTGTGAGGCTGATCGACTTTTCCTGCACGGAGTAAATGGGCCTTAGGGCAAATGAGAATCAGACCCAAAATGTTTCTGATTTGCGTGGAAAAGTCAAGAAAGACAAGGCAGTATTCATAAAACTAATAAGACATTATGATGTTAATGATTTTTAATTAGCCAGATATAGATTCTTTTTATCTGAGTACTTTTAGGGCCCAAGTGGATAAATGTGCAAATAACATCACCAGGCACAGAGGTATCTACAGGAAAAGACCATCTTCAGAAAGATGCCCGATCTCCATCTATTCCACAGCGAGCAGAACTGCAAACTTATTTAACAAAGCTCTGACAGAGCTGCAAACTTGCACTGTGGGGAGGGTTTAATTTTCAAAGTCGGCGAGCGGCGACCAGCGTGTCACACAGAACAGACGCCGTGTCTCCCTAAGATTTCTCGTGCCTCTGCTCGGCTGCGTGGCTCCCTCTTCTCTGTGCCTCCCTCCTTCTGTCCCCTCCAGCAGCCACTTCACCCTGGCTGTGTCCCCACCTCTCCCGGCTGAAGTGTTTTCCCGAGCGAGCCCTGGACCAGAGCGCGAGTGCGGAGGGTGGGGGAGGGTTCAGACCGTGCTGCTCCGCTTGTTTGGATCTGCTGCCAAAGCAGCTCAGAAGCTTATTTTTTAAAAAATGGAGCCCCCTAATGTCTATTTAAACCAGCAAAAATATACATCCCCTTCAGCCTTCCAGCCTGAGTCCCGGCCCTGCAGAAAGACGCTCTTGGCTTCTTCAATTAACAAATCTGAAGCAAGTGCCCTCCTTTCCCAGCACAATGACAGCTGCCACTATTATCCCTGGCCCCCCAATTATTTCAGAGAATCTTTCACTTAATGAAGTTTCTCTCCCTCCCCTTCCCAGATCGCCAGACTCAGGGAAGCTTGCTGAACCAATTTAACAAAATGTTAGGAAGAATAAAATGTAACTGCGTTTTCCTTTCTTTCTTTCTTTGGCCGTTTAGTCGGCAGCTCCCTGCTCTGTTCTCAGCTGTGTCCTTCACGGCGGCGCAGATCAGAGCATGGAAATGCATATCTTGTGGGTGCCAGGAGATGTGAATCATGAAAATAGAGACAATTCCTTCCCCTTGATCACAGTTTGCCCACTTTTTCATTAAAAGGGAGCCTTTAAATAAAACTCTCACATCCGAACACCTCCAAAATTGGGAATGGGATCTAGGTTTTGATTGTAATTCTGCCGTTGCCTATGACAGTAGTGGGTCAAGTCAGGCGTTGAAGGTGAGCCATTAACTGGTGGTGTCCTTTCAAAACCACAGCATAAATCAGGCTGGGACTGCCGTGTCTCCAGACCAACTTCCAGCCTTGCAACATTGCCTGGTCTTCATTTTCCCTCACTGCATCATTGCTCTTTTCTGCTTTTTCCACCCTTCTGTGGTCATCCCTTTATCTTGTCTTCTTTTTCACCTGCAACAGGATTTCAGGATTTCTAACAGTACTTCCACTGCCTTGCCTAAAGATTTTTCCTTTACAAGTTGCCCCACTCTGTAATAGCTTCTACCTATGCTTTAAGCAACATTTGTATAATTAAGACCAAAGAAGAAAGAGAAGCCTGCTTAGATATTTTTTTTAAATATGCTAGCTTGCTGCCATTAATATTTCATGTTGGCAACACAGCGTGTCTTATTTAACACCACATCTTTCATGAAGTGAGGCAAAGGACTCCTTAGTCTTAACACGCCCTCCTTGGCAATAATCCTGGCAAGGATTTGAGCCCCCATGAGCACCTATCACAATGCAGACTTCCCTGGTTTGAAACAAAGGCTTAGTCACCCCCAGGGGTGCAGTGGTTGTGGCTTCTTCATGAGCTTGCCCTGTGGAAGGATCCATGCAGCCAGGTCTGAGAAGGGCTTAGTGTAGCCTGAACTGCCAGGCCCATGTGAGATCATGAAACTGGCATGGAAATTTCCTGAAGTTTCACTAAAAGACCCCAACATTGGGCTAGGACTGGTGGGAAGCAGTTGGCAAACCTGGATGTCATCGAACAGCTAGGTTTCTGCCTGAATATTTTTCACCAGAAATGTCTTTTTCCCCATGAAAATGCGGAGTTTTTTCCTGGGAAACCAGATGTGCCACCCCCTCAATTTCCATTTGTGCATCTCCTCATGTTCTTGTTCTCTCTGTGGTCCATGTTCTGGGCACAGAGCCTGTCCCCATCCCCTTCCCACTGCAGCACTGACTTCTCGTCCAGTCATGCACTGATTTGAGCCTGGAGTCTGGCTGGAAAACAGAAAGTGGGGCAAAGTGTGGGGGCATGAGCTCTGATCAACTCCTGTCAGGACTGCTAAATATAAGCACTTTGGGGTTATTCTGGCAGACATAAAATCTCTTTCAGGAGGGAGAGAACAGAAAATTGCACTAATAAAGGTACAGCTGGGTGGCAGTTCTTTCCCTCCTGTCCCTGAGGAAATGCTGATGTCTTTCAAATCAACAAGCCACRCAGAGATTTCTCTGAGGGCAGGCTCTGACTTTACCTGAGCATTAACATGGGCTGCAGGAGAGCAAAGTAAGAGAGGCTGAGTCCCCAGCTGGCCTTGTCAAAGTGTAAGGGACCTRTTCCAGCCTGAATGCATTTCTATTGCAGTTTATTCCAAACTCAGGCCGTGTGCAGACACTGCCTGTTGGCACCTCGGATGTGCAGATGCCTTTTGGAAAGCCATGCTGGGAAGCTGGCAACCAAAGCAAGCAAGTGATCCAGCACCTGGGATGCCTGTGACAGGGTCCTGCCTCTGTTCCTAAGCTGGGAGGCAGATGCTGAGCTGCTAGAGGAAGACCAGGCTCCCTGACTTGATATTTGTCTGTCCTGGCTCTGCTCTGTGGAGGCAGGGGTGGAAATTGCTTTGGGAGATGAAAGCTGGAAGCACAGTAAGGAGAAGGGAACTGCTGGCTKCCAGCTGAGCCCTCCCCCAAAAGCACTGGTACCCAGAGAGCTGCCAACCCAGGAAGCCTCTGACTGCCCCTGCCAAGACAGGTGAAGCTCTCCAGGGGTGATCTGGGCTGCCAAAACCTGTGATAAACTCCAGCTTAGGGGAAAAACATGCTGGAAGAAGAAGGAGGAGAAAGCACCAGGAAAAGCAATCCATGACAAGCATACTTCCCACTTCAGCAGTCCAGGAGCTCAGTGCTGTGCTGCTACTTGGCAGAGCAGAGGCAGGGAAGTCAATTTGACTGGAGCTGGCAGTGGGTCCGAGCCTGTCTGGTCCACTTGCTGCAATCCCTTCCATCTACTGCAAAGGGAATTTTCTCCCTTTTCCTGCCATGTTGTCCAGTGAGTCTCTTACTTTCAGCTCTCCCTGCTTCCTGGTGTGATTCCTTATCATGCACCTGTCCACAGGTGCCTGTGCTCAGTGGGTGCTGCTGGGAATGGCTGTGGGATGGTCACTTGGTGGGCAGCTGCTCAGCATCTCTCTTTGTCCCTGCTGGAGTCCAGGCTGCTCACCACCTTAGTTCCCAAACATTTTACTGGCAGCCAGAGGCTGACCCCCACAGGGATTATTGCCTCTCTTTGGAAAGTGCTGAGTACAGGGGAGAGAAAGGAGACAAAACTGGAAAATTTTGTCTCTATTTTCAGGTGGCTGATTTTGTTTTCCCCTTGTAATTCACACTTTGCATGTCCAGATTACAGCTCCCCTGCTTCCCACCACAGCACAGAGTGCCAATTTAACCCCTCACCTCACAAACTTGGTACTTTACAAACCAGGACTTCCTCGCCCAGGTCCTGGCAACCTGTACAAATTTTGGGTTAAAACGCTTTCCTAACTTTCAGTCTGATCTCCATGGTGGTGAAGGAGACAAATCAGTGTGTCACGCCTTATGCCTTAATCCCAAGACTGTGAGTCCTCCTTCTGTCATCCTCACTACCAATGGCCATTTTGGACACTGAAGGATGCAGCAGTCCCCATTAATTAGCAACAGCCTAATTCTGTGCACAAACCCTCCTGCCTCCCCTAGCACAGTCCATTTGAGCACCAGGGGATGACAACTGTTTGACAGTGGCTTTTAAGGTGKTTTTTTTCCCTTAACAGCAGCATTTTAAGTGCAGAAATGAACACATGTCCAGTTCTGGACTGAAAGTTGAGCTTTTGCTTTTTGGAAGTGCCTGTGGTTTGACTGCTGTCTCTATAAAGGGGGTTCAGATAGCAGTGTCCAACCTCCCTCAGTTTCCCTGCCTGCTGCCTCTCTGCATGGTGTTGAGGAAGGAGATGAACTCAGTCCAGCTCCCAGCCATGGGGGCTGAGGAGCTCTGTCTGCCTTTCATGCTTTCCCAGTATTGTAATCCAGAAATGAAGCGTACATCAGTATTGCTAAATAAAAGAGTGCAGGGGTTGATTCATGTCCCCAAGACAAGGGACACTAAATAGTTTGTATGTTGGTATTTCCTGTAAAGCAGAGTGGCTGTGCATAAATAATACAGCCTTGGGTCTTCTCTGTGCCCAAAGGCCCTGTGGTCCTAAAATATGACTGTGACCCCTTGCACATTTTTTTTCCAGTTTAAAGCAACTGAAGTAACAGGAGGGCTGTGTTGCAGCACACCAGAGCTGACTTTTATGGTATGAAAATTTATGGCATAGCATGAGGTACAGCTTAAAGGCTTAAGGTTTGCTGGGGTAGCACTGGAGATAGATAGAGGGGATAGCAGGAGGAGCCCAGGCTGCTGCAGTGTTTGTCATCTGCTCTGGGTCAGAGTGAAGGAGCAGAGGTAAAATTCATGGGTGAACATGGTCCTGTGCCCCATGCTTCACCTCAGTGCCTGGCTGCTTGTTTTGTGTTTGTACCCAGAGGCACCAAACCCAGTTGCACAGGTCATTTGATGACAGAGCTCCCTTTTGCATCCTCAACACCGTCCAAGTTGCTTCTTTTTCCAAAGGTACTGTCAGCAGCTTTAGAAAAGCAAAAGGGAGAAACCCCTCTGCAAGCAAAGATACGAGCAGAAAAAAGGCTGCCAACCTATAAACGGTGCTTTGGCCCTGCAGAGCTCTTGGCAGTGATCTCCACCAGCTGAGCTAATGGTGTGGCTGTAGCAAACCACCCTTCACCAAGCAACCAGAGATATGCTCATTGGCAGGGTCAAGAGGTGACTGCGGCCTGTTAACAGGTGGTAGCTGACCTCCGTCCCCTGGGGTGGCCAGCGTGGCTGTCAGCCTCACCTGCTCCTTGTGTTAATGCCCTTCTTCATCTCTCCCAGCCTGGGGCTCCTTTACCTCTTCTGTGTGCTGATGCTGGGCACTTCCCATTCCTAGCCAGGCAATGCCAGGAGGAGCACTGAAAACCAGTGTCATCCTGCTGATGTTTCCGTCTCCAGCATTCAGCTCCTTTGCTGCCTTTGAGAACCCTAGAGGAGCAAGTGCAGGGAAAATCTGGCTCTGCTGACACTGCCCTGGGGCCAAGAGCAGCCTTGGACCTGTGTGACTGTGGCTGCCACTTGCCCTGGGCTGTGCTGAGGCAGGAATGAAGGTTGTCCTTCAGAGGGTCAGAGCAGACCCACATGGGGGTGACTTTGCATAGGGCCAGCAAAAAAATTATTCCTTTTTCCCTGGCAAGTGCTGAAATCCCCGATTCAATGTTGAAAATGCTCCAAGGAGGTRCTGGCAGAGTGGTTTTAGCATAGCCAAACCCCGAGTATTTTCTTCCAGCTCCATTTGGCGAGCCAGCTGAATCAGTTTTTGAAATTCTTCCCTAAATATTCAGCCAGAGATGCGGAAAACTTCTGTACAAATATGTAAAAGAAAAGTGTGCAAGGACTCTGATGTGCAATGCAGTGCTGAGAGCAGCCATCCCCACCTGCCCTGGCTCTGCCACACAGTCTGGGTGTCCTTGACCAACACAGTCAACCTCTGGATGAAATGTCGCTGTCTCTGCCACGGGGAAAACATTTCAGAGGCTCGTTGTGACACTTGGCCATTGGTGCAGTACTGAAGGATGGAAAGTGTTGCACATGTGTTATGTATTATTACTAACTCGGGGAGTTTCTGATTTCTAGTGCCATGAACGATAGTCACAGATGTACAAGGGCCCACATAGTTTATAGCAGAGGTAAGACAGAATGTGGATAGTCTTGAACTTTCTGTCAGCTATTTTTAATTCAAAACCAGATCTGGAACTGAGATTCAGCCTTTGCTCTTTAGTTATCCAAATAATGAAATTAAGACCAAAGCCAGATGAACTTAGGGAAAGTTAAGGTTCAGATCATATCAACGACTCTACCTCAGGCCCAAATTTAACACGCTGATACTTTTTCTCCTTGCTTTTAAACTATGTGAGGGACTTCCTTCTCCTTTTTACAGAAACCAGGTGTGGGTTATTTTTTGACTGGCATTTCATGGCAATGTGTATCCTGGTTTATGTGCCTGATCTTTATTCYATGAAACAAAAAAAAAGAAAAAAAAGCCAACATTGCTTGCAAGTATTAAAATCGCAACAGTGGATGGGAGCAAGATTCAATGCAATAGAAAGCAGATTAGATTAAGTGAACTGTTGAAAATTTATTCTTCTGGTTAATTTTATCTGTAAAATTGTCCTAAAGACTAATATTGTCAATTCTCATTTGGCTCTGTAGGACCCTGCGTGAATCCAAATCCATCCTTTTTTGGCAGGCCTTTTTATCACCAGTGGTACAGTGACATCTAAGTGTCAAGAAGATGGGCCAGTCGGAGCATAGAAAATTGATTTGAGCAGCACCATCCCCCCTTGGCTGGCTGCAGATAAACAGTTCAGCTAATACGCTGCTCCCGACCTCTCTGGGGCTCGATTTGAATATGATCTCACACGGCAGCTGCTTCGCTGCAGACGCTGAAGGTAAAGCAGGCCCTGAGAAGTTTTGCTTTTCTCTTGCATTTTTAAAGGTGGGGCAAACGAGTAAAAGGAAAGACTTGTAACCGTGAGGGCCTCACACACAAAAAAAACCCCCTTGTGCCATTTGCTGCTTACTGATTTTTTTTTTAAATATTGAAAATAAGGAGAAATAGGCTATGTCAGACATGGAGGTACGAAAGCACAACTAAGCTGCCATTGGGCTCTTTTTCTTGCCCGGAGCTTGCTTTCCAAACGACCTGAGCAACTGATATGCTTGAGATATTGTTTTGGAAACAATTTGCATGGGTGCTGATAGCTGCTCCGAGGGGCTTCCTGCAGGAAGGAGTGTGAGTTCCCATCTTCTCCAGGCCTTTGCCTGGTTTCGGATGAGGGAGCAATGGAGCATGGAGGGAGGCAGGAAATACGTAAAAGGCAGAGCCTGCCACTCGTCTCTCTCTTCTTTTCTTCCCATTTTGAGATCAGGGGATTCGGGCGCTCCTGCCATTCATCTTGCTTCCCGTCTGCTCCCGGGGCTGCTGTGCTCCATGCAGCTTCTTCGAGTGCTGTCATCCCTGCAGAATCCAAGTGCCTTCCAGTAGGGCATTACGCGAAGTGACTAACATCTGTCACATGTGGCTCATTCTTTCCCTCAATCAGCCTCAATCAGCTTTTCTGCAGGCAGCATTTCCTATCTGCAAATAACAGCCATCACGGAGGCTGGCAGGGTGGTTGCTTTCTCCTCTGCTTCTCCTTTTCCAGCTTTATTCTCATTTTCTTCCATTGCTTTTCGTTCCCTTTTGTTTTCTTTGTGCTCCCCACCACTGCCAGTACTACCAGTATTTGCCTTTGTGCTCCATGTCCCCAAGAAGTCTTCTCTCCTCTCTTTCCTCATGACATTCCTTGATCCTTTACATCTTTCGCTCATTTGCCCCCATGACCACCTGCCTCTTCCCCTCTTCCCATCACCCTGCCAGCCATTCCCATGCCTTCCTCCCCATGTGCTCTACTAGGATAGCTGGCCCCTGCCTCTACCCCAGGTTGTGTTGCACTGGTAGAGAAAGCTCTCTGCCTGCCAGGTCCCACCAGCACCTGGGACTTACATTTTTGGTCAGTGCCCTGTATACACTGATTCAAACTAGAAGCACATGGAAGCAAAGGCAGCCAGGTGTGCTCACACACGTGAGGTCCTTCCCACCATCCCCGGAGCAGACCATGATTAGGAAGCAGAAGGCTGTTTGCCCCCCTGTCCTGCTCTCACCATGCTGGTTGCTTTTGACAAGGGTTCTTGTCCCCAGTACTTTGTTCTTGCCTTGTGTAAAATGGGGACAGTGCTGCAGACTGCTTGGGCTGGGTGTTTTGAGGGCAGGAAGAAATGCCAAGGGCAGAGCACAGTTTGTAGAATTGTAGAGTCATTGAGTGGCTTGGGTTGGAAAAGACCTCAAAGATCATCCAGGTCCAACCCCTCTGCCATGGGCAGGGACACCTTCCACTAGGCCAGGTTATTCAGAGCTCCATCCAACCTGGCCTTGATCCCAAGCCCTTCTCCAGCGATGACCAGGATAACACTGCAGGTGGCTGAGTCGAGCTAACTCAAACTTAAATTTGACCTCCTGTTCCAACCTAAGCAAGTGCCTCGCTCGCTTTCCCTGCCTTTGAGACAGAAAACATCGCCTGAATTAAACATGAGAGCGGAGGTGCCCTCCCTGGCCATCATGTTCCATCCCTTGCTGTGGGTGGACGAGGTGCCGTATAATCCCTTCCACAAACGTATTGAGCTGGATGTTAAAAACAGGGAGTTATTATCCCTCCCCCTCAAAACAGCTGATGCTTCAGAATTTAGATATGTGAGAAAGGAGAACAAGATGCTTTCTTTCTCAGCTGAAATTTCAGCAATAAGGGAAAAAAATTTATCCGAAGACTCCAATATTCTGCTCTAACTGAGCAGTCTGAAAAGTTTGCATTTGAGATGCAGGCCATTTTCTTTATTAAAAAAATAGGCATATAGGCATAGAGAAAATTACTGATATGAGGGTAATCTGTGCAGTTTTTTTTTACAATATGATCTTAGATGGACAAATAGCTAGAGAGAGCCTATTTACTGGCAGATGCTTTAACCAGAGCATCGCCTGCACATCTCTCTCATTTAGCAGAGACATTTGGTCCCACACCTGCTCAGCTCCAATCTATTATGCAGCATCTTAGCCCTGGCTGGGATTTTCGCAGACGGAAGTTTCCTCGCTGGTGCTGACTTTAACCAACAGTCAGCCAAGGGGAGACAGTTTTAAAAAACCAAAGCATTTTGTGATTACAAACATTCTGCCTCTTTATTTTAAATCTTGTCTTGCTTCCAAACTTGCTTGTATCTCCTTCCCCCTGAAGGAGCTGAGTAAAAAGCCCTACTTGCTGGGCTGACCCTGAAGGACATATCCTTCCTTTCCATCCCCTCACCTTCACTTTTTCCTTTTGGGTGGTGAATCAGTGAAAACGAAAGTGTTCCTACAGCTTTAATCTTTGCTCCCAATCTTTGGCTTCCACACACAGTGGGAATGGTTGTACATAATTTCCCACCCCACCTCCTGCCTGCAGGGGGTATAACCATTATCTGTCTGAACTTGACCTGTTTCAGGACACCAGCACCTGGAGAAGAAGCCAGTTTTGGGAGCGTCTATTTCTGACCTACCCACCATTTCCAATGAATTCATGCCCAGGAAAGTCACATCTCTTTCATTTAGTGCTGATGAAGACATGACAGAGGTCATCCCCCAGCAGGATGCAGCAGTGTTCTCGAGCCAGCTGGAGATGGTGGAAAGCATTCCCCAGCCAGCCAGCTGAGGGATGCAGCCCTGAGCTGCACCACACATAGGAGCTGCCTGCCTGTGGGGGATGCCCAGAGGCAATGAGGGTATTGGAAGTGCCTCCCTCCAGCCGCCAGCACCTTTCCCTTCATTCCTAGTCAGCTCTGGGCAGCTGGCCTCCCTCCCAGGTCTGATTTCTTGCAAGCCCTGAGCCAGCTGGTGGTGAGGAGGATCAGCAGAAAAGCAGTGTACTGGCTCTGCATTTTGGCACTACATTCCTGGCGTCTCCTCAGCTTGGCCACGAGCAAGCACACGGACAGCAGGGAGGAGCAGAGCATCCCCTGACAGCTAAAGCTCCTTTTGGGCAGGTACCTCTCCTGGCACTGCCACGAGCCAGGCTGGCTTGGGGACACACCAAAAGGCAGTGGAAAAGTGTGGTTGCCTCTCGCTTTTCCCTTCCCTGATGAGTCTGTGCTGCTGCTGAATTCAGGGTGTCACCTGGGTTGGCGCAGATACCATCTCGATTGAGAGGCTCCTTCCTGCTGCACGGGGAATTTGCCTAATTAGACAGATCAGGTTTGTATTTATTGTTGCTTTGTCACCTCAACAGAGGTGCTGGGGGGTTGGACAGTGGGTGTGAGCTGGCTGCTCTGCTTTTGGAGATGGTGGCACTCCTCCCACAGGCATTTAGGCTAAATCTGAAAAGGTGCATGTGAGATGCTGTCCCACATGCCCTCCCTTCACCCACATCCTAGGAAATCCCTATCAATACAAAGAGCCCAAGGGATGCAAGGAGAGCTGAAAGGCAGCTGTTCTCTGCCTTTCTCAGGAAGCTGGGAGTCAGGACTGTTGCAGCCTGATCCTTCTCACACCACTTGTATAAGATGGTGTAAATCCTCTGCTTTTATGGCGTTAGACCACCGCAGAGCAGGGACCAGGGAGGGGAGAACCGGGCTTAGCACGCTGAATTACGCTGCCAGCACCACGTTCTCAGCATGACAGGCAAAGGGACTTGCTCTTACGCCTGGCTTCCCTCCTCGGCAGAAGAAAGGAGTGTCAGGAAAGGAAATCAGGGTTAATCCAGGCAGCCGGCTCAATGGCTGGCACGGGTACGCGTCTGTCCTTTGTACTGTCAGCTTGCAGCAATATCACACTCATGCAGAGGGTGTTGCTCTGGGGCATCGGTGTAGAAAGAGCCAATCAAACCCTATTTATCAGCTTTGGCTTCTCAAAGGCCGAGCTGACGCAGCACTGGATTTTTATTTTACCGATTTAACACCAGGATTTATGGGTTGTGTACAACCTCACATTTCAGGGCACCATCTAAATAAGTATTTATCATGTAGGAAGAGGCCCTGAAGGCAAGCAGTGCTTAGCACCATGTAGCCCCTTGTCCTTACGTCAGCTGCACTCAGGCAGCCCGACTGTGACAAGGAGAGCTCACCCCTCGATTTTATATTGCTACGGACGGGCTGGCGAGTGGTCTTTGCCAGGGACAGGCATCGATCAATTCAGCAGCTGCTGGGCTGCTCTCCCTGTGAGCACCATGCCTCGAGGTACCCACTCGACTTCACTGGCAGCCTCAAGCCATCTGCAGACCTGCCCTGCCCTGCMCTGGGCACCCCACCTTCGTGGCAGTGATGGAAACTGTCCACAGAGGAAGAGCTGGTTGATGCCACTCAAAAATGCATCGTGTCTCCTGGGCCGTCCAGGGACTGTGACTTGTGCAGGAGCCATTGCTCTCCCCTCACTGTGCTCCAAGGAAGCGCTTAACCACGTTTAGTCTGTGCATCAGGGAGCTGTTCCCAGAGGAGACTGGGAACGGGGCAAAAAAGGCTCAGGGAAAGCCAATAGAATTGGTGTGGGGGTGGTGTCTCGATGCCTCACACACACACACATTGCTGATGCATTTCCTCAGTTACTCTGCTTTATCTGCTGTGTCCCCCAGCCTTCTCACTTCTGAATGATGACACCTGCTTTGGCATTGGGCAGGCAAAAGATGAAAATTTTCTTATTGCTTTTGATATATCCCTGTAATAGGATTCAGCGGAGCCTTTGCTGGAAAAGAACTGGTGGTTCACATTTTTGCTCTCTTCTTTGTTTGCTCTTCTTAATCAGCATTAGGAGAAGAGCTAAATTTCTCTCCCTCTCTCTAGGCTCCTTGTACAACTTTGAGTTGCTGCATTTTCCCCACATGCAGGATATAGTGGAAAGTGCAAGTGAAGACCTCTGTGCTAATCTCACAGTGAAGAAAATAGGAGCATGGGAAATTCCTGTCTTAAAATGAAAATATCCGTCTTCCTTCAGTCTCATCATTTCAATACTCTACTGCTCCAGCTTTCCACTCTTACTTCATCCTTTCTGCTCTGTTATTTACAAGCCTAGACCAGGATGGGAGGAAGAAAGGTCTTGTATGTTGAGTTTTATTTCTTTGCACGGATAAGCACTGATTTCCTTTATTCCACACTACCTTTTTTTTTTCTTTCATTACCCTTAAAACTCTCCATTCTCCCACTAATAAGAAATCCAGCACCAGAATTTTGCCTTTCAGCCTTTGCTTACATCTCGCATCCTCTCTGACTTCAACAATATGACTCAAACGTAGCACAGGATGGATKCGATCCAAACCAGAGGAAACCAGATGTGATGCCAAGACGCTCTCTCTCTGTGGCTGGATCTCTGGATCTGCGTCTCCGGCGGCAATCAGGATGCTCCAAAGGCGGCTCCGGCCGTGCCCCTCCGTCGGAGCCCAGGGAAAGGGCAGGAGTGATTCATTAAAAACGCACCGCCATGCGCCGGCGTGCAAGCCTGAATGAATGTCACCGTTTTCATTACGGAAGAAGGGAGACCAAAGAGAAAATGTGACAAAGTACATCTCGCCTGGCTGTTGATCTTTAAGCAACAGTGTGATTAGCAGCGTCTTCCCTTTACATTTCAAAGCGCCGGAGCACAATGGCAGGGAGATAAACATCCAGAGGTGCTGCCTTGCTGAAAGACATCTTTCTGACAGCGCATTACGGCTCCTGCCTCCCTCACCGGAAAGAACATGAGGTTTTAGTCAACGATGAAAGAGAAAAAGCCACACTTTATCTACCATAAACAGTTGCCTATTTGTATTTGTTCTTCCCCCAATGAGTTCCATCTTTGAAACGACGCTCCCCCGCCATTCTTTTGCAGCCGGGAGACCGAAGCCGCTTTCCCACGGACTTGCAGGGCCCCGACTCCTCCTCAGAGGGAGGTGCAGCTGCTGGGAAAAATAAAACATCCCCGACTCCTCTCTTGGCCTGTGTTGGGGAGTTTGCCTTTCTCCTCTCTGCCTCCCAGGAAGAGGGCAAACCTGCTTCCACAAGGCGGCCAAGAGCCAGCACCCCTTCGTGCTTCCCGATCAAGAAAACGCAACCCAGCTCCCTTATTCAAGAGTTATTGGCTGTGACAGCTGCATCAGCTTAGACAGGATTAAAAAAAAGGGGGGGGGGGGAAGGAAAAAAGAGAATACCCCTCCCTGCTTCTGAAATTACTCGCAAAGTCACCTTTTTAATGCTAACACACACAAAACGCACTCAGCCACTGATTTCAGCAGACCATATGCTGCCACTGCTGCTGGCCAGGTCCTAAGGGATGAATTTTTTTCCCCTTCAGCAAGCCTCCAGAAATGTCATAGAAATTTATATGCTTATTCACAGAGCCGATAAAGCAGAAAACCGGTGTTTCAGCTATTTTTGTTTTGCTTTGCAGATGGACAGTAAAAGACATAAATCTCCTTCCCGCCACTCTCACGCCCTGCCTGGCTCCCCGTTTTGTGCCGAACCACCAGACCTACAGGACTTGCCCGAGGTCCGTAAGCCAGCCCTCCTCTTCACTCGGAGAGGAGCAGAAGAGTGAAACACCAGGAATCTCCCAGGACATCGCCAGTGCCTCCCCTGCTGAGCCGAGGCACAATTTTCTGCGCAGCCACCAAGGCGGGACAGCTTTTTCTTTTTTGCCATCTTTGACAGAGGAAGGAAAGCAAGCTGCCCTCCCCGGGGCTGTCCCTGCCCCTACTCTCCGCGTGTTGCCGTCCCGGCTCTGATAAAAGGCGTGCCGTTCTCCCATGACGTTATCTGATGCGTGCCCCGATTTACGGCTCTGTGCCACACACCTCCATAAATCAGGACAAAGCCCGCAGGGGAGCCCGGCTGGCCCCCTCCCGAAATGCATACGGATTGCAGACCCGAGTGATATTTTAGACGCGTTTGACATTTAACCTCAGGAAGAGCAATATGAGGGAGAAAGGAGGGACCACGGCTGAATCTCCCTCCCAGCTATATTTACAGCCCCAGCATGCGATTGCAGCCCGTTGGAAAACCTGCCTTGCACGGCGCACCACCAGGGAAATTTAGGATTAGCAAGCGAGGCCTGTTGACTTGCTGACTAAAGGAGGCAGCAGGAGGGCTCCTGGCTGAGGGCAGGAGGTGGTTTTATTTCAGCGGATGGTGCTGCGGCTCCCAGGGGAAGCCTCCTGGGAGTCATCCCCTCCCTGGTCCTGCATTTCCCACGCTGTCGCTCCAAGTGCAGCAGGCAGCTTTTCCTTCTCCAGGCAGGGCAAGCCTGGGTGCTGCTGCAAACCCATCGGCATCAGCCTCAGTTCTCCATCGTCACTGCCCCCACCCCGGGAGAGCCCCTTGGGTGCTGTCTGAGACCCGGAGCAGGGAAGGGGCCGGGCCACAGCTCAGCAGAGGTGCAGCTTTGAGCCCTGTCCCTGGTGCAATTCCCTGGTTACAAACACCCCTGGATCACAGCTGCTGGGACTGCTTGTCTGCAGAGTCACAGCGAAAAGGGGCTGCCTTTGACTCCCCGCCATGCTGAGGGGCAGCGAAATTAGGAACAAACCCAAAGCCAGCAGGAAGAGAGGACTGTGYCTCTGTGCCTCAGAGAAGGAGCTCGGCGGTGTAGGCAGCCCGTCATCCTGGCTAATAACGGCAAGYCAAATATTTAACTAAGATCTCACGATAGCGAGGAGCTTGGCAGAAGGAGGCCTGCAGAAATCAGGCACTTTCCCTCCAAAGCCTGTTTTCTCCTCATTTAAAAGGGAGGAAACAGGTCAGCTGTCGTATCTGCCAAGGTCAGAAGCTCAATTTGTATTTCAGAGCCCGGGAAAGGTGAATGCACCAGAGCTACATCCCTGATGGAAACAATCACTCATTCTAATAAGGCTGGCAGAGGCTGGAGCCTGCCTTGTTCAGATACAATTATTACAGGCCGGGTGTCAGATTACTGAATCTATTAGCCGGGAATCAGCTGTTATTTCAGAGCACGACAGCTATCCTACAGGCAGTTGGGATGTACATCACGCGTGACGCCYGGGTCCGGCTCACCCCGCTGCACGCGGAGGCAGGACGGGGCAGGACCACCTATGCTGCCAAGGAAAAAGCCCGTGGCAGTGACCTCTAGACACAGCTGCACCTATCAGATCGTGACACCAGCGCTGCGATGATCGGGGAATATCGTTACCAAACGACTGGATTTTCTGGGAGAGAGGCGATCCCGGGTTTGTTGTGAAGGCAGCGCGTGGCTGTGCTGCAGGCTGAGCGTGTCCCTCCCACTGGCATCCAGAGACGGGGGTGAGGACCCAGTGCCAGCGCTCCCTTTCTGCCCCAGAGGCGTCCAGGGAAGCCTGAATGGGGAAGAAGGGCAACGATGCTCAAGTCGGTGAGGAGGGCTTTTTGCAGGAGCTAAAATAGAAACCACCTGTACCCGAGAGGATTTACAAATTTCTGGCTAACAGAGCACTCCCGCTTGAAAGAACAGCTTAAGAAAAAAAAAAAAAAAAATCGGTGCTACTTTAGCAAGAATAAGAGGCGTGCCTGCACGGTTCTGGGGGAGCCTCTCTGGGAGCAAGCCCAGCCATCCTCCCGCACGGAGCAGGTGGCTCCCAGGGCCCCCCTGCTCTGTGTCTCTCCCTGGCAGCCGGCAGGTTTGCTACTGATGCCCTCCCGACCCGTTTTTATCCGTCTCCCATCGCAGGGAGGATCGCCTTCTGCTCCGCAGTGTGAGAAATGAACCAGCACACGCTCTTTCAGCTCCGTCCACATCCCTGGCTCGGTGGGACGTGTCCAAGCTCCCCGGCTCTGTCCCATCAGTCCACCGAGGCTGGGAGTTGCAGAACTTGGTGTTTTATACTTCTTGGTCCCCATCGTAGTTTTAAGCACTCTCTTCCTGTACTGTGGGGCATTTTCCATGCAAACCAAATGCTCACCCAGTGAACCTGTGTCCCCTGGGGGGAAGCACAGGGAACAGGGATGTGACAGGAGGGAGAAGTAAAGTTAGAGACTCGGGGCTGTATGTGCTAATGGTAATTTGTGTGGGCTTCCCCTTTTAATTCTGCATGTTTGTGCTGCTGTTCTTTTGTTTTATTGGCATGAGAAAGTGTTCATCAAACTGAAAGGCCAGCTTTGGGACAGGTATCCCATAAGGCTGGGACAACAGCAGCGWGAATCACGGAGTGCACAGGGATCACAGGTGCCCACAAAGGCCCACCACAGTGGGGTTAAGGCTGCGGGGTGCCACCTATTCTGTTACGAAATGCAGCTGTAAGCAAGGGGAACAGGATCTCTGGTTGGGTTAATGGTGGGGAGGCCAGGCTAAAGGAAGTTGCTCCACCTGCTGACAGAGTGATCATGGGACATCGTAACGTGACTGGGAAGGGCACATCAGGCCCCTCTCTGGAGGTAATTTCACTGCTTTCATGAGAAACTTTTCTAGAACAACTCGTTTTGACACCCACTGTGAGACTGGAACGTTAATGACTCAAACCATCGCCCATCTGTGGAGGCAGTGGGTGCTTTGCTGAGGAGGTTTGCATCCCCTGAGGAGGAGGAGGTGAATTTTTGGGTGTGTGTGGCGAAGCCTCTGGTCTGTATAAGATGGGAGGGAATGAACACCCAGCACCGAGGGCTACCGGGCTTCGAGCCAGAGGAGAGGCAGATCCTGAGAGGTGGAATGGTGCTTTTTATCATGCCAGGTGTCCCCCCTTACAGSTCACTCAGTTGTAAAACTCTCCCCCCCAGGAAAGGTCCTGAGGGCTCATCCCTTCTGATGAGGCATAGCTGGCTCAACTACGCTGTGTGAGAGGCAGCTGTCCTGTCTTAGGAGGGGTCGTAAACCATCAAACACCCCCGAAGTGCCTCCAGACTAATTTCTGAGGTTTTTCCACCAGAGGACTGAAASCTYCCTGCMCYGCCCAGGGTAGGTGCCTGGGCATTTCCACCTGAACCTGAACGTATATTAACSCACTGAACTTTGTATTTTGGGGGCTTCCCCCACTCCTGACTCCCCACTCAAGACTGGAACCATCACTTCAGCCAAGAGACATCTAAATTGCAACAACCAAGTCTTGTTGCAGAATCCACCAGAATCAAAGGTAGTGAYACCTTTCTACTCTGAGTTCTTTCTTTCTCTTATATATTTTCTTAAGTGTTATTTTTATGCTTTTGTATTACCATATTACTATAGATAATACCAAAGCAGCTACATACCTGCTTTCCATTSCAACCAAATTGTTCTAAAACAAACCCTACACATATATATTTATAAACACAGATCACTCAGTGTTGTTTCACTCTAATCTGCCCCAAGGGATCTATTAACAAGAACCCGGGTTATTCTCACCTTCAGGGGTGGGTTGTAACACCCTCAGAGGAGGAGACAACTTTCAGGTTCGGGAGATGTGATCAGTGAGTGCTGATGGAAATCCTACACTACCTCCTCCACTTGGCAAGGAGAGCTGTGTGCAGGTGTCCTTGGGCATGGCTGCAGAGGCAATCCCATTTGGAAATGAAAACTTATTTAAATTTCAGCATCTTTACAAGGGAAGTTGTCAGCAACATGCTGATAACCAGGGATGAGCGGAAGAAACTGTGGCAGAGGAGCAGACAGCTTTGGGRCCTTCCTAAAAATCCTTGTATCCTTAATCCCATCAGGGCAGAGACACCAGGGCAATGTCTTTTGGGTCAGAGCTGCYACCCTACCATGCATTGCTTAGGGTGAGAGTGTCCCAGTCCTCCAGGCCTTGCTGGGCACCGACATTGCCTGGTGGGAGCAGTGTTGGATACAAGGCCCAGGAGGAAGATGTCCTSCCCAGGAGGCATGTGCAGCCCTGAGCCATCTGACCGGCAACGAGTGGAGGCACCACTACAGCAGAGGAGCAGGCAGGTGCTTTTAGCATTTTCCTTAGACGACAAGGCAACCTAAGGTGCAAAGGATTAATGGTAGGATTTGGAACATAACTCCAAGCCCAGGCATGGGAGAGCAGGACAGAGRACATGCCTGATTCATGGCAAGTTCTCCTGCCTTAAGCCCCAAYGAGTTTTACAAAGTTGACTGAAGCAGTCTTTCCTGCTGGCAACTGGCAGGCATCCATCTAACCAGAGGGAAAAGGTAGCAGGACATTTGACCCAAAGCAGGAGGTCCTGGCCCCACAGGCTTAGCTGTTCAAGGGACACTCCGCAAAGGCAGCAACAGGACCCTGGCAAAGCAGGTTGCAGCTCTTTCTCTTGCTGTACTTCCACACGGGAGGGGAAATACCCAAATCTGCAAGATTAGGAGTTGCAGGAGCTTCTCTTTATTGGAACAGGACTTCCCTGGATGAGGAGACCCTTGGGTGGTCTGCAGGGAGTGCCATGCCGTGCACACTTGTCTGTCCAGCCGAGCAGCGTGACTCCCATCGCAGCCAGCTGGGACTCTTCGGGGATAATTGACCATTCTGCATTACTCTGTCCCTCGGGGAAACTTTTCTCTGCAGCCCAGGCACTTAGCTCTTGGCTCGTGTCCTGAAGCATGAGGGCTAATATCCCCCCCACATTTTTACCACAGAAATGAAAGGGAGAGGGTATTTTTCGATTCAATGGGAAACAAGTGAATAATAATTCTGTGAAGCCGTGTAGTGGAAAGAGAGACTTTGAGCGCAACAAGAAACGGGATTTTAAAATTTCATCTGCACAGCAGAAGGTCCTGCCAATTGAACCGTTTCCAGTAAACAATCTGCTAAGTCTGACAGTTTGAAGGAATACCAGACTGCCAGGAGTGAATAGGCTGGGATTTTTAAGAGGTTTATTTTTCATCCGAACACTTTTGTTTGTGAGCAACAGCTCAAAAAAACCCCAAAAATGCATGTGCAGCGGCATTAGCAGCCAGGCTGAGAGCTTCTCCACCACACGGGGCTCCAGAGGGAGCAGAGCAGGAGGGCTGTGCTGGTGACTCAATGTGCCCTAGTGTGCAAGTGTGTGGCACTGTGGGTCCGCACCAAGAGAGCCCCTCTGGTGCTCCCATACGCCCACAGAGAGGGTTAGACTGAGCTCAGTTTACTTCCCCACTCCCTGCTGCCTTCCATGTGGGAGCATCAGCTGTCTCTGCTGAGGCTTTGGTCCCCAGAAGCGTGCCAAGGGCAGCCAGCTGGGATGTGGGACAGGAGGGGATGCAAAGGACTGGTTGGAGGTCAGGGATTGCATCGCAGGACTGGGGCAAGCACAGCAGGAGGAGGATGCTGGGTGTATTTTGGGATGGAGAGTGTTCCTACAGTGCTTCCAAGCTGGGACATACAACCATGATACACCACAGGTGCTGCCTTCTCCCAGAGCAGGGGAGCTTTGCTTCCCCAACAGGAGAACGGGGACAAGGAGGTGTTTTACTGCCACTTTAAATACCTCTGCAAGGACTAGGCAGGACTCCCCCTGCCCAGGATAAACGAGGGAAAGGAATTAAGGGACTGAGGCTCATGAGGGACAAAGTCAGCAATGACTTTCTGTGTACAGCTCTGTGTCAGTGAGTTCTAGGAAAAGGGTGGCTGAAGAGAGGGGAGGTACTGGCTGGCATTCTGTGGGACTTACCTGGAAATGTGTCGTGTGGGACAGGAGAYGCATAGTCAGCACTTTCCATGTACACGTCCCACACAGCATCCAAAATCAGGGGCTGTTCTGAGGATACAGTGCTCTCTGTCTCACAACCAGGTCTTGGAGCCAGGCAGGGAACAGAATGGGATTATATTGGGCCTGAAAATATTGATRTCTGCAACCTTTTGTGTTCTCCCTTTCAGCAAAGAAAAAGGAAAAAGGTTTTGAAGTCTTGAGGAGAGTTACAGACCCAGCTGGGATTAAGAAAACAGCTTGAAGTCTGCTTTCCCAGTTCAGACCCAGTTCAGCTCAAATCCATGAGGGAATGGCCCTGACTATCTTGTCTGGAGGCATTCACATTCAACCTAKACCCTCAAGAAGCTGATAAATCCCTTGGGGACTTTTCAGATTTTCCAGTGGAGGAGGGGAGTGACAGAGCAGCTTTGGGCATGTGGCATCCAGCCAGGGTCAAGCCACCACTCTAGACTCCCTCAGGTTTCCTACCTGCTCTCTTTTGTAGAGGGGTTTCTAATTGAATAAGCAAGGAGYTCCTTAATCCTATTTTTTTCTTGGTGATCGCCCCACCACATAGASCAGAAAATCATTGGGCCATTAGAATTGTCACCCTACTTTTTCCAAATACAGTTTAACAATTTTMCCCCTAAAAATCATAACACAAAAGGGTTTTGGCCATCATTTGCATTTCTGAGAATTAAATGGAAAAAGGCAAACTTGTCACAAGCCAGCACTGATGAAAAATGTAGCCTGTGCAAGCAGAGGTGGTTAAATGCACAAGAGGATAACAACATTGCAAGGGATCCCTGGAAATACAGCCCTGGTTGTTCAGTGGGGAAATTTCCTGGTCCAGAAAATGTTCCTGGTCTGGCACACAGGGAGATGGGGGCCATGTGCTCCTCTTCCAGCCGATTTTGCAAGCACCAGGGCTTCCCTCAGTGCTGCTGCTGGTTATCACCAGGAGAGTCCAGCTGCAGCTCACCTGGGTTTGGAGTCTGAATGGGCCAACCAATAACTTCCTCTGAGCCCAAATGTCTGCTGTCACAATGCTGCAGTCCACAGGATAGGAACTGACCTTTCCTGCTCAGAAATACTGGAGAAGCAAGGACTGGAGACCAGGCAGGGAGTGAAGCCTGATGGAAACACTGCTGTGCAGAAGTCTCAAGCAGTAGCATCTGGAAGAAACAACTTAAGGCTGAGATAAGAGGGGCCATTTCCACAGCTTCCTGCGAAACAGGGATATTCCCAGCCCTGACGTCCAGGAGTCTTTAAGCATGGTGATCCATTCCCTCTCCATGGGTGGTGTGGCAGCCCTGTGACCTGTCRCCTGACTCTTCACCTGGTGCTTTTCCTGGGGAGGTGAGGGCTTGTAGCCATTGGCATTGCAGGAGAAGCCCTCAGTGGTGACTTGTAAGAGTCCTTCCTGACAGTGTGAGATCCAGATGAGATCTGGATTAGAAGTCCCACACCTTCACTTTAACACACCTGAAGTTGCTCTCTCATGGCCACTTTATGGTGTAGGTTATTCTGTATAATATGCTCTTTTGGGATTTATTTTTGCATGCTGCTGTCCTTTTTTTTCACTTCAAACATTATAGATTAAATAAAAAGTACACATAGCTGCAGTACACTGTAGTAGATGAGTTGAGATTCAACCTCCATAACTTAATTTTCAAAATATAGGACTTGCAGGGTGTCTCTGTTGTGCCTCATCACAGGCACTGAGCTAATGACCAGCTTGCAAACATGCCAAGCATTAAGCAGAAAGATTTAGAGAGAATTCCCTGAAATGAAACAAAGTGAAACTACTGGGCACAGCTTGGCAGCACTCTTAGGACTGACTCAAGAAGTCATTGTTGCAGGAGAGGGTGGTTCCTTGCCCTCAATGAGAGAGGGACCAAAGCCAAATGGCATCTGCTGGCCCCTGCCTTTGTCTCCACCAAGGGAGGAAAGGGGCTTAAAAGATCTCAAGGCAATACCTGGTGTAACCTCAGTGGTAACACTAAAAAGTCCTTTGCCTATCTAAGCCAGTGACCACCACCGTTTTCCAGAGCTAATGTCAATTGAGGTCATATTTTCCTAATTTACTTCCAGACTCACTCCTTTTTATGTTTTCAGTGTGAATAAATACAGCTTTCTTTCAAATGTATTAGACACTATATTCTTTCAATGTTGTCAGTCCATCCAGGGCCCAAGGGTCATATACCAGTGTCCCAAACCATACAATCAGTTAACACATCACAAGACATTTTTGGAAAGCTGCTTTCTGTGATCACCGGTTCACAGGTTTCTGGCCCAGAAAAATTCGACTCTTTTAGGTTTTTCTTTGTAGCAGGGGTGGCAAGACAGAATTCTCTTCCAGCAAAGGAAAGCTGATTTCTTGCTGCCCATCATTCCTTTTTGGAAGGAAAACCACAGCGAAGCATAGGACTGGTGATTAAATGACAAGAATTGACAACCATGAGTCACAAGCAGTGCTTGGTTCTCCGCAGGGATGCTCTGAATCACCCTCCTGAGGGGATGCCAGTGTTGCAGCTCTGTCTGGGCCAAAGCAGGAGAAGCAGGGAGTCATCAGACCAGGGGTGAATCTYCAGGCGGGGATCTCATCTCTTGTCTGTTTTCCCGACATCGCTGCACCAGGAGCCGGCCCTGCAAATACCCCATTGCACGAGGCTTTCTACGTACTCGATTAGTTCCCCCGAACTCTCAGGGAAGCTGACGCGCTGAAGTACGCGGAGGGTTGGAGATGACAAAGGCAAACAAAGAACTGGAAGAGCTAATGGGTTGCCTTCTCCCTCCTGCTGCTCAGCGGAAAGCTTTTATCTGTTGGACTCTCCCCTCTCCTCCCTTCACAAACAAGCCTTAGGCCAGAGAGCTTCTCTCCGTGAGGAGAAACGCTTCGCCAGCAGAGGCACAGCAGCAGCACAGGGATGCCAAAGTGCTCTGGCACAGCTACACCAGTTAAACCCTGCTGGTAGAATCCCCACCTCTCCTGCAAAACTCCCCCTGTGCTAAAGCCTTCGTCTGGCACAGGCATGCTGCTCTCCAGCAGGAGAGGTGGTATTTATCCACCCAGGTTTCCAGAGCAGCAAGGAACCCTGTGGACTGGGGGAAGGAGTTTATTTCTGCCTCTCCAATGTGCAAAACTTCTGGAGTCCCAGACGGCTTTTCCAGCTCCTGTTCCCTGTCTGGGTTTCCCTGGTGCTCCAGAGGCAGTGTCACGGTGATGCCGAGGTGCATAGCTCACCACAATTTATATCTGGGCTCAGTCAGCACAGAGCCTCAGCCCTCTCCAGCTCCCTCATTATTTACTGCATTCTGCTTGCTGACTTAATAGTGTTTTGTCCTGTCCTTGAATCCTGCATGGATGGATTCAGAAAAAAATCAATGTGCCCTGACCAGCAGGCCTTCTTCCCACAGCACAGGGGAATTTCCAAAGTGCCACCATTCCTAGTATTTATTTGTTTCCTTTAAGTTATTAGCATGATGAGGCTAATTGTGATGTTCCAGGTGCATTAAATCTTGCCTTCCACTCTCACGAGTGTGGAAGCAGTYGGGGAGGAAAAGAGCAGGAGTTACAAAAGCAGAGCACAAATAAAATAAATAAGTCACTAGCCTCCAAAATGAGAAAAAACAATGGCAGGAATAGCGTGCTGCCATTGTGATAACAAGGTACTAATGTAAAATGAAGGAGCAGGAGCAGGGTAGCTGATGAGTTCTCCACTGTGGCTTAATTAGGCAGGCAGCTACGACCTCCCCGTCACCACTGACATAATTAGCAGGCACTGGTGAAGAGTGAGCATCAGTGTGACGAGACCTCGGGCCAGCCAGGGCTCTGCTGGTGCAAGGTTTGGTCTGTCAGAAGGGTGTGGACCTGTCCAGGGGACTGTGCTAGCACCGTGCTGAGTTGGAAAGGGGTTTTCTTTACATTCATATGTGACATGGCTGTGCTGGCAGAACTYTAAAGCAGCACCACCTCGCTCTGTGGCCTCCTCATCCTACCTGGGCAATGCTGACAATGAAATGGCTGGGGGGGCTGTGCAGTCTCACCTGCTGGTGCAGCACCTGGCACTCCAAGAGTTAAAACATTTAAATATGACATTTAACAATAGATGGATTCATCCAGTATTCACAACTCTTTTATTCAAAGCACAATATTTATAGTCACGACATCGCCTTAAATCTAGGGAGTAAAGGCTGTCCCCTGACAGGGTTTACAGACTTGGGAGATAYGGGGAAGCAGCAGCATATTTTCAGGGGATGAGGTGTGGAGGCTTTGCAGCTCTGCTTTGKTGTGGATACTCTGCCAGTGGGGAAAATCTGGAAAGCAGTTTCCCAGAGTGCCCCCCTTGGTGGGTGGAGGAGCCCTTGGACAACARGGCTCGGTGTTGATGTGCTTCAGAGCTGCTTCAGAGCTGCCTGCAGCTGAGGGAGGGTTGGTGGCTGCCCCCACTGCCTCAGCCCATCTCTGGCCTTYCACCTGGCTTTTCAAACCCTCAGGTCCAGGCTCCTACTACACAGAAAACATGTGGCACTGCATGCAGGGTGCTGTGTATATCCCATGAGCTGCTCCTGCTCCTTACTCTCCCACCAAAATAAGATCTTACTGCCAGTTGCTGTTCCACACCTTGTCATCCTGCTCTGCACTCGAGCTCATCCTGATTTACCCAAGCAGGAGAAAGCAACAGCACTGCCACAGGGAAATATAGCAGAGCACGTTTTCAAGAGGCAACAGATGCAGAGCTGGGTTCCCTGCCAAAGCAGTTGTCCCTGTCAAAGTCCTGGTACTGCCTGGAAATAAGGAATGGGTGGCTTTCACCTCATTTAACGCCCAGGACTCATGCCTTTGGTTCTGGCAAACGGATGTCTGAGATCAGGTGCCTCCTGTACTACTGGGTTGATAGGCTGCTCTGAAATTGGTGGGTCCCTTTGAGACCCCAGTCTCCTCCCCCCACATCCCCAAAACGAAATAAAAATAAAAAGAAAGGAGAACAGACCCAAAACCTTTAGGATACTTGTGCTCCTCTCGGGAAGGAGCCAGAAAGAGAGCCAAGGCATTACTCCACAACCTGCTGTGTGCACAGCTCAGGAAGAGGCAGCAGCAGAAAGGTGTGAAGGGTTCCCCAGAGCTGGTGGCAAGGCAGGTTCCTCACTGGCCTCACACTGATCCCAAGGTGGGCTCAGGAGCTGTGCTGTGTTTGCCACCCCCACAGCACAGGCTGCCAAGCCCTTCTTCCCTGGGACACCGGGCAGATTCATAGCAGGAGTAGCATGTGCTTCAGGTCGCAATAAATGGATTAAAATCTCCTCTCCTTCCCCACGTGCTGCTGAGCTGCTGCATTGCAATGCAGGCACAGTGCGGTCTCAGGCCGGGATAGCTCAGACACATGGAAGAAGCCTCAGGGAGAGGATTTTTCTGTTCCTTGCTTGCAGTGAAACAGTGGCAAAAACAATCAACTGGTACAAAAATTAATTAATTAATTCCTCTCCCTGAACTTTTACAAGAAACGTGGGATTTTTTTTGTACTTGGCTGAGTCTTGTTTCAGCAGAGAAGTTTTGGCCGCTGGAGCGCTAAGCAGATGAGAGGAAGGGGCTGGGATCCACGCTGAAGCAGCCTCCATGCTGGCATTACAGTGCTGAGCCAATCCATCTCCATTAGAGTTCACAGCCTCTTTGATCAATCTCATCTTTAAAAACACCAATGCTCCGGAAGGCTCGGGAACTGCTTAATGTTCCTGCGTTGTTTTTCAAGCCATTAAAAACAGAGGTATTAGCTGCTGCATACTTTTTGTCTTGTTTGGAAGTAAAAGAAGAGAAGAAGTGGAATGCTAAAAACGCAGATTAAAACGATTAAAAATAACGGAGCAATGAAAGTCAAACTGTTGGCTCTAAAAATGTTGATGCCTTGCATTGCTGTAGGCATTATATTCATATGAATGAGAGCGAAGGGCCCTGCTACCTGCCTCTGTGATGAACTGTGCGTGTCATTGCGTGTGGCTCTTGCATTAAATCTGGAARGATTGCCTTCTGTTTGTGCGGCAGCGAGGGCTGCTGCTTTGGTGATACAGTAYAGGGTGATTCCTGCAAAAAGCAGACTCACCTGGGATCAGTTTTGGGGCACAGAAGGGATTTTTGGGCAGTTTTCTATTTTTTTTCCCAAAGAGTTCTGTGAATTGGTGGTCTGGTCTGGCTGTCAGGTCTCAGATCTCTCTGCAGAGGTGCCCTAAGTCGTGGCTCATAGGTGTTTTTTCTGAATTGGCCAGGGTCCTGCCAATAAATGTATGTGTCCACCCAGTCCAATGCTGATGGGGGCTTGGCCARAGCTCCAGGAACCCACTGCTGGAATCTTGTTTTTCTTTCTCTGCTGAGGTCTTTACCCTAGCAGCAGACTGTGTGTCAGAGGTAGGGTTATGGGTAACCAGTCCAAAGCTTTGCTTCTATTTGAGCGACAAGGAAGAGTGCTCATATATCTAGCAAGGATTAAAAGACCATCTGAAAGCTGTGGCATTTCTTGTGGAATGACTATGTGGGTTTAGGRTACTTCTTGAAGAACAGCTTTTACTTTCAAGCCAATTTAGCAACATTATGGAAGATCTGGGTAGGTTTAGAACAGGTATGCAGGCTTCCTGCTTGTCTTACCTGCCTGATGAATTCATTCCCAGTAGCTGCCAAAGGCCGCTTGCACCTGGCCTTCGCTGTTTTCTGATGGCCGAGCTGATGCRCTTCTGGATATTACGGCATGTTTGGCTCAATCCCATCCTTGTGCTGGGGTATTAAGCAAATGTTTATTAACCCCTTTCCRCACCAGAGCTTCTAATCAAAAGAAACTAACATCATTGGGTCACAGGAAGATGAGTTGTTGTACAATCAGGTCATCACTGAGGGTGGCAGGACCAGCCAAMTGAGAGGGTCAGCCCTCCATTCCTGGGGGCTAACATTTGCAAGCAAAACAAAACCTGCTTGATTTTGAGAGAGCCTGTGTGCAAGGTTTTTTGCTGGCTAGAAACAAATTTGTCACCATTTACTTTCYAGGGAGCATTGCAGACATGGACACTTTTCTCACAACAGGGTCCGAAGCTGGGGCAAAAATGATTTCATAACATGTGAAGGTGTAGGGTTTCTCTTCACCTGGGCACACTCTCACCTGTTTTTCCATCCCCTCTGCTGTTTCTCCTGAAAGGCTGGTGCTGAGCCAAAGGTGAGGAAAGGCTGAAATTAAAAGAGGATTTGGATGCTTTGTCAGAGCTTATCAGAGCTCCGCTGGTTTGCAGCGCGAGGCCACGGCGCCAGCCCTTCTTACGAAACGCTGGCTATTTCTGGCTGCTTTTTTTCAGCCTTCCCAGATGTGAGCAGAGCTCCCTGCGTGTTCCTGGCACCTCTCCAGCTGGATGCTGGCACTGCCGTGCTGCTGGAGCTGGAATGGCATCRTGAGGTGGGGCGGGGAACACGGGGACCTGGCTTGCTGGTGGGAGTGGATTTAAAYGCCTGGGATGCCTTTACCCCACTGTAGGAGTTGCAGAGGTGGTTACRCATGCAGACCAGGCAGTACCTCAACTTGACTGAGGAGTGTAAAGGGCAAAGACAGGTCAGCCTTACATAAAGCAGCAGCCTGTGCACACTCCTCTGAACCTGCTTGGAATGGACCTGTGGTTTCTTGTATGAGGWTGGGAAGGGGATGCCGGGCCATGAAGTTGTTCCTGTTGCTAGAAGCCTTGGTGGGTCTCAGTTTTGCGGGCGATCCCCCGTTGCGGCGGGTGGATGGGGGGTGCCGCAACCTTCCGAAAGCCTCTCCAGCTGGGAGCCGCTCGGCAGGGCAAGCACACTCATGCACACACACACCCCCCGGATAGCTTCATTAAAAGCAGGATCAACGGCAAAGAGACGTGGGAAGGGTCTTCATATGGGGCTCCATGGGTGAGGTTTATTCCAGCCACGTGAGGGAGTCCAGGAACAAAGACAAAGGAGGAGAGAGGGTCCAGGGTTAAATATGGAGTCGGTAGGGGCGGGGAGATCATCGRGGCCAATAGTCTGAGGGCACAGGGGCGGTACACAGGCGGGATTAGGGTAAGAGAGCCAATAGGGAAACTCTGAGGGARTGGCAAGGGAGCAAGGGCCAATGGGAGAGCAAGGAAGGGAGAACTTTCTGGAACAGGGACATATAGGGTAGAAAGGGGCAGGGAGGCCAACGGGCCAACCGGGGAAACAGAACTGGGGTACATTAACATAATAAAACAAGGCATCCTGGGAGAGGCCTTTTCTGTCTCCCTAACCTGGKGGTGTCACTTAGGATTCCTCCCTCCAGGGGATGCTCATARTCCCTCTGTAATCAGGTTCTCCGGCCTCCACAATGCCCCACTGTGGTTCATGCTCTGTCCCCTCCTCCCAGACCATTTCCCACAAGCACAGCGTGCTCAGCTTGCTGTCCAGCTGCCCCTGAGGCTGTGTGACAGCAGCTCTCMGGGTGCTCCTGGCACAGCGGGCAGGCTGCAGCACGGGTCTCACAGAGCACGTCACAGTGCCTTGGCTCAGACCAGCACGCAAGATTTGAAAAATGGAGCCCTGGAAGATCCTGGAATCAAATGCTTCTGAATTTTGGGGCAGCCTGAGGAGATGTGGAATCCAGCCCTGATCCAGGTCCATGGGTACATGGCAGCAGCTACAAACGTCCTTAGGATGTGTGGATTACAAACTGAATGTTAATGCGGCCCTTTTCTTCCAAATGGAGAGAATCCTGGCTGTTGAAGAGCAGTAGGTTATTAAAATGGATTGGATTATTATATATTGGACATAGCAGCAGCTGGGGTGTATGGCAGGGCAGGTAAATATTCCTATCTGAAAGCGTGGATTCTGCCTATTCATCAGTAAAAGCATATTTCTGACATTTCTTCTGGAACAGCTTCATAACGATACCTGCCTTTCACTGTGGAAGCCCAGATATACAGCAACAGCTCCCAGAATGGCAAATCTGCCTTGTTCTTCCTTTAATTACCTCACTGCTAAGGAAAAAAAAATTGACATGCTTTTCTTGCAAGTGGAGATTAAGCAGAAATTCRTCTCCGGCTCTAAACCGTGTGGCTCCCAGCTCTGATTTTAAACAAACAGCTRAAGAAATTCCTAATGCCTAAACCCAGCAACCTCAGAACATGTGGAGGTTCTCCACATCACTAACCTGATTTCCCAAGGTGATAAGCTGCAGAAGGCCCCTTAACCCTGACATGAATTATCTGTTAAAAASCAAAGGAAAAAAGCCTTTCAGAGACAGATCCCAAAACATGAAATTTTACTCAGTAACAGGTCCAGTGGGCCTCAGCTGGTGACCAGCACTTTGGGTCAGTGTCAGAGCTCAGAGGGATTGCAGCCAGACCCAGGCTTGCTGTGTGGATGCTCAGAGCTGGCTCAGACGCTGCCCAGTGTCCAGATCCCCCATGAGCCTGGATCCGGACCTGAACCAACCCGTGGCTATCTGAGTCCCGGGAGATGGCTTGCATGTAGCCAGCCCTGAGCGTGGTCTGTCTGTACCTATCCTCCTGGCTGTGTGCTTGCATCAGCCAAAAGGATTTACTCCACAGGACTGCATCTATTTCAAATCTCCCCCTGGATCAGTGTTTTTCAGATTTATATGGAGACCAAGTCCCATTCCCCAAATAAGGGATCCAGAGCTGGGTTCCCAAGGAACTGAAGGTACGCCTTTGCTGCTGTCACCAGAACAGTGCAAACACACCCCAAATACCTCAGAAGCTAAAAATGATGGATTAAGTTTCACAGCTAAAATATTACAGAGTGGAGTTCAATTGTGGGTTTGCTGCAGAAGGAGAGTGAAACACAGTATTTCATCCTGCTGGACAGTGTCCAGCTATTAGCAGCAGCACATCCCAGAGGGATGGAGGTTACTCTGAGTCCTCACTGGCTTCTATGTAAATAGCAGCATCCCCACAGTGTCAGGGACAGAGTATGAGGGATATGACTGTTTTGGGAGGAGAACATCACTTGGGAAGATGGAGTCCCCACATGAATGAATAGCTAATATGCTAATATTATTTAATCACTGATTTATATTTAACCACTTTGAGGGCATTTGTGCTCCTCCCCTTGGAGACTGGTCCTTCAGTCCTCTAGCGAATGATACTTGAATTTCCCTTCTCCACAGAGGTATTTCCTCTTGCAAGTGACTCTATGAAACAGTTAGATATTAATGAATTTTTTAGAAACAATTTCTTCATACTTTTTTTCTTTCCAAAGCTGTTTTCTAGTTTAAACTTCAACTGAACTGAATAATCTTGGCTTCCTACAAGCTGCATTCCTCCGCGAATAAATAATTTTCCAGTTCTCCCTCCTTCAGATCTTATGTCCCATGGTATGCTTGGAATATCTCTGCATAGATGCACGGCATCATTTTCCATATGGATCTGCAATCAGTTCCTTTATAGTTTGGCGTAAACGATTGCACAAAATTAGTGCCTGAGGAAAGGGAGCGCGAACATTCCTCAGCATCCTCCGTGGGACTCCGCAGCGCTGTGATCCGGGCCCCCAGCTCTCACCGCAAAGACAAAGAGTTGCTGGCTCTTGGTGTGTACAGTCCTTGCTGCTGTGGGCAGTGCCCTCAGTGTAGGCAAAGGCCACCTTCCTCATCCACCTTGTCACAATGCCTTCCTCCTCCTCCTGATTAGAGATGTCATCTGTACCACCCCTCCAGTCTCCCGGCAGCGTGGGAAGTCTGGACACAGATGTTCCTCTTGATCCCAGCCCCGCACTTGGCAGCACAGCATGCTGGTTCCCTCTGAGGCATGCCATTGGGCCAAAACACACACACACACAGAGTTTTATTTTTGATTCAGATCTTTTCCCAGCAGCCTAAGCTGTGTAATTCCTGCCCTTTCCTTTCCCCTTCTCTGTTTTTCAGACATCAGTGCACGCTCGGGTTACATCCAGCCCGGGCACACTGTGGTATGTACCAGGGACTATTTTTACACCTCCCCCTTGCTCAGCTGCTGGCTCTGTGGTTTTTGATGCCGTATGCAAACTGCAAAAAGAAACACCCGTTTTAGCCCAGAGCCACCCACAGCCAGCAGTTCCCAAACCCCTGCCTGAGGCTGCTTTGGCCTCTCTGCCTGCCCAAGGTGGCTGCTGTGGCTCAGGTGTGGTCATTGAGTTGTCCCCTGCCTGCAGCACTGGGTCAGCACTGTCCCCCTAGCCCAGCTCCCAGTGCCTGGGATCCCCCAGCCCCCTTTGCTGACAGACCTCCAGGACTATTTGCTCTTCCCCAGAAACAAATCCCCCTCCTTGGAATATCTGGGGACAGCTTTGCTTCAGTAGGTCTGTGCTCATCTCCTCTGTGGATGCTTTCTCAGGCATGGCACCCTCTCTGTGATGGCTGTGCAGAGGGGAAAGCTGGGCTAGCAGAGGCATCAGAGGCTTTTTAAACTTCTGTCCACTCTTCCCACACTTCTTGAAATGTCTTTGCTCCCTAGCAGTCACAGCCACAGCGCACACGCAGGCACCCAGCTACCCCTCCTCCAAACCCTTGGGTACTCAAGTATTCACCACCCCTCAGGATGCCCAGGATTGACACCCTCTCAACAACTGTCCAACGCTGTTTGTGCACGGCTGGCTGCCTCTCCAGACCCTGTCTCCCGGTGCCAAGCTGCAGTTTTGGGTTGCACATGTGAAGGCAGCCTGCTCTCGGCAGCCAAGACCACCCGCCTGCCACTCCCAAAGGGAGGTGACCCCAGCCTCCCTCCCCTGTGGCTGCAGGGCCAGGGACCCTTTTATGTGACACCAGCTACCGCTGCCGCTGAACTGATGGCTCGAAAGTGCTCGGCACGGGGTGGAGAGAAAAAAATGGCAACTGCAATGTAATTAATGCTGTAACAACTTGTTTCCCCCTTGGAGAATTATACCATTAGCTGCTTCAATTGTGCATGAAATATAAATTACATTACTCAGAGGCATCATGTCTAAGCAGATACAATCCTAAGTGACACGGCTTGCCACAGTGTATCATGCTCCCTGGTCAAAATTAACAGAAGCCCGGTTGCCTGAGGCTAGCAGATATTCATTCAGATATCAAAGTTATAACCACGGTAGTTCAACCGCCTTCCTGCCTCAGGGAATTTCCCAGGGGAAWGCAATGAAACCAGGCTCTATCCTCTGATGAGAGCAGCTCGTGGGTTTGAAAAATGCTGGTGTACCCCTGGCAGCTTCGTCTTTCAGAGCCTGATGCTTTCACAAACCAGGGACGTTGTGGCATCCCCRCCCTCATGCCCAGCCCTGATTTGTGTGTGCCTGATTTCTGTTTGCTACAGTCAAAATCTAACCAGGGTGGTGGGGATAAACATCACGGGGATTGATATCGAGGACTTGGCAGGAGGGCTGCTGAGCTGCCAAAGGAACCMGGAGGCAGGAATCCCCCCTCCCACTGAACCAGGACCCTTTTTCTAGAGACAGGCAGCTTCAGTTCTTGTAATTGGCTCCTCTAATTTTGGGGTTAGCAGCTGGCTAGAAGACACATTTTATTCTCCTCCGACGCCCATCTATAATGAATGATTGCAACCCTGCAGCCTCGATTAGCTGTGTTTGTGAAGAATAATTTGCTCCACTGTTGGAATAGCATCCCAATTTTTTTTTCTAGTCACTTACAATGGACCCTTAAAGCTGCAAATGCTGAAAACACAGAAAGGGAACTGCAGTTACTCTTTCCTGTCTCCAGAAGAATAGCTTTTGCCTTAGTTTGCCTTTGCAAYGTGGAAATCCCAGATAAATCTCTTCCTTGGGAAAAAAATACGGGAAAAAAAGGACAGTCTTGACAGTTACAGAAACACAGAATCACAGAACATGCTGAGTTGGAAGGGACCTACAAGGATCATTGAGCTCAACTCCTGGCCCTGCASAGCACCACCCCCAAAAGTCACAGCATGTGTCCCGGAGTGTTGTCCAAATGCTTCTTGAGCTCTGCCAGGCTTGGTGCTGTGACCACTGCCCTGAGGAGCCTGTTCCRGTGCCCAACCACCCTCTGGGGGAGGAACTTTTTCCTAATATCCAACCTAAACCTCCCCTGGCACAACTTCAGGCTGTTCCCTCCGGTCCTGTCACTGTCACCAGAGAGCAGACATCAGTGCCTGCCCCTCCTCTTCCCCTCATGAGGAAGTTGTAACTGCAGTGAGGTCTGCCCTCAGGCTCCTGTTCTCCAGGCTGAACAGACCAAGTGCCCTCAGCCGCTCCTCACACGGCTTCCCCTCAAGGCTCTTCACCATCTTTGCTGCCCTCCTTTGGATGCTCTCCAACAGCTTAATGTCTTTTTTATGTTGTGGTGCCCAAAACTGCCCCCAGGACTCGAGGTGAGGCTGCCCCAGAGCAGAGTGGAACAATCCCCTCCCTTGCTCAGCTGGCGATGCTGTGCCTGATGCCCCCCAGGACAGGGTTGGCCCTCCTAGCTGCCAGGGCACTGCTGACTCATATCCAACTTTCCGCCGACCAGGACCCCCAGGTCCCTTTCTGTGTCACTGCTTTCCAGCCTCTCATTCCCCAGTCCATCCATATATCCAGGGCTGCCCCATTCTAGGGGCAATATCCGGCACTTTCCCTTGTTGAACTTCATATGTTGGTGACTGCCCAGCCCTATACCTTGTGGAGGTSTCTCTGCAGGGTCTCCCTGCCTTCRAGGGAGTCAACAGCTTCTTCCAGTTTTATATCATCTGCAAACTTGCTCAGTATCCCTTCCAGTCCTGCATCCAAGTTGTTTATGAAGATGTGGAAGAGCACAGGGCCGAGGATGGAGCCCTGTGGAACCCAACTGGTCCCCAGTCTGATGTCACCCCATTCACTGTAACTCTGTGCCTGATCCAGTTGCTCACCCATCCCATGATGTGTTCATCCAGCTGTGTGCTGGACATTTCGTCCAGAAGGATCCTGGGAGATACAGTATTGAAAGCTGTCCTGAAATCCAAAAAGATTACATCAACTGGATTCCCTTGATCAGCTAGGGGGGTTACCTGGTCATAAAAGGAAATCAGGTTTGATAAGMAGGACTGTCCTCTCAGCAGTGCTGGCTGTGACCAGTGGCTGCGATGCCTTCCGGGTGCTTTTCAGTACTTCCCAGAATAATCTCCGTAGCTTTACCAGGCACTGAAGTGAGACTGACAGGCCTGTAGTTTCCAGAGTCCTCCTTCTTGCCCTTCTCAGCCAGTATCTGCTGACACAGGGCCAAATCCTGCAAGGTGCTGTGTACCTTCATTCCCATTTAAATCAAGGGGAAATGAGGATGTTCAGCACTTTCAAGGCTTTCTTGGCATTTCAGCATTTCACCAGTGGCATTGCCTGAGAACCACYGACAGAGCCATCAGAGGTTTGGACTGTGGTCTCCCATGGTGAGGACCTGATGCTGTGGAGAAGACACAACACACACTTTCTGAGTTGCAAAAACTGGGGCACCATTTTCTTTGCAGGGCCATGTATGTGTGGGTTTTGTCAGCAACCTYGCATGCGGGGCAGTGGCTCGGCATCAGATTAAGCAGTAGGTGTTGACAGGTTTTATCCAGTGCAGCTTTGGTCTTTCAGCTCCCYGTGACCTCTGCTCCTCAGCAGAGCATGAAGAGTGCATGAGGAGTACCTTGCTCTAAGCCAGAAAACCTGTCTGTCAGAGGAAAGAAAATGGTCTTGGTCCAARTTGACTTTGGAAGGAGAGGTTTTTTTCTCGGTCTCTTGTCTGGCTCAAAATCCAGACAGCCAAAATTTCTTTACTCCAGAGAAACTGTTACTAAATTCAGTCAACAAGTAAAACTGGGATAATTTCAAAAGGAAGACTCTCATCTCCTTTTCTATATTTGAGTTTTGAATCMAAGTGCAAGACCACCTGATTTTAAAAGAAGTAGATATCTAATACGGAAGCAAAATCACTACCAAGGACATGGTCTCCTGAAACACAAATTGCCATCAGGATTCAGTTCAGGGGAGATGCACCCTGCTGCTGGTGGACTCCATGTAACCACAGCACGAGGTTTCCTGCTTTCCTGCTCATGGCTGAYGGTTGTACCTGCGAATGTGCAGTCACAGGGAGCTGAAGGGTTCAGTTTAATGGTGGGGTAATCCCAGGGGGACAAATGTAATGCAAGCTGCAATAGAGGYGCCCTGTGCAGGGGGAGACCTGGGATATGGCTGCATCTCTGACAAGCAGGAGACGTTGCCAAGTGTTGAAATGCCATGGCACCTCTTCTTTCTAGCACTCCCTGGCTTCTCTGCAGCAGCCAGAATGGCGGCAAAGGTTTCTGAAGAAACGGCAAGAAAGAGGGAAAAGGGTATTTTCAGCAGTGTTATTCTATAAGATCCAGGCACCTGACTTGCCACATGCATCTGGAGAAGTCTCCCCTGCCCCCACAGCTACAGCCAATGCAAATACACCTAAACATGTCAATATTCACAACACAGCCCTTAAAAAAATAGCTGAAGGAAATCAAACACGTTGCTTCCTGAGAAGATCGGGGAATATACATTCCCAAGTGCTGAGCAAGATCATCCATTATGCATTACTATCTATTCCACTGACTGCCTGCACATCCCCTGTGTGCTACACAGGACAGACTCCCTGGTTCTGTATCCAGCACGGGAGAATTGCATCCACCAAAGAGGCATCCCTAGGTGTGTGGGTTTGCTCTTCTGAAACGTCAAGATGCCAGCACTCTTTCAGGAACAATTTTCTTGGCAAGGGAAGATCTTGACTGTCGATTGCACTTCGGCAGCAGCCAATATAGGAAGTAGCGGTATAAATTCTCATTCTCATTAAATGTGTCTGTCTGACTGATGGACGCCAGCAGAATTACACAGCGGATCCAGATTTGTGGGTCTGACAGTAATAAACCAAATTTTCATATAGAATACATGTCTCAGAGGGGTGTCGGACATGCTTTATTTCCGTGAGTTATGGGCGCTGCGTGACACAGGGACGGTGCCGGGCACCACGGAGGGGAACAGCCACCGAAACCRGCCCAGCCCTGATGAGCAGAGCAGTGACCTCCCAGACACACACTGCATCAGACGGGCTCATCCACTGCTCCTGCTCATCTATAAAAACCTTTCACTCCAAAAAATCCGCCCTGTGTGCTGTGAGTCACTCCCACACTCCGCTGCAGCAGGCAGAGAAGAGAAAACCAGGCACAGGAGCATCAGCGTCTCAGCTTCTCTCCCAAACCCACCATCACCTCTCCAGCCCCTGGTAACCTTTCCACACAGCCACTATGACCGGGCAGGTAGCCAGGAAAGTGCTGCAAAGGTCAGGACACTGGCCTGTTTTCCTTATAAAGCAAGAGCGAGCCAAAGGTGTAGGTGTCAGGTCTGGGATGTGGAGGGTCACTGCAGGACTGTGAGGCAGCCAGGACACCCGGAGCTTTGTTTTCCAAATTGCTACAGCAACGGCCAGGGTTAGATACTGGAGCTGTTAATTCATCTGCATGGCTGCCAGCGGTGGAGTGGTGCCAGAAGGAAAGGTCTGCAAATTTTCCCAGTACGACTATTTATCAATACTGCTCTCTGTCCTGCTGTTTCAAGTGGGTTAATAAAAGACGTAAAATATATCCTTGTCTTACTTTTGCACTTTGAGCTTCTGTTTTGCACACAAGGCTCTTTTCTCCTCTCCTGTCTCAACTTTTTCCCAGCAACTTGTCTTAACTTTTTCACAGTAATCTGTCTACTCCTGGACCCACACAGCCACTCTGCTGACTCTTCACCCTGGGGTGTGAGGTGCTGTCCCTGCTGCTGCAAGCCCGGGGGCTGTTTTGGGCTGTCCTCTCTTCACTCTCCCTTCCAGGCACTACATAATGCTCAGGAAAGCCTGTGCCAGCTCCTGCTTATTGGCTTTCCTTGCTGTGGCCTGATTTCAGTCCCTGAACTGCCAGGCTGCCGAGCCCTATCCTAAAAGTGCCTCTTGTGCCCACTGTCTGTGCTGTGTGAGCATCCCTGGTCCAAGAGCCTGTTTGCTGCCACGGTTGTGAGCTCCTCTGCTGCCTTGGATTACTGCAAGTGAATCAGCCAGCAGCAGCTTTGCTATTAAAGCCCTCTTGAAAGCGCTTTCTTCCCCACTGGAAGCGTCAAAGGAAATTCCCCTTGATGAGGTTGCTGGCCCTGGAAAATCAGCGAGGTGCATGCCAAGCAGAGGGCTCTGGCGGGTCTCGTGTTTCAGAACTAATCCTGGGGTCCATGGTGGAGGAAGGTCTTTGGGATGGTGGCTGAGTGGTCTGGGCTGCTGTGCCCCAGGAGCCCTTGAAAGAGGATTAGGTCGGTGCACTGAACAAATGGAGGGCAAGCGGAAAGCTCAGTCATTTTGGGATTGCTCATCACAGCTGCAGACAAAAAGATGAGAAGAGGGATTTAAAAGATTATTCTGAATGCAGGCCAGACTTTAGGAGAGCAGCTAGCTGGCGGATGGGCTTGCAGCACCCTCCCACCTTGTCTGATCCAGCCTGACTGTKCTCGCGGATAAGGCTGGGCACATGTGGTTGTACGAAGATGGGGGCTCCTATTTGATTTTTGGATCTGTTTCCTCCCTCAAGGTGTGTGGGGAGTTTCTGGATTGATTCTGGTCCCATTATCATGTTTAGGCTAATATTTACCACGAAGCCCTCCCCCAGTCCCAGCCTTTCTTCCCAGAGGTGCCTCTGGGGTTTCCACACTGACAAGGCTCTCACGGGAGTTGCAGTGTTTACCCACATGCTGGGGCTCCACCTTGCCTCAATTACTTGGGAGATTTTGCTGTTCCTGAAAYGGTGACCTTTCTCAGTCTTAGGGCTGTATGGAGTTTTATATTGTGTTTTAGGATTTGCATTTTTATTTACTATGTGTTTCATTGGACAGCTGTTCTCTAGCACAGATTTTTAATGCTTTGGAGGAGATTTCCTCAGTATCCCCTCTTGTCCATGTCCTTTAAAAGTAATATTTGATAAAACTAAGCTGTTTTTTGTGCATTCCCCAGTTGATCTCCCAGACTGACCGCATGACTTCTAATGCCTTATTCCCTTCCCCACATCCTACATTATTCCTACAGGCCCTACAAGTCTGCTGCTCACTTGTAGTGTGAGAACAGAGGTCTGGAAAGGGAGAAAACAAGASAAAAAAAAGAGAATACTGTATATATCAAAATCACAAGCCCTCCCGCTTAATTTCTTGTTCAGACAACAAGCAGTGGTCATTTTCCAGATAACAGCCATATATTACAGCACTTCCCAGAGATGCCTGTACTGATGATCTGGAAAACCACCCTGAGCTAAGACTCATTAAAAATCTCTCTTGGCAATTTTAGATTTCTCATCGAATAAAAGATCATGATTCCTTCATGTCAGCAAAATCCATTTCTGAGTATTTCAGTGTCCAAGGAGGATRAGATCCAGGCTGAACCAGCCCCAGCCCTCGTGGTGGGTGGCTGGCTGTGCCTCATCCCCAAGCCAAGCAGCGGTGCCAGGCAAATTGTCTCTGTGAAGTTCAGGCAGAATTGTGCTCCCTTGTGTACTCCTGTGATGAATTTCTCCTTTCCCACTTCCTTGGAAGCGAGGAAAGATCCACAAGCGCCTCACCCCCATTTCAACCAGCAGTCCTTCCAGCACAGGGGACCGTCTCCCTGAGCTCTTGTTTGTGTGGCCACTGCTCTTTCCTTCCTGCAACCTGCCCTCTCCACTTTCCCTCTGCAAGCTGATCACCTCCTCATTCCATGGGAATCAGTGATCCTTGGGTGTTTTCCTTTGGCCTTGTCARCTCAAACTGAAGAAATGAGGTGCTAGACTGTTGTTTTGGGGCCTGAGCATTCGAGATCCAATGCAGACCCAGCAAAGTCACAAAAGGTGAGACCAATGAAGCCCAGAAGATGCAAGCTTTATCACTGGTGGACATGGGAACCTTGCCACCTAGCATGGGTGAGTTCTAAATATTTTCCWAAAATCCAACAGGAAAGGCGTGTTTATTGAGTAAAACCTTCCTGTAAGAACAAGGTAAACAAAGAGCCTTTTCTGCATCCACCAGAGGGGGAGAAGATGGCATGGATTTGCCCTTGAGGCAGTTGTTGTGTTGGTCTGAAACAGACAATGACATTTGCTCTTCCTTCCCACATCTTGCAGGAGTCAGACAGCTGCGACCGGAGCTGTAGGATATTAAAGGACTTGGCAAAGTTATCACAGATTGTGACATATTTATCAGGAGCTTGAGCTCCTCTGAAAATCCTGACTGCACCAACCGTATCTGTTACTTGATTAAAAATACTCATAATAATTCATACCCTCCTGCAGCTTTTTCAAGGAGCTGAGTGCTGAGCTGTTCCGTGGGAGCTCTCCTTGACCGACGTATTTCACAGCGCTGTGTGTGATAGATATAAATGCTATTGTTACATCAAACACCAGTTTCATTTTTGATAAGCTGGGCAGAATTGTGCCATGCTGCAATGAAGATGTTACAAAGTCCAAACTGGCTGGTTTGCTATCTCTGGTAGCAGCAGACTCAAATTGTGCCTTGTTTGGAACGGTCCTTGTCTGTGCCAGGTGGTATTGCCCCACAGTCATTGGCCAGTGGTGCTGAAAGGCCTGCAATATCATTACCTAAAGAGGGATGCATATATAATTTCTTGTTCATTCCAGCCTCTGGGGGRCGAGTGAATTGGGTTTCTCACTGCRCGTCMTATAYTTAGTGGGGAAGKGGAAGCTGCCATCCCAGAGCAGAGTCAAATCAGCATCCTAAAGGGAAGGACATGGCAGCCTGCACCAACCGAGGCRAGCAGAAGTCATTGCCACCTGGCCCTGGCCATGAGTACTTCAGGTATTTCTCATGTGACACCRCACTTTCCTGCTGATGTCCCTCCTCTGGAAGGGCTTCACAGAAGAATTGCTGAGGGGGTGTCTGGGTCTGTTTGTCTCTGAGCGGGACAAACAAATACACCAACACCCTCAGTGCCTTTGCTGCCCCTATGTGGGGTGGGAAGGGGTTGATGGTGCAGTGTATGAGAGGACTGCAGGATCATGGCAGCAGCAAGCACGAGGATGCAGTGTGACACTGAGAAGCTAAAGGAGACGGGAAGGACCAGGATTTTAGCTTCAGGAGCTAGAGGAGACTGTGAGGAAAAGCATTTACTGGAAGCTACACGGCACCTGGTGCAAGGCGAAGAGCCACGGAGGCAGCCCAGGAGTGAAAGGCACTTTCCTCTTCTCTGCTTAGTGTCTCTTTTGGACCGAGTCCAAACCTGAGCGCTTTGCAACTCAAACCCACCCACACAGTGTTAGCTAAGCTTGTGTAAAGCCAGAGACGAGACTCCCCAGTGCTGAAGATCAGAGGGCTTGTGCAGGTGGCTAAATATAGCAGTGAGTGTCTGACTTCAGGGCACCTTGTTGAGGAGCTCACTCCGCGCCCCTCCAATAGAGGCATTTCCTCTGCTCAAAGACTCTCCTTCAAAGGACAGCTTGGCCTGGCTTGCACAGCGTACCTCAGACATTTTGGGAGCATGAGTGGCCATGGTAAGGAAAATGGGAAGGGGCGAGAACAGGAGGAGATATGTGTTGGGTGAAGGAGAATTGTGCTGATGTCCCAGGCTGGCAACCTGCTCCCACCTGACCCAGCCAGCTCTGGAAAGCATGTGGTCACCCTATCCAAGTGCTCTCAGGCAAACTGAGCTTCTGAGAGGGGGGTGGCAGGCACCCAGTGCTTCCAGGAATTTGGACAATTGGCTTAACTCGACGCCCAGGCAGCCCCGGCCCCTGCTCCCAGCTCTGCTGCTCACCTAGGGGAGGCACTTCCCACCTCCTCTCCTGGCACTCAGGAAGGGGGAATTTATGATCCTGACCTTCTTCCTGCTGTCAGATCAGCTGATGAAAAAGTACTATCTAGGAATTGATTAGGGACTGGTCCAAATCACTGCTATAAATCTAAATGCCCCCAATCAGAAATTCCAATATAAAGCTGAATTTTAACATCGACCCTATCTATAACAGGTCAAATCTGGATTCTCAGTTTCCTCTAGAAGAGTTTAGTTAAACTTTCCTGAGTCTAGCTCCTAAATACACTAATAGCAGCAAGTGAATTAGTGATCTCCAGCACTTTTGGGGTTAATCGAGAATAAATCGGCATTTTCAAATAGATTCAGGGGGTCTGGCCATAAATCGTCTGTATGATAAAAAGCAAATATAAATTTTCAAAAAAATTTAACCTTGCATGGTGTATAAAGAGAATGCATAATATTCTTGAGCATAAATACATCTCAAATCAAGCCCATTGTKTATACACAGAATACATAATGGGTTTGCTGGAGACATTTACCTCTAGCTGAGGCTAAACTGGCCATCTTTTTATGACCAATATAATTCTTTGCAGCTTTCTCCATGCCTGTGTGTATATAATTTTGCAGGCCCAGTACAGACAGAGTAGATGTGGATATGCAAAGGATACATAACGCCTCTCTTCCATGACAAGCTCTGGAGTCAGCTGTGGAAGTGGCTCATGTAGCCTGAGAGGACAGAGCCTGTAGGCAGAAAAAAGTGTATTAAATGAAAAGGTGCACATGCCCACTGGAAGAAGTGGAAAGGGAAGACAGGGCATAGGCTGGAGTTCCAATCACTTTTATCTGACGGCTTAGGATAGGGATGAGAGACAGCAGCAAGAACCACACCGACCTGATGACTCTCAAGCTCTCCAGCTCAAGTCACAAGAAGGGGGAAGGTGCTGTGACTGCAGGACACACAGATAAAGCCAAGTCACTGCCCTGTCTTCGCACCACTTTGCTGTGACACCATTCCCCTGGCACAGCACAGAGTTGAGCCGTGCACTTCAAGCCAGGAGCTCCACTGGCTGGGCAACAGCCCCGGGGCTTATTGCCCTGACACGCTGCTCAGAAGCACTGATCCAGTCCGAGGGAAAGAAGCTGTCCTGGAACTGACACCACCAATCACCTATGTCATCATCTGCCTTGGCAGTGAGATGGTTCATTATGAAATGGAGAGGGCACTGCCGGGGCCAGCAGCTGCAGGGAGCAGCGGTGGAGCTGGCCTGAGGAGGCAGAGATCCTGCTCATGCGTGTGCACACCCTCATGCAAAAAACACACTTTTGTGCAGGCTGTCTCCTGGCCTGGTGTATGTCACATCTGCAGATCAGGAGCTCAAGTCAGATAATCAGACTTATTATTCTGTCTGAGCTAGTGTAGGGTTCACTGGCTGTGTCCACGTGGCAGTGCTCTGATATCAGGATGAAGGAGTGCTAATTGTACATCTGGGTGGGAAGTGGTGGCACACCATCCCCTGTATGTCTTGCTTGAAGAAAAACATGGGCAGCTGAGAGGGAAGGGGCAGAAATCGGATCCAGCACCCCCTCCTGCCAGGACTCTCACAGGTCTGGAACTGTTGGTCACACCACAGCACTCACCTGCCCACGTGGGGACAGGGCCATGCAGGGTGTGTGAGTTTCCTAAGGGCATCATCACTCACCAGGAATGTCCACGGCAAATCCTTCCTAAAAGATGAGAGGGGTTGGTTCCTCAATGCTGGCCTCTTGCTTGAAGTCTGCTGCTTCTTTAATGGTAGCAAAATCCATCTCACCTCTACACTAACACCCTGTAAATATAACTGCAATTCACAGGAAGCCAGCGTGTGCCGGAACAGCCGCGCTGCACACACAACACCTACTTCAAGAATTATATTTATTCCCCGGTTCCAGTCACAGGCCAGAGAGCAGGTTTATGAAAGGTTAATGCCCCCTTATATGGCTGCTGTCAGTTCTTACTTCCTACAGAAGCTACATTTTAGTCTTTCTTCCTCCACTCCCTCCTTTCCTTCCATCCCAGAAATGCAGCTCCAGAAACATGAGGGGGAAGGAGCGAGGAGATGATACCAGTGCCCCCAGCTAATCCAGGCAGTGCAAGTGTGCTAACACCAGGGGCACTTAGAAGCGCCTGGGACTGCTCTCACCAAGTTGTGGTTCCTGGCTCATGATTTGGCCAGATTTTCTCCTCCATCCAGTCCCAGCAGTGGCAGTCCTCATCTAAAGTCCGAGTGTACACCCCAGCTCCAGTTCTCTCCTCTGACACAGCAACACTGTGCTTCATTGGTGACATCATAAATTGTTCTCCCCAAGTTTTGAGGGGTGTCCACGTGGAGCCCCTCCAGCCATCTACATGCTCAGGTGGTATGGAGCCATCCTAGTGATTTCCCACCTGGTTCCTTGGGACCACACTTGTGTATGAGTAGGGGTACGTGGTGAGGGAATAAACACTCCCATAAACTTCCCCCCTTAACCCTTACTTTCCTCACTTGTCTCTCCCAGGTGACATTAATAGAATTTGACATTGTGGCACGACCCGTTAGTCATCCTRCCAGACTAGTAATTTGGTCAAATGACAAACTTTCAATCATTTGAACAAATGGCTGTTTCACTAGGGCATTTGATCAAATGATTAAAACTAAAAGGCATTTGGCCCCATGACTGAAGATGTGATCACGGCTCTGGACAGGTGCCGGAGCAGATTTTTATAAAACAATCAGACTGGAGTATAATTCTTCATGCACCGGAGCTTCAGTATGAACAGGTCCTGCCTGCTGCTGACGTTAAGAAGGAACAAGGGTTTCCCTGCCTTCTCCCCCTGTGTGAGCTTCTCTCATGCTCAGGTTTCCTGGGTCTGACCCCAAAGGCAGAGGAGCCTTCCAAGCCCCTTGACCACGGGAGATGGGCTGGGGAAAGGGTGGTCAGTGGTGAGGAGTGGGGATGCAGATGAGAGGACAAAGGGCAGAGTGGCAGTGTGGCTCGCCATGGCATGGTGTCCCTGGGAGTGACTGCCTGGCCGCCCCACATGGCCTCTGTTCAAACCAGCAGTTTGCTCCAGGAAAGGCCCCTGCCTTTACCAGTAGCACTAAGGGAGCATAGGGAAGGGATTTTGCTCCTGGCTTGCCTTTGTTTTTAATGGGCATGAAGCTCTCTGCGAGGCCAGTGAAGCAGCAGGCGAGGAGCCTGGCAGGACTGCTGTCACTGCTCATGTGGCACAGCCCAGACCAGGACAAGCTTTGCCGTGACATGGGTGCAGACATGAGAACTCCCTGTCACTGTGCCTTCACCTCTGCCTTCACCCACGAGTTGTAGGTCCCTTCCAACTCAGAATATTCTGTGATTCTGTGACTCTGTGATTCTGTGACTTCATTAGGGGTGCTTAGAGGGGAGGGCATCACAACAACCCCAAGGAAGGGCTGAGGTCCTGCTGCTCTGCATGGGGAGCAAGCATGGAAGGAGCTGAAATGCAGCTGTCGCTCTCATGTACAGTGGAGAGTCTCTGGGGAAATAGGTGTTCAGAGGGGTGTCTAGGGTTTGATCTCTCCCAGAGAAATCCTCCTGGGTGCCTTGTCCATTCCCAGTCTGTCCCGTTTATTTACGACAGTGAGATAAATACTTTCCAGGCAGAGAGGGGAGCACGATCTCTCTTCTGTGGGGCTGACAAGCTATGACTGGAGAGAGACAATGTCTGTGCTGAAGAGCTTCCTGTAGCTACAGAGAGGTCAACAGGATGCTCACCAGAAATGAGATTCAGTTCATTGAATTAATGTAGTTCARGCAGAGAGCACAGAATATACAAGTGAAGAGAGGACTAAAGCTTTTAAGCAACAACCACTGTGATGCATTTAGACGWGATTCCCAAATCAGTGTACTTGATGTTTTTGCCAAAAGGTAAAAAAAAACCCCAAAACCCAAGAAAACAAAATAAAAGGGACTGTTTCCTGACCAGAATCATTGCCCAACCACTGTTCAGGTTTTCCTGCACACTCACAAGAAATGTGACCTTCGTATGCTGTTGCTGGGGGTAGGCCTGGTCCTCAGAGGGATGGGAAAATGTGTGATTGCTGGATGAAAGCAAAAAGGAAGCAGCTCAGCCAGCAGAAACCCTGAAGGTGTTTCCAGTGCTTACTGCATTTTGAAGACCCAGCAAAACCATGTCTCCCCTCCTATGGCTTCTGAAGGCAGTTTTCAGCCTTCCCTTTTAACATAAGAACACAAAAAACTCTCCACTGGGTCAGACAAGCAGCCTGTCATGCCCAGTGTTCTGTTTTAGGCAATTTAAGGAGAGGAATGTGAGCCTAATCACGCCCTGTGACCCTGCTCCCTTCATCCATCCCCCAACACCCGCACTCGTAGATGTGTTAAGGGTGCTGAAGGGCACATCCCTGTCTGTTCTTTTCCTTTAATATCTGTTTACAGACCTGTCACCCATGACCAGAAAGGAGAAAGCAAGAAAAGGAGAGGAGAGACCTCAGCCTCAAGACCCCTTATTTTATATTATGTCCAGTAAGCTGCATCCCAAAACAGCCATTCAGAACATTCAGGCAGGGGGGACAAGGTCAGGGAGTGCTCCAGGCTGAGGGCTGCCTTCACCCGCTGTCCACAACATCACAGGATCCCTGTCACCATCAGGAGCTCTCAGGAGTGTGGAGACACAAAGACAACTGCATTCCTCTCCACCTCTGTGTGTATTTCTGTCTGCCCCTTTTGGGGAAAGCCTTTTCTTCTTCCCCCCCCCCCCCTTCCCCCCAGTCCTTTCTCTGCAGACTTACATGACAAGAGGCTTTTAACTAAATGGTTGGAAGTTTCTATTTGTCTGGGGGACGGTGAGATTTTCATTTGGGTAAATGAGTGAAATTTTCAGCCACTTGACTGACAAGAGTGTTTGTGGAGAAGGAGAGAAGGAGAGCCTTATCTGCTGGAACGATTTGATGAATTTACCATCAGAATGACTAAGATGTAGATCCACACATATGGGAACTCCTTTCTGCCAAATAAATAATGCTCTCTCTCACTTGCCCCACCAGGGCATTAGAAGAACTCATTAATTACTGACTCTGCATAGCCTGGAAATCAAAAGATGTTACTCAAATGGTAACTGTTCTTATCTTGTAAAGCTAAAGGCTGTGTTTGGGTTTCAAGTTATTTTGGGGGATTTTTTTGGTGACAACAACGAGGTGTTTGTTCTGTGGTAAGACTATTCACACAGCTACTTGAGGCAAGTATAAATCATATGGGCTGAGCAGGGTAGAGGAGAAATCTACTCTATGCAAAATTAATGTTGGGCTGGCCCAGCAGAAGCAGYGCACGTAGCAAAGGTGAAGTGCACAGTCTTAGGGGGAAGCTGTGTGCCTGCCCACCTGCTAAATTTATGTCTTTCACCTCTAGAACTTCAATTCATGCACAGTGTGAGGTTGTAAGTGAAATGAATTTATTGATGCCAGTTCATTCCCTAATGGGTAACAGTTCATGTCACAAAATCAGCACAGATAATTTGTCATGATTGGAAGTCTCTTGTAAAGAGAGGCTCCAGCGTGCAGGGGTACGGAGGAATTAGTGGCTGGCCCCTGGGAGAGATGGCAGAGCTTGATAGAGAAGCCCACRTTCCAGCAGAGGAAACAGAGGTAATAACTAACCCTCCCTCCCACCCCTCACCCCCTTGTGAACTGCGTCAGAGAAAGTTCCTGTGCTGCAAGTTCCACAGTAATGAAAAACAGGCCTCCCTCATATTATACCTCATCCTAGGATGGGAATGAGATGCAATGGTTATGTTAGATCAACACTAAAGTCAGTGGGAAAACAGCGCCAGCAGAGCAAAACAGAGGCAACAGACTGTGTTTGCAGCTGTGCCAAGRAGGAAACATCACCTAATGACCCCTAAGGGTGTACTGAAGGGGAGATCCTGCTGACATCTCCAGAGGGTCTTGACACTGTTCCAGGCAGGACTCTCTGTCTCCCAGCTTAGCCTCGGGAAACTGGCCTTTCTCTCCCCTCTTTRGCCTCGCTTTCCATCCCCTGGGACAAAGCAGCCAGGAGATGCTGACGCATTCTGCAGACCCTTGAACAGGGGAATGCCTCAGAGCTGCCTTCAAGTATTTCCCCTGATCTTAAATCCTTAAAATCCACCAACTGATCTGTATCAAATAGCCTGAAAAGTGCCTGTGAGCAGCATTTTGGATCACTGCCTGCGAAAAGCTCCTCGTTCTGTCTAGGACACAGTGGTCCCAAGCAACTCCTCCAACAGGCTGGAGGTGGGTCTGCCAGGATAAGTGGGGCAACACAAGGACACTCACATCGCGTGAGGTCCTTGGAGAGCTTGAGCTGGAAAAGCCCAGATCTCACCACAGGCCCTTTTGTGCCTCTTCCCAGCCTGTGCAGAGCTGTGTGGCTGTGACCACGTGTGCCCCGGAGCCAGTGTGGCCAGGGGGATTCTCCATGGCCCTGCCTGGCAGAGGCAGGGCAGGGATCTGTGGCATGAGGACACAGTCCCACTAACTGTTCAATTCCCGCTTGCCATCAAGTGACCTTTTGAGGCGAAGTCATTTTAGTAATAGCTGCAATAAAAAAAAATTAAAATTAAAAAACAAAGAAAGAAAGGATCATTAGGTACCTGATCAACTGATTTTCTGAAAAGTTAGAAGCTGCTGTGAAAGAAACAGTGAAATGCATATTCCACTCACTGCCACCTTACATGTTTGATTCCAGTCCTCACTTCTGCTTGACCCAAGGAGGAGAAGCATTACAGGAGGCAAAAATAACTCGTAAGATGCCCAGGCTCCTCTTACAAAAAGTTATTAATAGAAGAGATGACTAGAAACTGCTCTTCCTGTGCCCTGGGAAATTCTGAATTCGAAAATTAAGGAAACAAGGAAACAAAAAACCCAGTCAAGGAAACAAGGCTCAATCAAATTTGATTCCAAAAGAGAAGGGAAACATGTAAAGATAGAAATCTGTGTCTCTCCTGCAGGGCTGAAGCAGGAATTCCCTGATACTTCACAGAGTAGGCTGGCTGTCCACTGTTCTCACCAGTGCACTTCCAGGGCTCAAAGGCTGGCCAGGAGCCCCAGCAGCCGGGAAGCCCTGGGAAGTTCCTCTGCCAAGGAGCCAGGAGACTGGGGCTTGGCAGACTCCATGCCCTGCCTGCCATCTCCCCACCAGCCTGCCAGGTGGGCTGCTGGGGAGGGAGGTAGGGAAAAAATTCAAAAATTGCTTGGCAGGGAGGATGTCATTCTGCATCTGCCTGGTTTCTGGGAGGACCTCATCAAAACTGACACGTTTCCAGTGCGTTTCAGTGCCGGTGTATCAGATTTTGCTGTGCCAGAGAAGCATGCCAGGAAACTGCTGACTGGCTGCGCTGAGCACACTGAGAGCCAGCAGCTCTCAGCTGTAGCCCCGTCCATCTGTCCGAGGAGCAGCCAGAGGAACCTGGGGAGCAAACTCACCCGCCCCGACAGCAGYGTTCCCACAGCATTGAGCACTGCCTTCCTCAGGTGTGGGCAGCGCAGGGCTGGTGATTTTGGGAAGCCAGTCACGGCCTCAGAAGGCTGCACTCCAAGAGGTTGCCCGTTAGGCTTTACTTTATGCCTGCTCTTCTAGACAGGCCCTGGGCTTGGCTGGTCACCCGGGTTAATTTCCAAGCCCTCCCCTATCAATCAGACATGCACATATACTGTGCCGGTAATGAATCAAGCTGCCTCGGTTTTGGCCTCAATCAATCAAGGCTGTGTACCACGCAAGCATTCATCCAGGTTCGAAATAACAGGTAAAAACAGCCCCCAGCACAGCCTGCGAGGAGCAACTCCCCACTGCAGCATTCCCTCGGAGAGCAGAAATCTTTCTGTGTGCAGAGGCGTGTCGGAGATGGGGCAGCAATTAARGATGGCGAGAAAAAAAGATGAACTTAAGTATTTTCTATTAAAAATGTGTGAAGAGAAATGTAACACTATTGGCATAGGGAATTCAGAAGGTATTAAAAGCTCAAACTCTGTGAAATTCCACCCAGTTACAGAAAAGCAGGAACTGATGTTCTGCTTTTAAGCCTACTTGAGAAAACCAAGCTGTCGGAGTTAACCAGGGCACCTTCGAGCCAATAGCTGGAAATGGGCTGCCCAGATAATCTGTGTAACCACAAATTTCTGCTAAGGTTTCTTAAAGATATTGGGAAAAAAGAGCCAAGCAGCCAGAGCAGAGGCGTTCGCTGGTCCTGGAACGTGTCGGGGTGACGAGCCACCATGTAACCTGACAAAGACTGATCTACAAGATACAGCAGAAAATCCTTATTAGGCACCAGCCTGCTTATCAAGYAGCTCAACAAGCTCTTTTGAATCACTGCACGAAAACTTACCAGAAAATGTATCTTTGTGAACGTTGCTTTTCACTCCCAGCTGTGCTGAGCTGACCATTCAGGATTCAAAAAAAAGCGAGCTGCACTCAATGCTTGCTTCAGACCCAACCCAACCCATCTTTATCAGCCCCTTCCAGATGTTCTTGCAGCTGTATTGCCTCACCATCACCTTGATTCGATGTGGCACCAAAGCAAATTGAGGGCTACATTTTTGTGGGCCTTGCTGATGCTCGGTGCTGTGTGTACTCCAGCTCGCTTCTCAGCCTGTTTTTTACACACTAGTGTCTTCAATTACTTTTCCAAATGAAAGGGAGTCATGGTACTTTAATTAAACATTTAATTGAAGGGAATAAAAAAAAAAAAGAGGGAGGGAGCTGATGTTTGCCAACAAGGAAAGGATAACGGTGAGAGATTGCTGCTAAATGAAACCTCACAATGCTGCTTTCTGCAGCAAGAGGCACCCTGGGCTGGGGCTCATGTATCAAAGTATGGCTCAGCTCCTTTTCAATTAATGTGTCTGTTTCAATGGGAAGCTTTTGTAAAGCATTGTTGGAAATGGTTTCTAATTTTCCCTTCAGTTTTTGGCTGGCTTAATTAAACTTACACCCCCTGAACCCTTGTGTCTCTCCAAAGGCAGACTGGTTATTGACCTAAGGGATTTTTTTTAATCATTTCTATGTTTCCCTGGCCACCTTCAGTGAATTAGTGAATCCAGCTTCTCTTTTTTTTTTTTTAAGGTTCATCCAATACTGAGGTGATTCTGCTCCCTGCCCCTCCAAGAGCTGGCAGAAACGTTTATCATGTTTCCTTTTCTGCAGCTTTCCAGGCTGGAGCTTCCCAAGATAAAGAAGTCACACAAGGCAGTGCCTCCACACCAGAAGCAGGATGTCTTGACACTCCTCTCCCCTTGCCCAGGGGTAGGATTGACTGTGAGAACAAAACCACTCACGTGTATAAAAGTTCATGGAGAGTGGGTCCTCTTGAACTTAGGGCACAAGTTTGTTTTGTGAGGGAGTGACCCAATGAGGCCTGGTTTGCCATCAGTTTGGATCTTAAGAGCGAGCAAAGCCCTGTGGATTCTCTAGTGTCTGTGACAGGTGGAATCATACAGTGGCCTCTTCCTCACTGGAGAATTAATAAAGTCTCTCCTCAGTTGCCTGGTCTAAAAAGACTTGGAGACCTAATTATATTTGGGACATCTCTCTCTCAAATTCAGTGGAAATCTGCTAATGGGCTCTGAAGTTTTGGGAAGGTTGAATGAACTAACACAGGATTGCAGAAAACTCCCCTCCTTTGGAAAACAGGTTAAAAACGGGGCTGCAGCCCAGGTTCTGTGTCAGTCATTTGTGCCAGCCCCATGTTATTTACCTGTGGGCCTGAATGGATACAACACAGGACCCACATTCCTCTGACGCTGTCACTGCAGGCAGCGATTACCTTTGAAATTTGGGCTCTGCCTGCGTGTTGAAGGCTGAGAACATTCACAAATGTCAAAATACAAAAGGAGGCTTGCACAAAGGAAACATCCCGCGGCAGAGCATTGCCGCCGCACAGTCATCCTCGTTGCCACTAATAAAGCAGGGGGTGAGGGCAGGCAAAACTGGGCCACTCCAACAGGAGTGACTCAGGGCGGAAAGAATACCAGCCTGAGATCAGAAAACAGAGAGTAAGTGTGATGAGCAGCGTTGCCTACCTTGTTCCCTTTTCCAAATGCTCTGAAAAAACAGCAGGACAAAAAGYGTTTCTTGGGGTACAGCTGACTGAAAATTCAAGAAGGAAACATTCTTGTCTGCCCGCAAAAGACTATGAAGGCTTGCTCCTGTCTAGGGCAGGAAAATGGTCCCATTCAGAGCTGAAGCCTTGTTGCCACAGGCTCTGTAGTGSAAAAGCAGTGGAAGTGCATCAACCTGCTGGATTTCCCACCCGCAGCAGGCAGGAGAGCTGCTCACAGCAGGGAGCTAAACACGGTTTCTGCTCGGCATCGTGACTGTGCTGTGGATTAGATGCAGATTAACCCAGCGACCTGCCACCCGCTCTCATCCATACTTAGGAATATAAGCAAGGGGAAGCTGATGATTAGGGAAAAGAACAGGTGAAGTTCAGCTCAAAGTTCAATGTCATTGAAAAAAACATGAATACCAGAGCGGGTCTGGGTTTAGTGTTCATAAGCCTGTGCAGAGCCCACAAGGGCCGGGTCATTCCCCTGAGGGTTCAGATGAGAGCAATAAAGGAGGAGTCCAGCCTACACTAAGGTTCCCAGCATGGGAATTCCTACCCTCCTGTTTTTTGTGCTGTCACGAGCTGGCTCAAGGGACAAGCCACACCACTCCTTCTTGCCATGCTTCATTTTAGCCACTTCTGAAGTGAAGATGCTGAAACATCCTCACCACACGGGGATGTTCCCCGCGTTGTGTGTGCTTGCTGTGAGTGCTTGGGGATTTACATATGCAAAGTGCAGCAGTGAATTAGGAACAAACATCAACCAAACTATCTAGCACAGCCACTCCTGAGTGTTGTGTAGGAGGAGGAGAGGGGTTGGAGACAGACTTGATTTTATCCRGATAGGAATGAACTTCATTTTTAGGGCTGTTTCTAATAAAATAAAAGAGAATTCTCTCTGGCTTATAACACCTTAATAATCACTGTAATTATGACACAGAATCATTCTTTTATTCTGTACTCCTTTTTCAGCTTAGGAAAAGCAAGTCTATTCAAGCAACCCTTAGAATGAAAACCCTTGATATTCTTTGTTGCGTTTTCAGGTAACAGAATTCATATTGGCTTAAGAATCTACTCTTTGCATGCACCTTACTCATACCTGAGGAACACCCAGAGCAGGTGGAGAAAGTGTGATGAAGCAAAATTTCCTGCATGATGCAAGGCAAAGGGGTTGTCTAGCCTGCTGCTGCTTTCCCTATGAATGGATTTTATCCAGGCATTGCTGCTGTTGTTGTTGTTATTATTCTTATTAGTATTAATAATAGGAGCCCAGGTACACCACAGCCTGTGTCACTGTGATGGTGTCTCTGTTTGGAAGGGCAGCAGCCAGGCTGTATACCCAGAGCAACCTAGGTGTTTATCTTTCTTTTTGGATAGTTGCAGAATATGGCACACTAAAATACATGCTGTAAGTGTTCTCTCACTTGCTTTGAGACACCGTTCAATTAACAAGGAGCTCTGTGGACACTGGCACTGAGASGAGCAAAATGCATGGACAGCTGGCCTTGGGCCCTGGGAGATGAGGAGTTTCTCCCTTGSTTTAGGAAGGTGCTGTCCCTGGTGGGAGGTCTCCAGCATCCAGCAGTGACTGAGCTCGTTCAGCACCATGGCATGCTGTCCAGTGGCAGCTCTCTTCTCTTCACAGCTCCCTGTTTTCACAGACCTGTAGGAGCTGAATCACCTAAGCAATCCTACCGTGCTTTTGCATTTTGTTGGCTTTGGCCAGAGGGTTTCAAAAGTTATTACGGGGAGAATCACGCACACGGTGTGCTCACATAAGCCTTTAAAAATCCTGCTGCTGCTATGCTTATTACCATGGATAGTCCCCTTAGCTGAAAAATGAGTCATAATTGTAGAAAACAGTGCAGAATTTGAACCTAAGCCATTAATGCTAATGTAATATATGGTGAGAAAATACTATTAACATTTGGATGGATGACTTACAATACTCTGATTACCACACATTTGCATTCCTTAGCTTCTGTGTGATTACAACCTCAGCTTTGAAGCTGCCCTACCACAAAGACCTCTTTTGCTGTTTCGATTTGTTTGCTTGGTGTGTGCATATTTAGAGCCAGCGTTGGTTTGCTGGTGTTAATAACATTGATTGCACAATGATTCCTGCCGTGCCCAACGCAGGCGACAGAGAGGGAGGACAGACGATCCTAAAGGGGTGAACTCCCTCTTAGGAAGGGGAATTCTGGGGATTTATGGAGCAGTCACCTCGCTGAACTGTGGCTGTTTAATGGCTCTTTAAAGGCTCGAGTCCAAGTTGTTTGTCCCGGCTMCCAGTAAGTTCAGTGGAGAGAGAGCAAAGTACCTCTAGAGGGCAATTCATTCCATGGATTGCGGCTGCCTCTGGTGCAGGAGGCTCAGGCGCCGGAGCTGGCTGAGCCAAACCTCCCCAAGGTGAGGGCTCAGACTGCCCAGGGATGCTGCACTGCCCTCCAGTCAGCCAGCAGGAATGTTCCTGCCGACTCACCTACCAGTGTTTTCCTCCAGGTTTTTTCCTATGAAGAATTCTCGTGTGCCTTTTGCGGTCAGTGTGAGGAGCGGGAGGATTCCCTTGGTGCTGCCATGCTGCTTCCTCCGAGACATGGGCTGAGACAGTCTCGTTCCCTGGCTCTCTCACTGTGAGCACCAGCAGTGCCAAAAGGCAGCAAGACACACCTACCTACCAAATAATTGTGGTCTTTCTGGTGCTCTTGGTGTGACAGAAATGTAAGAAGAAATCTGATGGGCAAGGGGTGAGGCCAGAGACTATGCCCAAATGTGAAAGATCTGGCAACCTCTGTAYTATTGGCAGGACTGTATTCTAGGACCTATCAGAAAACAGCAAGACAAGTTATAAACCCYCTGAATAGCTTGAAGACTCCCTACTACACAGCTTTGATGCAAAGTACCATTTCCTACATTCTGCATGTGGCTTACTAATTTTCCCTATATTTTTGCAATAACAGCCAGCCTGGAGGGTCAAGTTCTGCTCCTTCTTAAATTGAGAACAATTTCTCCAAGAGGTAGAGAAGGTGCAAGTGGAAAAGAGTGGCTGACTAAGAACCCCTGGGGCTGTATTCCTGCCCGCAGGACACAGGCAGGGTTAACTTTGCCACCATGGGGCTGCGAGGTGGTGCCTGCTCACCCTTAGTTTCTAAATACATGTATGGTGCTCACAAAGCCCATAAACACAGAGTGGGTGTTCCAAGCCTACTCTGTGCTGATGCTGCCAAAGTCTTTGTAGACCCCATGGAGGGAGGAGAACAGCTACTGGGATCACCCAGTGCATCCTTCTCTGGACCTCAAGAAAGGTACTGTGTGGCAGACTGAAAAAAGTCAGAGTACACTGTGGCTTTGCAGAGAAGGGAGCTTCCTGTCCATGCAGAACAAAGAACATGGGTGTCAAACCTCACCCAGGGAAAGCTGAAGGCAATATCGTGATATTGGTCTGCCCCAGCCTTGGATCTGGTCAGCAGAAAATGCTGACTTCTGGTTAGTATATGGGAGTGTGTGTGTGAGGGGAGGAGGGAGGTGATGATTTTGCAACCAGCATCTATATTGTAGTTTCAAATTAATGACAAGTTGTCTTAATCTTGGGACAGGTGTTCCTTTTTATTCTCGTTCCTGTAGCAGGATGAATGAATGAAATAAAAAATGAGTAAGAACTTGAGCCTCCACGTAATGAATATTGTGGATACAACCTCCCATAAATTACATTCCAGACTCCCAACAGGTAAAGCGTCATATATTACTGGGATGCTCACGTGTCTTTTCAAAGGCTCCCCCGCAGCAAAACCCTGAAAAGTCAGCACACCTTCTGCAGGTGAGAGAGAGTCTGATGGAGAAGGAAGAACAGCAGAGTCATTAGGAAACATCATTAGAGGCTTAAGAGCTAATGATCCAAAGCTCATTGACATTAATGTGACTCTTTTTTTTGGACTTGAGGCACCGGGGCATGTGAATCCTTGCTTGTGATATTTCACGTCTGGTTTTCATGCACGATTATCTATTTTGGAACGGGARGGGGTTTTTTCTCCTCTGTAGAGTAAAAAGCAAACAAATAATCCCCTTGTGCTGAACAAATCAAGTCCTAGCACTGGAGACAAGATTTATCAGAATTGGTCCCATCATAAAATCCGCTGCTTCATTTTTTTCCCTATGTTTAAAAAGGTAGTAACTAGTTCCATTGAAATTAATAGAAATACTCACAGCCATGCAATTAAACCTTGCCTTCCTGACCAGTGGAAGGAAAAGCCAAAGCCAAGGGCATTTTAACTTTTTAATTATCCTTTTCCTTCTGCCAGAATAAAGCCACAAAACGCTATTGTTGAGGCCTAGCTGGAAAATCAGAATATTTTCCTTGGGGGACACTGTTTTACCCCTCAGAGAGCAGAGGGTTGAGGAAACAGCTGGACTCTCACTGAACGGGGCCATGCAGGGATTCCTGTGAGGGACCCAGTGCCTTGTAACTCTGTGTTAAGATTTACTCTTTGCTTGAAGGAACAGTTCCCGTGCATGCATTTGCACCTGGTAATGGCTGTGTAACAATCTGGGATACTACTTATTTACGTTCTCCCTGACAGTTTAAAAATTCATTAATGTCTCAGCAATAAATTCTGAGCAGAATTCCCCGAAGAGATGAAAAACGGGGGACATCAGCCAATGAATTACCAGGTAAATACTCCGAAAGGAGGGTCTGCTCTCCTCTGCTGCCCCATTCCTATGGCTGAATGGAAAGGGGCTCGGGTTTTACGTTTCATTTTTTATTTCTGTTTTTCTGCAGAACGTGGGAGTAACGGAGGCAGCCTCCCCATCTGGCACACGCAGTCCATATGGCAGCCAATATGATCTCCTCCCCTGCCTTTCAGAGACTTCTGGACTGGAAGGGCAGCCCCGTCTGGGACCCAGCACGGGCTCCCAGTAACTTCCAATTCCCATCCTGTTCTCCCTCCCTCCCGGGCAACTTATTTAACGGTGACAATTTACATACGGTGGTTTTACGGCGCGGACTAGGATGCCCCAGGGACTGATTTAAGACTCACAAATCCATTTCAGAGTCTTTGTGCTGAGAAGACGGTGTGGCAGATTCAATATTCAGCTGTGCTCCTCTAAATCCAGAGGTGATTTGGGGGAACAAAACCCTCTGGATTTACCTTGGTGCAAGACAGAAAAATAAAGGCACCTGCCTGGACTCATAGCCACTGTGCATCAGTGAAAAATACCTTGCACACAAAATTCACAGGACTTTTTAGCTGAAGACAGATGACAAGCCTGCCACTATATATGCAAATATTGTAGAATGCAGGAGGAGATCAAAAAACAAACAGATTTTTTACTGCTCAGTTACCTTTCCCGTCTCAAAAATGTGACAAGTTTAGAAAAAAATGAAAGCTGGACCAAATTTTCTCCTTGTAATTTCTGTGATGAAATTACGCCAAGTCTTTTCCCAAATAATTCTTTGCTGTGGATTGCATGCATGGATGAATGACCCCCACACAAGGCACATTCATTTGTAAATTTACTCAGAGTAAAGGAGGAACCCAGCTCAGAAAACACTGACAATGCAAAGCCAAGAACCTGACTGAAGAAAAAGTTTTATTAAAGTTATGGAGAACTTTTTAGTCTCAGTGAAAATGTATACTGGGGAAGGGAAGACCTTTCCCGGAAGACCTTTCCCAGTAGACCTTTCCCAGAGTTTACCAGGGAAGACATAAATCATCATCCTGTTTGAGGCTGAAATAGCTGAGAGAGGGGGAAGAACGAGGAACAAAATTCCTTGCCTCTGTCACTTTCTAGCAGGCAATTAAATTTATTTAAACCCTGACAATTAATTTTATTTAAACTCCGATTTCTTTTTTACTATATAGGAATATGAAACTGTGCCCTGATATTAATAATAAATGAGGGGAAAAGAAGTTGAAATAATCATGACGAACACATTCCTTTTCATGAATACAATTGTTTCAATTTCAATCTCAAAATGAAAATTAAAATGAGAGGAAACCCAGATCTAGATTTCCTCCAGCCACACTCTCCTATCAACCCCAGAGCTGCTGGGGATGCTGTGGATCTTTCATGAGCCACCCATACAAGGGAAAGTGCCCACATTTTGAAGGGGAGGCAGCTTGAAAAAATTTCCAAGGTACTAATCATGGAAAAAAATCATGAGTATTGAAACTGTGGGGCTTCCAACTTCCACTGTGTATAGCAGAACCTCTTCAAGGTGCTGAATGGCTTGCTAAATACTTGGGGGCTGCCACTGCTGTTTGTAGCAGCTACAGCACCTTCCCTGCTGCTGGCAGTACCGAGGGCAGAAAATGTCACTGACACCCTCTAGGCTAAGTTCCATAGTTTTGCCTGGAATCCTACATGCAGGTGAACAAAACCTGCACTTCTCACTCCTCTCTCTTGCTCATTTGAATGCTGCTCTTGCCCCACAGTTGTTCAAGAAGTAAATCTGGGCAAAGAGGAGACCCCAGCAGCRATGGAGCAGGCAGCGGGTGGGCTATAGGGAAAGGATGGTCCACAGGTGTGGGACTGACGGATCATTTCCCTTGTTACCAAGCAGTTACTCACAGCCAGCTGGAGGACACTGTGCTTTCCAAGGAGGCTATTTAGTCTTTTATCAGTTAATAAGATATGAATTTCTTCTTTTGGATGTATGGCGAGAACGTTTTTTACATATATATATATATACATAGATATACTTTTTCACACATATGTTTGTGTGTGTGTGTATGTGTGTGTGTGTGTTTTAAAAAGAATACTCAGAGGCTCACAGTGAAAAGGTAAACGTGCACCCTTATCCATGAGACTTTGCTCTGGACCATGAAGGCCTGAGGTGGTGTCACGTGCAGAAGATCTCATCAGTTTTCCTCCCAGACACGCAAAATTCTGACAATTTTCAGATTCAAAGCTGCCCTGCACTTAGTTTTGGTCCTTTCTACAAAGTTGCAACCTGGAATAATCCTGAAATCACAAACCTTCCAGCAAACTCTTCTACAGTCCTAAGACCAATATCCAGACTTCAGTGGGGCCAATGGAATTCTCTGAGCTCTCTGGGCTTTATGGAAAAGTTTCATTCAGTTCATGTGACTCATTCTTGCTCCTGCTGGAATGATGGAAATGATAAACCTACACTTGGATGTCAAGAGACCACAGTCACCAAATACACAGAGAACAGAAATGATTCAATAGAGAAATATTTAAAAAATATTTCTAGTTCAGATTAAAAAGAAAAGAAAAAGAAAAAAAAAGAAGGACAGCAAATGCTTTCAGGAGATGTTTTCTAACAAAATTGCATCTGCAGAGTTCTGCCCTGTTCATTTTGCAGACCCATCAGGTGCTGTACAGATGTCGAACCCTTCACATGAATTCCAGCCTCCACCTGAGCCTAGCTGAGCACTCACAAAAACACAATCCTACTCCCCCTAGAACGGGGCAGCAGAGTGTGCTTGGTGTGACCAGACTGCAGCAGAGAGAGAGGAAGACCAGCTGCTCCAGCAGTTCAAAATTAGTGTACATTGGTTCTTCCATTGCTTTTGCGTAATAGTCTGGTTTGACAAACACAAAATCTCTGCGTCAGTGGAAAGCCAAAAGGAAAAGCCATTTTCCATAGCTCTGCCATGTACTTAACAAGGTTATATAACCAGTCATTACTTAGCTCTTAAACTAGCCATTAAAGTTTTTTTTTCCTAAAAAGGGGTAAAGAGGTGTGATGAATCATCCAGTCTTCCTCCAATCTTCGTGACAGTTAAAATTACATGGGAGCCAGGCTGACATCAGAAGACTATTTCTACTGATGATTGGCCACAGCCAGTTGTGATTCCCTCCCTGTCTTGCAGAAGTTTTTGAGTCACTTAGTTCAGTACTGCTCCTGTGAGAAGGAGGTGTATGGCTTTAGAAACAAAACTGTTTTTTCCCCCTCTGAATGTGCTTTTACTCTGTCTCCTGTGAGAGGACACACATGCTACTTGTTACTCTTCAAGAGCCTGAGAACAGATTCAAAAAACCTCAAAACCAAAAAAGAAACACCCTAGCCTCACACGAATCTCATTTATCTTGTGAGCTTTTCAGGGCAACACTTGAGGGTCCTCGTAGGGTGCCTGGCAAAACTGTTCCTGTCTGCTTTCAACTCTTAAGGAATAAAAAGTGTTTAGTAACAGTCTCACTGAAGCCATCCAAACAAAAAAATCCAACTTATCCATGAATAAAGCACCAGAACAAGATCCAGAAGGCCTTCTTTCTGTCCCACTGTGCTGTTGATCCAGAAGGGACACACCTCCTTGGTGTACTACACTAATGTGGCTCCCAGGCATTCACCACCAAGGTGCCTGCCGAAATCCAAGGGGCTTCTCCTCTCACCGCTGTCTTCAAGTGGTCATCTGAGAGAGGCAGGGACAGAAAAGATGCTGAATGCTGTCCATCACCTTATTTGAGTAAAATATTGCTGCCCAGCCTACAGAGCTGGAGGCTTGTCCTTCTGCACAGACTCTGGCATGAATGACTCCCATCAATCACAGCCCAGCATGTCATTCACACAAGCTACCAGGCAGCTCAGATCTCTGTGAGAATGTTGGGGCTGACTTACACTCTGCTGTTGGGAAGGTTTGCCCAAATGTCTTGAATTCAAGACAGTCCTCATGGGGAATTTTTCTCACTGTGAGTCATGAGTTTTCTGACCTATTTCCCCCCAGGTTTCCAGGGAATGGGACTGTCCTGTGCAATTCTCTGGGATTTGAGAGAGCACTTCACCTACACTGCAGTCTTGAAAGGACAAGGAGGCTGAAAGCTGAGGTCTCCTAAGCCCCATTCCCTTTCCTCAAAAAGATTTCAAACKATCTTTGGAGGCTTTCTGCTAGCTACATCCCTTCTGTGGCAAAACTGGGAGGGGATGATCTGGCTTCGTGCACTTTTTAAAAAGCTTGAGAAGTAAGAGCATTAGCTTCTCCACGCTGGCTAAAAAAAGGCTTGCTAAACCCGTTGAAACCAATTGAGGGGCAGAGCAGAGTTAATCCTGGAAAATGCTCACGGTAGCTCAGTGACGCACGGCCGTGCAGAGGCAGGACGGTGTTGCAAGGGATCTGTTCAGAGAGGACCAGGAGAAGCTGCAGTTAAATTTTGGGGTGGGGATCAGCCCTCAGTGTTGCCTGAGTGGAAGTGGGGGCTGCTGCTGTGAAGCTTCTCCCACTGCCTCTTTAACATTTTGCTCTTCTTTATGTAAGGTTTTCTCTGTTGGGAATTTCTGACATTTTTCCATCTGCCTTCTGAATTCAGGCTCGTGGGGAATGGGCATGAAGTACAGTCATAAATGCCTTCTCCTTTGAAAGGACGGCGTGTTCCAGGCTCTACTTGGAAAACCATTTCAGAATGCATTACCACTATTCATGTCGTGCAGTGGTACAAACAGCACCYGTGTATCTGAAACAGGACTGAGGTCCCTTTGTCCCAGACACTGCACTTCTGAGGAATGAGAGGTAATCTCCATTTTCAACGTTACAATTTAAGCGTCAGAAAACGTATTTAAACTTGCAATGGCATTCTGTTGGATTGAACACACTTGGGTGAAGCATCTACCTTTCATTTGAGGTGTGAGAAGCCATCAGCTCTTTTATTAAATTAGCTTGCTGAAGCAGTAGCACCCTCCATCCAAAACGTGGGCTCATGTCAAGGCCCAAATGAAAATGTATGGAGCTTATAAGGAGCCTGAATTGCATGGAAGGATGAAATGTGCCAGGTATAGTTTTAAGAGAGGGCTCTGTACACAAATGCACAAGAGAAAGGAAAAAGTACAAATACAGGGAAAAAAACCCAAGGAAACGGAAATAAAACCTCAGAGATGGACACAGAACTGCTGATGGTAGGACCCTGAGAAATATCTGAGAGAACTGATGCTTAGAGTCTGAAAAGGGTGTGGAAATTTGGCAAAGAACTGACTGCTGTGTGACTCCCTTGGGAACAAGGTTTTTGTGTGGTCCCTCCAAGTTAAAGGAACTGCATCCAGGAAGAAACTGTCTTAAATTCTTTTAAGTGAATCACCCCGAAGCTTTGCTAGTGGCTTCAGTTAAAAAGAAATTACAAATCTTAGAATAGAAATCTACCACTCTTGCTCATTTTTAACGTACTTCTGTTCCAACAGTGAGCCCTCAACAGGGAAACTAAGGTGTCTGCAATAGAAATTATCTTCTAAAAATGACACTGCTCCAATAACAAAGAGAAATCTTCCATGTGACATGATGCATCCTATCAAAACTGTGCCATACAACTCGAATTTCAAATTTCAAACAACTTATCATACCTCTATTTGGTTTTGGTTTCTTTCAATTAGTTTCTGTTGCTCTGCTGTAGAAGGATGACAGACAGCTAAAGTCCACAAGAATCAAGCAAACATTACCCTCCTTATACAAACATCACTGAAATCCTCTGATGCTGTTTGTTCGTTGACATGGTTTCCATGGGGGCCACTCCCTCAAGTCCTTGTTTAATTTTCAAATCTGCCCTGGAACCAAATTTTTCAATTATGCTCTGGCCACATGAGATTCTGCCGAGGCAGCTTAAAGGCAGAATTTCCAGACTCCGACGTGGTAAGACACGAGGTGTCCTCTTCAGTGAGTCAGATACTCATCCCAGCTCTCCACAGGTAATCAGGAGGATGATGACTCCACAGCCCAGCTCACAGAGCTCTTAAGGATCTCAGTCATCTTACTGACCAACTCAGAGGTGTCAAGTATTGCTTCCTATGTCACTTTGCCATAAATACAATACTCTAAGTAATCACAAGCTGGCATTAACTCTCCACCAGGCTGACAGCTATAAAAATCTGGAGCTCTGGTGAGTTTTCTGAAAGACACCTCCCCTTTTTCTGCTGTTTTCCCTCCATAGTTTGGACACAAGAGCTGAGAAGGCAGGATAGTCCTGACTCTTTCTACCTGCAGCATCATGGACAGCACAGACTCTGTAACACGAGTCCAGGGAAAGTCACCTGTGTGTGCATGACACTGTGTTCTCAGCTGGTCAGGCAGTTTCTTTTGGCTCATTTCCAGGGAAAATCACACGTAGAGAAGGAAAAGGCAAAATCTAGTGATGAAATGAGTGTCTGATCAATAGCTGGATTTCCTAGTCAGATGAGGTTTACACACAACAGCCTCCACTCTTCTCCTTTCTCTGCTGTAAATACAAACTTTCCCGCAACCGTGGAATGTTTGCTGAAAAAAAACCCAAACCCCAAACATCTTATCAGAGTGAGAAATCACATCTATTTTTTCCCCAAATTAATGGGCATGTGTCTCCCTTCCCCCTCTGTGACAATGAGCTGATTTGATAGACATCTTCTAGCCTGTGTCACTCTCCCGTCGTGTTCTTCCTATAGTGAGATTTCTCCTACTTCTTCTCCATGCTGTGCCACTCTCTAATATGATGACAAGGCAAAGTGTGGAACTGGGTGAGAAAAAATCCTGAGGCTGTATTCATTAACATGGAGAAAAGATTCAAAATAGCCTTGTTTCTTGGAAGGTTTGAGACACAAAAAAAAAATATAGCAGAGAAACATCAATAGCGACTTACTCTCTTGTTTTAAATCAGATCTGATCCATCCATCAAGACCAGCTAAACTGAGAACTTCAAGTGGCCACAGGACTACAGACGCTTTTTGCTGCCATCCTTCTCACTGAGTTAAAGGGCTCGTTTTCCTGAGGGAGACAAAGTGGAAATTCCCCTAGGAGGCACAGAAGTTTTCCCCTACTTCCCAAAGGAGGAAATATTCATGAGCAGCATTTGCAGGAAGGATACTGAGAATCTGGCACACAGCAGTGGTTCTTTCCCCACCTGTGTTGTGTGATGCCACTCGTGACTTGAGTGGATACAGCCCTGTCCATTCCCAAGGAGCTCCCAGGCCATGGCTGGCTTGTACTTTCAGGGGTAGGCAGGGTTAGGCTGTCCCCTCCTGCCCAGGAAGGCATCCCCCAGCCCCCAGCCCAAGCCATGCTTTGCCCTCTTTGCTGAGGCTTCTGGCCTCTGTGCTGAGTGGCTTTATCAGCCGCGGGAGGCCTGGAATGGCACAGATCCTACTGGTGCAGGCAGTCTGAGGCTTTTGTTAATTACTCCTACATATTCCCTTGGAAAAGCTGCAGCATGCTGGCAAGGTACCTATTAGATTCCCAGGCTAGCCAGAGGCTAGCCAGAACGCACAAGCCCAGGAACATGACCAGCATGCCTAAAATTAATGAATTCACTCCAGACTCTGCATACTAATTAGAAGCTACTTCCTAGTAAAGTAATAACTTCACTAGAAATAGGACTGATAGCAGCCCTCTCATTGGATCCATCAGCTGTCACCCAGGCACCAAAATAAGCAAGCAGATCTTCATAAGCACAATTTGCAAATTGGCAATGAGTCCTTTTGCAAATATGACCCCAATTTAATCATCTAAACAGGAGGAAACTCCTTTGGGAATTCTGGTTTTTCGAAGAAGACGGTAATCACTGGTCACCACCAACTTGAACTGGCTTGAGCAGTTTGCTAACAATTAAGATATATGCACACCTGATCCATTCCGTGTCTGTCTGTCTCCCCTTATCACTGTCGTTTCACAAATAGCACAGAATATGCACCAGGACAAGATCTTAATGCACTTGTTAGAACATAACACTTCATCATTGTCAGGCAGATAACCGAAAGCCCAATGCTGAGGATACAGTGCACTTTTAAAAGGGCATAAACAATTTGGCACAAATGAAAAATAAATTTGTCCTGTCTAATAAAGACCTCATAAATACACTGATGAATTACAATGAGATGTATGGGGGGTGGGGGGATGATGTCATTCTAACACAGGTTTTTTCATCAGTTTTGTTTTCCCACTTCAAGCAAATAAGGGGAGGGGAAACAGGTTACAAATGAGATTCGAAATTCTTAGCAGTAAGTCCTCTCTTTCAAAATCGAGAACTCTCCTCTTTAATGCCAAAGAACATTGTTGAACATCCCTGGAGATGCACATAAAGGTGTTTCAAGGAGTAGAATCTACTCACTGTCCCTCCAAATTTGTGCATTTTACATACAGACACTCCTACTTGCACACAGATAACCCTCTGTGTGTGTGGATGTAATTCCTGAAGTCTGGGATTTAGTGCTTCCCACAGGGAGGAGCAGTACAGTTTCTCAGCTGATTAATAGTTCCTTGCCACTGTATGAGTTTTTGCAAGGTAGGGAATAACTGTCCTACACAAGACAATAACTGCTGGGCCCATTTCTTTTTCCTCTTGTGCTGGAAGGACAACAGGAAAGAGTGGAAGATCATGCACTTTGGTAACAGGCATCAACCCCATCAGGCAAGAGAATCACTGCAGGGGATTTTAACTAGACCTTTTAGAAGGTTGCAATGGGTCTGTGTGAAAGAAACCAGGAGAGACTTGTCCTAGGGAATGTCAGCTCCGCTTCTTGAGTGCTTCTCAGCCCAGCACGTCACTGGTTTCTCACCTCCACGCAGAGTCTTGTCTCTCTATCCAACAAAGCCTTACAGTTTACAAGGAACAGTTTTGCCAGGCTCTGCCCTCCAAATCCTGGTTCTTCCTTCATGCAAAACAGATGACAACGATTTTACATTTGGATCTACCTTTGCTCGCACCACCAAGCCTTTCCTGCCAGGAGCTCTGCAGTCAACCCTCCTTTGCAGCAGAAACAAAAAACTCCCTTAACAGACGTGAAACCCTCAGGTTTTAATGATCACATCATCTACTCCTGTTTCCAGCAGCTCTAAGTGGTGTTTTCAAACGGGAATAAACATTTTTGCATGGCAAAGCTTTGCAGAGAGCTATTGTGTGCAGAGGTAGGTACCTCCCAGCGCCAGAACAAAAATTAGGTAGTTTACATGCAAAGTCTCTCTGGAGCAATGCAAGTGCAGATAAAAGGTGAGAAAGGATAACATTAAAATTTAAGTTTATTGTATAATGCTAAGTATGCATTTCTAGACTTTGACCAAGGTCAATGTTAGGAGAAACAGAGGTTTCTTAAAAAACTTACCAAATATTCCCTTTTCTTTCAATTTAACTTGACAGTAGATTCAAAGCTTATCCAAATATGATATCACAATGTTTGCTAAAGAAGCTGAAGTTAAGGGTTTTTTTGTTTCTGTACACCTCATGACCTATGCCTTATCTTCCCACATATGTCTTTTGCTGCATCTTGCCCCATGTGCAGCTGCAAACATCGTGTGTCAAATGTAGCATGTGTTCCTTTCACAGTGGAGCCAAGCAAGGAAGAGCTCAAACCGTGAAGTAATTTTGCTCTTTCATGGCAGCTCTCTCCAATTTGACATGATGAATTTTTACTTCTTTACCTCGCATTCGTTCCACTTACCTGGTCATAGAAAACAAAAATACAGTATCATAACATTTGGTAAGAACATGCGAAAGGAGACTTTACCAGAATTAGCACATTGTCCATAGAAACACACAAACCTCGTGTATGATTTCTTAATGGAGCAGATCCGGTCCTGTAGTAGTTCTGAGAAAATAACCAATTTTGTAGCTATTGATGAGAAAGAGAGGAAAAGAGAGAGTGAGAAAGAGAGAGAGAGTTCTTTTCCAGTAGGAAATATGAAACAAATTATTTTTTCCCTTAAGACCACACAGAAACAATAATCCTGTTTCATGAGGAGTATTTTTGAATAAAAATATGTTGTGAATCAAAAGACCTCCACCTCAAACCAATTCAGAAGTCTGACTCTCACAAACATTTTTTTCTGTAGAGACTTCTGGTCCAGAAACAAATCCAGGATTTAAAATGGTCAGAAAACACTTCTAATTCTGTCATTTCTGAACAAAACTCCTTTTGCTTGTACCAACATCACTGGATTTGCTTGTTTAGGATGCCTCCTAGGCAGCAAATAATGTGCTTTAAGGAACTTCAGTTTCCACCAGGTCTACAAGTCAGCCCACTTTAAGCCCTGGAATTAGCTACAGTCAGCAGGAGCCACCTGCAAATCAAAGGAATTTATGTGGTCCTTAGCACCTGAGAGAAGGACAGAGGAACCTTTCTAATGAAAGGGAAAGAAACCAACATCTCACTCCTCATTATTGAGCAAAATGTACAAACTTCTTTCAGAAAGGAGAGAATTTCATCAAATTAGTGAACCAGTGAAAAAAAAAAAAAGGAAGACCAGGAAGCTACATGGGCTATACTTAAAGCTGAGAAATACAATGAAAAATGATCACCACCACCTAATTAACTTCTCCCTTCAATACAGTGTAATATCTTTGTTTTTCATAAATGAAAGAAATCAGCAAATTTGTGTGTGATGGCACTGTTGACAGACATCTGAAGCATGACTGGAGAAAGCTCTAGGTGGAACCTAAAATGTCSTATAATGAATAATGTTAGAGTCTAATCTTATCTTCACAAACTTACAGGTGGAGTACACAGGATAAACTTCTTCAGAGAAGCCCAGCAAGCAGATAGCCCAGACACACTGCACCTCTCAGTGGGGCTAGTTCAAATTAAATCACGAGCTGAGAAGGAATAATCCTAGTAGGTTCAGAAAACCAGTTTTAAATTTGGTCTGCTAGCAAAATTCTGAATGTATTTACTCTGGATTCCATTTCTCAACCCATATTAAAGCTCCATAGCATAATCAATTATGGGCTTATTGCAAAGTACAGTAGGATTCAATCTCTAGGAATGCCTCAGGGTATGTCTTAGAAGGACGATAAAACTAACAGTAATGGGGCTACAGCTTCTAAGGCTAATTTTCACAGTTACAAATTTTATAAATAAATAGAAGGAATGTCAACTCTCAGTCACTCAGCTTGAGGTCTCTCATGCTGATAACTCCTCTCTTCTCAGATACTCTCCCTTTCCTCAGATATATTCCTTTTTCTGTTCTGAGGCCCCTGGGACTTGTTCAAAGCACTTCCATTCCTACCTTTCACATCACTAAATGGAGCAAAGAACTAAGGCAACAAGGAATATGCAGCAAGTACAGGAGGGGATGGTGCCCTCCCTAATGCTGCATCTCAAGGAACAATCATACCACCCGCAAGCGCGATTTCAAACTACGCAGCATGAGGCAGTGCCAGATGGAGAAGAGGCTGCCTTGGAAAATTCAAGAGCTATGGGTATTGACATTGGTTGCTTTGCAGTAGTTTCTCTTCAGCAGGCTAAATGACACAAGAAAAAAGACTCCCAAACTCAGTGACTGTCTTGCCAGAGTTCACGAGATTATTTATTTGATATCACGTGAAAGAAAAACACGAGGAGCATTCTTCCACTGTAGTTGCCACGTCACACTGGACACCACCCAGGGCCTCTACTAAGCCTCACTAGACTCAGCTAAACTGTGCTGTGTCCCACCAGTGAACAGCCAGGGGAAACCACAGCATATTAACTTGGCTTTATCTTCAACCCTGCAGCGACGGGAAAGGGCTTGAGGAGGAATGAACAGACCCTGCATATCAACATCTGCTTATGCAGATAACATCAACTACAGGGGTTCAGCTTTTATCAACGTGGGGGCTCTCTCTGAGCATCAAGGACTGGTAGGAAGAGATGGGATTCACCTGGGACAGAGCTTTGTCAACAGGCTGGTCAACCTGGTGAAGAGTGTTTTATACTTGGCATTCCACGGGAGAGAGATGATTACCTGCAATCAAGTGAAAAAGTAGTGGAACAGGATGGCAAGCAAGGGTTGTAGGGTAATGTGGACAAGAGAGAAATTCTATTTAAACATAATAAAAAAGGATTTTACTGTAAGGGTGTTCGAACATGCAGCAGGTTGTCCAGAGAGTGTGGTGTCTCTATTTCTGGAGATATTTCAAACCTGACTGGACATGCTCTGAGCAACCTGCTGCAGGTGACCCTGCTTTAACCGGGGTTAGGACCAGCCAGTCTCTAGAGGCACCTTCCTGATTCAACCATTCTGTGACTCTGCCTTTCCTCTGTCTCTACTCCCTCCTGCATCCCTTTCAAAGTTATTATCTCACAGTTTCCACACCAGTGCAGCTCTCCTCAGATATGCTGACACGGAAAAGGTGTCTGGCACTGTTACTTGATGGTGTGGCTAAAATCCCAACAGCACTTTGTCTGTTAACGTTTCCACTGTCCCTGTCCTGGATGAGATCGCACTGGAAGCAATGAGACTAGGGACAGAGAGGAAAATACACCTCGTTGTTTCAGACTCCTCCATTAAAATGTAATCTGTTGTACATCGTTATAATCTTTGACAACAAATGTTGGCCTTAAAGGAGAAGATTGAAAACCATGGGGAAATAACATGCAGTGGAAATGGCCAATAAAAGCACGCAAATATCCACAGAGCCTTCAAGATCTAATATGATCTAATAAACAGAAGATCAAGCTGGAATCTGAAACTGGATAAATCCTTGCCTCTGCTGCTCCCTTGGTTATTGAACATCACACAAGTCACTTGCCCTTTCTTTCCATGATATCACTTATGCACCCAGTCCTACTTGCTCCTACACCTAGCTATGAAATGGAGTTTAGAACAGTTAACTTCCCACACTCCTTATTTGATGCCAGAATTAATTAGTTCCTTTGTGTAAGAAGAATTCTAATGCTGCTATTGCCATCAGAGTATTCCTTGTAGACAGTAACTACATTTTATGAGAATGCTAATACTGTTTCTGTGCAGTTACACAATGGATGTGTCATCACCTACAAACAGCATCACGCTTTCCACTGGATATTTACACAGGAGAAGAGCAATCCTTTTGGGGGCCCATTCTGAAACTATCCCTCACCAAGAAACCCTCAGTGAAAACATATTTGCTGCCAGATTCTTAAGGGAATTCCAGACAGGTTTATGGTCACTCATTTCTCTCCCTGGCCAATTCACCAATACCTGTGCCTTGGCACTTTGAGACGTCCATACTTTAAAACACGATGTACACTTTCATCCTGTTAGTACCCAAAATCTGTGCATGGCAGAATTGTTCATTATGTGAACATAATGAACAGCCTGCTTAAGCCAGGTTTTCATAAAGAAAGAGATAATTTTTTGGTTTCCCTTTCTTTAGATATGAAAGTTGTCAGAGAGCATTCTAGATGTTTCATAGATTACAAATGTGGCCTCGTGTCACAAAGGACTGTGGGGTTGCAAGTCACAGCACCAGGGCTGATGCGTGAGAATTTTATATGGGTTTCTAGTGTATTACCCAACTTGATAGCCCTCTTGCCTTCAGTTTTAGCAGATTCCCACAGACTGGGATAGATAAAGAGTGGTATACCTCTCCATTCAAGCAAATTCCAACTCCCTGGTAGCTCTGGTAGGCCAACAACTGCAGGAAAAGTACCCAGTTGCTTTTTTCTTGATGTAAATCCCCGTGAAATGCCAATGGGAAAATTTTGCAGGAAAGGATGCAGAACAAAGCAAGTATTCTTCATACCATTAACACTGTTCTCAGTCCTGGACTTTGTAGTTCTACCTAAGCTGCAGAAGATTGTGTCATTTTTCCAGGAGCTCAGCGTTACCCAGAATAATCCACTTCCAGAAGCTGAGACTGCCCTGCCAGGCTGGCAGGAGTGTGAGGCACAAAGATCCAAACACCAGGTTTCCAAGGGCCACAGGCAGGATAGGCTGTACATACATGTACAGGACCATGCTGAGAGCAAGGTGCAGCACAGGACAGCGTGGTGGTCTCTTGGGTGTTTCACATGTCCATCCTGTGGACTGCTGTAGAACTGAACAATATAGACCTTTTAATTAGAGGTGGAGACAGATACCTCATGCATCCATGCCAGAAATACCCAACCTGCCTGTTTTAAATAGCTTTTCATCCATGGCCGAGCTCTTTAAACTTTCTCCTTTTATTAAAACAGCTCAACTGAGACCATTTTAATGTGCCCCCATCTAGTTATTTTATTGGAAAATATTAAAAGTGTGGACCAGGTGAAATTAAATGCTTTGAAAGTGGAAATCAAGCAGTACTTTCGGTTTTTAAAAGCAGCTTCCCTTCCTTGTGCTGATGCACTTAATACTATCCCCTTATTTAAGAGGAATTGTTTGAGCTAAAATTGTGAATAACTCTGTAATGGGCATGAACAAAGGAAATGATAAGTAAGAAAAATACAGCTCGTTAGAGAGTGTCTGATTAAAAGGGTAAATGGACTTCCAAAGGCTTGGGATATTTTTCTCCGGTTATTAACCAATGTTCTTAGCATTCCCTCCACAACCTGTCAAGGGTAGATGGGAATAAAGGTAGGAGAAACCACAGACAGCATGTCCTACCCCAGCTGCTGAGCAGCAGGTCACCTCCAGGGAAAGGCTGAAAGGGAGGCACAGAACAGACCCTTTCTACCTCAAGCAGACGTTGTGTTTCATCTGTGGAAAAGACCAGGCTGCTGCAGATGCCACTTTCCAGACTGGCATGTCCTAGCTGAAGGCTTAGCCTGGATGGGTAAGCCTCCTGCACGGATCAGGAGTCAGCTGATGTCCTCATGTGGGCGAGCAGAAGTCCACAACCAGAAGGACAGCAGTGCCCATGTGCCTCTTGCCAAGCCAACCAGGAAACCAGCCTTCAAAGGACTTCTAATTTCAGGTGAGAATAGCTAAGAGAAGAGAGGGTTTTAGGACAGCAGTTGGCAAGAAAATAACTCCTCAAACACATACATTGAAAAGTTTTTTCATCCACTATCAAAATATCTCCTCCTGGTTCCCATTGAAGCATTGCTTGTGTTTTAGGTCCCATCTGACCCTAAGATCATTTACAGAGGACAGGAACAAGGCCTTAGGTATCATCATCATAGACAGAGAGTTGTCACTGTGGTGGTATCAACAGCACGTCCCAGCCTCGTGCCAGGCTGTGCACAAGCTCAGGGTGGGAATCTAACCACACTCCTAACAGGGCTGCCCCTTCTGTCATGAGCAGGCACTGGAAGAGTTGTCCAGACACTTACACATTTCTCCAACCTCAAACAATCATTCTACTTGGCATGACTTTGAAGTAACTTGCATGTCAACTAAGATCTGCCATACTTGACACAGAACATCCCTTCCTTTGTAACCAGAGGGGTGATGAGGTGTTTGCAGTGGGATCCCAGTGCCTTTTTCTGGCTCACATTATCTGAAGGCTGAGAAAAGTTCCTCTAGGCCAAAGCACAAGTTCAAGAGCAGGCAAAGAGGAATCCCTGGAGCCGTAGGAGGAGACAGTGGGGACTACAGGGTGCAGATTCAGCGAGGCAAAAGGGCATATTCTGGTGTAATCAAGCTGTAAAGGCTGACTGTTAAAACATGCCCATCCCATCTACCCCAGCACAGCATCAGTGTAAATGGCACCAGTTCAGCTGGGAGGGAGGTGAGGACTTCCTTGGAGACAGCATGACAAAGACATGACACCACAGCTGGCCTTTCATGGGCTTGATGCAAGATGCAGCAAATTTATTTTACACAGGTCCCGCTGAAAGGACAGCTGTGCGTGTTCACATCTCACAACTCTCAGAAAAAAAAAGGAAAGAAGAGCTGTGGGAACAGTACTTCTCCCAAATTTTGGATTGTTGCGCTTTTCATTTCCATGAACAAAGCCATGAAGACATAGTAATGCAAATAAAAAAATGTAAAATATGACTTTGATTTGACCTTAAGAGGATATGGGATATGGATAATAAATAAAATATTTCTGAAACTAAGGAATAAATCTAGCTCTGGGAATTCTCAGGGAGGGGAAAAAGCATTCATAAAAATTCACTCCTCTCTGAGCTGCAGCCCTGAACCTCCCATGCACTAGATGGGAGACACTGATAAATCTAGGGGGCCATATGTGCCAACCAGCTCATATGTTTTCAGTGAGCAATGACAGGGAGCCAAATTGCTTTATTCCGATTAGTGAAGGTCCTCTGACTGCAAAATACACTGTGCAAAAAAAAAATATTGAGTTTTAGTTCGCTGACACATCAATTTAAGAGAATTATTGCTCTCACATAGAGGCCAAAGCATGTATCTCCCTTCATGTATGTGCAGTAAAAACTAATTGTCAACTTTTATGTAGGGGTGGAAGGGGAGGGAGAGAGGAATGGGAACGGTACCTCTCCCACCTGCGTGTGTCACCTCAGTGCTAAACTACTGGCATTTTGTTTTATTCCTACATTCTAAACAAACTCTCTGTAAACAGCATAAGCGTGACTCATGTTTTTTGAGCTGCCTTTTCTCTAAAGAAGTTTCTAGAAAGCTGTTTCATCCAGCTTCTTGGTCATAAAGTCTCACAGGCGGCCAGAGAGACCACTAATGAAATCCACGACTGGACCGTCTCCTGCTGCGGCGCAAATCCTGCTTCCTTTACTCGCAGAAGCAATTTGGCAGGAGGGGGAGATGCCAAGGTGCTTGGGATATGTGGTCATTCCAGAGCCTCCTCTGGGTGGGTTTTGAGCCCTGTCATGCGCTGGAGCTGATTCAATTACGCTGTTTCCTGATTTGCCACGACGCTCCCCTCGCCCGGGGGAAGGGGGGGCCGCGAGTCCCGCGCACGCTAATACCGCTCAGACAATAGGCATGCGAAATTGATGTTCATGCAATATCTTTAAGTCTCCAGAGATTTGTRTTTTAGCTATTGTAGGGAACGCTTCTCTTTCATTGCTTCTCTCCTTCACCTTTGTTTCCCAGCTCGCCGTCTCATCTCCTGCCTTGGCTGGGGCTCCGGCTGCGGCGGGTTTCTTCATTGCATATTCAGGAGATCTACTGGTGCAAAGCAACTCATTTTCACCACCTGAAATTCGCACCGTGAAGGCAGAAATAATCAAATATTTTGAAAAAAACTGGTGAAGCGAAACACTGCACATTAATTATTGTGATAGTTATAGGATAATAACTAATTATTAATTATGATTTCCAGCAATTGCTGCCTTGTATTTTGTTGAAATCTTCAGCTCAGCACTGAAATTTGCATGAGTTCTTCTAATGCAGCATTTTACAATCAAAATATATAGCATGCTCCCATTTTTGCTGGAATGCTTTTCCTCTGTGATAAAACACAGGAACTGGCCTTTCCTAGGATAAGAAAAGGAGAACATACACAGCTCACAACTCTGGCACTACCTGTGCCAAAACCAGAAAGAGAGAACAACACGGGATTTTTCTAATCCCTGCCTTCTCCTATCCCCAGTTATTTCGCCACTTCTCCATTTTCTCACAGCAGACTGTCTTCCATATCCTTTCAAAACGAAGGCCTAGCTGACAGACAACTGTGAGAACAAAGGGTTCCAAAGAGGAAAGGGGACTTTGGGGAGGCACTGGGCATGGGGGAGGAGGGGGGTGGCTGGGACTTCAAAGGGGGACAGGAGGGTTGAGGTGGCTGAGGGAAGGGCAGCGTTTTTCGTGGGTAGTAGGCAAATGAGAGACAACATCAGAGAAGAGAGACTGAAATACAGGGGGAAAGGAAAAGAAAGGAAAGCTGTGGGCAGCTCATGGAGACACGGGGTGTCTCATTCCGTAGGCAGAGGGAGGAAATGCAGAGAAGCAGGGGGACCTGTCTGCCTGAATGAACAGCCAGGCCAAGTGGAGCTCCTCCCGTGCCTGCCAGGGCTGGGCCCTGATCCACAGAGGGCTTGCTCAGATGTCCCTGCCGAAGGGGAGTAAGAGTCGGAAGGAAAGTATGAAAATAACTGTAGAAAATGCCTTGTGCCTTTCTGCTGCCTTCGGAAAGTGACCAGTGATGTGGGACTTGTGCCTCCCCACCCTCTGCTCATGGCAGGGGAAGCACGAGGGCTCCTCCAGGCCACCCAGCCTCTCTGCCCTTGTGCCCAGGCCAGCTCTTCCTTCTGTGGAGTCACTCTGAAGACACAGGTCTCAAACTGGGGGGGGCAGGTGACTCCAGAGAGCAGGCACAGAGTTGAGGAGGGGGAGAGAAAAGGAGAAGCGCTTGGGAAAAACTACCAAGCCTTCACCTTTCCTCCTAGCTCCCCCTGCTCCAGCCACTGTTGGCTTCATGTTATTTGGAAGGCAGATTGGGACCACAGCCTGTAACTAATGTGGAGGTGTTCCCTCCTTGTGAGGGCTCCTCATCCTCCTCAGCTGCTGAGCTGAGCGGGAACAGGAGCAAGAACAAGGCTGTTGGAGGAATGTCTGCATTTCACTTCCCCAGTGGAAAGCCCAGCCCTGCTGGCCAGGACAGTGAGGAGAGGGAGCAAGCCCCCAGGCCACCCAGGGCACAGAACCATGGAAGTATGTCAGTGAAACAGGAAGCTGGGAAGAGAAATGGGAGAGGACAAGCGGGCAGTGAGGTACAGGGTGCAAAAACCTACCACTGGGGAGATTTGTGGGACAGCTCTGGACAGGATAAAGACTGGCTTTGCTGGACTTTGAGATGCAGCAATACTTCTGCCGGGCACTGGACAATATGGGTTGTTCCATCTAGGGGAAACCAGAAGGGGCTGGAAGCAGGCAGGCAAGTGTTTGGGATAGACCAAAACGTAATCAGAAATGCATCCATGGGAGGAAGCCAAAGTGCTGCAGTATTAAAAAAGAAAAAAAAAAAAAGAAAAAAAGAATTAAATGGTTTTAGAGCCACTACTTGACATATCTAAAGCATTCAGACCTTAATAAGCAGCACTAACAGGAAGGGAAATTTCTTAATGACAGCGTTTGCTACACAGACCTTTATCCGTATCAGAGATGCATAACAGGAGCTGGGCAATCTAATGGAGATTAACTGCTCAAAGGAAATAAAAAACACAACACTTCCACACGGCACTGGCTGCTGCCTCGGCTCCCCATCCCCTGGCAGCTTCCCAAACATACAAGTTCATACCGTGAATGCTGAATTGGAAAAGCTGGAGGGCAGAGCTCTCGTGGAAACCACAGAGGGAGAGCATACATGAAGAAAAGGCTTTCTGCATGACAGGATCTAAACTGGAAGGTACCTCTTCTGGGGAAATAGCCCCACATACCAAGACTGAGCCAGGAAAAAATGGCCTTTCTACAGTCTTGTAGATTAAACCTACCGTGATCCAAAGAAGTAGCAATTTGCTAGTTAATTGTAGCCAGGCACAAAAAGGAAATAAAAAGAAAAAAGAAAACAGTAAGAGAGCATTTTCTCACTGCATCTAGCTCAGCTATTTAAAATTTTTGTTCATGGTGACTTATTCCTCATGCAGAGTGTAGGCATTTATTTAAATAATAGATAGATACCTACCTCCAGGTACAGAACTGGGCATGCTACAAAATACATAAGCAAATTAATGCTAGGCTCGGTGCCCAGATAAGAAAGCTTACCAAAACAAACAAGCCAACCCCAAAAGCTCAGGTCTTAGCAAAAGAAAAGAGTCTCAAAATAATGTATGAAGTATGAGAGTGAAAATTTGCACCTGACTGGAAATGTCTGATTAGTAGTGTTACATCAGCCAAGGTTTCCTTATGATAAGCCCTGTACATCTCTATACAGGGAGAGATGGTCCCTGCTGTCTACAAAGAAGAGGCTGTCCAGCCATGAGAGAGGAGTCTGAGGTTTAAAGAAGATGTGAGATCTGGCCCAAATTGCATGCAGAGCTAGGATCAAGTACAGAATTCTTTCCTCCCAGTCCCAGATTTAGAGATCACACACTGCTGAGATTCACAGCTTGTCTCTTGAAATCCAGCATGGTATAGTAAACGTTAACCTGAGCTTCCTCCTCTGACCTCATACTGTGCCTTCCAAGTCAGGGAAAGGATGTTCAGGGCTGAAGTCTGAAACTGTTAAGCACAGGGTTGGGAGAAGATGAGAAAAACCCTGTAGAAGAGATGTCTTGTTTGAGAACAATCAGTCAGAAAGCAAGGACAGTTCTGTATCTGTCTCATTTGCTTTGGAAGGACATGACAAAGCAGCAGCCACTTAACAGCCTCAGGCCTGGATAATTAAAACCTTTATAGAATATCAGGTAAAAGAGGAAAGAGTCTTTCCATAGTGTTGTGGTTTAACTCCAGATGGCAACGAAGCACCACACAGCCAGTTGCTCACTGCCCCCATCCTGGGACAGGGGGAGAGAATCGAAAGTGTAAAAATGAGAAAACTCGGAAAACTCATAGGATGAGATAAAGACAATTTAACAGGTAAAGCAGAAGCCATGAGTGCCAGCAAAGCAAAACAAGGAATTCATTCACCACTTCCCATGGTTGGGCAGGTGTTCAGCCATCCCCAGGAGATCAGGGCTCCATCACGTGTAATGGTGACTTGGGGAGACAAACACCATCACTCTGAGTGTACCTCCTCCCTTCTTCCTCTTCCCCCAGCTCTATATGCTGAGCTTGATGCCATAAGCTCTGGGATATCCCTGGGATCATCTGTCCTGRYTGTGTCCCTTCTCAACTCCTTGGTGCACCCCCAGCCTCCCTGCTGGTGGGTTGTGGTGAGGGGCAGAAAAGGCTGTGATGTTGTGTGAGCTCAGCAGCAATGGAAAACAGCCCTGTGTTACCAACGCTGTTTCTGCACAAATCCGAAACACAGACCCATATCAGCTACTATGGAAAAAATTACCTCTGTCCCAGTCAAAACCAGCACACGTGGCACGCTAAATTCGAACACCTCCTTCCCACTTGCAGCTCAGGGTTGTAGTTTTTTTCCTTTTCCAGAGCATCTTGAGCAGATAATCAGAGCGTGCTGACATTCAGCAGTAATCAATTAGCGCCTACTTTAGATTAAATTGAGAATATGTAAATTGGGCTCCTCATCAGGCACCACAGTCAACATTTCAGCTATGCTCACCATGCTCTGAACATATCAAACAGATTAAATGCAGAAGTTGTTCCAAATCCTACTCCAAAATAGGAGACCAGGTGAGCTACATCAACCATTAAAGATTACTTTTATCTCTTTTTTTGTTGTTTGGGTTTTTTTTAACTTATTAGCTTCTGTTACATTAGCCTCTATGATTCTTTTGCCAACCTGACACAAACCTGACATTTTTTATGGAGTTACTTACATAGGTAATATGATAGAATGCACCACTTACAAATTAACACAAGGAATCTGACCCTAGAAGGTGCATTACAACATTCTTCCTGCTTATCCTTTGGTCCTTCTTGGAGTGAAAACACAGCCATGATCAAGTGTCAAGGGCTCATGCTGGTCCTGGCAAATATTTGGAATAATTCCACTTTGTTTCATAAAAAGACAAAGAGCATAATCCTCGGTGTCACCCCACTCCCAGTGCAGGGGTACCCACACCTATTGGTTAGCCAAGTCTCTGCTGGACCAGCCCAGAAGTTCTACATTGGTACAACAGAAAAGGCTTGCAGGAACCACTTCTGTCTTCAAACACTGAGCAAGGAGCTTGGGAAGAGTGGTGTAATTTTTCTTATCATGGAGATTTTTTTTTTCTGCCTGAGCAGCAAACTTTCTATCAGACCCTATCTTGGGTCAGTCTGCCTGACCTCTCACTATAAATTAAAAATGTTGATTCTTCATCACCTCGGTTTCGCAGCATCCACCCTCAGCTGATCGCACATGGAGAGAGAGACAATAACCGGACCTCACTTAAAGTGGGTATTGTAGAAGGTGCTCATTAAAAAGAGCATCTAACCTGTGTGAGGATGAAGGAAAGCATGGATGTATTAAAAATACATATATTTGAGTGAGGGTTTTTTTTTAAATACCCTTTTTGTCTCTACAGATCATCATCTTATACAGAAGGGTTTTTCTTCTGGCCTCTGAATGTGTGTGATTGCCATGACTATAGGGGGTTTGCATTTCATTCTGCTTCAACAAAAGCCCGGTGCCTCAGCCTCCTCTTCTCTCCCCTATATTATAGGTGAGATTGTTTCTGCAGAGACCAGTTTGTCATTTTTGCTCAAACATATCCCATTTACATAACTCATAAGGCATTAGCAGAAACGTACCCCTCAAACCAAGGCGCACACGCACATATAAATGCGTATAAAGCTGTCACATTGCGCCTACAATGGCATAACAATGTACAGCAGATAGATTACTCTTGTCCCACAGTTTGTTTTTGTGATTAGCAGGCATGACGCAGACCCAATAGACATTAGCATGTCCGGGAAGCACTCACAATAAATTGCCAGAGCTACTAATAATTTAGATATTTTTATGACTGTTCAGTGCTGGCTAATTTCGTCTAATAAAATCCCATTAAGTTGCTGCCGASTCCTTTTCCTTCCTCCGAGTCCCCGAACGGGACTTATATGCTAATTGCAACCAGTATATGCTAATTAGTCCTCATTTCCATTTCTTAAAGAGATAAGCACTGCCTTGCGCCAACCCATCATTAACACCTCCCACCTTCGCCGCAACCTTTCCGTCTGGCTCACGCAGAGGCGCGATAAAGCATCGCTTTCCGCTCCGCGCAGCCCGGCGGCGTCGGGGGGTCCCTGGGAAGGGGGGGGAGCAGGGATGCGCCGCTCCTCCCGGCACTGCGGGAGCGCGGCCGCCGGGGCGGGGAGGGCAGGGAGAGCTGCCCGGGGCGGGAATGCCGCGCTCTCCCGCCCTTGCCGCCTTGCAGGTCATCGCCGGGAATTCTCAGGAGCCTTGGGCTACGAGTGGGAAGGAAGGCGAGCCCGCGCTGACGGCGGGTTCGGTGCCGCGGCTCCCCCGGAGGAGAAGCGGCCCCGCTGCTCCCGCCCGCCCCGGCAGCTCTCTCCCCGTCACGCCCAGCCCACGCGGGCTCATTAGAGCTTCGGGGAAGCAATCAAGAGTTTATCATGCTTGAAGGGGCGGCGAGTCTCCTTGCGCTGCCTAATGTGATTTCGCGGCGCTGCAATGTAGTCGGAATTAGATCCATRTTAAAGACGAGTTAGCGGAGAGGGAGCGCAAGAGCGAGAGAGGCAAGCCCCGCTCTGGTTTTGGAAACCACAAGGTGCCTTTTCAAGTGCTGGCTGCGGTGCCGTACGCTTTGCTCTCGGGAGGGTGACCTTCAAATCCCCGGGGCGAGATTCATCAWGATTTTTCAGGCTGAATCCATAAGAATTCAAGCAAATTCTAGGSGGTGTGTTAGGCCGGCAGCCTTGCTTCGTGGTCTCGGGATCAGAATCCGAGCTGAGCTGTCAGCTGAGCTGTCAGCACTGGGGTAAAAGCCCACCAGGGCAGAAATGACTCCGTGGGACTGAGGAGGGCAACTCCCAGGTTCCACGGTGTAAATTCTGAGCAGTGCCACCACCACGGTGCAACTCAACTGTGAGTTTATGCGAGTGGCTTATCAGCACGTACTTCTCCCTATAAAAGGCATTTCTTGAAATTACTTGGAAATGCCATTTCCCCTCTGCCTTTCCCAGAGAGTGAATTGCAACGTTTTGCTGCCTGAGAAAGACAATTGCAAAGTCAAAGGAGCTGGGAGTATCAGCGATGCCATTGTTTGAAAAAGAAGCAGCCTTGAAACATCATTTGCAAATCTATTCATTATTCTGAAATGCTAAATGCAGTAAGAGCAGGTTTAGCATCTGTCTGCTAACTAGCTCCCTGTTTATTACCCGGTGGAAGAACACAGGCAGATAGAGCGTTTCTCCAGGAAACCCAAACACTGGGGATRTGAAGGGTTCCCAAAACATGCAGACCCTTCAGCCCCCACCCCAGACACGGCTCTTCCCATCTTTGCTTTGTGCTGCGCTTGACAAACGAGGGTGGGGTGGCTCCTTATTTCCGTGGCTAAAATGCCTCCCCCGATGCTGTTTCCGGGAGCTCAGCGATGTTACGCCAGGGATGGGTTTGCCCACGTCCGCCTCTAATGCAATTCTCCCCATACCCCAAACCATTATCCGCCTGATTTCCCCTCCACCTTTCTTATCTCTGCCCTCTGCACACACACACAGAGCACACTCAGATGCGCACCCGGCGTGTCAGTCACAGCTCTCTGTGCCACAGGACCCAACTTCATCCCGCGGTGTCCCCAGAGGGGTCACACACGGCGGATGCAGACACACAGCAGCCTGCCGGAGTTCTCTGCCCGGGGCAACGGGACTAAGGGGCAGAACCCCTTGGGTGGCGGCCCCAGGGCGACCCGCCGGAGGTGACAGTGACTCACAAGGCGGGGGCCGAGGGCGAGCGCAGCGGTGGCCGCTCCCCGGGCCGGGACAGCCTCCGGCGGTACGAGCCGCACGCTGATCCCGCGGGGAGCGGCGGCAGCGGCTCGGAGATGCTCGTGTGAGATGGGAGAAGAGGGAAAGGGCATGTGAGGCGAAAATCCATCAGTATGTGAAAACCATCGCAAAGGCTACTTTCTTTCAGTAAAATTAAATGGACTGGAGGGGGGCTCCTGTAGGGCTGATCTTTTTATTGCTTGCACATCTCTCTTTATACCTCTCCCTTCTGCTGTTACTGATTATTTAACTCTGTAGCTGCACTTTAACTTTAGAAAGAGCTCCAGGATACAGTCGGTTTGAAGGAGGCCATACAAAATAAAATTTTACATTTTATTGCATTGTATTGTTCAGCATTTTAAAGAGGTAAATTAATCACTAAACTGCTGTTCTGTGCTTTAAACTACCAGCTGTTCACTGCTCTGAATTACAAGATTTATCCTTCAGGATTTTTTTTAAATCATTTTTTTCCACCTTTCATATAAAGACATTATAGGGAAATAAGAACATGCTGGGGAGCGGAGGAGGGGATTAAGAGACAAAGAATCACACCGTGCTTTGGTCTTCATCCCACATCGGATGACTTGGTGACAGCCCTTCCTCTGTGGGCTTTACAGCTTAATTACCTGGATTGTGGGCTTTCCCATTTCCACTCCTTCCAATCACCCTCAGACTTTATTAGTATTTAGAGCATCTTGCTTAGTCTGTTGAGTTTTCTCTTCACCTTGGCAGCTGTAGTGTTAAACACACACACAAAAGGCCTTTGCTAAGCCCTCATCACTGTGATCTGTGCTTAAATCAAACAACAGAAAGTCTGACCACAGCAGGGACCTTTTTTCATTACAGGTAGAAGTGAGGCAAAAAAAAGAAATGTGGGGGAGGGGAGCGTGTGTGTGTGTGTTTGCAAATGCCCTCCAAGGTGTCCACAGGCCCCCTCCCTTTAAGAGGGCGTGCAGGGCTGATGAATGGGGGAAAGGGAGGATGGTGAAGTAGTTATTCTGTGCACTCAAATTCCCATCTTTGCCTTTTCTGAAACACTTCCCTGCAATTTTCATTGAAGCACGGTTTTGAGCCCTGGGTTAAGCAGCACGAGCCRTCTGACCCCTTCCCTTTCTTTGCASCTGGCTGGTAGCCCCTCACACACAGCTTGTGCTCAAAGCATCCTCACCCTGCTCAGGAAAAGGCGAGCTCAGGGTTTCTGCTGGGGAACGACGCTCAGCCCATCCAAATGGGGTGTCAGGGCCTGAGCTACAGCACAGGCTGTGGCTGGGCTCTCCACTCTCCACACAGAGGACCGGAAAAACAAACCCAGAATCCTCTTTGCAACTCCAACATTGCTTCTTCAGCCACTCTGCCTCCACCAGTTTCTCTTTTATTTCCTTCTGTGTTATACCGGAGAGGACATCTGCAGAGAGTGGGGCACGAGAAGCGCAAGGTCTAGGTGGAAAATCTTTGTACAAGTTCTAGAACTAGGCTGAATGTTTGGCTGCATAACAGAGATATCCACAGATACAGCCTGCATCCTACATGGCAGGTGAGAGCGGAAGGCGAATGCTTGCAACGTGTTTGGTAGCCAGAGCAAATACAGGAGCTGGAAGTCTTTTGGTAACACCAAGAAACATGAAACAGGTTTTCTGAGCATGAGTTTGGCAGCAGGTTTATCACTAAGACGTTGCTTTCAGACACCAGTGAAAAGYCCCAACTCTCAGCCACCGCCTTTTGAATCTCCCTTTACGCAGAGCTACAGCTCTTCCTTCCTGTCCAGCCAGAGGTAACTGCTTGAGTCCAGAGCCTGAGTGACCATTGCTGTAAAGACTCAGAGCATCCTRAGGGCAACAACACCTCCTACCACCACTCCTCAAAGCATCTTGGGGCCAACAGCTAGGGATGTTCTCTGCTTTTGTGGCCTCTGCCCAAACATCCTTCTCCATACCCATGAGGAAGGCCAGGCTGGATGGGGACCTGAGCAACTTGATCTAGTCTGAGGCATCCCTGTCCATAGAGGGTGAAAATGGGGCTGGAACTAGATAAGCTCTAAGCTCTCTTCCAACCCAAGCCATTCTATGATTCTATGATACACATCCTCAGAAAACTTCACATGCTGTTTTCTTCATGCCTAAATAGAGCATCCTTCTAGTCATCTCCTCAACCTTTTCTGTGGTTAGATCCAAACCTGCCATTTCCCCCTTTCGGCTGCACTACAAGAGCTCACAGGGCTCCATTTCTGAATGGCACTTGACCATGCAGCTCTGTCAGTGCTATTAATTTCATTAAAATATCCATATTGAGAAGGGGTGCACAGCTTGTCACGAGCAGCATGCTGGGTCAGCAGACAGGCACAGGTGCTGGACCCAAAAAAATGCCAGCAGACCAAGCCAGAGGAATGCTGAAGGGAATAGACCTTCCTTTGAGATAACTCTTCTCCGTGTTCTCACCATTACACACAGAGCTATTTTCAGGTTAAAACAAATGAGCATTTGCTTGCAGTGCAGATCATTATTTCACATCTACCTAAAGCCAAGACAGAGAAGAAAGAAAACACATAATTAAACATAATCTGTTCAGGAAGAATTTGATTTCCTTTAGACTGGATGATCACACAGCCTGGTTTTTCCAGGGGGAACCCAGACCATCCCAAAGAGAATCTTTAGCATGTTCATTTGTCTCGGACATTAATCAAGGCAAAAAAAGCCATCCCTTTATCCCTTTTCCAAGAGCATTACAGACAGGGGCTGTGGCCCCTTGCCCCCAGGTTGGCTCATTTATTACAACCTGAGATAAAATGGGTGTTGAGAAAAAGGAGAAAGAATTGCAATGGCCCCTGCTTCTCCAGTCCTCTGTTTTGTGGGAATTTAGCACACCACCTCTGCCTCCTACATTCCCTAAAATACCCCAGAACACCTGGGCACTCACTATCACAAATACCACGAAGACCACAGGCCCAACCTGGTAAACTCCAGGTAAACACACAGTAGGAACTTGCCTTCTTCACTTAAAAATCTTACAGTTCAAGGAGAAGTGCACGAAACACTAACAAAGAAAGACAGGAAAAGGGAGAAAGAGGTGTTGGCATGACAAATGACGAGCCCAGCATACTCTTATCTCATTGACAGACGGCTCTTTTAGGATTCCTACTGTCTTAAGGCACGAGTGTGAGCCTAGACAAGTGAAACCACCATTCCCAAAACGCTGGAAAAACATTCATTGGATGGTGTCTTGTGGGAATGAGGGGGACAGAAGCAGTTCTTGGTGACAGGCATAGAAAGGGGTGTGGGGGTAGGCAAGAGCAGAGCTTTGGGCATGACTGGAAAGAGCAATTTCAGTGATTCATGAGGACAAGTATGTAATGAACTGTGTCTGTAATGCAAGTCAGTGGTCACTTCAAAACCATTGCAGAGGAGCTAGCCTTCATCATGGCATGCTCTGAATTTTAAGTGAGCCCCCTGAAAGCTATTTGAAGCCTCTCTAAAATATTCAGATGCAGAAAGCTTGGTGAACTGAAGTGTGGAGATAATGCAGAAAGTTTTAAGATAACTTATTAATCTTGAAAATGTCTATGTGATGAGCTTGTTATCACCATGCTTTTTAAACCTTTGATAAGGTAAATCAAAATACATCAGTTCAAAAAGAGTTTGCCACACTGATAAAAAAAAAATCTCATGACATTTCAGTTTCCAAATCTTTTCCATTCTCTATGTTACTAGCAAGTTTGGATCAGTTTCACAGCCCTTTGGAAACATTATCTGAATTATTAACTTCAATCACAGAAATGAAGACAATCAAACTTTAAAGAAAATTAATATCATATCACCTTCCCCAAGATTTGGAAATAACACCCAAGGACATGTGTCCCAACATTCTATGCTTCCTACAGTAATTTTACCTTGGAAAAGGCTGATTTAAAAGGGCAATAAACAGTTTTATTACAACCACACATGCAGTATAAAGTTGATTGTGGCACTTAGTCTGGACTCAGCTGGGCATTACATGAAATATCAAGAGCCCAGTTCTCAATTCTTCATTATTTGCTTCTTGTACAGTAGCTTACAAAGCTGCAAATCTCACTACATCATACTCTGCATTTTTTTGTAGCTACTCTGCATAAGAATAAATCCCTCTTTCTTAAATTTCTGTGTGTGTGAGTTTCTGTTGTGCTTTGTGCAGCAGCAGAGCCTACTGTGTCCTGTAAGGACTGATGGAGCAGGTTGGTGGGCTAAGGAAGTGCTACACTGCACTGCAGGCAGGACAGTTGCTACTTCATGCTGCTCCTCAAAGCACCAGATCTGGTGCAGACCACATAGTTTGGCTTCCCAAACCATTATAGGCAGAATTTTAAGGCCACCAACAACCAGATTTTCCAAGGAACGAAGCAGTGGAGATTTTGCATGTGACAGCCCAGCAATGAAACACTGAAGCCACCAAAAGATAAACTGAGTTTGGAGCACCTTCTGGCTGTAGTGTAGTTCGTGTGAAGAAATGATGCATAGCCAAAACCTGGCACTAGCTTTCCACTGGATAGCTGTACTCAGAAAAAATGGGAAGAAGCAAAAAAGCAAATATATAAAGTCTTCCAGAAGAACCTTACCCATGGTGATATGGATATAGAGACCTGAGGAGCTGTGCAGAGAAGCAAGCAGATCGCGAGAATGAGTCAAGGCAAAGCTGGGGAAGAAATCCTGGAGAGAGCTGCACTAGTAAACAAGAAAAGGCTGGAGCTCAGCAGYAGCGAGGACAGTACTCAGAGACACTCAAAACTGACTGCTTTTTCTCTGCTTTACCCAAAGAAAGATCTGGAAATAAAGCACTGGATGTCTACGCTATGGCCAAGTGCTGTGCTCCCTGTGGGGAGGGCTGGGGCTGGAATATTTCTGGCTGAAGTAGTGGACCTGACTACCTCAGTTTGGGATATGGAGAACATATTGCACAGACACATAGAAGAGATTTACCATATCCATTCACAGACGGTTCTTCCCTACACAGATGGTGTTTATCACCTGAGTTTGCTTCAGAATTTTTTCCTGGGGAATTATTGAGTAATCAACTTATCTCTCACATAATCCCTTCCTTATTGTCCAAGGCAAAAGCTGCTGGGTCTAATAGAAGACCTGCACACAAAGGGCAAATAATGTTCATTACAACTGAACAGAAGTAATTCTTTCTTTAAATCTCAGATGCTGCACTCTGCAATGGCATTTTTTTAATCTAACAACACACCAAAATCTGATCAGATAAAGAGAAGTGAAATTGGCCCAGTGCTGAATTTTAGAGAATTAAGAAACCACAACTCCCCATATCAAACAGATTTCACAAGAAAGAAACCTCACTAGCTTTGCCCATCCCAGATCCCAAAATGAAAACCTGAACATAATGAATATTCATGGGAGAGAAAGGAATAATATGGTCTTATTGAATGCACTCTGGGGGCAGGTATAGAGGAAGAAAATAATAAAACAATATGAAATCTGCACTATATTTAGTTGAAGTTTTACATGCAATTTAAAATCAGATTGGATAGCTCTGAATGAGATGTGCTAACATGTGATAACATCATAATATGCTGCATGGGATATTTTTCTGAAGAGTTTTCTCAAGCCATGAGCAGTGAGGGAGCGAAGGGAAGCTCAGCATAGCTTATCCAGATCAACATCTCTCTTCAAGACTGACAATGAGATTTTTAACAAAACCATTAGTCATTTGATTGAAGGCAATTTGACCAAAATTGATTCCCCCTGATCCAAAGGAATTAATTTCAAACACTGCAGGGTGTTTTCATGTAACATGAAAGGGCTCCTTTCGTGCTGCGTGAGATTCAGACCCCACAGATCTGCAGTTCTGCAGCTCCCATCTGTGCATGGAAAATCCTTGACAGTTGCTTGTCCAGGTATTTAATGTTTCAGAGAAATAATTTATTACAGGCTCTGGCACCTTTTCTATAACCATGTAGCAACAAACACATGCCACCCAAGTTATTAATTACTCTGCTTTCAGGAAAATATAAGAACAGGGCTGCAGAAGGAAAGAAATACATATGGGGGTCATATATATCTATACATTATTTCAATTCTGATGGTACACAGCTTTCTTATTTGGTTGGAGCACCCTTAACACATTCAGTAGACTAGAATTTCCTCTGATTTGTATTGTTTTGACTGCAAGGATGTGGTGGGTGACCAAGGACAGTGACAGCACCAGTTGCCACAGAAACTGCCATAAGGGGAATCCAGTGTGAGTGTGGATCCTGGGACTGGTATAATTCAGGACATGGCACAACTAGGCTTGTTCTCAGACTGATGGCTGTGCTAAGATGCCCATTGCAGACCAGACTGGCTTCTAACTTGATGGTGCACTGTTGAGGAAGGCGTGGGTTTGAGTCACTGTGGCAGAGCTTTGAGAGTGGAGGGCAGGCTATTGAACCAGCTGGCTGTTGTACAGGAGGCATCTGTCGCTGCCAAATCTTAAAAGAAAAGTAAGGCTTCCATTCCACACTGTTTGGATTCTACCTTCCAGATGTGCCGTGACAACACTCAGCAGCATGGATCTCTCTGGGGAAATAAGCCCTGAGTGCAGAGTTCCGGGGCTACAGGTGAGGTAGGTGTCACTCTGCTCAGCTTTCTCAGGACTGAGGTGTTCTGAGCACAAGCAGATGCACAGCTTCAGCCAGTCGAGGAATGCTAAAAGTAAAGAGTTTATGACATACAAGATGAGGTGGACACCTTCAGGAATGCAGATTTGYACTGAAGCATCCTTGTTTGAATTAAAAGCCACATTATGTGCAYACATCCTTTTTGGGCTCAGCCCTCCGTACCCTCTTAGTTTCTTTCACTTTCCTGGGTTCTTTCACACTCTGTTTTCACAGAGGACAAAGGGTTTCAAGAATGTTTCTGATACAACCTGCATAAAGAATTAAATGCCTTTTGAGAATACTTTCAATCTTCCCTTCTGTCCCTGTTACAGAATTTTAAATAATACAGACAAATCTCTCTTTCACCCCCTCAAAAAGTAACCAACACAGAGASTTCATAGTAACTGGCTATTCTTGGGATTAAAGAAATTGCAGGAATGACAAAAAAATCTTGAACTGTTTGGTAAAAAAAATTACTAGCATACAAAATGTGTTCTTTAACCTTTCATTTAAGGATATAAGTGAACTGTTTCTCACTAGGAAGAAATCTTTACTAACAGCTTTAGAATGGAGGACATCTCTTGTCTCTCCTTTGGAGGAATATGTGTTTGCTAGATCTCTAGCTAAGCTGGATAACCAGAAAGGAAAGCTGCACCACTGCTGAGACCGAAGTAGTGGTTTGTAAGTAAAGTTGCACATTTGGGGTTTTCAGCAATTTTCCACTCAGATATGAAAGTTATGGGATGTTACTTTATAAACAGCAGTGGTCAAAGCTACTCAGCAACGGCAGAGCAAAAGTGGGAATTTCAGCTGTGAACATCTCCCTGGGTTTTGCATCCTCTCTGTTTCCCTATCAATAATTTGCAAAGCAAAAACGATAACCTTTGGTCTCTGATGTTGTTCCTGGGTTTCTGAGAGCTCGCCCTCACAACCAAGGGAATCTTTTTTTTTATGCAATGGGCAAAAGGGGCACGGCACTTTGGGATTTCTAGAGGAGAATTAATTCAGGTTGTACAAACCCAGTTGAAGAGAACCCTTTGCAAGCTTTGAGGCCTGCGTAGCTTCATTAGCAATTCACAAACACATGAAAGTGATGCAGACAGACAGACTCGGTAGGTAGTGTGAGCTTGTACAACCCTGAAAAAAAAATATCAGACTTTGATAAAAAGAAATGTGAAGTATTTTATAGAATATGAAATCCCTTTTGAAGTTTGTTAGAACCACTGGGCCCTCATTGAATGCAAAAGAGAAATTTGATGTGCAGTATCAACTCATATCCAAAAAAGATTTCAGAAAAGTGGCACAAAAGATGAGAAGAAGCTGCAACATTAACCTGAGAATATACCCTTCTTTGTTATAAATTATGATTGGGAAGGACTTGGGAGCTAAGTGGTTCAGCTTGCCCACAGTAATTTTTCAGTTTAGGACTCAAGATCTTACCCTTGAAGGGATTGTGCCCACCTCAGGATGATTCACTTCTTTTTTTTTTCCCCACAGAAAATAGTCCAGTGTAACTCTGCAATCTAAATTATATAAAACTGGTAACAGATGAGGTTGATTTTTCCTGCTGCTTGTCAGAATACTTCAGTCAAGTGTATATCCAAGTTCAAGGGAGAAGGAATGGGAAGAAGAAGAAGGATGTAGTGAGCGATGTCTATAAAGGTACTTTAATCCCTTGTGGAAAAACCCCATGGACTGTCACAGAAAATAAAAGCCAACAAATAGAAATCCAGCATCATTCCACAGAATTTAAGAAAACCATATCCCTGCCCTTTAGAATTGTCTGAACAGGACAACCTGGAGAATATCACATTAGCCTTGAAAGAGCAACAATTCTTCATCTGAGGTATTTTTACAGGTGTAGTATTTCAGTGTCTCACACTTGTAATTATCTAAACTTCATGTCTGTGAGGTACAGCAATCCTCTTACCTCCTTTTACAGATGAAAGAGTTGAGAGACAGTGCAGGGTTCTGGCTCAGGAGCAGGAGGGGTCAGGAATAGCACAGCACCTGTACCTTCTACAGCCACTCTCAGGGCTGCCACTTCTCCACTGCAGGAAAGGTTTGTCTGTTTGGAGCAGCCACCAAATCTCTGCTGCTCATTTCCTTGGACAACACAGGCCGTGTAGCTCTGCAGCTGCTACACAAACAGCTGAGGCTTCTCTGGACCCCTGTTCAGAGGGGAGGGCAATCAACAAGGTGGGGAAGAACGGCTCTGGGTGCTCTCAGTGACTCACTGCAGGTTACAAAGGACCCAGGGTGGGGAAGGAAACTGTGTCTGGATTGTACAAGGCTACTTTCCTCACTGCCATGGCACCCTGTGTCTCTCAAGATCACATTTCTACTTGAATCGAGCAGCGTTCATCTTTTCCACCTGAACCATCACCCTTCATAATCACAGCTTCAACTGGGGTCTTGATCACCTTAGAAAATATAGGACCTACCTCTGTCAAGAAGAACGGTGCAAAACTACTTATATTGCTGGTGAAAACAAGAAAATTACAAACAACAGAATTAAATGATGATGTCTCTCCAAATACTCCAGACACGAAAACAGTGGCCTTTCTAGTTTTGCATTTCTTGGTTTTTTGATGAAAGCTTGCAGGACTTTGTAAGAGATTAGAACAAGACTTTGATACTTTTCAGATCAACTTCCTGTAGACAACTAACCCTTTGCCAGGAAGGACAAACTTCACTAGGAATACACTCAGTGCACATTTCAACTCAAAGCCCCACATATGGAGCACGGGGTTAAAAAAACCCAAAGCAAAACTGCAGTCTTGTGCTTCCTTACAATGCCCATGAGCCACAGGCTGGAGCACAGCAAAAGGGGTTTGCTATACAAAATCCTGCTACACATTGCTATGTAGGGAAAGTCAAATTATCCACAGCAGAGTAACGCCTGGGGCAAAACAATGCACTACTACAGGTCAGGCTTATGACTTAAGAGGAGCAAAGTCCCTCTTCCTCCACTACTGTACCAACCACTGCTCAAAATATAAGGCCGTCTCCTTGTGGTTTTGGTTCAGCCCCAGATACAACTCTGATGCTCAGGTACACATTCAACCACATTTCGTGAGGCCAAAAATCACACTGCTAGCTAACAAAAATCCAAAYCCTATTGCACATACCTATGACGTAACTAAAAGATTCTTAGTCAGGATGCCAGAGGCACATAAACATTGGCAGCACTGCTGTTTTTGCAATCCACGGTGGCAAAAGGATTGCTGCTGGTTTACAAARCACAGCAGCTGACACACTCCTCTTGGCTGTCTGCCAGCGTGCTGTCCTCAGATCCCCTCTCACAGTCAGCCTTTTTTGACTTTGACACAATCAAACTGTGGTGCAGGCCCGTCCCCTGCTCCAGGTAATCAGACTGTCAGTGGTGGAGGGCGTGAGGCTGAGGGTGGGATGTGAAGGAAGTCACGTGAACCATGAATCATGAAAGATGATGACAAAGAGGCAGGAGACAGGTCAGGTAGGAAAGATGCTTGTTGGGTACCATAGAAAAAAGGTTTGTATTTCACCCTGTATTTAAAAGTGATTGTATTTAAAACTTGGAGGGCGAGTCCTTCCCTTGAATGTGTATCCATGAGTAATTCTGAGCAGCTCAGAAAGGGAAGAGTTATCTTGACTCCAAGGTAATTAAAAACCCAACTTTCACAGCATCTGACTAATAGGATTGCAACCTTCCAGCAAGCCTGAAGGAGCTGCGGGCTTATCAGGAATGCCAGCTCTTATGTCATCATTAACTAATGACACAGTATTCATACCCACCTGGAGATGAAAGTAAAAATTTGCACATGTAATATCTGCTTCTTCTTGTGTTTCCTTAATAGACTTAGAAAACAGAAACTTGTAGCAGGGCCCGACCCTGTATTCATAGTAAATTCCTATGAATGCCGGTGTGACTGAGGGCATATAAAGAACACAAGCCTGGGAAATCTGTGTGTGAGAATTTCACACTTTGAGTTCTAAAATAAAAAAGCTGCATTAAAGTATTACTGTGTTATAGGTGCAGGTGGTCCTGAAGGCTTTCAGAAACGCCAAAACACTTGGTCTTCCATCCCACAGTAATCACATTGTTGATTGTGCCTGTGGATGTGTTTAACCCTTAATACAGAGTTTTCCACGTAATATTTACCTTCTTCCTTTACCTTCCCTGTTTGTAGCACATGAAAACCTCTGAATAGATAGCCACTTTGAGAAAATGTATATTGCAAATATAGTGTAAATAGCCAGGCAGACAGGCTGGCAAAAGCACGCAGCTAAAAATGCACATCACCTCCAGGACCTTGTGACAGGCAGCTGCAAATCCCTGCTGTTTCACTTCTGTGCAGGAAGCAGGCAAGGTTTATATAAAGTTTTTACAAATTTGGACACCTGCCTGAAAACTTCGCAGAGCAATAATTGATAACTAAGAGAATCAGAACCTTGAATTAAACATGAGTGTGTTTGAGTTCTGTGATGGCATAGGCACCTTGTTTGCCTGTGCAGGTGCACAAAGCTATGCAGCCAAACTAAGGGTGCTGCTACTTTCCTTATCCTTGCAGATAATATTTTCTGTATAGTTCAGGCATGGCTAGAAATACAGGCTTCATGTAGCCAGAAAAGCAAGGTAAGGTTTGGTCAGTTGTCCCTGATCTTTGAGGAAGTGTATTTAAGTTGTTCAGTAGCCCTTTGCTGTCAAATAAATCAGATTTTCTGGCTAAATTAGAAAATGTGATTTAACTATGTAAGTTTTGTTACACAGGTAACGAATTTGTCAGTTTGCAGTGCATGTGCATTAAATGGGATTATTTGGAAAAGAACTTCTGATTTATTTAAGAGGGAATTTTAAGGTAATTTTCTCCTGTGGGGAGACTTTGCCCTGAGCAGTTTGTCTTCCTCTCCATGGCCAAACACTGCTCTCTAGCTACTTCCCCATTTGAATTCTCCTAAATTCACTGTTCAATGGATGGCGCTTTCTTTTTTCTCCAAGATCAGCTGGGGAAAAAGCCCTCTCAGGCTTACTCATTTCTGAATCTGTCCTGCTCTTCATCACTGGTAAAAGTGATAAACATGAAACCATGCTCACCTATTTATTCCCTGGCAAAACCAGTCTGCAGAATGTCTGTCTCTTGAGCTGTCAGCCCTTCGGGGTGGGGATGGCTTTCATTTGTATTATCCAGCACTGAACTCCTTGGCAGGACACTGAGCAAAAGAATTAAACAGCAGGGGCAAACATTTATAACATCTAAAGAGAGGACATTAATTTCCTGTGCTGCTTTTGAGCGCGGCTTCCATGTAAAGAGCGTGGGGCCAGGCTCCTGGCTGGAATTCAGTCCAAAAACATCCTGGTGATCTGCAGCATCTAAGCAACTATCTGGAATTCTCGGATGGTGCAGGAGTTGGGGGATCACTAATCTCCCTTTTCCCCTTGAAATTTCAAGAAAGAAAGAGGAATCTCCTGGGGTGGCGTCCTGCACAGCAGCCCAGGTACATGGGATCTGTCCCACCTGTGCCGGATCCTTGTGCGGATCAGCTCCGGTGCCTGCAAAACTCTCCAGGAACCGGGAGCACCCTTGAATGCAGGCTAGAGGTGCCTAAGGCAGGGCTGGATGGAGTCAGTCACGCCTGGGGAAGGTGGTGGCAGCCCCAGGGCAGGGAGGAGGAGGAGTGGTAACAAGAACTGGCCCAACCCGCTCCGAGTTAGGGGTTCCAGCTTCGCTACTGGTTCCCAGCCAGGGAGAGTGAGAAAAGCAGAGGCTTTCTTCACAGGATTTTTGGAAACTTTTTGTGGAGAAATACTGGCATGYGCTTTAATCTTTTAATGAGAGATAAGATTTGGGATCGGCTACAGCAGTCAGAATTCTGGGAGAGTTTTGTCAGTCACACAGATTGTCCAGTGGGATTTAGGAGATATGCTGAGAAAGAAAAACATTCTCATTCATCACATTCCCTTGTGCAATTCCACACATTCAGAGACAGGAGCAGACTGTTTTCCCGCTGTGAAGACTGACTAGACCTTCCTGAGATTGTGGGCAAGGTCTGAGTGCAGCTGAATACCCTCCAGTTCTGGTGAAATCAGTGTGAGGGCTGGGGCTGCCATATTGTTTTGATGTAGAAACAGAAGGAAACAGGCTGAGAGAAAATAAAAAAAMAAGGTTTGTTTTCAGGGGTACAGTTCAGAGCAAAAACAATTGAGCCTCATGTTGGTCAGCCAGTTCCCCTTAATAGCTGACTGTCTGCAGCACCTACAGGTCGGAAAAGGTGTGTGTGAATGGTGGGAGGGGAGGAAGCTGGGGTCTGACCAGGGTGCAGCACTGTTAGGATTGGTATTCCACAGCAATATCCATAAGAAATAACTCAGTAACATTTATTATATTCTGCACAAGGGGTGGGAGCAGTCAGATAAGGTGAATGCACGAAAAAACAGGCTCATTTGCACTTTGGCCTGGTTCTTCTYAGTGTTTGCTTGGTTTATTCTAGGCTAATAACACTACAGAAATCTCTCRATAAACACTCACATCAGTGAAAGAGGGGTCAGACTCCTCATCTTTCCCATACTCTTCCAGCCCGTGGTCACACTGGCCCTGTCAGTCTGTGGTGGACAGTCACCCTGCAAGCATTTGGGTGCAGTAGATGCCTGCTGACTAAGCCAGGAGGTATGTCCACATCACAGATTTGTTTTCATCACAAAAACACAAGGAAATGAGCAGTCACAGCTCAGTTCTGCTCCAGAGTGAACTCAAGGCACTGCAATGAACTCGGAGGAGATAATTCAAAGGGAAACGGGGAAACTGCCAATGATTTGGCTGGATAAACTTAAACAAAAAAAATCTGGCTTTTTTTAGATTTAACTGAAATAAATTTGCTTCTCAAAGCTTAGCTCCTGTTCCCCATCACCCTATGAAAAGGCACCACTGACAGATGAGCTTCCAGCAGCTGCAATTCAAGGCATGTTTATTTGGTGGCAGTACTGGATTAGCAGATTTAGTGTCTTCTCCCTTCACCCCTGGTTCCTTCCTCACACCCCCCATCTGCTGTGCTGGGACAAATGTTTGCACCTCTGCACAGAAAGTGGATCAGGGAACTGATGGGGCTGAAAAATAGCAGAAATTCCCCCCACACTCTCAAGATTACTCTTCAGGGGGTTTCTTCCCCAAGCTGCTGAGAGGGTGCAAAGGACTGGACAGGAAACCCCAAAGGTGTTTGGGTGCACCTAAACACAGCTTAACACACACATGAAATGTGATATAGACACCYCTGTTCCCAGCTTTGCACTGTCCAAATGGATGTGTGAACTTCCATCAGACACTGGTTCCAGCTACAGAGGCCCCTCTTTTCAAACCAAATTCCCACTCCAAAAGAACTGGGGAAATACCATACACATGCACCCCCAGCGCTTTATCAAGTTACCATTTCCAGGATGGAAATGGCCTCTGCTGCCCAGCCTCAGAGGTAGAGCAGCAGTGCACCAGGTTTGTCACCAGAAAGGGTCAATCAAAAATCACAGATTAAACAGAACAAAGCAGTTCCTTTCAAGTGAAGGTTTCCTCACACAAAATCTTTCCCCTTTTCTTTAAATTATACATGCGGATCAGCGTATCATTGGCTCCTCAGGCACCTAACAGCTCTTCTCCATGCTGAAAATGCAACTTTTGGGGAGCTGAAGGTTCATAGGTAACCTAAAAAAACAAAGTCTCTGTTTTTCCTGAGCCAAGGCAAGGGACAGCCCATGACTGCTGCTTATGCAAGCGCCTGTTGGGCTACAGAATCCCAGCACTGCTGTAGCCAGAGCACTGGAAAAGCTTCCCTTGTCTTCTCAGGGCATGTGCTGGCTGTGAGTGCAATGTGAGAGCGAGAATGGTGGTGTGTTTCTGCAGGGATTTAGTTCTGCCCGTGTGACATCCTGCCCAGGCAGCTTTTCCTTGCCATCAGCAGGAAATCGGGATTACAGCTGATCCCCACGGCCGGCTGGGCTGAGGTGGATAAGAGAGCCCTGAGGCAATGAGGGGAGAAGGCTGCTCTACATCTCCCGTGTATTACCCTCATCCCTAGTAAAGGGCATGGACAAATTAGTCAACTTTAAGGGTTATTCTAATTTATAGCAGCAAAGAATGGGCCTCTGGGAGCCATTATGCTAGGCAAGGGTAATTGGAGAGCTAACACCCTTTAGCTGGATGTCCTTCCCTGAACACTTTGTACATGGAAACGGCTCAGCAGAAGCCAAATGGCACCAGCTTGGATAAAATCCCTGTTGGGCATGGCAGTATTACATTCCTCAGGTGAAAGGTGCTGGCATTGCCCTGTGCGTGCACACTGTGGGTCTGTTCTAAGGCTGCCGATCCCTTCCGCCTCTCCCCTGGTACACAAAGTCCCTTCTTGTGGGGAACCAGGKCTCCAGTTCACTTCATACACAACCAGCCTGGCTCCAGAGTTTCCCACAGCCGCTCCTGCTCCCAGTGCTTGCCACTGCTGCTTGACCTCAAGCACCTCTTCTACTGTTTCGCAATGGCCTCAGCYCCACGGAGGATAAATCGACCAGGGCACATCACCCCATCTACCCACTCCATTCCCAGGATAAATTCGCAGTAAAAGTGTGCAGGAGGGATTATAGAACACATGAAGGGCTTTTCCAAGACACTGTGGTGGAAGCTGACTGCTCTCTGAAGGGTAGATGCTCGCTAACGCAGCCACACCTTTGCCTCAGGTGCTATTGCAACAACTGGCAATTTTGACTCTCCCTGTAAACCTGATGTCTGACTAAGCATGGGCCAGTAGCTGACTTTTAACCACGGCCAGCTCAATGGCCAGCCAATGGAATATCTGAAGCTCAAAAGTGTGCAGCAGAATACAGTCCATCACACAGAAGTAAAAGCTRTGATATGAAATCAGCTGACCTGGATTGTTTTTTTACAACTATAGGCATTTCCATGCATCTGTTTTAAGAATCACAAATACYAGGTTATGCTATGAATATGGTAGCTTAAATCTAAAGTAAATTTCACTGGAATTGATTTCTACTGATATCAGACAGAAGAAGGTAAGAATTAGGCTCTTATGCCAGATTTATAACAGAAGAACTAACAGTAGAATGTACAATTTTCTTCCAGTAATAGCTAATGATTAAATAAAGCAAAAATGAGTTTTGACAAGCAGCTGGTTTGATAAAATTTATAAGCACAGAATCAGATTCTCTGCCTCTTGCAATTTACATAGTCATTCAGACCAACACTAAGTGACTTTAACTCTCTATTACTCCAAGCCAAGGGTCTCTCCCAGCCAACATGGTAAAGGTGAAAATAATTGTATATGCATGGGGAATATAGAACCAGGTTCAGAAGAATTACATTGTATCTTTCCTTGTGAAAATTTATGCCCATGAAAAGTTCTTACATTTCAGCCATGACAGTGTGTAAAAATGAAAGCTCTCAGAGTTATTCTGGAAAAATGGAATGTTTAAAAGGGGTATTTTTGAAAAATAATTTAACCGCAATCATTATTTTGGGTATAAGGCCATATCTGCTTTTGTACACTGACCTTAACTCAAAGGGCACTTGAGAATGAAACAGGAAGGAAACAGGACTGGTAACTCACTGCTTTTTCTACCTTAGGTTATTTTTTATGCTACTAAAATAAAGGATAATTTGCTTCTAATATTCCTGATAAGAACCTTGAAGGGAAGTTCTGAGAAAGCATGAGCTTATGCCACTGGCAAAATTCTGACGCAGGAAAAGGAGGTGAGCATGATTCCTGGGAAAAGCAGAGCTTTGGGTTCTCACTTCTAGCAACTGTGCCAGGAGAAGCACAAGAAACGAAAGGTGGATGGGCCACTTCAGAGCAAGCGGTGTTAACAGCAGGAAGGATCAAGAAGCTGGCTCAGGCACCGTGGCCAGGTGCAGACCTCACAGGGACACTTCAGTAGGTCTAAGTACTTGAGAATTTTGCAATCGGTGTTTGACTAGACAGGACAGGTAACTTGTCAGGGAGGGGGAAGCACAGGCACGGAGAAAGTTTGCAACAGGCACACAACATAAAGCASCACAACGATGCTTTCTCCTCCACACCACCTGTTTTTTAACACTATAACTATCCTAATTTAACCAATAGTCAGATTATAAGCAAAAAAATGAACTGAAAAGTAYGCAGGAGCTGCTGCAAGACAAGATGAAGCAGAACATGACAAATATTGGCTAATTTGTGACTGATCTTGCACACCTTCACTAACTCCAAGGMAGTTTACTCCCCTTTTATTGTGGAGAGATACTTTGCACTTACCATAGAATTGAAATCCAAATGTTAGGACTGAACACAAGCCAGATGAAACACTGCAGATTTACATACAGCTTTCCCATGGAGATAAGCCTTCAAGAGTCCACTGAAATACAAATTCAGCTTTTATCCCCTTATTAATTCTAGGAGCCTTTTTGCTTGTAATTGATGAAGATAACACTCTTCCATAGTGTGATAAATACATTGCAGCAAATTGCATTAGACACGTATATGACATATACCTAAAATACAAAAGGACATAAATTAGAAGGTAGAAATTAAACAACTTAAGTAATTAATTACACCTAGGAAAGTACAATAATAACCTTATGATCTTTAATCTATGGCTGTGAAATCTCAGCCTAGAGTCTCCAGCCCCCTAGCATGCCTCTTCTAAATTTCTCTTAATATTTAAATTACTCACTTGTTAATCAACATCACTCATGCTTTAGGTTACTGCAGGAGGAAACGGCAAGAATGACAGAGTGACCACACTGAAAGGAATGGTTGAAGCCTGGTATCCATCCACACAGCTGTGCAATGAGGGGACATTGAATCATACTGCCATGAAAGTTTAATCTTCTTCAACTTGTTCCAAACACCACCCAGAGGCACAGAGCACAATGTCTTCTGGAGGGCCACTCTCTGATATTAAGGAAAAGAAGGGGAATACAGGGAAACAAGTGCTGTGATGTTCAAAGAGATGACAGGAAAAAAAGCACATCCTCCTTTAAGTTGTGCTTTTCTTGACTCAGAATGCAATAGTCTGTCCTTCCCCAGCATCACCTTTGCCAAGGTGCCAAGGTGTTCTTCATCCAGTCATGGAGTATGCACACGRTGGTGAGTCTTTTGGTGGACAGCTAGAGGCAGCATCAGGCTCCTCTTTCCACTTGGAATGGATTGGGATATGGCAGCTTCTTGTCCTAATACAGGCACCACTTCATTCTGATAAAAGCAATAAGAAAAATTCAGTTAAAAAACCCAGTTCTCTTAGGAAACAGCTTGAGATCATTTTATCAGATRTATTCTGGAAAGCTCTTACTCCATACTAGGAGGAACTGCAACCTGAGCAAAAAAAACTCCCTTAAATAGTGGGTCAGCTGTCCACAGCCCCATCATTTCACATACCCATGAACTTAAAAGCACAGTTTGAACTAGTCATCCCTGAATTAGTTTATTAGACAAACAAACAGACTTCACCTTAGAGTTAAGCAGGTGTTGATTAAAGCCGTGCTTGATTAAAACTCATTCCTATCTCTGCTCAGGGAAGGAAACTGAGCTGCCTGAAATGYGCATCTCCCAGCCACAGTGCTTCACCTGCTGTCCTGTGTTCAGAGGTATGATGAAGACAAAGTCTCTTATGAAAACAAAACCACAACTCTCCTGATAGTTAGATGAAATACCAAACAGAACAGAAAACAAAACAAAGCCGCCACTCTGCCAGCTTTTTTCAGAAGTTTCCTCTTGCTCCTGCAGTAGAGAGCTCCCACACTGAGGCAGGCACCAATGTGTGCGACCGCCCACTGCTGAGCCTGGATTTAAGCCATAAATTGTGGCTTAAATGCTCTGAATAGTCCTGTGACCAGAGGAGTCTGAACTTTCTGTGACAGAAGACTTCTGAGTACCTGATCTGGCTGTGCAGTGGAGCCTGGAATCAGGACCTAGGCAGCCAGGTGAAGGCAACTGTGCTCCTTAGATGTTGGTTATACTGAGGGAAAAGGCGCCGAGCAGGGAGAGTGCCTCTTCTGCAGCAGATATCGTGCTGGAGCTGCCACAGTGTGCCAGATCTGGAAGCTGAGGCTAAATCTATCACAAAGTCTCCTGGATTCTTTTAAATGAGCTCTTAACAACCTTGCCTAGAGGAAAGAGACACGGCCACAACTTGAACTGGCCACCCAGCTCACACACCCAGTCATTGCCACAGAGCATGTGAGCCCACACTCACACATCAGGAGCCTCGTGACACCCCTCAAGGTGGSCCAGACAGCACCAAGGCAGGCTGATACCTGGGGCCATGTCCTTCAGTCCTGCTCTGCATATTCTGACAAGGCTCAGGATATTCTACTCAGACATGCCCTTGTGTAAAATTTGGCAGCAACAGAACCATGAGTGTGACACACAGATCAGCAGTGGAAAAAACATCAGACAAAAGCTGGGGAAGGTTTTTGTTGGAGTTTATTTAATAAAAGGAGAAGTTGGTTATCACAAGGAATAAAATATCATGTGAATAAAAAGAACTCATTTCAGCTGTCTGTTTAAACTTTTCTGTGCACCTTTTCCTCTGTAAAAATCTTGAAATACACCTGCATCCATTTACAATGCGCCGATGTTGCAGTTTACATGCAGCCCTCTGAGGCACTTGGATGTTACCGGGTATTGCCAGGCAACTGGAGCTCTCGGTGACATAAAAGAAATTGGGGATCTTCAGCAGAAGATAATTAGTATCTCGATGGATGCTCTGAGAACCCGATTCAAAGAGAGACGTGTGACTTTTCTTTGCTTACACACCTGTATCCCTTGGAAGAGTGACGTGTAAGTGCCTGCTAACTTTCCTGGTAAAAGCATTAACATTTTTTTTTTTGTGATCAGGCCCTTTCTGACASAAGCTGCAAGTCAAACAGAGAATTTCAAGAGTGAAAGCAAAGAATCCATACAAAGCTCTGTCTTTAGCCTGAAACAGCAATGAGCTCATGTCCTGATAAAAGGCTAAACACTGAGCAGAGCTAGCAAGATCAGAGGATTTCCCCACAACACGGTCTCAGCCAGCTTCCACATTTTGCTTCGTTTCACACTGCAATAAAAACATCCACCGAGCAGGAGCAGAACAACCTGCCTCGGTGTCAGGCACCAGCCCACCCTCCTGCCAGCTGGCAGGGAAACTCGTGGGGCGGCCAGGGACCTGCCCTGCTTGCCTGTTAGGTRGGTCCCAGCAAACTGGGAGGGGAGAAGTCAAGCCACAGGGCCACTCCAGCCAGCGGCAAATGCCAGGCACTCTCTTCGCTCAGACACGCGGAGATGATTGGAGTCACCACCCTCCCAAACAAGCCAGCCAGAAAAAAACACCAACCCCGAGTTTTCTGACAAGGCAGAGATTTACACACAGTTTCAACATCAGGGAGGCATTTGCCAGAAGAAGAGGGTTTCCCTGGCAGTGAGGTGGGGAGGAAGCATAGCGGCACTGGGTTAAAAGGAGGGCAGAAGAGGGTGCTTGTGCCTGAGAAGGCACCCTCTTCCTGTTCATAGCTRTGTCAGGAGATCGTTCCCACAAAGGGTTTTTGAGCACCAACTATCAGCTCTTTTCCTCCTGCAAGCAAGCCAGGACAGGTCTGGCATGAGTGGGATGGAGGCTTTCGGGGCCACACCTAGCTCACAGAAACTTGTGTYGGAGCCAGCTGTGGCAAGTGCCAATAAAACCTGCAACCAGTGGYAGCTTTCATACTAAATGTGTGTCCAAGCTGACTTTCCCTTCGAAATAATACAGGATGAGGCTGCAAGGTATGTAAGCAGGTCCATTTTTTACAGGACATTTTAGAGCACAGGCCTGTCTTTTGTTGTGGTGGCTGAAATGTCAGGCAGGTCCTTACAGGGAGAAACTCCCTGATGGACATGGTACAGCCCAGGGGACTGAGGAGGGGAATTACCAAACATCCCCTCCCCACCAAAGAGCAGCATTTGGGAGAAGGAGTGAAGGGGAGGGAGCAGACCTTGTGCATCCATCTCTTTTACTTGCTAGTGACTGAAACCAGTGCCAGACTCCTATCTCTGCTACAATCACGGGACTTTAGACTGGAAATGGCTGTTGCAACAGAGCTGGGTGAAACACTGTGGTTCCACYGTTTACTCTGTAGAAGCTACAAGTTTCAGGTTGGCCATCAAAATGAGATCTGTTATTTACCCAGGTCTTTAGGGAAATTAAACATCCATCACAGTGCCATAACCAGATAATTTAAAACAAAATCCAAACCCAAAAGTCCTCCTAAGCCTGGATTATGAAAATATGCAAAAGCATCACCAATATCCCCAGAGAGACACAACTGTGTAGTCAAAAGGAGAATTTGGCCAAATTCTGTGCTTTCACAGATCCGTCAATATTTATTTGTTGTGACTTGCACTCTCATGACTCTAAGCACAGTAGAAACCTTTCACTGAACCTGTCCAAAATCAATTGACCTTGACTCCAGTTCTGGGTGAGAATTAAGCAAACTACATATTTTTAACTTGCAGGTTTCACCGGTATTAAATTGTATGCAAAAGGATCCAAATGTAATTTGATAATAGAAAGTTTGTTTTCTGGTTTTTCTTARAAACTTGATCAATAGGTTTTTCTCCAAAACAATTGCTACTGAGCAAAGGCCAGGCATTGAAAAGTAAATCCAGAGGAGTAATTTTTTCAGGAAATTGTAAGCAATGAAAAACAAACTATTGTGAGACAAGTGCAAGTATAGCCTTAAATAGAACTTTCACTGTCAACTAAGGCTTTAATAAATGCTTAATGCATAAGACTAATGACTTTAATTCTTATTCCAGAGACTCTAAGTTGATTCGCCATTCTACTGTAAATCAATAACATGTAAACCAAACTAACAGTAAACTTGCATGCAGAACAAAATGCCCTGTGTGAGATTCTGTTCTGTATTTCCCCTTTGCTATTYGTTCACCTTCTTCTTCTAATTTTGCAGGGGGCGGAAAGCAAGATCCCTTCATTGCACAAGGGAAAGCCTCAATGGCTGTAACTCTGATGTGATGCTGCTGTGCATGCATYCTTTGCTATGCCAGCCTGGCACTGAGGCCTTCAGAGAGGTCGGTGGGCAAAAGTGCTGGATGCATTCTGCAAAAGCATTTCCTGAACCACTGGACTTGTGAAAATCCCCACAGGTTTTCCTTGGTCAAAGTACCACCACTCCTACGTTTCTACACTGTGCCGCTTTGCTGGGCAATAGCGTTTTTCCCACACAGCCTAACAGGGAGCAAAGGCACGTGCTCAGGGCTCGGGGAGAGCTGAGAGCCTCGCTGCTCTCTGGGCCCCGGGAGAACGGGAGGAGCTGCCGGCTGTGGCTGGCCCAGCCCGCCTGGATGCTGAACTGCTGCGCCGCAGAGAGAATCCTAATTTGTTCTAACAGGATGGGCGTACCCTGGGCCGCGTCCCCAGCCGGTGTAAATCACAGCAGCCCTCCTGAAATCAATGCAATTATGCCAATTTTCATAGATTCATAGATTTTTGAGCCGGGAGGGAGCATTGTGATTTACATGTTGGCTATAGCTGTGATMTATGTTGTAAATGAGGATTTATACCAGCCGGGAGGATCTAGCCCTTCGATGCATTTCAGGAACTCTGACCTTTTAGTCAGATAAATTCTACAGAGTAGCTGCTTTGCTGCAGAAGATTTTTAGCTCTGCAGGAGAATAGCAGAGCCCTGCAGATTCACATGTAGTGGGAAGGGCTATTTACACCTTGATGAGATGCTGAGAGGGGCTAAAAAGAAACAGCACAAAGTACTGCCTGGAGCAGAGGACTGGGTCAGGGAACAGCCAAGGTGGTTGAGCAAGGAGGGAATGACAACTTGATGGAAAGCATCTGGATGTGCTTTTCCAGATACCCCTGGCAGCTAAACGAGGGCAGGCACAGAAAGCAAGGAAGCAGCTTTTGAGGGTCAGTACCATGTTTTTCCATTCCTTGCACCAGCTCAGCAGGGAACCTGCAGGCTGGGTGGGATTTTGAGATCCCTCCCTGCTCCTTGCAATTCCTGGCTGTTTTCCAAGGTGCCTTGCTGCTTGCCTGGCCTYCATCAGCCCCAGAACCAGCTGCAGGCAGCCTTGCCTGCAGGAGGAGAGATATTCCTGTACCTGTGCTTGCAAGGGMCTATGAAAAAGTGAACCCCTTCGGACTGTCTCACACGAGGATTTGCACTGATCATTTAGGGGGGTTACAGGTAATAGTTAGCAGGTTCATACCGTTTTCCCCATTTTTCCCTATTTACCCTTTCCTATCACACAGGGTAGGTATTTGAAGGTAAAGTTATCAGTCACTGGGGGAGCACTGCACTGAGATTTGAACTCGTGTTTTCCAGTGCCTTTCCTTTCACCATGGCAGCTACAAAACCCTTCCTTTCATATTGCCAAAGCATCCCTACGTGCTGCTTTGTGAGACAACATAAATCTGGGGAAAAGGACCTGGCATGGCAGTGAGCTCTGCACAGCAGCCTGACAGCACCCAAGGACTGGCAGTGATATYCTGAAGCACTGGATTAGTATGGGAGGGAAAATGAGGTGTCCTTAAGGAACCCTTTAGAAGCTCCATCCTTCCTCAAAGAAAGAAAAGAATTAAAAGCGAAGAGTCCAGTCCAACGCTGCGGGTGACTGGCATTGGTTAGGTTTGGTTTGACTGAGAAAACATGTCAAAGCGATGAATCTRGAGCCAGTCAAATAAGCTGTGGTCATTTTGTCTCATCTCGCAGAACAAAAGAGGGCTGGCTTGAATGGAGCAGTCCATCTGCGCTGCCCAGAAGATGTTGGTGTCATAAAGCCTTCAGAGGAGGAAAGGGCTCAGTCTACTTGCAGTCAACTGAAAGGCATCTGAGGGCTGGGCAGCTCTTTTACTATGCCAATGCCTTTGCTTAATCTTAACTCATCCAGCTCAATCCAGTGTAAACGAGACAAAACTTCTGTAGGCTTAGGTAGGGCTGGGGAATTYGTGAGGCAGGTCTTAGTGAGAGAAAGGGCATGCATTTACTTCATGGACCAGATTGTGGGCTGGTGTAAGTAAGCCTGGCCTTCGGGGGCAGGCTGATGCTTGTTGAGCACTGGAAATTTCTGGAGACTTCTCAGATGCATGAAGGCTGCATTTTTGGGGTGTTGTAACTGGGTCTGGGGTTTCCTGCACTTTATTTCAATAGCTGTGGTTACTCAAGTAGGCACAGACATTTAAGCATTCCTAGGAGCTGAGATAAAACAGCTCTTTCCATTTCTACACAGTAAATATGGAAAGCAGTCTAGAATTTCTCAAGTCATGCAAAATACATTGAACTGCCGTTAAATCTTGCCCACAAATGCAGCAGTTGGAGAACAAGGCCCAGTCTCTCCCTTGTTTCCTAACCCAGCCCTAACTCCAGTCCAGAACACACCAAACATCTCTGGAGCTGCACCAGGAATACGAACATGGAGTGCTTCTCCTTCCATGATTAATTCAATTCACAATGCTTGAGGAAGAGTCTATAAACACACACATGCACACACAGCAGCAGCCTAACAAATTATGCAAAGCGTTTGCTTCATTTTTAGTTTTGCAATCAACCCTCAATTTGATTAGCGGCTCACTGACACTCACCTGGGAAATTTTTTAAGGCTGTGAATGCACATTTCAGTCATCCTCCACCAGTGCAGCAGCAACCTCCCAGGGCCCCAGTGGGGGAGGGAAAACAAGGCTGGGAAAGGCACTGCTCCTCTTGCCTTTCTGGTTTACATGTCCACTAAATCCCACTTGATTTCTCTGCCAGGTTGACTTGGACACAAGGGGCAGAGGGGGGACAATTAGCACTCACCCTCCCTGCAAGCACATACCCTCTTGGGGTAAACATCTCAGTCTCTGGAATCTCTTTTATTCTTTCCTTAATTGCAGGCTGATGCTGAAGGATGTTGAAGCAAGACACAAGAGCTGCTATTCACATCCAGTTATTTCCTAAAAAGTGTTGGTTTCTGATGGCTGCTTAATTCCTCCCAATGTCACTGTTCAGAATGACATTTTAAATGCCAACCCAAAACACAAGGCAATGGTGCAGAGAATCCAAAGAAAAGCATTGCAAGCTTGGAAAGTAGGCATGTGCACAACACACTGGCTTATCTTGGAAGAAGGAAACTGCTGAAACAGTGAGAAAGGTAACTGGGGACTTTCTGGACAGCTGCTCTTTCTGTGGGGTACATTTCCACAGGGATTGTGACTTGACTGCATGATGGAACTGAGGGTGGCACCATCAGGGTGTGAGATGAAGGACTCCTAAAGACAGTGTGGAAAGCAGCTGAAAGTAACTTTAATTGCTTTAAAATTAGGAAGACGGGTATTACTCAAGTATTGGYTGCTACTGCTTGATCACTGTAAGTCCTCAGAATCAAAACCTGAGGTCAGAACAGGGAATAATTCAAAATRAAACCACCTTGGCCTCAGAAAGTTTTGCTGTGCACTCAATATTGAGGGAAAAATTAATTCTTCTCRTTAGAAGCAGAGGTGAAACAAAAATCTGCATGTCTGTATTTGGGGGTAGGGTGGGTGGGGAACATCACCGTTTTTAAAGCMAASTAACTTTAAACCAGAATGATAAATAAGACAGCATTGTTTCTGCAGAACCAGAAATTCTGTACTTCTGCAACGCTGAGGCAATATAAACATGGAATATATAGACAGCAATATGTAAATACAATAGCAAATGTTGCAATAGAAGAATCCAGATCTAAATGAAGAAATCAGAATGAAACATTTTCACTTGCAATAAATGAAACAATTTGACATTATCACAGTGAAATGAGGAAGTCAAAGGATAATTGTTTCTCATTTTCCCATTTTAAATTTTGATACATTTCCAAAAAATAATTGCTTTTGACAAAAACACTTTTACAAAGAGAAGACCACTCCACTGATTCTTTTTGTTCAATCGGCTSTACTGAAAGCTTCCCACAACAATGCCCTAAGAGGCAAATAGTTGCTTTTTACTTCTGCATCTGAGCACTTCCCTGGTAGCTGCTCCTTGCCTTGAATTCTTAGTCTGCTTCTGTAGCACCAAYTCTTCCCTGCTCGTCTGTTTCAACTCAGAGAAGAACCCCATACAACCGAACTCATCAGCCTACTATGGATTATGATAGATTTCATGTTTTCTAATCTAAAAGTTCAGCGGTGGCAGTTAAAACTAAAGCATGTGATTATTTTTTKTCCTGGATTCATGTCAGGTCTCTCAGTGAAACACTGGTTCCACACTCAGTTCCCCTGAGTGGCTGCATGTTCTCTCTCCTGTCRTTAAAAGAGATGTGCTGTTCTCTCCCACCAGTAAACGGCTTTAAGGACTCCTCYGACATGTTTTTCACTACTTGATTATCCAGAGCAATAAAGATGAAAAATCAAATTATATCATCTGGAAATAAACAAGGGAAGATGTGTCAGGCCACAAGCAGAKCTGGTACAGCTCAGTGTAAGCCCAAGGACCACCTGAGAAGTTCTGGACTTTGTGGAGGCTCAGCTGGAGACTAAATGGTCAGGAACTGTGAGAAGCATTTGGTGGGCAGTGYTGTCCTTYGGAAAGGGACAGGAGAGCTGTTCTCCTTGTTTTCTGAAGGAGATCTGTTACTGGGGTTGCTGCTGCTTCTGCTGCTGATGGAAGATACCAAAGCATTTTCAGAAAGTGTTCACATGCCCCAGCCAGCTCCACACTGAGTAAATTCTTTCAGTCTATCTAATTCCTTCTTGCAGCTTCCACAGAACACGTCATTTTTCACTGCCTCTCCACAACTGTTGCGTGGCATCATTCTGTGCTTCCAAACACCTGACACGTCATTCCCGTGATGGATGAGAGGATTCATACCAATTATGTGGCCTCTTGAAGGCTCCAGAACTAAAGGCTGTCTAGCTCTGAAATGGTAAAGCACAGTCTAATTTCCTGGAAATTCATGTAAAAACTARTGCATTCTGAAGCTGAATTCTGAAAGCAAGTGGAGCTTGACTTCCCGAGGTGACTCCAAACCACATTTCTGCTTCTTCCACCACACATTGCAAAGTTCCCCTGGTTTGAAACATTCAGTCTCTTCTGCCTTTTGCTCCCCTGGCACAATACAAAGTCCATGGGGCAGTTTTACATAACCTGGAAGGAAAATTCCAGSTTCAGTGAAGAAGAAATGTTTTCCTGTCTCCTCCATCCAGCTGCCTGGGCGTGTTATGAAGCACAGGACAGTTGGAGCACAAAATAGGCACTACAGCTGTGCAGCTTCAGTGGTTGCTGACACTGATTGGGCTTCTGCCCTTGAAAGGCAGCCACTCCTTTTTGCAGTTCTCCTTTTAGGAACAGGCTGGCCCTTACAAAACCTCAAAGGTCCCYGAGAAGGGGAAGGGCTAAAGGAAAAAGAAAAGGAGAAAAAGGACTGATTATGGAGCACAGCAATGAAATAAAGGGAAGGAATGTGAGGATCGCAGGATTAGACATGCCTGGAGAGGGAACTGGACGGAAGGGACATCAAGCAGAGCAGCCCTAATAGCACCCATCACACCATGATGGCATCGAAGCTGCATGCAACCCACTGATGCTCTGCCCAGCGATGTGGGAGGATGACAGCACAGGCAGAGCTCCCACAGCTTCTGGGATTTACCATCAAACTTCCCACACTGGAGAGGTGGCAAAGAGTTTCCCTCAACCTTTTGAGCTGATTATAATCCCTGAAGCTATATATTCAARCTTTACCCTGAAAGCTGAAGGAAGCACAKGAATCCAGAAGCTGGAGCTGTGAGAAGCACAGCACTTATTGCAAAGCTTGTCATTAAAAATGCACCTGGCAATATTAGCAACCTTCCAGGTGCTGGTTAATCTTTGGGCTGCTTGACATATAGGGTGAGGAGGATGTAAAGGGCAGAGAAGGCTTGCAAGCTGAAATAGGTCTGGAAATCAGGGTTGCTTTAAGAGTAGTTTCCCTGCTTTCTCATCATGGTTTTAGAAAGAAATGCATGTACCACACAATCTCAAAATCTAAATTGAAAGAGCTCTGTGCCCCTCTTTTCATTTCCTTTTTCCTTTCTTTTCAGGTGTACAATACATGCAGCACTGGCTTTTGCATTAATGTATATAGTGTGAAATGGGTTACTTGAATATAGAGTGTAAACAAGAGCAGGATTTGACCAGCAGATAGATTTGTAAAATCTATCATTTTTATGTAAATGGTTGTAAAGTTACCTTTGTACAGAGCACTGCATTTTGACACAGTATCCTTTGTCTAGTGCAGAAAAACCCAACAAAAAATGTGAGGCACAGCATATACTTTTTCAAACTATTGCTGGCATGCTCTTCCATTTGGCATAGCATACAGCTTTAGGCTGTATTACATGTTATATATAGTAACAATCAGTAACATTACATTTCTTTCAAATGAATCCATGTTTTATGACACAAACCCGGTAACACAGCTGTTTCTTGTGTRCATATGTGTGTGTCTGTGAATTTCCCTTCGAAAACCATCCCAAACTGATCAAACAAAGCATGACAATAGTAAGTTTCTGAATTAATATTCAAGTTTTTGTCAAGTTCAGGAGTACATTTTTCCCTCTAAAAACTGTAAGATTGACTTTCCTCCTGTTCATTCCGTGTTTATATTATTGCAGGTTTATTACTTCACTGAAGACACTGTCAATGGATACCAGAAAACATGAGATTGAAATCAAGTCCAAAGGCTGTGCCCTTAAAATATTGGCATAACCCACTTGGCAGGAGTGAAAACATACATATGAGGGCGGCCAAAACTGAGGATTTGTGAAGACAAACCAGCTAACCTTTAGATTTCCAGCAGGCAACAGCAAAACCAACTGCTGTAGCACAACAATGTCTGCAGAGTTCACTCTGAATGAATGGCAAGCAGAAGGAGGGCACCAAGAGTGGTCTAACTTAACTGCCCAGCTATGCCCAGGGGTATATAAACAGCAGACTACCTTTCAGATGAATAAATTAAATGAATCATAAATAAATTAAATGTTGCCCAAATTTTTCTGAGACYCCAAATATAGGGTGTTCCCCGTATTGCTGAAGGAGATCCCGCATTTCTTGGGGGCTGCCACCGTTTCCATACAGACAATAACACRGCACCAGGTGGGTTTAGCAGATCTGGAACTGCAGTGGAGCAAGTGCACAGGTGCCTGCTGAAGTGACCTGCATGAAATTATCCCATAAGCCTGGTGAAAGGCAGTGCACCCCCATGACATTTTTCACCAGATCTTGGCAAAAGGTCTAGAGGTCCCAAGCTCTGGGCTGGCCTCCAGTTTTATGAGGACTACACTTTGCATTTTTTTCTGCTTATGCAGGATCCTGTTATAAACATCTTTCTTTTTCCTCTTTCAAATGAATCATGTCCTTCTTTAAACACTACAAAAGAGATAGAAGGAAACGCAGGAAAACACACAAGGTTCTGCATAATGTGTGTAAGAAATGAGTGTTTATCACTGCGTGRATACCTAATTAGACCAGACATGTAGCTCAACATCAAAATAGCAAAACCACAGGTTAAACATGCAACATTCTATGGTTAGTACTGCAAAGATACAGACAAGAATGTGTAACGAAAACTCTGTGAAGTAAAAACCATTAGGCAGGCAAGTAAAAAATCCTGCAGAGATGAAGGCATGCCTTAGCTGGGCAGCCAACTCTAATCTCTTCACTGCAGTCCTTCTTGTTCTCCACCCATTCCCAGTCGTGCACTTACTCCCTGTCCTCAAAGGGATGTAGGCCTCTAACCTGAAAAAGCATCTGCCTGTCTTTTAATTGAATTGAGAGTGTGGGCATAAGGTGTACTCAAGGCAGACCTCTTGGGATAAATGCTGACCTGGTTTGTTAGCTCAGACCCGGCTCCACACTAACGGGGTTACTCTGCTTCCAGCCCCAGCTGGCTTGTGCTGGTTAGTGTGGAGCTGGGAATAGAAACCCCGTGATTGCCAGCACTTGTCCGTACACCCAGGAGGACAGGTTGCTCTGCACAGAGACTCTCTGTGTACATTTGGTTTTGGGTAGAATTTAGAGCAGCACTTGGTGAAACACTCACAAAACCTGTTCTCACTGACCACGGGGCTATACTTTATGTATCTTATTATTTATTCTKCCAAGACATGAAAACAAGAGCCTGTGTCCAAGTCCAAACATCAGATGAGCCTTAAAAGCATGACCTGAGAGAGCATGAGGGTWAGAGAGAGCTCATGGTGTAGTAAAGAGTGTCACTGTGTAAGGAGACTTGTACAACCTTAATACAGCACCTACTTTGTGCATCATGCTGCTTATAGGMAGGCTTCACCTGGCAAAAACATCCAAAATTTTCTGTCTCCTGGAAGTCCTGTTCCTAATGGTGTCAATTCAGACTCCATTGTTTTTTTAGCACTCCACCAACAGATGAAAGCTAATGCAAAAGATTTCAGATGAGGTCAAATCATCCCTGCCCTGTCCTTAACTTTTTCCTCCGAAAACGTTCCCTTCTTACCTGCCTTGAATTTCAGGTATCCATCTCTTCCCTCCTGTCCAGGAAAAACAGCAAACCATTCACCAGTATCTTCTTGCAATATAATTCCCTTCTTTTGTGCAAAAACTTTTTCTTTGTTCCACGTCCTACATTCTACCAGTCACTTCAAACTCAGTTGATCCCTTCCAAACTCAGCTGATCCCTTCCTGAGCTTCTGGAGTATCTCTCATCCCAGATGCAACTGCAGTTTATTCCTCTCTCATGATGCCTGGGGATCTGACTCATCATTTTTGCGATTGCTTCTTTGCATCAAAGCCTCATCTAATGCTTGGTCTCTCTGCATGAAAAAGCGTGGTTAGAGGAGATATGACTATCTAGGAAGCCCTGGAGGTAACACACCAAAAAAAAAAAAGGAGAAAGGCCATCCATCCACTGCTTTTACCTTTTTATTTTTTTTGAGTGACCTGGGATGGTCTACCCTGGGCAAGAACAGCGGCTCAGAACAGAACCTGCCTCACATCAYGAGATGCTGCAGTCTGCTCCAGGCTTTTCAGCCGGTGAGGTGYATGCCATGCATCCAGCAACGCCCTCTCCTTGACAGTGACAGGGACACACAGACCTGCTCCCTGCCTTCTGCCATCCTGCAGCTGGTCTGAAACCGCTCCTGAGCAGTGCCCACCTGAGCTGTCCCGTCACTGAGACGGCTCAAACAAAGAACACCACCAGATGTGAGAAAGGCTGGCAGGAGCCGAGCGCRCCGGCCCAGCTTCTCAGCTCTCACGCCAATTCACGGGTGGTTGTGCTGCGTGCATGCCAGTGGGAGATTAGCTGCCTTAGTCCACAATCCATTTTTGTGCTTCTCAGGGAAGCGTATTCTAACATTCCCCTCTTTTAAAGACCAATCCGGGCACGTGCTGGATGTGGGTGCCCCCCTCCCCGCGTTTAATTCTGCTTTCYGAACTGTGCATTGCGAACGCTTCTGCAATTAGAGACAGTCCCACAGGGCAGAGGTGCAGGCTGCATCCTGAGATATTCCTCTGCTGCGGAAAATAAACAACAGCCTCCGAGACTATTCCTCTGCCAAAATAATTTTAGCGTTTCGCTGTCACACAGCAGGTGGGCTGGGTGGGGAGGGAACACCACCAGAGGTGCCGCGGCGCCAACCTCGGGAGGCTGGTTATTTTAAAACGCAGCAGACAATTAATTAATTTTCCTTTAGAAAATGTTGCAAAAATGTAGTTGGAGGTATTACACCTTCATAACAAAGTCTCTGTTATAAATGAGCCTCTCCTTTTCAGGCAGGCCTGTAATTAGATTGCCTGTGGTGATGATGAATGGCCAAGGTGAATTCATTTCGGGGGAAGCACTCAGCAACAACCCACGTCCGAGAGGCAGGGAAGGGCTACCTGCGGCCACCCCTCAGGCCCCCGCAGCTGCCACCTTTGCCTGGGGAGTCCCACAGCCCCCACTATGGAGCAGCCATGGCCGCCCCCTTCCCCTCCTCACTCGCAGCAGCGTGGGGCTGGATGTGGCRTCTAGGGTAGCACCATCAGTTGGGCCTGGAACAAGGCACAGGGCTGTGTGCTGAGGTGCAGCCACTGTAGCCCTGACAGGACTTCCACTCATCCCCCACAGCTCGTGGCTCCCCTGGCCCCAAATCCGCTTCTGTGCCAAGGGGCCATCGGGAGACTCCAGCGAGGGTCCGAGGGCTGCAGTGCAGCGGCACAGAGCCCTCCCTGCCTTCCCAAGGAGCGCCAGCCCCGAGCACCTCCGGGCAGCTTTATTACTGTGATTAATGCTGGTGTGAGGAGTCTCCCCCTCCCTGTCCTCCTTTGCCTGCTCCGCAGTAAATGCCGTTCCAGAGGCAGGGCTGTGGGAGAGCACCGTGCCCCAGTGACCAGAGAATGCTCTCTTTGAGGTCTGGCTTTAAACACTTTTGATGTCAAGAAGGAGAAGCTCGCTGGTGTGTCGTAGTGCTCGTGGCTGCTTTTCAAAGGCAACATTTTGTAGGACGCAGCAGGTATCTGGAGAGACATAGGTCACACAGGCCTCAGGCCCCGCCGGGAATCACCCCCTGCTTACAGATGCTTGCTGTTCACAGAGGCCATTAGCATTTGGCTCACCAAAACTAACAGCTCGAGCCTTGCACTGTTGCAGAAGTTTCTGCTTTCTCTAAATCATGACTTATTTTTTTCCTTTACCTCAACTTTACTCTCAGTCATTATGCAACAGCCCATGCCTGGAAATGAAGAGCTCCATCCAGAAGTAAAAACTGCTATAAAAAGAAGAAACTGTCCCCAGGACAGATCCATTTCAGTAAATGGTGAGGGCGATGTGAAATGAAAGTTGTGCTGAAATCATTAGCTCCAAGAACACTGAAAGGACTGAAGAGGTATAAGCTGAAACGTAAGAATTATAAGGTACATTGTCATTTACAGTTACAAAAACTCTTGCCTGGACAAAATCATTGGCAGAATGACGCAGGTGATGGCTGAAACAGCAGCACATTTCTGCTCTGTGGACTTTTTCCTGGCATTAATAAAAATAGTCTACTTGGAGGATGAAACAGGCGCTTGCCAAAAGGCCTCTGGCTCCCCACACAGCACTGTTCGGTGAGGTGTGGATGCTGAACCTCAGGAAGGAACACTTGATTGGGAAATTGCARGCCTCACTAACACACAGCCTGATCCACTTTAACCCCATGTTTTCATGGGCCTCCCATTCCTTCTTTGGCCCTGAACACTTTCTGAACAACCCTAAAACTCTCRGCATCAATTAATGCAAATGTGACAGGCTTCTCTGATATGTAGGGTAAGGAGTCTTTCAGCCTCATTAGAGAAGGGAAGGGCTTTCCATCCATCTCCTGATTTTGATGGAAATGGTATACAACATGTTTTATCTCTGTGAAACAATAAGAGCAAAGGGGCTGTGAGCCAGGGCCGCCAGCTAAGAGTTGAAGATGAAATTTAATTGGTTAGTAACAAAATTTTACTGCTGAGACAGCTTGTTTACATCTATTTAATGTCATTGCTTCCTGAATTTGTCTATCAGGGAGTGCTGCCTGACTGCTTCAGCCAGATAACAAACTGGTTTGTGCCGCTTCCAGATTTATCTTCTCTTCTGGCCACCAACAGCTGCTTTTCAGTGTTTCAGTCTCTGTCTGGCAGCGTCCTTTCCCATTGAGCTGCACTGGGGTGCATTCTGCACCTTCTTATACCGTGCCCTTTCACCTGCTGGTAGTGCTGTTTTAATCACATCCCTTATCTTGGTCCTGGCTCTGTGCCTTTTGTTTGCCATCCCATAGCCCTTTGCCAGTGCACTTCCGTGTTTCCCAAACCTGATCCTTGCAAACCCCRAAAAGTGCATTTTTTTCGAGTGAGATATTTCAGCTCTAACGCTAAATGGTGCAAGGACTTGGGAACTGGATCTCAGGAACATGGAATTACTGAATGTGCTCCTACTTTGCAGGACTGAGCCTATAATGCACTCCAATTTTCCTGCATTYGCTTTAGTTGGAGCTGTGGCTGCCAGCTCCCCAGTGTGCCTTTAAAAGGGAAGAGGATGGGGAAGTGCGTTCGAGCAGCTTGCTGTGTCTGTGGCRTGGTGCTGCACACACAGGCGGAGTCAGAGCCCTCCTGCAGCAATGTCTGACCCAGCACTCTTCAGCTGGCAAGCGACAGTGTTTGTAAACCTGAGAGTTCAAGCACGAGAGGGAAAAGGAATGCAAGTTTGGGGACAAACCACAAAGAGCATAAAGCACTCATCTGTGTGCATTTGCCCCCGAAAGTACTGATGGATTGTAAAGCACCGTAATTGGGCCCATTGACATTCAGGTGATGTGCCCAACAAAGAGCAACCTGCAATCCGGGAGGGCACACAGAGATTGGCTCCACAGTTCAAGGGGGAAAAATACGAGACAATATCATTGAAGTGCTGTCATAGGAAAGCTGAAGGCAATGGTCTGCTACTCTGTCTATACGGTTCCAGGATCGTGACAGTATTCTCTACAAATGGCTCTTGTTCCTGTTGCGTTATAAAAGCAGGGAGGCAGCAGTAAGGTGTTTCTTTTGAAGTGGGAGGCAATTGTTTATGAAAAGATCCTAGACAAACAGTCAGATGTACATGAAAAAAACTGGCATAGCATGATTTTCATTTTAAAGCTCAACAAAAAGCAATGGAGCTATTCTTCAGTTAGCTTTGTTCCTGGGCGAATCCCAAATGCCGCCATTTGGGTCTCATTGGGAGGATTATTTAGCCAATGCAAATAATCCTGAGCACTTCCAAATTCTTCAGCTGAATTCTGAGAAAGTTGAATCAGGACTAATAAAAGCTCTTGTTACAGAAATAGGTGCTGGCATGGAAGAGGGATTCCAGCCCTCTGAGTACTGACATATACATGTTTGTCATGTTCAGAGTATCTGTTTCACTTGGACCAAGTCAGAGGTTTAACTATTTCTTACATGAACTTCTGAGTGTAATCTASTCCATCGTTGCAAAAATAACCAGTGTTGCAGAGACCCTGAGGCTCAGCTCCTTCTCTGTGATGTCCTCAGAACCAAGCTACAAGAGGAGCAGAGTTTTGGACAGCAGCATATAAAATGGGTGATAACAAAAGATGTTGTCAGGAGGTGTTAGTAGACTAAAGGAAATTAAGAACATTGTTCCTGGAAACAGAGAAAGATGATCTCATTAAAATGGATCCTGTTGAAAGGAGGCTTTTGGAAAAAGAACATTTTCAGAAGCCATAAGAATACTTACGTGAGCAACGTACCTTCCATATCTATCACTAACGGGTATTTGGGATTTTGAACAGTGTGGGTGCACCCCTCAGAGCCTCTCACAGTGACAGAGCGTTGGATGATAACACTGGAGAGGAACTCCTCAGGCTAACAGCAATGGTGACATCAGATCACCACTCCTGTGGGTGTACAGCTCTACCRCAGGAGATGTTTGATACCATTCCTCTGGGACCACACATTTTAGGCAGGCCCGTAGACCAAAAGTGGCGTGTGTCAGGCCCCATGCTGCTGYGGGACTCAGGAGAGACACTGCAATTACCTGCGTGTGACAGAACTCTTCAAGATGGCCAGTTGGTTTTGGTTTTAAGTGAATTGCAGGATGTTCTTCCCCATCCCCTAGGGCTCTCACACCCATGTGCTACCTTTGCAAAACAAAGCCTTTTTCCCCAGGGTAGTGGAAAAGAGAATACCCTTCACACAATTTTGCTTCGCCCATAAGGGCATCAGCCAGGCATGACGTATTCATGGCAACTAACAAGGTTTGTAAATATACCATGTCTAGGAAGTCACTGGTGGCAGATGTTTTTTCTCCCTCACTGCACACAAGCCTTGTAAGCACGAGCACCCTTTCAGCATAGTAGCGAAGGAAAAATACAGCGATGTCTTGCCATGGAGAGAGAAAAGGCATTGTCTGGAGATGAGCACTCGTGGTGGTGGGGGGAGCTCATTTGGGAAATTAAACATGACCTTTTAAGCAGAAAATGAATGGATGTAGAGCAGACAGCCCATCAGCTGTGTGAGACAAAAATGTTGCAATCTGGCTAAAAGCACCCTGTGCTTTTTTTGAACTCTATATAACTATAAAAAGCTGTGGGCACGTGATTTTGCCCAGTTCCTCTGAGTATTAATAAATGCAGCCGTTCACAATGGGAGAAGCAGCGGTGTCTAATAATAAACAAGATGCATTCTCAGCACTGGATGGAGAAAATTTGGCCCTGATGCAATCAATGCAGTTCCTGGAGCCTGACTTCCCACTGTCCTCACCCTGCCGGTCCCTGCGTACCCTTATGTTCAGTGSCTACAGCTCAGCCAGCTCCAAACTGCCTCCTCCAAACCCTGGCAGGCTCATCCCCCAGACAAAGAGCTAAGGTTCCCACTGCAGAGCAAGCTTTATCCCTGATTCCTGGCAAGCCCTGGCTTCTTCCTGGGCTCAGCCTGGCATGTCACGAGAGCACACCAGGCTGTGTGCTTTCTCACAGGAAGCTGAGAACCTCCCTGGATCCCTGGGGCCAATGCAGCCATGGAAGATGAGCCAGTGCTCAGTGTCTCTTCAGAAGAGATTCTTGTAGGAAAACAAGACCCAGGGCTAAAGGAGACCTCAACATCTGCAGAGCACAAGAGTTGCAGAGTCATTGATGAATCCACTGAAGCACTTGAGGTGAAGAATGAGCTGCAGAAGCCTCCTGCTGCGTTGCAGAAGTTATGTCTTGTCTTCTTCAAGGTTCCCAACCACACCACAGCCTCTATTGACCCCTCCTTGGATGTGATACAACCTTCCCCCAGAGGGAGGGGATGCCAGTGAGCCAAAGCTGCCAGGCACTCTGTGAGTTTGGACTCGTCCCCTGCCCTTTAGGCCTGCTGCTGCCTCCATCTGTCAKGGCCATTCAGCTGCTGCATCTTGTCACAGTCTCAGCCTCTTGGCTCTCTGAGGAAGCAGTTGCCTGGAGATGTCAAAACCCCCCAAACCAGAGGCATCCCCTTCTGCCTCTGCTTCTCATCCCRGCCAGCCTGTGAAAGGACACAACCTCGTGGCTATGCCTCCAGCACCTGAGGCCAGGGGACAGCATGCTGCTGTGCCTTCTGTCACAGCAAGCCACAGCAAGCCTTTGATTGCAGGCTGCCYTCCTTTTTTAATAGTGTGTTTCGTTCATCCAAAGTTGCATGGCTGGAGGAGCCCATGCCCACACTGCCTCTGGTTTGGAGACTTCATTTGTACATTGGGTTTTGGTTTATTGTCACTCACCACCACTTTAAAGTGGAGCCAAACCCTTCAAGGAATGCACAGGCTTGGTGCCCTCCTCTGTACAGCCTGTGTAACACTGGTTTCCAGGTTTCCTGGAAGAATACATTGGGAAGAAGGGCAGGAATGTGTCAAAGCATCAGCCTTTCATTTCTGTGTTTACATAAATAGAAAAAAAAWGTAAAATAATGTTTAAAACTCTCTTAAAAATACCAGGCATGCTCTTTCTGCTGACCTTGCACAAAAATGATAATCAAAGAGCCTTTGTAGTTTACAGCCTTTTTTAGTTACAGTTCTCTCATATGGAGATAAAATACTTGTTGGTACAGTGAGTGACAGGGAGAGAAGTGATACTAACAGGCTTCCAATGATGTCATCCCAGGAGAGAAAAGGGAGAAAAAGAACCAGCTGAAAATTAAATACTATAATAGAAACATGTCTTTTCATATTAAAATGTTGAAAACATGGACATGTAGAACCAAATCACTGCTGGATATAAGTCAGCATAACCCTGCTGACATCAGGGATGCTATATGCCAGTTCACACACTCCAAAGAGCTTTTCCTTTAACTCTGTTCTGCTTTCAGCCAATGAATTCTCAAGAACAAATTCCAGCCTGCAACTGGACCGTGTGTGCAGGTTTGCAGCAGTGATAAACCACCGGGCTGCAGAGATGTCCAGGAGCCACTGGCTTGGAGTTTTTCCTCCTGTTTGAGAAGACTCTGCTCAGCCATGCCTGCCTCCAATGGGTCTCAAGAAAACAGTAAAAATGTTTGTCATTTCAAGCAGTAACACATTAGCTGTGAGGTGGGTGCATAAATATTATCCTTATCTGTCAGAGAGGAAAACTGCATTCCTGCAGGAGGTAGCAGGTCTGTGGCAACCACAGCCAGACCTCTGGTCTTCCCTCTCCACACCCCAGTCCTGAGAAACCGACTCCAAAGAAGGAGCACTTTACCTTGAAACAGAGCAGATTGCACCAGACACAAAATATTTTAAAAAAAACCAAAMCAAAACAAAACAAAAGGCGGAATGCACTCGGTGTCCCTGCAACGTCTCTGCTTATTCACAGACCATTTCAAACCAGCCAAGTTAAACACTGCCCTGCACTATCCCCACGCTCGGTACATTTCCCAAGGACACGGTTTAAATGCTTTCATCGAGGCACAGCTTAATTTATTTGTTTGCTTCTCTCCTCGCTCAGGAGAAAGCATTTTTGTTTAAATGGGGAGAATAAATAGTCTCCTGACCCTTCTGTGTGCAGCACGTGCTCCAGCGCTGCCCTGTGCTGATGAGGCTAATGGGGGAGAATGCTGTGGGAGGCCCTTGTTAAAACACTGGCAGCGCCTTCCCTTTTGTAACATGAGGATTCGGGGATGCATTGTGTTTGCAGAAGCAGGAAAAGGAAGAGGAGGCTAATAAAAAATATCCATTATTGGAGCTTTCTGTGCATAAGGACAGACGGGCAAAATGCAGGGAAGACAACAAATACCTTGGAATAAAGAGCCCATGATGGAGATAAATAATCATGGGGCTCATTCAACAAGAGCCTGCTGTTTAGAAATCCACTGGAACAGCTGCAGCTTACACGTCATTATACTTCTGATCAGTGAGCATTAGGAGCCTTTTTGTGAGTCCCTTGTTTGTTATATCAATCATTGCAAAACAGACTCTACAGACATAAAACCACGCAGGAAATACAGGGACTTCTCCTCACCCCAACTTTGCCAGTCAGTCTTCATTTTAATCTTCTTCACTCCACCCCTTTATTTTTATTTTCTCCCGTGGTCTGGGGTGAAACGTATGTCCTCCTCATCAGACCTATATGGCTTTTTTGTGCTTTTTAAATCATCTGTTAGTAGAGTTTGATATGATATCACACCTTCTGGCTTGGGAGACACTCATGGAAATCTGGAACGCTGAAGGTAGGGACTCAGGTCTTACACATCAAGCTTATTTCTGCACTTATTTCTGGCCCTAGCAGTATCTTGGCAGTGCGTCAACATGCTGTGCTGGAAAAGATGTTTTTCCCTCCTCTGATTCTTCTGGGAACGTGATAAAGGAAAATGGCATATTGCTGAGAATAGAGGGGAAAGAAGGCGCCAGGATTTGACTGTGAGAAGAAAGGTACACCGCTCCTTCACAAACAAGTAGGAAAAAGGAATAAAGGAAGAGCTGGGACCCCACCTGCTCACTTTTTGTCACAGACATCTTCTTCTGGCTTCGGCTATAGGGCTAGGTGACAATAATTTGTGTCCCTAAATGGAGTGATCCCTAGGCATATCCATGAAGTGGGCTTGCTCCTGCTTTCCTCGTGGTGGTGGCCCCTAAGCCGCGCCTGGTGGCTGCACACATCAGCCACACAAGTGCCCTGCAGTTCCCTGGGTGGAGGTTGCAGTAACTGAGCCTCCCCCAGCAGATGCTTTGTTGGACAGGAGAGGGCAATGAAACTGCTCCCGCTGCTTTCTCCCTGCCACTCAGGGAAGTTCATTTGTGAGCTGGTGTTGCTGCAGCTCCTCTGCAGCCACAGACCTTGTATTACAGAGACACAGAAGCAGCTGGGTTGGGAGGGACCCACAAGGATCATCGAGTCCAGCTCCCTGCACTACACAGCACCATCCCAGTACTTGTCTGAGACGTGCAGGGTCTTCTGTAGGCACAGATGGTTCTCGTGGAGTGGGTTCTGTCAGTCTTTTCTGTAAGGCTGTCTGGGGATCCTCGCTGTTTCTGTTGTTTAAGTACAGGCCGATACCAACGCAATTCCGGTAAGCCCCAGTTTCTAAACTGGGTCTTTATTTCCAAATTGGTTGGCAGTTCCCTGATGCCACCTCCAGATTTGCTCCACCACATTCTGATCCCACACCTCCCCTGCCACCTCCTCACCTCAGTTTCCGAGCACAAGGGAAGCCAGGGTGTGCTGACTGGTGGTGACAATGACATGCTCTGGGCAGGCACACAGCTTGGACCTCTGCAAAGGCTGGGATGTTCTGTGCCGTACCCTAGAATGCTCCTGTGGATGCAATCTCCATGGATTAATCACATCGCTCCACAACAGAATCTGAATTGCATCATTCATCTCTCAATATCTCCCATAAGATCTGGTACTTTGTTTCCCACAACCTTTCACTGCACGTGGCCTGCGTTGGTACAGCTGTATCCCAAGATAGGCCTTTATCCTGTCAGGATGGAGATACCTAAACATGTGCATCCTGTGCCTGAGACAGAAGATCCCTGGAGGTACTGAAACTCGTGCCCAGGTGTGAAAAGATGCCTAAACAGAGGAGGCTCCATGTACACTGGACTGGACTGTGCCTGTCCCGGTGAGGACATTTCATGGTGCACAATCTGGAGAACACATCATGTGGCACAGCAGGCAACTTCCAGCCCAGGTAGGGCCAGGAGAAAGGATTTCCCTTCTTCCATCTCTCTCAGGAAAGATTTTGCTGCAGCAAAGCAAAGCACTAGGAGGGACACCAAACATCCAGACTAACCTGGCAGTCTGTTGCTTCATTGATGGATGAGGGATCTCTGCTTTTCTAAAATTTTTGTTTAACAACTGCCCCACTTTTTCAGGAAGAGATGGGGAAAACGTTTCTAGCACAACCAGTGTAGGTTTGGTGCACCACCCACAGCTCTCACCTGGCCATTCTCCACCTCTGCCTGATTTGCTGCACACAGTGTGGCCCTTCCAGTTCCCTGGGGAGGGGACAACTTCGTGGTGACAGAAGTGACTTGTCCTCTCTGTGGGTGCAGCCCTTTGTGCTGGCCACTGGTCTGCTCGTCCTGCTGCAGGCATGTGGAGACATGGATTTAAGTACAGGATTCTTTGGATGCTGAACTCCTTCTTGCAGGTCTTCTCCAATTTCCTATCTCTTCTAGACTAATCATTTTCTGACCATGCAAGGGTGACAACTCAGCCTATCTAAGCAGGAACCTAAGCATGAAGTCAGTGGTTAACTAAGCCGAGAAGGCAACCCACGTGCAAAACCGTAACACGTTGTGTTTCCAAAATGTTTGTTTAAGATCCTGTGAGAGATAACATAATGTTATTTTGAAAAATGATGTGATATAATTAAAAAGGCCTCCTCCTTTACCCCCACTGCGTGCTATTGGTTGTTCCCTGCTCTCCTTGGAGCTCCCTGGCAACATGCGAGCAAATAAGCAGCATCAATCACTTACATTCACTTTGGTTTTCTTTTTCACCCTTGTTTTTTAATTTAAAAATGCCCCAAAGTTGTTATTGTGTTTCCCCACTCCTAATAAATAAAAAAAACCTTAACAAATAAAAAAAAATCAGGAATTAGTCCTGACTTGCTTGCAACCTGCCTGACTAAATATCACAAGCAGCAGTGTTCCAGCCATCACATCCTCAGTCCCTGACACCAAAGCTATTCCCAACAACAGCACCTGAATAACTTCAGCAGAGCAGGTAGCTTCTCCTGAAATCATTCATAAAAATGATTTATTATTTAGGAGGGCAAGTAAGGCCACTGGGATCTGCCTCTTTCTGCTCAAGAAAGAAACTCTACACACTGTGTTAACCCTCTAGAATACAGTTTTGTACATACCACTACCAATGGATCATAATTAGACTTCTCATGTAGCCCATTAGAGAACTACCCCAGGGATTTTTCTAGTGTTGTTACATTGGCATTGATTTCTGCCCTAGCCAAATGCAAAAAAAAAAAAGTCATGATCAAGCAAATACAGACTTTCTGAAGATGATAAATATTGCCAGGTCAGGAATATTTCCTAACAAGGCGAGGAAAAGTGAGTCATATTTATGCAAAAGGATTGTCCTCTGGGCAGCACTGGAATAATTAGGAAACTTTAATTCCATAGAAAAACCCTCTTCTGTGCTGGAGAGCTAACGAACTGTAATTCATGGTAACAATGTTAGTCCAAAGTCTCAATCTCCACAGAATTTCTCCCTTCAAGCTGCTTTATGCACCCTGAACACCGAGACAGAAGGACAGAGGAACTGGGAAACCTGCTGCTTTGTCCTCCTGTAAGTCTCTGTGGCTTCTCCACAGCTCACCAGGGAGGTTGCTGGTGAGGGTGGCACATACCACTGGCCATCTTCACTGCTGGAATTGTAGATGCTTAAGGAGAACTAAAGGGCCTGACCCAGAGATGAAACAAATCAAGAGATTGATTGCTTCAAATAAACTTAGACAGGGCCTAAAATAAAAATGCTGGTGCCATGGTTTAACCTCTGGGCTGCTCAGCCCCACGCAGCTGCTCGCTTGCCTCCACCCCCAGGTGGGACAGGGGAGAATCAGAAGTGTCAAAGTGCAAAAAAATGTGGGTTGACATGCAGTTTAATAGGTAAAGAAAAAGCTGTGCATGCCAGCAAAGCAAAGCAAGGAATCCATTCCCCACTCCCCACCTGCAGAGGGGTGCCCAGCCATCCCCAGGGAAGCCGTGCTCCATCGCACAGAGCAGTGACTCAGGAGGACAAACACCATCACTCGGAGCATCCCCCGTGTCCTTCTTCCCTCAGCCCTGTGTGCTGATCATGACGCCATATGGCGTGGGGTAACCCTTGGGTCAGCTGGGGTCGGCTGTCCCAGCTGTGAACCCTCCCAGCTTCTTGTGCACCCCCAGCCTCTCGCTGGTGGGGGGGTGAGAAGCAGAAAAGGCCTTGACTCTGTGGAAGCTGCTCAGCAATAACAAAAACATCRGTTGTGCTATCAACACTGGTTAACATCACAAACCCGAAACAGCACAGCACTGTGAAGAAAATTAACTCTGTCCTAGCCAAAGCCAGTCCAGCTGGGAATAGCTGAGCTGTGTTTAGACTTCCTACAGCCTGTGACAGCTGTTCTGATGTGTAGCTCAAGGGCATGGGGGATTTAGCTCCCTGCTTTCCAGACCTTCCTGCCAGGTCCCAGGGAGCCAAGGCATCCAAGGCAAACACTGGTAGGGGGCTGACTGAATGCAGTCACTTTTCTGCACTGGGGAGCAAAGGAATCTCCTGCCCTGAGGTTTTTGGCTTGTCTGATTCGCCTTGCAGGCATTTCCCCCTGCATGCTCCACCCAAGTGGGATACTCGGGGAGGGATAGTAATTCCCTGGGGTCATCACTGCAGACAAGCTGATTTAGCAGTATGTAGAGAGGGGACAGTGTCTCTGAGGAGGGAGGATGTCTCCCTGGGCCTCTTTGCAGCATGCCACCACCACAGGAAGGGCTTTGCAGGCAGACAGTATCCATATCCTGGCATAGCTTCCATTAGCTGCTAATTGCTCTGCAAAAGGACTACCCTGGAGTTTCTCAGCCTTTTCCATGCTGTCACCCCTTGTTTGAAAACAGCTCAAGTTTTTTTACAGCCCCTCCCTGCCATAGCTCCCAGCAAAAAGAAGGCATGGGGGAGTGGTCAATCCCCTGCTGCGGGCTGTAGCCCAGAGGTAATGGGACTTGGAGCTGGGACATTTGCATTGTTATAAACAGCATTTTAACACGGCAGAAACTCAGAGATAGGACATTTGCATTACTTTTTAAACAGCATTTTAACACTGCAGCAGCAGCAGTGGTATGTGGAAGAGTTGTGCTCTGAAAAATGCTGCCAGAGAGAGCAGCCTCGTAGGAGACACAGCCTCTCAGCCTGCAGTCCAATATACCCACAGTAATAGCTGTGATGCTTAATGAAAGAACAGTTCGGGTTGGGAGGGACCTTAAAGGTCACCTAGTCCAGCCCACAGTGGTGTCTGGGTCAATGCCACTCTGTGTAATCAACATTTACACAGTGTCCTTGAGGGCCCAGCACACCTCGGGGAGCAGCAGCACAAACCTGTGTTTGCTGTTGGCTCCCATGGACAGTGAGTGACTGCTCTCTGCAGAGCCATTTAACACCCCTCTGGTGCCAGCTGTGGGAGACAGAGAGCAAAACCAGCCTCTCCCACTGCCTCTCCTCCCTACAGGCAGAGAAGAGGTGCTCTGCCCCCTCCACCATACGATGATAGCAGTGGTCTCTCTGCCTTTTGGGTGAAAGATGTGCCATCCACAGCCCTCTGTGTGCCCCCAACAAGGCAGCAGCATTGCCAGCACTGTCTCTGCTGCAAAGTGGAGGCATCGCTTAGGAAGCTGAGAAAGAAGCCTCTGCCATGCCCAGGCATTCTGGCAGCAGAGTTCTCACTGAGATCTTTTATCCTTGTGCTCGGAGATGGAATTGATCTGAGGATTTTGGAATTATTATCATTTGTCACCAAGATGAGTGGGCAAAGTTTCACAGAAAAGAAATGTATGTGAATTCAGTCACTCCCATAACATCATTCACACACACCCCTGAAAAGCAAATTTTTTTCTTCCGTGTTTTATTTTGTGTATGAGTTAGACCCAGCCAGCTCCTTGGCAATGCATGTGTGCAGGCAAAGCCAGAACTCACACTAGAGTGGGCTGATGCTGCACCTTGCATTTTGGCTTGTCTGGAATTTAGCCAAAGGAGACCTATTTGGGTCATGTCTTTTTGTGTAGGTTCAGTTATACAGCAAAATTACAGAGGCAGAGTGAGGACTCATGAACGGTGTCTTGTTTTGCTTTGATAAAAGTTGTAAGCTATAATTAAAGCACGTGTGTGCAAAAACTGTACAAGCACAAAATGGCCAATTGAGGGATGCATGTGCAACGACATTTTATGTACCTAATTTCTAAGTATTTGACTTGTCTGTCTTAATTTCTACTTTTCATAAAATGAAAACTGGGCTTCTTGTATTTGTGATAAAGCATTTGTTTCTCTGGTCTTCTCGCAGTCCTTCCTGTCTATCACCAAGCATAAAGTCTGCATGTCTGCATCTCTCACCACTCTGTTAACTTTGCATATGTGAATTTCTTCATGGAAAGATAGTTTAAGCATTGGAACTGCCTGCTGGGTGAGGTGGTGGAATCATCATCCCCGGAGGTGTTCAAGGAATGACTGGATGAGGCACTCAATGCGTGCCATGAGTTGACAAGGTGGTGGTCAGTCGAAGGTTGGACTCGATGACCTTGGAGGTCTTTTCTAAATGATTCTGTGGTTGTGTGATTCTGTTCACCTAACCAGGACAATTCTCAAGAAAGATATGGAGAACGTCACTGCCTTTCAGCACCTCCTGCAGTGCAACCCGGCTTGGCAGCCATGTCCGTACACACTTATTCAATTAAACTCCTTCTCTGCCCCAGTGGATGTTTAAAAAGACTGGCTGGCCAGCCACAGCAGCTGGTTAGGGGTAGTGGTGAGGTGAGGGAGGTGGTTACCCTGCTTGTTTTGCGTGACGTCAGGCTGTCCAATCTGTCCATATAAAAAGGAGGCAGATGGAGGACAGAAAGATATAAGGAAATGCCAATGTAGACTATAAAACTGGTGGCAATCGCAGGTTACACTGTATAATCAAAACAACTTGTGTTGTGCTAACTATCCTTGACAAATAATTGAGGGCTGTTTTAACGCTGCTGCTGGGGTCAGTCCAGCATCCCCACAGCTCCTGTGTAGGCTGGCAGAAGGAGCAGGGATGCTGTCACTGCATCCTCAGAGCTACTTTCCTGACTCAGCTTTTGCACAGAAGCCACACGGTGCATGAGGTGGCTACCAGTCTTGCTTCCAGTCTTGCTCCCAGTCTTTTCCCCAGAGACAGAGAAATCGAGTCCAGTAAGGCATTTCCTCTCCTCTGGGAGACAAGGCCCAGCAGCAAAAGCTGGCTGCCCTCAGCCTGGGTACCTCTGCAGTAACTCTGAAAGACTGAGGTGGGTTTGCTACCCACTCCTCCTGCCTTGTTGCTGTCAAATGAGTCGCTAGTGCTGAGCCTTTCAGTGGCATGGCCACCATGGCTGCACGGGTAGGCCACAGGGCTGTCATGGAGGCATGCAAAGCCATGCATCCCAGCGCCTTCCTGCTCCCAGGACAGGCTCTGCTCCCATCACACGCCTGACACCCGGGGGTGTCTCTCACAGGACCTGGCATTTTTAAGTGCAGATACACCATGGCTGGATGTACGTGGATGTACCCCCACCCTCACGCATTTTCACCCACTTCTGTGCGCCTTTGGAGGGGCAGGATGGTGGGGCAGGGCTGCCCCTGGGGTTAACTCTGCCCCTGGCACCCGCAGCGAGTTGCCCAGCTGGCAGGAATGTCTGTTGAAGACTTTTCAAATCACAGTCGAAAAACAGGCATCTCCTTCACTTTGCTTTTAAAAGAAGTCAAGTCCCTTTTCCGAATTACTCAGCTCTCAAATTTCAAAGGCAGGGAGCAGACCGCATGTGCAACAATCCTGCTTTATTCACTGCCTGTAATTTGTGGTGTGGCTTCTGCTCCTGGTGTCAGGGAGTAACTTTTCAAAGGGAATCAAACAGCAAGCACTGAGCGCCTCTGGGTGAACAAGCTGTTTTCTTTACACCTGAAGACATTACAAGAGAATCCCAGCCTCTATTAACACAACTGCCGAGCTTTCGTGGTGGCAGAGGAAAGCTTTTGAGTACGAACTCTGACTGCTCAGGAACCAGAAGTCAAATGAGAAACGTGGAGAATATATCAGTCACAGAAAGCCCATTAGTGCAAGCATGGAGGGATGCAAATAGGATTGAATCCAACAGCAGCCTGTTTGTAAATATTTGTAAATACTCTTTCATATCGCTAGGGTATTGCAAATCTCTAAATTTTTGCTTTCCCAGAATTCCTGCTCTCTCCTGAAAACTCCCATTGGTTTCAAGCTGGCATCTCTCAAGGTCACACCGGTCTGCTATTCACTATTAAAACCACCTCCCATGGAAGAAACCATTAAAAGCATCAGGAATCGGATCACAAGCCATTTACTGCAGCGTGTGTTTCTCCCACTGTGTTTGCTGTGCTCTTCGCTGGCACAAAGGGCTCCCGATCCTGAATGGGGCCTCCGGGCGTGATTCTAAATGTTAAACAGTAATTATTTTATGTTAGTTTTGTTTTAAACAAAACACACGAAAATCAGGACTTGCAGAACTCCCCAGACAAAAGGCAGCTTGGGTTATCATAGACTGCCCGGGTTTGCAGCAGATCATTTGCATTGCCTCCTCTGGCACATTCTGGCTCTTAAGGAGGTCAAACTTGCCTTGGCTTTCCCTAGGAAAAAATGTTGTAGTGCTTTGTATGACACATGTTTTTAAAGTAATTAAAAAAATAAATATGACTATCTCTGTGTACGGTTTATTTTTATGAGTCTCAGAGAATTGTATTAATTGCTTAATTTATATTTCCATCAGGGTCCATCAATTAAGAGGAATCGGTGGTATTATTATCCTTGTAAAACACCACATCAGTCAAAAACGAAGCAGAGTCAGAGGTCTAACTGTTAATCAGGTCACATTTCACTTCCTGTTGACATTTTTATTTCCCTTGCAGAAAATATTTGACGTTAAGTCTCAGATTATGAGCACCATTCACCCGGTGCAAACGCTGCAGAGCAGCAGCCCTGCTGGTGCGGCTGGGAAGAATTCCCCGGGAGTCGCTTGCGAGGCACCTCTTTAAGCAGCACAGGGTGGATCGACAGCTATTCATCTTGATGATGAATGGGAAATCACTCCAAGGTGAAGGTCAGATTTCCATCTGCACCTTGGAAAGCAAGGCACAGGACCAGCGGTGGCAGCAGAGGTTGTTCCGTCGTGGCTTTGTTGCAAGCTGAGCGATTTGAAGAGTTTGGCCAAGGAGGCAAAAATACCGTAATGTGATAAATGTGATCAAGTGTTTGCTGCCAGCAGGGATTCAGTGGGCTGGGCTGATAACACGGTGGAGGAGAGCACAGCTGTGGTCAAGGATTCGCTTCAAAACAAGGCAAACAGTGGGGACAGTTTTGTAGTTAAGGAAATCGGCCGAGGGACAGGGAGGCTTTCAGTTATTCAGAACTAGATATTCAGACTCTTCTTGAGCAACCTCGAATGGGTCATTTGGGGTGAGCTGAGCCTAGGAGACGTATAAAACACGCCAGCCTGAACAAGCTGGTGTCGGGTGGCCGCTGCACCCTGAGCAATGCTGGGAAACACAACCCCCTCTCTCTGCCTCACAAGTTTCCTCCTAGTGGATTTTTAGTCTATATCCCAAGATAATCTTCTGATTCAACGTTCACTACTACCCAGCACACTACTAGTTCACAGTCTGTAATCAGGAACTAATAATATTTTCCCTTTGTTCACCATATCAGCTGTAACTTCCCAGAGAAGTCCCCAGTGCTGTTGGTGGAATTTGAGTAATGTCACTGTTCTTGAGRTAGCTGACTTATACTTTGAGAACAACAACCATACCCAATGCAGCTCGTTTAATCCATTTCTTTCCTATTCCCTCTTCGGTAATGTTTCCTCTCTTTTTATGCATTTTGTCTTGCTTACAGAAATAAAGGGATGCTTTACTTGCTATTGCTCCTTTCTGATGCAAACACCACCACTACCACCCCCCCAGTTAATACTTTTTCTCAGAAAGTGATGCAGAACACTGATTAGATTTGTTTGTTAACAATGATAGCACTGCACTGAAAAAAAATTATTTTTTTAACAAATGTTACTTGCACCAGCAGCTGCAAAGGAGAATCCAGTGCTGACACACAGTGAGAGCTCAGCCAAAACCAGTAACTCTCTAAAACTATGTTKGCATTTTAGCATTTTATTCACAGTTTTCAAACTTGGAATAGTCTATGTCCCTGACTGAGCTACAGAGACTTAAAAAGGGGAAGAAACGACACATATATGTCCTTTTTCTCAATCAAACTGTGTAARAGCTTCAACTCTCATTAGGAAGCTGAGTTTTCCACCTGAAAGGTCTGTAGAAAGATGTCAAGAGACATTTCAGAGACAACMAAAACCCCTCCATTCCTGTGAGCTGGGGTGGAATTAGATCCATGCTGTGGTGCAAAGTCCATTCCTACGGAGTGTAACACACCTGCTGGAGGTATTCTGTTAGCAGCTAAATCTGCAGACCTTGCCTCTCTCTCCTGCCACAAAAGGCATGTTTGAGTAGTACTAATTTTCAGATAAGCAGATATTTCCTCTTATACATATTTGCTTTTTGTGGGGTGTGTGGCACCACATTTTCTCTATAACAGCAATCTCAAAACTTCTTCGGATTGCTCTCTATACTCCCAGTTTGACAGCACTGCTTTGAGACCACTGTGACTCAGAATAAGTTTGGGGTTTTTTTTCAGATTCTGCACTAAATCTTTATTTCACTGAATATTTTACACATGTGAGGAATGGAGGGGAAAGAGAGCTCTCACTTCTGGCTGGGAAGGTCCGTGTGAAAAAGTGTGGCTTTGATGAGGCCAGCGAGAGTGCTTGAAATCACTCAGCAGTCCTGGAACACTCAGAAGTTTCCTGAGGCTTCTGGCTGACTCCCAGCCGCTGGACAGGGTCAGCAGAGAGGGTCCTCTCCTGTTCATTTAGAGCGAGTCCTTCATGTGTGTGCCCCAGGTGTCAACCTTTCGACACTCCTGTGCCGAGACAAAAAGCAAACCCAATCCCTTTGATGTACACAGTCCATCTCGTGGATATAAAGACAAACRTGGGCAATTAAAACCTCCAATGTAAATAAGCATTTTAGTTTGACCAGAACTGATCCACTGTTGAGCAACCAGTTGGCTCCCAGCGCTGCCACAGCTCTCCAAGGTTATTTGGGTTGTGCGTCCTTCAGGCCCTCTTTGTCCCAGCTGAAGAATTCAAAAGCCACCAACTTGAAATCTCCTCCCAATACAAGTGAAGCCCTGGGTAAATATTGACATCTCCCACCGTAAACTTCTGTACAAAAAAAAAAAGGYTTTTCTCTGCAATTTAATTGTGAAAGAGCTTGTTCCTTTCCCTCTGTAATATTGCATAACTGCAGCTGAGTGTGAAAGGAAAACAAGTGCATATGTCTGTATTTTTCCTTATGCATTGCCTTCAGAGAAAGGACATGGTTTCTATTACATCTCTGGTTGCAACAGATGGAGGAAGATGGGGTTTTTTTCCTGTGTATGACTATAACTTCTGAAAAGCTGCCTTCTCAAGCTGATCAAGCAAGTCATGAAAAATGGTCTGTTTATAAAAATGATGATTCTGATTGAGTTAAAGCACTGTAAGGCAGGCAGTGCTGTCCCTAAAGAGAGAAAAATAAAGGCTTTATGGAGAAATATCTTGTTTTCCTAATAGCTTGGTTTGGAAACAAGTTTATAAAACACATTAAAATCCCCCAGGGGCTTCAGAACTGCAGTGTTTCTAAACAGTCACATTTACCTTGACCTCACAGCTGTAGGATAACAAAAGATTGCCTTTTTTTTTAGCCCCAGGAATACAATACTTGGCATTTATGTAGCACTTGCAGTCTTAATAGCTCTAGAACCACAAACCAAGAATCCTTGCAGCCAAAACATAGCAGCACTTTCAGGCACCTTTACTACCACCTGTATTACACCCCTTTCCTCATCTGCCTGACTGAAAGGCAGCCCTGTGGGGCTCTTGCCTGCCAGGGTCAGAAATTTTCAACAAGAGTCCAGCAGGCTACTGTGAGACATAGGCCAGTTGAACAAAAAATGTCCTGTTTCATGTAGGATGCAAAGAACAACTTTGATTTTGATCTTACTCAAAGAACTGTTAAGGGCTGCTGAGTGGAGAGACAGGATTTTCATTTGTTTCTTGGTTTGTTCCTTTTTTATTTCTTTTTAAGATTTGACCATCACATTTTGCAATCCCATTGTCCGCTTTTACACCTTAGGAAGATCTTGATTGCTACCTCTCACTGGTTTATTGCGCAAAGTACTCGGTAAAAAAACATGGAAAGGAGAGGCAGGGACCAGTAAGTGCACAAGGCAGAGACCAGACCCTGTCAGGTTTTAGAATGGATCAACTTGTCCCCTGTTTCTTCCTGCCCTCACTAGTGCCCTGGGATTTTTATTTTGTTATTTTGACTCAGCAAATTAGTGGGCAAGTGTCTGACTGTAAGACTAGCAAGGGAGATTTCCTAATGTCTGTCCTGTAAAGTGACAGGGCTTTATCTCCTTGACCACAGCACCAAAGTGAAAAGTTCCTTACAGGCATTATGGTCACTAAAGACAAATTATACAAGTGAAGCGTGAATTTTGTTTACCAGAAGGTCAATGTCCATCCAGCGTTCTCATGCTCACCTAGAACATGAAATTCTCATCAAACAGAGTAAAATGTGGATGTTGGTGTGTTCCTGAAGCTCTCACCTCCTCCATTAGACTCATTGTAGAGAAATAACTTGCCTTTTCTTAGTGAATGGCAGAACATCATGGTTGTGAGATGCCTGAAAAAAACCATTGCCTCCAAACTGGGGGGGGACCAGCTGCTGCTGAAGGGGTTTCACAGAGCTTCTTGGGGTGTTGCCTGCTGCCCAAGCTTTCTGCAGGTAAAGACCAGAAGAGGGGAATAAAGTCAAAGAAAAGAGTATTTTCGGGAGAGTTCACTCTAGGAATACAAAGTGGGAGATAATGGTAGTAATAATAATAATAATAATAAAAATAATAATAATAATAACCACCACCTTTTAGAATAGCCATGAAGAATTTATCTAAAAAATGAGTGCACAGCAGTACAGACTGTAAGATATGTCTGTCATTCCACATTCCTGGTGACTAGACCTTGCACCCCATTTTCACTCCTAGGTATGTCTTTTYAGTTTCATACTTTTAACCATTGGTTTAGATTTATAGCAGCTTAGAACACTGGAATCTCAAATCATGATGAGAACCCCTCTGATATTAACTCCATATGGATATTAACCTTCAATTATAATGCACTGTTTCACCCTACTGAACCATTACACTGAATTTTTAAAACAAAGACTACCATTGGAAAAAAAGAAAGCTTTTTTTTTCATATTAACTTAATTTTTCAGATGTGAGACACCATTTTCCAAAAGYCATGTGTATAAAAATAAAAAATTGCTGGGTCGTCCCATGCATTATGTAGTACTTAACTGAGAAGAATAGGCATTGACTATAGATTTAAAAACTCAGTAGATCCCTGAGAGCCACTACGTAATCTTACAAATGTAATTATGATTCAAAGCAAATGTTAAAATCAATGTCTTTATGACTCATCATCAGCAACACATCCCTCAGAAGAGAAAGCTGACGATGGAGTTAACTGATGGATGCCTTTCCTGCAATGCTGCTCAGGGCAAATCATTTTACAGCACATTCCAAAGTGCTGAATGACCTGGAGGGATGACAAACCCCTTTGTGAATCCCCCTGGGAGCCGAACCGGAGAGAGGTGGAAATTACCAGTAAAAAATTCGACTTGTTGAAAAAATGGTTACATTTTTCTCAGCCGGATCGTCTGTATCCACCAAAATGAGGAGGATGCTGCGACGACCTTCCCAGATTAAATCAGACGACAAAGAGCCGCGCTGCCAAACTGAAAACGTGAGCTCCTCTTGCTTTTGCCTACATGCAGAGGCTCCACTTTGAACATCTCTGGCCTCCATCTAAAAACCTAAAGGTGGACAGTAGCACAGATCAATCCTTCAGGGCACTCCTTTAGCTTTGACCCTTTTCTGCAGATCTACGGGAAGTTATAGCTTGACTTTTTCCATACATAGCATGCACTCGATAGTCTACCCTATTGTGACCATTTCTTTCCACAGCTGTGTCCTTYAGAGCAGAACAGAGGTTGTAAGGGGGACCTTTACAGCTTTCCAGGGACCTCTAAAGGTTGAGGGGCAGGGAGCAGAGGATTTGGCATCCTTTGGGCTGCTGCACTGGTGCGAAGTGAGGAGTGTTGACAGGCTGTAGGGGTCCCTGGGGCCCGAGGTGGTGGGGTTTCTTTTCAGGCTGAGGTTCACCCTTGCTCTAGCCTCTAGCTCTAAATGCAAACCTTCTCCTTGCTTTTTATATTTAATGAGAAGGGGGAGACATAGGTCCTGGAAAAGACCACATCAGTGTGTACATTCTCAACACCTTGGCTTGAGAGTTGTTAGGAATTTCTAAGTAGATACAACTACTGCCTCCTSTTGCTTTGAGAGAATGGACTATGGGTCAAAATTGCTGTTTCCTCTGAAATAGGCATGTGCTGGTGTTTTCAGGAATGGCATGGTGCATGTCTGCTGGGCATCATCTTCTGCTCTGGGCAGTTAATGAACAACTGAGAGAATGCTGGGATGCTCTCCCTGGGGCACATGGAAGGAGGCTGACTCACCTTCACAGACTTCAGGGAAATTTCCCTTGGAGATCTGAGACGAAAACCTACCCGGCCCCAGCAGAGAAATGAGCATTGCTATAGCGTTCTTTATAAATAGGTGAAAAATGAGGTAAAGACTACTGGGAACTGAGCTTCAGAGCCCATGTGGATGCCTCAGAATACAGCAGGCTGGGCAGGGGACGGGGGTGGSTCTGCCCACTTCCAGAGCTCACCTGGTATGGCAACCACCATGGTCAGAGATAACTTATCCGTTGTGATGACTGAGGCTGCCTCAGGATAAGGGTGACTGGGAGGATTTCTTAAGAGCACGGTTGGGTTTGTTTTTAGCTATAGCAACCTTTATCTCCTCGTGTTTCCTTTCTGGCAAACATGTGATGGCAGTGTGTAAGAGCATGAGGAGCAAGCTGAGCCTCCAAAAATAGACTTTGACACACACACAGGGCCTTGGAAACCTTGTTTTGCAGTGGAACCACCTCGGGAACAGAGCTCTGCATTTCTTGTTTATTCATAGCTGCAGAGACCTCGTGCTGGTCTCTGCTTCTTGTTGGCTCTTCAGCAGCTCAGCAGCCCCAGCTGGCAGTGGCTAAATTGCAGTCAGCARGTGAGAAATGCAGCATCTCAGCAGTGGAATGGCCTCCAACTCTGGACACATTCTGGGAAATGGGGAGCATCCAGAAAAAGAAAGGGAGATGTCTTAAACCTGAACTTCTGTGAAGAGCAGTGCTTGAGAAAGACATCCATGCGTAGGACAAATGACAAATCACATTTGCTTTTACTAGAAGTTATAATGGAAAGATTTAGTGTTAACAGATGGGAATCTTTCAACACTCACCTCTGGTGGCCTCTAGTGTCACTTGATGCCTCGTTGACATGTTTTTTGGGGTTTTTTGGCAAGGTTGTAAGCATCCTGCTGAAGCCAAAGGACAGTGAGGATATAACGAGTGTCTTGCACTTGGGCCAGCAGTTTAAATGTGGCCCAGACTCTTAAGTGTCTGGAAGATTACTGACTGACCTTGATGGTCAGTTGGTGGCCTCAGGTTGTGGGCAGTTTTCCACTTTGTTGTTTGGGAGTTTGGGATGCCAAACACAGTATTTGGCACAAGTGTGTGGTCTGTGTCTGGTAGCAGCGACTGCTTTCAGATGATTTTGTCTGAGCTAAGGATATCTCTACCATCTTGTCAGTCAGAGCCCACAGCAGAGGAAACAGTGATTAAATCTGCAAGGAGAATTTGATGCTTTTTCATCTTGAGAAGATCCTTAGAGGTCAAGGTTGAGTCACAAAAGCTTGCCAGGCAGCAGTGTAAGCTTCTCGGTTGATAAATTCGAGAGGACTTCATGGCTAGCAATATAGTATCTTGACAAGTGCTCAGTTATCCCAGCAGTAGGTATGGTACAGGACATAGGAAGCTACAGATGAGGGATACATGTTTGAACAGCTCCCTGTTTTAGCAGGGTATTGTGAGCCTGAGATTCCTCTGAGGGAGACGAGTGGGCCATTTCTAGGTGGTTTAAGCAATGAGAAGATTTCAGTCCTGAAAAAAAAAGACACCACCTCCTTATCCAAAAGAAATCCCACATTATCTCTCATGTAGGGATCGCCAGCATAGTGAATATGTGACATTAGCATATGTGCCGAGCAGTTCCACATCAGTGATGCTGCATGCAGCTGCTGGAATGGAAAAGCATGGAGCAGYCTGGGAACAATGGGGGAGATACCTGGATTCCCAGGCGAGCGGCACGTCTGCRTTTATTTGTTTGCAACGGTGCCGATGCTCCGGGATCAGCAAAGGGCAAATTCTGCCAGATAGAGATCAGCGCACGGGCAGAAAAAGCAATTAACATTTTATTATCATCCCCTTCATATGCAATTAAAATAGAGTCGATTCCCCTTCAGATAAAGATGCATGAATAAGTAGAGACTGGCTTTGGGTCCTGAAGCAGGCAAAGGTAAACTGAAAGTCGAAAAAGATCACCTGTCAGTTCAGCGCCTCACACTGAGATGCTGCAGGAAAAGGAGACGAGCGGAGCACATGGGAAATGGCATGCTCAACACTGAGATAGCACGCACACGGCTTTTTGTTGCTGTAGTTTCAAACCCCAATTTTAATTGCTGTGGGTTTACAGGTTAATGAAACAATACATTCCTTCCGAAGAAACAGCTGTTCGGTGGATAATTTTAATCACAACCTGGTGATAGCCTCCCACGGGAGCTCATCTGAGCTGCCAAGTAACTTTTTTAACAAAGAGTAAAGACGCTCCCGAGTCTGTAGCTGGAAAACCGAACAAGTGGAAACAATTGTGCAARCTGAAGCGCTTTCTCGTCCTTCACATGTGTATCCCTGAGTAGAAAACGGGGGAGAACAGCGATCATTTTGTCGCAGGACTACAGCACACTCGCAGCCGCTGGTGCTGACCGTCAGCTGGCCCGAAATGGCACAGCACATCCGATGCCCATTGACCGCAACCCCGCACGCCGCCCATTAAGCAGTTTATTGAAGTGCCCCGCTTGGACAGGCTGCTCCGAGGCAGCCTCCGCGGCTGAAATTGCTGGAAAATCTCCGGAATCAGGGCTCCTTGGGTCAGACTAATGATTGGTCACTTAGCCCGACGTTAATTGTCCCTGCAACCGTGTGGGATAAAAACAGGCTTCTGCCTGTCTAGGGTAAACAGCGCTAGTGACACTCCCTAAAAATCAGACAATCTGGTGAAAGCTTTTAGAGCCTTTCACAAGCTGCAAAACAGCCCGTAAACTGATCGAAGGCGGTAGGGTGGGTGCATTATTGTTCTCATTAGAGCATCATCTGCCAATTTATTGCAGCAAGAAGCCGGCAAATGCGAAGCCTTCTCTCTGTAAAAAAAAGCCCCACTGTGCTYTTTATGTAACACTCAGGGGTTGGGCACACGGGGAGTGCTGTGGATGTGGCCCTCACTGCAGCCTGGCTCTCTGTTCCTAAGAGCAAAGGGAGGTGGCCATAACAAAGATCTCAGCCCAGGGCTGCAGTCAGGGCTCCTGAGGGCACCACAGGCACCAGCTCAGGGCCTGGACTCTCTCAGAAGGGGCAGCACATGGCCTCCCCAGGATTTCATCACAATGCAAAACCCCTGACTCTCACCACACTGTTAATTTTTATGCATKCAAAGAAATAACATCCCTATCTCAGGCACGTGCTTCCAGACGCACGTTTGTTTGATAAGGTGGATTGATTTTTTCCCATCTTCGCTTCCTTATGGCCTAGATCCTGCTGCCTTTGAAGTATGTGGTTTCTGTAGTATAAGATCAAACATCTCAGCAGCTCCTGGATAGGAAGAATCCTGCACTGCAACTGTCCATCCACACACAGCCATCTGTCTCCTGTCCTTCTAATGGACAGGTTAATAGTTTCACTTAGGATATGCTGGTGGAAGAAATCCTATTACTTGGGGAGCACTGGGGGTTTGGCCATTCATTTCCAACAAAATTTGTTGTATAATAGACCCTGTGCAGTAACAACAGGTAACTCTCACTGTTCCTTACTGTACTAAATAGGGACTGCAGGTCACAGTGGTGTGAGCAGCTCTGTGCTTCTCAGCTCAATCCTATGGGCATCAGCCGATTCCAGGAGCATTAGAGGTGTCACTCCCAGGCTGGTGAGAGCAGCTGGAAGATTTGGAACCAACACTGACCCCTCTAGGGCTGGATTTGGCTGCAGTCCAGCATCTGCAGAGAGAGGCCTGGGGAACTCTGCACTCTACTGTAATATAGATGCAAAGAATTAGTGAAGCCCTGCAATGCTCCAAAGAGCTGTGTGTGCTATACGAGGCTCTTAGGTTCAGCTAGGAAGGCTGCAGGATTTATACGAGCAGGAGTTGCCATTCCAATTCTAAAAAGAAACTAAATTTCGGAAGTTTAGTGAAGAGGTGTACATTTGCCCTATCCTCTGATAGACCTTGAGGTGTCTTGAGACRGACCTGAATCCTCTTTCCTCTTTGCTTTCTCAACTGTAGCGTGCCATCTCCATGGAGAGAAGGAAACTGGAGAGCGTGGAAGAACAGTGGCCACTCTGGTGAGCTGAGGATCCCCTGCCTCCCTCTCTGCTGTTCCGAGCTCAGCTGGATCTGAAGCCTGGCCATTTCTAATGGTCAGTGGCACATGGCAGCTCCTGCCCTGCAGAGCAACCCAGGGAAAGGGAAATCCCAATACATTCAAGGCCTTCCTACCCTTGAGAAGAGTGAGGGAGCTGCTCTGTGGTACAGCACTGACCTAAGAGCATCTCACTTCCCAGCAGTGCAGCTGTGGGCTGATGGGGAGGGATGGGCTACCTGGACCTCTGCAAAAGGCAAGGGTGAGAGGGCACTTGTGTGAGAGATTGCAAATGCTTTAGCAACACTGCAGCCCTGCACCGGGTCTCAGAGTGCTGCTGGCACTGGGAAGCGTGCTGATCATCAAAACCCGGAAGGGAGCTTCTGAAGCAGCCTCTGTTGCCATCCAGCCCGCCCCTAGTTTTCAGAGGAAAGAAGCTGCCTGTCTGGCTACAAAAGCATCTCCTCCTTGGGAACACGCTGGAGAGCTCTGATATATCCACCACCTCCCAGGGGAGGCTGGGATCCCAGGCCCTCGGTGAATTCAGCCTGAAATGTTTTTCGGTGTTTGAAGTTTTGCTGGCCCCTCCTTTTCCTTTGTGGCCGTAGATCAGAGAGAGCAGGAGAGAGAGCAGAGAAAGCAGATGGTTTGTCTAAACAAAGGTCAGATTGGCCGCTCAGGAGGCGGCAGACCAGTGTTGTTCTGCAATGAGCCGTGTAACGCTGTCAGGTCACACAGCCAGAGAGTCCCCTGGGGAAGGTGAAAGCATTACCCACTGATGCCATTCCTATCTTTTATGAAAGCTGCACAAACACAGGCAAATTGTGCAATTAGCTAATACTCAGACAGCTGGTACCTTCTAAGGGACTCGGATCAGATCAGGCAGTAAAAGCAGCAGAACCTCCTGCTTAAAACTTCCTAGGGGTGCAAAACCATGCCCCAGACAAGAAAACCTCATTTTCAGCCATATACCTGAGCCTATTGCCACATGAAGTCAGCAAACATACACGAGAGAGAGACACTGACTACTCCAGCAGCTGGACCTAGCAGTGCAAAGGAAAGCTAAAATTCATTGCTTGCATGGCATCAAAGGCAGAGCTAAACCAAAATGTGAGCGAGCTGCATAATCAGGTTACTCAAAGTTGTCTTTTACTTCTCATTCTTTAGGAAAGAAGCATTGTTTTCTATCTAACAATGGCTACAGACAAAATGTAAAGCACTTGGGGGAATAAGTGAAATACCATAGTCTTTCAGTAGAGCAGACATCACTAATTACCTTCTTACCTTGTAGAATGTCAAATTAGTTGGAAAAAATAGATCAAGCTACTCTTAAATACAGTGATTAAAGTGATCAAAAGCTCCTAACAGCACAGAGAGCGCGGGGAGGTTGTAGTTGTGCTCTAACACCTGCACTTCGTGATGGAAGATAACAACAAGAGGCAAGCAGGAATGTAAACATGAGCATTTTGCAAATGCTCACATTGAATTTCACAAATCATCCCAAATGTGGACTTTGGGATTTAACCTCAAGATTCAGTCTCAAGCTGTGTTTTTCGAAAGCAAGGCAAGGCTTGTGGAGAGAGGTAATATTCTCTCTCCTAACCTTCAATCATCCTGGCTACAAAACTCTGTTATGCCATTATTCCAGAGGCTCATTAATATTATCATATAATGTTAAGGGGGTTGGAATATTCTGAAACATAAGGAGATGCTGCACAGATTGAAAAGACCCACGCCAAGTTCTGTGTCAGCATTTAACCAACCTTCAGATTTTCTTCTAAAGCCTACATAGCCATCCACCTCTCCATCAGGAGCAGAAGGATGGATCTCATTACCGTATTTAATATTTTTCTTGACAGTGATAC